>CM065730.1:58165471-58175471 GCA_033310375.1 Conus canariensis
GGGTAGTGCCAACTGAAGAGTTGAAAGCTGCCGCTTCATTCAGTCGTTTCCCGTGTCATCCAGTCAATATCGTTCACTCCATTTCCGTACTTCCTTCATTCTTTCAATTTCTCACCGCAGGGTGCATGCTATGTGTAACGTGTCATCCATACCAACGGCCAAACTGGCCTTCTCTTCCGAAAGTTGGTGATGGGATTTTACGTGTGTGCAAGCTGTTATGCGTGCGTTCACACTCGGAACCTCGGTTTATAGTCTCATTCGGACTGTATGGGAAACGGAGTCAGAACCAATGTTAGCTCCGATGGAAAAATCCCTCTGTACCAAAACGGTCCGGCGAAGATTTGAACCCGCAACCCCAGGATTATCAAGATTACGAGTCCGGCGCTCTACCAACTGAGCTATTCCGGCCACAGTATTTATGGAGAGTTGCCATGGTAAACCCTGACCATCGTGTCAGTGTCAGATTGATGTCAGGTGGGACCTGTGCTACAGAGTTAGTTTCATAGTGAGGCGATAGCAGGTGGAAACTGCCATAGATTTTAAAGAGAAATTACAATCATTCCGCCATTTTGCCGTATTCCCAATTTGAGAAGGTAAGTGATTGCTCGGTCTTCGTTCTCCTTGTCCTCAATGTTGTTTGTCTTGCATGAAGAAGACCAAAAAGGTCGAAACGCGTCGTGTTTTGTCTTGCAATTTGTTTACTTGTGTCTGGCGGAATAATTATGATTTCTCTTTAAACTCTGCTATAGGGTCTGATCTTTTTCCCCATCCCCCATCCCTCCCTCTGTTGTACACCATCCACCCCTTCCCCCTCCCCCTCTCTCTACCTCTGTCTGTCTGTCCGTCTCTGTCTCTCTCTTTCCACCGTCGTTTAATTTCAATTTTTTTTTTAAGAATTCGTTATCAACGCCAAGCAGTGCTAGTACATTTACATCTAAATCATAGAGAGATGTAAGGGAAACTAAACTCTGAACATGCCTCGGCTGTTCATAAGGGTTTCAGAATGAATGTTGTTCATATAAAGCGTTAGCACAATGATGTGTATGCTAAGAATCAGATATTGATAAAGTCATTACACGATCCGTTTATTTGTGGAATTACACGGGGTAGATTACCTCACATTTCTCTGTTCCAGAGTCAAGCTGGGAAGGTAGTTGCCCATTCATTTCTCTTCTACAAAATCATTCAGGGTAGCTCCCCTGATATCTCTTGGCACCGGAGTTATACAGGGTAGTTCCTCTTACACTCTCTATTGCATTGTAGCTCCCCTTGCATCTCTGTATCAGAGCCATACGTGGTAGTTCCCTCGCATCTCTCTGTAGCAGAATCATACAAGGTAGTTTCCCCTCATTTCTCTGTAGCAGGGCAGCTCTCTTTCCTCTTTGTACAAGCCATACGTGGTAGTTCCCCTTTACATCCTTCTGTTCCAGACTCATGCAGGGTACTTCTCATTACATTCTTCAGTTCCAGAGTAATTCCCCTTTTATCTCTGTCCTGGAATCACACTGGTTAGTTGCCTCTGCATCTCGCCATACCCAACAGGGTAGCTCCCTCTTAACACATCTCTGTGTTCCAGACTCCTACGGGGTAGTTCTTACATCCTTCAGTTGCAGAGTCCTATAGAGTAATGCCCCCTTATTTCTCTCTGTTCTAGAGTCACACTGGTTAAATTCCCTTGCATCTTGCCATACCAGACAGGGTAGTTCCCCCTTTTACACATACATCTCTCCATACCAAACAGGGTGGTTTCGCCTTTTACCGCCTCTCTGTTCCAGACTCCTACGGGGTGGTCCCTCTCATCGCTTTCATCATTGTCTTCTTCCTCCTCGGGGTGTGGACATACGGGCTGAGCGTGTCCAGCGGGGTCTTCATTCCGTCCCTCGCCATCGGCGCGGCGTGGGGCCGACTAATTGGCATGGGGGTGGTGCAGCTGTTCCCTGATCAGGTGGGTGTCTTGGTGAGGGGGGAGGGGGGACTTTGTGTGTGTGTGTGTGTGTGTGTGCGTGTGTGTGTGTGTGTGTGTGTGTGTGTGTGATCAGGTGGGTGTCTTGGTGAGGGGGGAGGGGGACTTTGTGTGTGTGTGTGTGTGTGTGTGTGTGTGTGTGTGTGTGTGTGTGTGTGTGTGCATGATGTGTGTGGGATTTGACTGCCTCGCTCTGTGACAGATAGGGGTGACTACTTGGGGAGGGGTGTGTGCGTGAATGAATGGTCTTGATTGTTGGGGGACTATGTGAATGGTGAGTGACTGACTATGTGAGGGCAAATTGAGTGGTTGACAGGCGACTGTAAGCGTGACATGTGAACAACGGGTGATTGAATGGTTAGTAATTTGTGTGAATGGTGGGAGACTAGGGAGAGAGAGAGAGTGAGAGACAGGGAGAGACAGGGAGAGAGACAGAGATACAGAGAGAGACAGACAGAGAGGGTTTGGGTGTGGGTGATGATTTCACTTCCCGAAAGCGTGTTCACGTCAGTGAGTAACTTGTTATTTTGCGAGTTTTCTTGCACAATAAATTGTTCTTCTGCCTTGAGCTCTTGTCAGTGTTCCTTATGTGTTGACCAGAACGAGGCTCGTCGTAGGAGAAGCTAACTCTACAATCAAGGATAAAGGAAGTTATGACCCAAATCTTGACATCGCTCATCTCCGCTTGAATACGACGTCAGTAACATGAATCCAACGACTTGGTTAGTCCAATGGGAGTCTGATTAATCCACCCCATGTAGCTCTCCACACGATCTTGCAGTAATTATTCAGTACACATACTCACACAAGAAACCTTTGGACCAAGTCGACGACGAGTTGTTGTCGGTTTTATTATTTTTTTTCGTCGAAGACAAAACTCTTTTCTGTTGTAGTCGTCTCTGGGGAACCATGAAGAACATCCCGCGTTTTGCGCGGATGACGTCATTTTCAGTGTGTTCTCTTTTGCTTCCAGCAACACGCTTTCTCGACAGTTCCAGAGGAAAGGCTAGCGCTACAGTAGTCTGGCAACAACCCTATGACCGGAATGCCCATAATGACGCGCTGAACAGCGATCAGAAGCCTATTTTTAGTCACGGTTTTACAGATTTTGTTAGCACGAGAAGAATACAAGAAGCCATACGAGTGACGTCACTTTTTTCTGTCTGGACTTGAACAGAGAAACGATAGTGGTTTTGTGATTCATGAAATTCACACGGCAAACTTTTTTTTCGCGAAATGAACCCCATACTGTAGTTACACAACAGATAGACCAGTTTTCAACAAATTATTGCTAACTGCGAGAGCAGACCTTTTTTTCTTTAAAAAGAAAATTCTCCATTGATCAAGAATATAATCGACGTAATAGATGATGGCTTCGTGCTCTTCCAGTGACGTCCCTTTCTGTTTTGTATCATTAAACTCTCTGATTTATACGTGAGTGTGAAAACAACGTATCTTTGAAGACGAATCGGTCCTGATTTGGTTAAATGTTCTCGGTTGTGTTTGTCCAAATTATTTTTGCTCTGATTTTTTTTTTAACTATCTCTTTTTTTTAAAGTAGAAAGTCTGTTTGATGATTTGACTGATGTTTGATATGTCGGTAGTAAAATTAAGTTTTTTGAGACGGTTTTGAGAAATCACGTGTATGGGATAGTCCGTTTAAGATCCAAAAGATCGCAATCTTTTCATTTTCACCAGAAAATCACACTGATTGTCGTTAGCTTCTCTGTGGCATCTGTCCGGATTGTTTTTATTATTTTCCTTCACTGTCTCTATTATTGAAGTAGATAATCTGATTGATAATTTGAGTAATTGTCACGGTCGCTAAGCCGGACGGCCCTACCACCCTTACCCACGCCTATCACACACTAGGTCAGACAACACAGCACACTAACACAGTTTTACAATCACGCACGCTTCTTTATTTCACACACACTCTATGGCGCCACCACTCACGCACATCCACAACTGCACACAAGTATCCCAATTCCCGCTGACTCACCCTACTCTACTATAATGACCTGGAAGACCCTAACCTAACCTGAAACACCAGTTGCGGTATATTACTGTGACCTGGGGACACAGCGATAGCCCGCACACGTGGTGACTAACTACTAGGGACAAGGATTTACCAAAGGGACTCTAATCTCTTAACGACTGCTACCACCCACACCTCTCCCCAGGACTCACCCTTCTCTTTTAACCCGGGACCACTACCAAACTGGTCGCTGCGTCCCTAAGGGAGGCAACGACAAGTACCCTACACTGTGCCGGCCACTACGTCCTAAAAGGAGGCAGTAGCTAACACCCCTAACCCTACTGCCTAACGCTACACCCCTTCTATCACAAACATGGGACAACCCATCCCGGCCCGGAAAGCTCCAGTCCTCGGCGCTGTACGTGGCCCCTCACAGGCTGACACCTCCCCGGAAGACTCTGCACCCCGGCGCTGACCGTGGCTCCTCCGCGGGCCAACACCCTCCCCGAAGACTCTGCACCCCGGCGCTGACCGTGGCTTCCCGCGGTCTGACTCCTCCCTGCGATGGGCACGACACCCAACGTACACACAACAGACGCCCTCTCGACGGGTCCGGGGCTCGTAGGACGCCTCCTCCTCTGAAGGCCCCGCCGGACACCAAGGGTGAAAAAGGCCTGGTGCAGCGTCCTCTCACGGGACGCCTAAACAGGGACGAGGAACCAGTGCCGGAGAACTCCCGGAAGAGCACCGGTAGCCGGAGGAGAGCTGCCCCACAGAAGGCAGACGGCCTGGGTGGTCTCCCTCTCCCGGGAAAACAGGCACTGGAAAGCGCCGCTCACCTGCCGGCACGCGGCAGTAGACTGCGGTGGTCTGGCCCCAGCCTCAGGACGGAACAGGATACCTGCTGACACAACTGTAGGCCCCTACTGTAATGTTGCTACTACCCGAGTCATCAAGGCACACAGGCTACTTTTGTAAAGCTTTAACTCTCCATCTCCCTTGCCTACTTCCCACTCGGGCATGAGAGTGACCCCTTGAATTTCGAACACATCCCCCAACCCATTACTCACTTTGGGGTTATCAGACCCATTTCCTGCCAACCCTTACAACAGCAGTAAAACAATATTCTCTCTGAGCCAATCCACGCTATTACATATGAAATTATGAATCACACCCAAATCTCGGAAAAGAAAAGAAAACTAAGCGATCCTAATGCGGACTTCACGGGTCCCCTTAGGACATACTAAATAATCTAGGAAATGGGCAATTTCACAAGGAAATGTCTCCACACAATAACCAGTAGTAATACACATCTCTCAGAGGAAAAACTTATCAATTTCATCGGTTTACAGTTCCAGCATGTTCACACAAGAGAATCGGCTCGCAGCCACAATCCTTCACATTCTTACCCCTCTTTGCACTGTCAATTATAATCATATATCCAAAACATGATTTGTTCGCCAAAATTTCCATCCAGCACCCCACTCTCATGTCATCTCTTGTCAGATAACCCAGTGGTTAATCCTTGTTATGCCAACACAACCACACTTCATACAATATTACCTGCTGCACATCATCCGTTTTTATCCTATCGACTGCTAAGCTACTCGCCTTAAACTTTACCTTTCCCTTCTTTCCGACTACTAAAATTCATAATGGGACTGTCTCCCCACAACCTAAGACATCTTTCTCCAACCCCGTTCTGTCACAAACACATACATCCCTGCATGTGTGACGACTGTCACTTGTATTACAAAAACTTCTACCCTATGGACTCACTATCCTGTACCAAATGCGAACGTCACAGATACAGTCCGCACGCGCACGACACCCGCGTCGAGAACCCTAACTCGTAACGAAAGTGACAAGACACCAATATAAGTTGAATAGTCACGACCGTACTCCAGTATAAACCACTCGACCACAAATCAGCCTTGGCCCTACTGCACAGTTAACCGATTCCAATGCTGTGCAGGTCAACTCCGAAATCGTAAATTAATTTCAACGAACTATTACTATTTACGACTGAAATTGAGCACAATCCCTTTATGATTCACGCAGACACATCCGCACCTGACTCATATTATGATCCTCAACAAAAAGCAACCTCGTATTACCTTCTCATTGAACCCACGGAAATTAACAGACTAACCACAAACAATATCTACATCACCGCCCATCAACGGTTATTATATCGAACCCACATTGTCTAGCCAAACTGTCACATGACAATCGAACTCAGGAACCACTATGTACACTACTTACAGAATATACCGAAAAGAGGTAACAACACAAACCGGCTGACAACAAATTTCAATCACGGAACCAAGACAACATCATACCAGACAACCAGTATACGCAACGAACACCATACAACTAATCCCAACATGAGACAACTACAGTACAACTCGCCATAATACAAGACAACACGACGAACTACAACACAACGAACCTAACAGATCACCAACCTGGACATACAGACGATCAACCACACCAGTTCTGCAACTGGCTGACAGTGGCTGCAACAAGGACGACACCGACTCAGCACAGGCCAAGGGCACCCAAACCCGACGAGGACCTGGCACTAACTATGACTCGAAGTCACTCTTCAAAAACTAACGGCGCTGCCGCCGCACCTACAAGGAGTACGTCCACTCCGACGAACACCAGGGACCGAAGTGAAGCTTCCCCAACACATTCCGCCCTGGTCGGAATCAAGCGAACTCTACTCACCACACAAAACAACGATTGGTCAGAGCAGTGTATCCCTCCGCAGAGCTGACACGCCTGACCAACGGACTAGTTATTGCTCGTGCAACAACACGACAATTTACCACAACAACTCACAGACTTGACAACACAACAACAGCCGATATCCTGCCCCGCCTTATCTGGTATAGAACCAAAGTAACAAAAGGGTAACAATCGGGAATGAAACCAACCTCCCGCTTCCATTCCATTCCTTCAATAAGTGAAGACTGGAATGAAAGAATATTGTATGTCCTACTTCACCTGCTCCCCTACCTAGCCTAACCTTACTACCTAGCCCCGAGGACCTTATCCTAATCTCCACCTAACTGAAACCCCAACCTACACACACACACACACACACACGCGCGCGCGCGCGCGCGCGCATACGCTCTCCATCTTGAACCACCATTACTCTTAAACACATGGACGTACTGATTTAGTACCGCCGATCGGTGATAGTAATATTAAATGTGTATGTAACAAAGCCAAGTTTTTAAGACGCTTTTGATAAATTGTATGTATGGGATAGTGTGTTTAAGGCTCGGCGGAACTGAAAGTTCACAATCTTTCCATTTTATCCAGGAAATCATTACTGAATGTCGTTTGCAGTGAGCTTGTCTTCCTGGTTAGGGGAGGTAATTATGTCATCCTGTGTGAACAGTAACGATGCAGTATGCTAGAAGTTATCGTGGCAGCTGTGTAGTGTATGTTAGCTTTCTTAGCGTTAATGTTTGAAGATGTGGTGGCTTAATGATTGTGTTAAGTGTTGTAGACAAACTAATCCTGTGTCTCTTCGTGCCGAACATTCGAAAACAAATTTGAATTCATGTTTATTGCCTCGTGGTTGGAATTCAAGTATATTCCCGTTTTTGTTTGAACTTCCAAAAAGCATATGAACATCTTTTTGTTTCTTTCAGAGAAAACAAACAACTAACAAATGAGTGAAGATGATTTAACAAAAGGGGAAGATGTAGGTGCAGGAAAATTGAGAGCGTGACATATTGCATGATGCTGTCTCTGTCTATTGCAGCTTTACATGGATGCTAAGGTACTTGAAGTGGTCTGCTGCTGCAAAAGTACTAACAACCTGGCAAACGCTAACATGTGGCTTGTTTGTATTACCTATATATGTATGTATATATATGTATATATATATGTACATGTGTATATATGTATAATCCTTGTCTTACGTTCTGCTTGGTGTAGGCATAATGTCTAACAATTGCCTGATGTTCTTTCAACCCCATTGTGTGGTAAGCTGGTTTTAACTTATGTTGATTTGTTGTGTACTCTTTTGTTTATGTGTACTGACCAATAGGCTTGAAGTTGATGACAACTTACTCGTTTATCATCAATGAAAAATGCATGTGTGTGTTTGTGTAAATCCAGCGCATTAGATTTGAGATTTGATATTTGTTGGTTACATGCTTGCCTTTTTTCGTGAAGACTTATGCTAGAACAATGTTTAACCTGATTTTTTTTCCTTTCTTAAAATTGTTTATCTAAACCAGAATTTTGTTTTGCTGTTACTGTCTCACAAGACGTAATATCTAATGATAAAGCATGGAGAAAAATACAACACTGAACTTGTTCAGCCTCGTTTTCATTCCACATCCATTCTGAACCCAGTTTGAGGAGTTAAGTGATTGTTCGTTCTCCGTTTTCATTATCTTCAATGTTGATTGTCTTGCCTGAAGAAGACCAAAAAGATCGAAACGCGTCGTGTTTTGTCTTACAATTTGTTTGTCCCTTTCGTTTGGCGGAACAGTAAACGTTTTAAGTTTACTCTGTTGAGCTGAAATACTGTTTTTGAAATCTTCCGGGATAAAGCAGACACACGATCGACCAAGAAAGGTTATAATCAATGAGACCAAAGAGCCTGAAGTAAACAATTTTCTCCAAAAGGTGATCACGTAATAGCAGCCCTGGTGATTTACTTTGATGTTTTTGTGGCGTTGAAACCCACATGAATTTGGATTTTAGAGGGTGAAGGACCATATGACTGAGTTCTGACCATTTAAGAAGTCTATCAATATCTTTTTGCAAATCACTGCTTAGTGTCTTTGCGGTTTTACTTTTACTGTGAATAGTAGTATCACTGGCAAAAAGTCTGCATAAGGAAAAAAGAAATCAATGGTGGATCGTTAACATAAACCGAAAACAGAATTGGGCCTAGGAATGATCCTTGAAGAACTCCATATTTCACTGATAATAAAGAGAATGCTTCAGAAACTTTTAAAACAGTTGTCTTTGGTTATTCAAGATACAAATTTTATAGATTCGCTAGATATACCATATGATAAAAAAAAAATTTTGAAAGAAGAATGCGGTCAATAATATCGAAAGCTTTGGCAAAATCAGCAAAATCAGCAAAAAGTACTCCAGTGATAACATTACTATCAATGTTTGAATGCCATTGTTCAGTAAGACTTTTAGTGCAGTATAACGGGAATGGTTCTGTCTATACCGCTCTGGTTTGATGAAACAAGTCAAATTCAAAGGTACCAAATCCTTTCCAGGGGTTTAGATAGGGAAGATAGAATTGATACTGGTCTAACGTGCGACTAGAATTGATATTGGTCTGTACTTTGACGGATCATTTAAATCAATGGATTGAAGAATTGGCAGTTCTTTGGCTTCCATAAAAGCTTAGAGAGAGAGACAGAGAGAGAGACAGAGAGAGAGAGAAAGAGAGAGAGAGAGAGAGAGAGAGAAAGAGAGAGAGAGAGAGATAGAGAGAGTGTGTGTATGTGTGTGTGTGTGTGTGTGTGTGTGTGTGTGTGTGTGTGTGTGTGTGTGTGTGTGTGTGTGTGTTTCTTTTTCGCCACGTTACTTTTCCGCCTTAAAAAACGAAGAGAAGGCGGGAAAAACATCTTAACATCAGATACCATATATGACAAGTTTTACGTCATACTGCCATTTAGGTTGGTTCTTTGCGTCAGGCTTTGTGTTGTCTTGAGTGACGTCCCAGTACTAATCAGCTGTGTCCCCATGGTAACATACCAGTATCCAGTTTTCTGGCATTGTATTACGTTGAATTACAGAGTATGGTTTGCTGTCGATATGGTTTTTTTTTATATTGTGATGATCGTGTGTTGAAATTAGCCAATGTCTTTCTTGTGTGTGTTTTTTTTTCACCGCTTTAATGCTTTACAAAGATTTTAACCGTTGTGTATGATTAAAAAAAAAGTGATGTGTACCTTGATTGTGTTATTTACATGTACATGTTAACGTGTACCAGCTTAGACGTTTGGCATTATGCAGCCAGCAGAAATGAGAGAGAAAGAGAGAGAGAGAGAGAAAGAGAG
>CM065730.1:58180471-58190471 GCA_033310375.1 Conus canariensis
TTCATTCATTCATTCATTCATTCATTTCATTCATTCAGTCATTCAGTCAGTCAGTCTGTCAGTCATTCACTCATTCACTTGCTTATTCACTCGTTCATTCACTCGTTCATTCATTCATTCACTCGTTCATCACCCCTTCACTCTTCATTTATTTATTCACTCGTACATTCTCTCCTTCACCCGTTCACTCATTCTTTCACTCATTTACTAGTTCATTCATTCATTCACTCGTTTATTCATTCATTCACTCTTTTATTCATTCATTCACTCTTTTATTCATTCATTCACTCGTTCATTCATGCATTCACTCGCTTATTAACTCATTCTCCTGTTCATTCACTCGTTCCTTCCTTCATTAATCCACTCGTTCATTCACTCGTTCTGTTCATTCACCCATTCATTCACTCATTCATTCGCTCATTCACTCGTTCGTTCATGCATTCACTCGTTCATTTACTCGTTCATTTATTTACTCACTCATTCATACAATAGTTCAGTCGTTCATTATTTATTCATTTGTTCATTCTCTCATTTACTTGTTCATTTACTCATTCATTTACTCGTTCATTTGTTCATCCACTCGTTCGTTTATTCAGTCACCCCTTCGTTCATTCATTCACTTGTTCAATCATTCATTCACTCTTTCATTCATACATCCATTCACTCGTTCATGAACTCATTTATACATTCATTCACTCGTTCATTCATTCATTCACTTGTTTATTCATTTATTCACTCATTCATTCATTGATTCACTCGCTCGTTCATTCATTTAATCGTTCATTTCTTCTTTACTTCCATCTTTCCTTCCTTCCTTCGTTCATTCATTCATTCATTCACTCGTTCATTCATTCATTCATTCACTTGTTCGTTGGTTCATTCATTCATTCATTCACTCGTTCGTTCATTCTTTAATGGTTCAATCACTCATTCATTCACTCATTCACTCGTTCATTCACTCATTCATTCACTCATTCACTCGTTTATACATTCATTCATTTGTTCATTCACTCCCTCACTCGTTCATTAACTCCTTCACTCGTTCATTCATTTCTTCACTAGTTCATCCACTCGTTTGTTCATTCATTCATTCATTCATTCACTTGTTCATTCACTCGTTGATTCACTCATTCACTCGTTCACTCACTCATTCCTTCACTCCTTCACTCGTCAGTTCCCTCCTTCACTCGTTCATCCCTTCCTTCCTTCCTGGTGTGCAGCGAGTTCATGAGTCACCCGGTGCTGAGTCTCCTGCCCAAGGAGAAGGTGGGGCACGTCCTGGACATCCTGGAGAACGAGACCTTCCATGGCTTCCCCGTCATCCAGCCTGACCCCTCCGTGAGTTGTCTGCACCGCTGCACTGACCACTGTCCAGGCTGCTTCGTTGGCGGGGGAAACTGGGCAGTGGGGAGGGGGGGGGGTAGGATGGGGATGGAGAGGGAGAAGGAGAGGGATGGTGGAAGGCAAAATGGTCGCCATATTGTAAAATACATAGACGAAAAGAAGCTCATATCCTGAATGCCAGACCACCACTAAACAAAGACCGTAATATCAAGTCTCCCATAACAAAAATGATAGAGCTTGAAAATGCAATGTCAGCTATACGGAATACAAAATGCTCTGTTTGGTTTGGATTTTTTTTTTTACAGCAATAAAATGATAAATCACATTTCCAAAAAATGCGTTGTTATCTGCAGAACATTTTTAAAAAATATGGGAGAACGGCATCATTTCATGATTACAGAAATATTCTACTATGGTTCCATTTCTTAAGGTTAGAAAGCTTGAAAATCATAAAACCAATTATCATCATATAAGATTTACATTACATTCAGGCGAACTTTTCGATGTGTGTGCGTGTGTGCGTGCGTGCGTGATTTCGTGTGTGTGTGTGTGTGTGTGGTGTGTGTGTGTGTGTGTGTGTGTGTGTGTGTGTGTGTGTGTGGAGAGAGAGAGAGAGAGAGAGAGAGAGAGAGAGAGAGATGAGGAGAGAGAGAGAGAGAGGAGAGAGAGAGAGATTGCGTGTTCTAGTGTATGAGAGTGCAAACGCACGCGTAACACACACACGGACACACACACACACACACACACACACACGCGCGCGCGCGCGCGCGCGCGCACACGCACAGAGAGAGAGAGAGAGAGAGAGAGAGAGGAGAGAGAGAGAAAAGAGAGAGAGAGAGATCTTAAAACCAGAAAAATCTAAAAAGATAAATCTTATGTCCAGAATTGTAATTGTAAACTAAACCTTCAACCCAGACAAAAGAGGATATCAAATTCTCACCCGAATCAAGACATTCTGAAAACTATGGGGAATTTGAAAATACCGGATGGTACGTGCATACTGATAACGCATCCGGAAAGATAAACCATGTTTGCATTAAAACAGAGAAGAGTATATGCATGGAATTAAGACAAAATCATCGTGGTGTTTTTTGCAGTTGGAATTTTGTTGTTGGTTTTTTTTTTTGCAGAGTGTTCTGGCATACAAGGGGAAGCTCTACGGCCTGATTCTCAGAGATCAGCTGCTGACAATGCTACAGAAAAAGGTGAGTGATAGGGAATGTTGTGCTGAGTCTGAACAGAACGAACCTGAACAGCTTCCTTGTGTATAGAGAGACACACAGTTGCAGAGCGCAACTAGTACTTCCTGTCTAGTAAAAAAAAAATAAAAGGTGAACACAAGTGAACACACTGGGCACACAGGAAACGATTTTTGCGAGAAGACGCTTTGAAAATGTGAAGCCAGTTTTGCATTTGACTTATCTGGATTAATATAACTCTTTCGGAGAGTTTTGGTACACAAAAATGTACTGCTCATGAAAGGAACGCATGAATTTTCGCTGCATTGATATCCAACCACTGACTTCCGTTTAGACACAGTGGCAAGATGCAGAGCTTCACACATCCAGTTATGCAAGGATAAACTTTCAGTACAAACTTTAAAGCCACGCAGTGGTTTACCGAATTATTTGTTGCGACTTTCTTTCTATTATTTTTTTTTAGAACAATTTTCAAGCGAAAACAGTACTTGCATTTCTGTTTTCTTTTTCTTTTTTTTTCTTTTTAAACATTGTATATGGTCCACTGGCCATTCCCTGTAACTCATCTCTCCCTCTCAGTCTCATACACCTTTAAACAGAAATTCATACACAACACTTGATCAGATATAATCATAGAGGGGTATTCAAGTTCATCTAGAGTCTAAATTTATCGACCACCCAAGCGAGCTAGTCAAATACGTAAGTACTGAAAAGGTTGGAAAGAAGTCAATGAGTTTGGAGGAAAGAAAGGAGTGATAAGTAAGCAAAGAAGTAGACACTAGTGAAATAGAAAGTTAGTCAGTTAGTAAGTAAGTAAGTAAGTAAATTAGTAAGTAAGTAAGTAAATAATAATAATAATAATAATGTATGGATTTTATATATCGCAATTCTTGGGATCAACTCATTGCGCTCAGCACACACTCAAACACTCGCACTAACATGTGTTCACACACACACGCACACACACACACACACACACACACACACACACACACACACACACACACACACACACACACACCTACCGACACAGGCGCACTTATCAAATTCATCGGTTCAAGCGTAAACAATACAGTTATGCATGCAGTACATAAAAAGTCGGGTCATAATAATAGACACAGCATTCAGATATTATGGTTGAAGGCTTTCCTAAAGAAGTATGTTTTTAACTCTGACTTGAATTTAGATAATGTAGGCAGGTCACGTAAGCTGTCAGGAAGAGAATTCCACCTTATAAGTAGGAAAGTGCATGTAGATAGGTGCAACTAAGTAAGTGAATGAGTGATTGAGTGAGTGAGTGAGTACGTGCACGTAAATACGTGCAAGTAATATAGAAAATAAGTAGGTACAGTCTACAAGCACGTAAGCAAGTAGATGCAAGCAGGTGTGAAAGCAAGCAAGCTCAAGTAAGCGGACAAGCAAGTGATCAGCACAGGATGGCGCAGGCAAGTAAGCATGCAAGCCAGCTAGTAAGCAAGGGGTATGGGGTGAGCGGGGAGGGTGAGAGCGAGTGCCGCCAGGTCTCATTGCGTAGTCAGGAGAGCCAGGGTGCTAGAAGACGATGGTGCGCTGTGTGTGTGTGTGTGTGTGTGTGTGTGTGTGTGTGTGTGTGTGTGTGTGTGTGTGTGTGTGTGTGTGTGTGTTGACAGGTGTTTGCCCCTGAAGGGAAAAAGACCAGTCTGACGCTGACATCACAGGACTTCAACGACCCCTACCCTGTGACACAAAGGCTGACAGTCAAGGTAGATGGTTCATTTGATTTAAAAAAAACCTCCTGCCCCATCCATGCCACCCGCACATAAGAAATCAAAAACAAAGCACACATACACAAAGAAACAAACAAACAAACAACAAAACAAAACAACAAGAAACAAAGGGAACGAAACATAATCCACAAACAAATCCTACAACAAGCAAGCAAGCAAACAAACAAACAAAAAGTGAGTCAACAACAACGACAACAAAACCTTTTTACTGAAAATATCTGTAATATTTGTTTTCGATTTCCTTATCAAAGAATGATTAACAAATCAGCAGCTTCCGTTTAAAGAACTACCATTACAAAATCCACACACACACACACAACACACACACACAACGCATCGCACCACGCACCACGACACGCACGCACCACGCACACACACACACACACACACACACACCAACACGCACACGCATACAAGTACTTCATCATGTCATTATGTGAGTAATCGTTTGCGTTTCTACATTGTAGTTTTTGATACTGGCAAGAAGCGACTGGACGGGCATGGTCTGCGATGTGCGTGCGTGCGTGCGTGCATGCTGGTTATGTGCGCGCGTGTGTGGTCTCAGGATCTGAGATAACGAGGAGGTAGCTGTGTGATGATTCAACTTAATGAACAGAAGCTTACATGTAACGTTGAGTTGTCATCCACTTGTATGTTTTATTATGGATTCAGAAACTGAACAGAAGCCTTACCTGTCACCCGGTGAGTAGTCAACCATGTACGGTCCTCTATGTGATGGCTTCGACATGCTGACGACGCCTTACATGTCACGTGTGAGTATGTCAAACATGTACGTCGCGCTATGTGTGGATTCAGACATCATGAACAGAACGCTACACTGTCACCGGTGAGTATGTCAACACTGTATGTCTCTATGTGATGGACTTCAGACACTACATGAACAGAACGCCTTACACTGTCAACCCGGTGAGTATGTCAACCACATGTACCGTTCTATCTATGTGATGGACTTCAGACACTACATGAACAGAACGCCTTACACTGTCAACCCGGTGAGTATGTCAACCACATGTACCGTCCTCTCTATGTGATGGACTTCAGACACTACATGAACAGAACGCCTTACACTGTCAACCCGGTGAGTATGTCAACCACATGTACCTTCCTCTCTATGTGATGGACTTCAGACACTACATGAACAGAACGCCTTACACTGTCAACCCGGTGAGTATGTCAACCACATGTACCGTTCTCTCTATGTGATGGACTTCAGACACTACATGAACAGAACGCCTTACACTGTCAACCCGGTGAGTATGTCAACGACATGTACCATCCTCTTTGGTCTACCCACTACTGTCAGCATGTCAACAAGAACCAGTTTGCATCCTTTTGTCAACCATTTTGTCAACAGGCAGCGTATTTCACTACTCTGCCTAACTACTATGTCGACGAACTATTACCTCTACGTCCCCTCTGTGCCACTTGATTTTCCATCAGATTGAAAAAAAAAATGTCCCTACACTTCCAACTGGTATGTCAACTTGTAACGTCTCTCTCTCTGTCTCTCCTCTCTCTCTCTCTCTCTCTCTCTCTCTTTCTCTCTCTCTCTCTCTGTAAATTGTGTGTTTGTCTGTTTGTGTGTGTGTGTGTGTGTGTGTGTGTGTGTGTCGCGCGCGCGCGCGCGCCGCGCGCGCGCGTGTGTGTGTGTGTGTGTGTTGCGCGTGCGTGCGTGTGTGCGTGCGTGCGTGTGTGCGTGTTTGACTGTCTGTGTCTGTCTGTCACAGAGAAAGTTATTGTTATAATGAGTGAGACTGAAGCTTCATCGGTTGTCTCTGTCCAACAGGATTTCTCCATGCCTCGAGTCTTCCGTCTGTTCCGTGGCTTGGGACTCCGGCATTTAGTGGTCATCGATGAAGACTATCAGGTAGGCAGTGAAAAAACAACTCCCTTCCCTGAATGTATTTCAGACAGAATTCATGTTTTTTTTTGTCAGTGTCTTGCAGTTTCTAGTCCTCTACATCTTTAGGACGGCAATACCTAATTCTGTGTGTCACACATTTTTGTGTACGCTGTGTGTAAATATTTTTCTTCCAGTGACAGAAATGCTTCCTTTTTCTTTTTTTAAACATATGATCATTTTACTACATTAGATACAGAGGTGTGCAAGCTGTCTTCGTTTCTCAAAAGTACATAACGTTATTCAACGAACTTAAGAAAGAAGGGAATTTTTTTTTTTCATCTTTGTTTATAACTTTATGCACATAAATAATGGATGGGTGATGAAAGTGAAACGGGAAGCAATAGCTGTTAGGAATGGTAAACCAAAATCTGAATTGTGCAGAACTCTGAGTTTCAGCCAGTAGAAATAATGAGTCCATAGTTTCTTTTGATGTTGTCTTTTCGCCAGTGGCAAAAAGTCAAACTTTGTAAGTGTGACGAGATTTGTTTCTTATACATTAGATTTAACGAAAACCACTGTTTGTTAAAAAAAAATTGTTTCCTGCAATAATACGAGTTTTTAATGTTATTAGACTGAAAGCCTTTATTAAGAAAAATACGATTGAGTGTCCATAGTATTTTTAATTGTTGTTTATAGGTACTAAAGCTTTAGCCAGTCAAAAAATATGAATCCATACCTTGTGCATGTGAGATACCGTTTCTCAAACTGAGAATGTGGACAGTGTTGCACTACATTCGTCTGACTACAAAAAAAGATTGTTATTCGTTTTTACAGTTTTAAGTCTTTGTGTTTTAGCCAACAGTAACAGTCACAAAAATGACCTGATTGTGATTTATTCCCTAAGGTCAGAGGGTTTGTGTTTCAAATCATAGGAATAATGACAAGAAAAAGAATTGAGTGTAATTCGTTCTTTAATGTAATTTGCTCTTTTAAGTTCAAAAGGGTTTGGGTTTCAGATCATAGGAATAGAGACTAGAAAAATAATGGACTACAATTCGTTCTTTAACATAATTCGTTCCTTAAGTTCAGAAGGGTTCGTGTTCCAGCCCATAGGAATCGTGACGAGGAAAGACCTGGCCAAGTACCGTGCTGGCACCAAACGTGGGATGCTGCACATGGAGCAGCTGACCATAGAGAAAGTCTGACACTTCCTCAGCCCGCCAGCCTGGGGAATGTTCTATGCTTCTTCATCGTCATCGCTGTGGACAACAGAGAATGTGTGAGGTTTTACCTCCAACCGTACGGACACACGAGATATTGTCGGACGTTTCCGCTCTGACGAAAATTCAGAGGTCCCCTCCAATCTTTTGAATGATGAAGAATGTCTGAGGTTTTTGCATCAACCCTTGGGTGGAAGAGAATGCCTGGGGTTTCCACTCCAATCTGTTGGATTATTTAGAATGGCTGAGTTTCCCTTCCATCATTTGAATAATAGACATTGTCTGATATTTCCCTTCCAATCTTTTGAATAATAGAGAATGCCTAAGGTTTCCCTTCCAATCTTTTGAATAATAGAGAATGTCTGACGTTCCCTCCAACCCTTTGATAATGGAGAATTCTGAGCTTTCCCGTCCAATCTTTTAGGTAATAGGAAATGTCTGACGTTTCCCCGCTATCCCTTTGTTTAATACAGAATGTCTATGGTTCCCCTCCAATATTTTGGATAATAATGTCTGAGATTTTCTGACCAAACTTGTAGATAATATCGAATGTCCGAGGTTTTCTCTTCAGTCTTTTGAACAATAAAAAATGTGTGAGGTTTCCCACGATCCAATCTTTTGAATGATAAAGAATGTCATAGGTTTCCCACCAACCCTTGGATAACAAAAAATCTTAAGTTCCCCACCAATCTTCTGATATTTCACTACGAATCTTATCGAGAATGAAATGTCTGAATTTTTCCAGCAACACTCAGGATAACAGAGTATGCCTGAACGTTCCACGCCACTCCTTTGAATAACAGAGAACGTCTGAGATTTCACTGTCAGTTTTTTTTTGGTTGATAGAAAATGTGAAAGGTTTTTTCACCAACTCTGGATAATAGAAAATATCCGAAGTTTTCCTATCAATCTTTTGTATAATAGCCTATGTGTGAGATTTTCCTTTCAAATCTTTGGAAAATAGAGAATGTATAGGAGTTTACTTTTATTTTTCTGGACAATGTAAAATATCTGAAGTTGCCATACCAGCCTTTTACATGATACAAAGTTTCTGACATTTTCCCATCAGTTTCTTGGACAATAATGTGCTCACCAACCCTTCGAATAATAGAGATAGTTTGCCATAATATCTCTTGATAATAGAGAATGTCTGAAGTTCTCAAGTCACAACTTTGGATGCAAGAGATAATATCCCATAATCCCTTTAAGAACAATAAATGTCTGGGATTTTCTGCGCCAACCTGTAATTTAATAGAGAATGTCTGAAGTTTCACACATCAGGCATTTCTCTAGATGATAATTTCAGAGGTTTTCCCTCTCAACTATTCCTCAAGATAATAATGAATATCAGAGCTTTCCCTCTCAACCATTCCCTGGATAATTGGAATATCAGTGGTTTTCCCTCTCAACCATTCCCTGGATAACTGGGAATATCAGAGCTTTCCCTCTCAACCATTCCCCTGGATAATTGGGAATATCTGGTTTTCCCTCTCAACCATTTCCCTGGATAATTGGGAATATCAGAGATTTCCCCTCTCAACCATTCCCCTGGATAACTGGGAATATCAGAGCTTTCCCTCTCAACCATTCCCCTGGATAATTGGGAATATCTGGTTTTCCCTCTAAACCATTACCCTGGATAATTGGGAATATCAGAGATTTCCCCTCTCAACCATTCTTCTGAATTCTAAAGAATGTCTCAGTTAGTCCCGTCAACCATTCCTCTGGAGAACAGAGAGTGTCTAAGCTTTTCCTGTTTTTTTTTAGCCATCTCTGTGGATATGAAGCTTGCCTCAGCTTTCCCCTGTCACCTACTTCTCTGGATGGTAGAGAAACTCTTTGCTATCCCACATCAGCTGTCCCTCAGGATCCCACATGAACTATTTTTCTGGATAGTAGGGGATGTCTGATATGTCCTATATCAGCTATCATCAGGATGGTATCGTATCTCAGTTTCCTCTACCAACTATTGTCTTGGATAATAGGGAATGGTCAATTTTCCCTGTCAACCATTCCTGTGAATACTAATGAATATTTGAGGCTCCCTCTGTAATTAATAAAGCATGTCTGACGTTTCTCTTGTCAGCCCTTTCTTTGCATGATATAGACTAGGGTTTCCCCTCTCAGCCATTCCTTAGGATAATTTAGAAAATCAGAATTTTTTTTCCCTATTAACCTTTCCCAAGAATAATTTAAGAATGTCTGAGTTTCCCCCCATATAACCAAGTCTCTGGACGATAGAAAATGTGTCTGATAACAACTCTCGGAGGAAGATGTCACGTGACTACTTTTCTTCTTTCGCTTCCGGTCCTTGTTGTCATTCTGTGTCTTGGCGACGGTTCCCCGCCACCCGGGAGGATTCAGCTTATGCATAATTCACTCTGTGCCTGATTTCGCTGCACTGCTGCTGTGGTGGCTGTGGTCTTGGTCTTCAGGGAAAAAACGACGATCATGTTGGCACTGTGATGGACAGAAATGTGTGTGTGTGTGTGTGTGTGTGTGTGTGTGTGCGTGCGTGCGTGCGTGCGTGCGTGCGTGCGTGCGTGCGTGCGTGTGTGTATGTGTGTTTGTGTGTGTGTGTGTGTGTGTGTGTGTGTGTGTGTGTGT
>CM065730.1:58192971-58197971 GCA_033310375.1 Conus canariensis
ATTAATTAATGACGGAGAAATTGTTAGCCTGCACTTGTTTTCCCCCACTACTAAATTGTTCAACATACTATATATATATATATATATATATATATATATATCAATGTATATATATATATATATATATATTGATGAGGAAGCAGAGATGGGTATACCTGTGGGTATCCGTTAATCCAACATGGACATTTGTAAATAATGAATAAAAATGTAGCCACACCTGAAAGGTTATGAAATGAGTTGAATGAACCACATTGATACGATTGATTTCCACTGGTGTTTTGTTGAAACCATTCGTGAGTTATGGCTGTGATAAATCAAGGTGATATGATCATTCAAGGTGATATGGCAAATCAAGTATGACATGTTTATGCTTGTTACTTGTTATTTTTTTATGATGATGATGATGATGATGATGATGATATGATGATAATGATGAACGTGATGATACTGACGATGACTGTTGCTGTTGTTGTTCTGTTGTTACATGCACGTTTTCGTCATCTCAGGATGTTCTTAACATGCAAAACGAGAATGCAGTATAGAGAGAAAAAAAGAAAGGAAAAGATTGTTGTTGTTGCTTTTGTTATGTTGTTACATTAACATTTTTGTCATCTCAAGATGTTCTTAACATGCAAAGTGAGAATGCAGTATAGACAAAAAAGAGAAAGGAATAGATTGTTGTTGTTGATGTTGCTGCTGCTTTTGTTATGTTGTTAGATTAATGTTTTTGTCATCTCAAGATGTTCTTAACATGCAAAATGAGGATGCAGTATAGAGAGAAAAAAAAAGAAAGAAGAAGATTGTTGTTGTTGTTGCTTTTGTTATGTTGTGACATTAACGTTTTGATCATCTCAAAATGCTCTTAACATGCAAAATGAGAGAGAGAGAGAGAGAGAGAGAGAGAGAGAGAGAGAGAGAGAGAGAGAGAGAGACAGAGAGACAGAGAGAGACAAAGACAGAGACAGAGAGAAAAGAAAGGACAACAAACAAACAAACAAACAAAAAGCTAATGACGGTCTGATTGTGAAAACCTATCCAGATTTTCGTTGGCATCTTGTTGCTCTGTGACACCTTTGGTAGATGCATCATTTGATACAGAAACTGGGGAATTGGGTGAATTTCCTTATAGAATCCCACCTGGTCGGACTGAACAGATATGTGTTCAGGCAGCTGCCTTGTGTGTGTGTGTGTGTGTGTGTGTGTGTGTGTGTGTGTTGTGTGTGTGTGTTGCTGTTTTCATAATGTTGTGTGTGTATTGTAAACATCTCTTAGGAATGTTATGTGGACAAATTGATGTCACTGCCACCCTGTTCGTTTCACTGGTACCAATCGTTCTGGTCTTTCAACTGACGCGTATGATCTGCAAGGCAGACAACTCTTTTATACTTTGCTCCGCGAACGTGACGCCATTTCTGACGGTATTTCAGCTAACTGTCACTGTGCACATCAGGAATGACGTCACAAACCTGTCTCTGCAGCAGCATCTTGCACTGACTAAAACAACAAACAAACAAACAAAAAAAAAAAAAAAAAAAAGGAAAAGAAAATCTTACCAGTTTCAGAATCTTCCGAATGCCCAGAAAGTGTTTCTGATCTCCTCTGTCTTATAGACGGCAACTGTCCCAGCATTCAAAGCCAGTTCAAAATGTGGTGATGATAGTGTCTGACGTGGGAGACAGGTGATATGAATGCAAAATGTTCCTTTGCCTTTCTGTGTTAACGTCTGTGTTCCTAATTCGTGCTTTTTCCCCTACAGTGATTTCTCTTCTTTTTTTTTTCTTTCATCTCTTCTTCCTCTTTTTTCTTCTAAATATGTGCATTAAAAAGAAAAAAAAAGCAAACCAATAATACGATCTTTGACGAATGTGTGGGGTTTGTTGCATTTCCCCGTATAATAGACAACGCGCGGAAAACAGCAAGGGAGATAATCATTGTTAGCTTTCGCGTTCGGCCCTTTTTGAAGAAACATGGGCCGCTGATGCTTGTCAGTCATCTGACCAGTTCCTGGGTGTGAAATGGTGCATCTGTAATGCAGACAGTCATCTGACCAGTTCCGAGGGAAATGGGTGTGAAATGGTGCATCTGTAATGCAGACAGTCGCTATCCTGATCGTTATCCTGGGTGTGAAATGGTGCATCTGTAATGCAGACAGTCGCTATCCTGATCGTTATCCTGGCGTGCGCATCAAATCTTCTTCTTTTCTTCTTCTGCGTACGCAGGCTGATACTCCTGCGGACACTCCCTTTATAGACAGACAATTATTGATCCCATCTGTCCAACAAAGGGAGTAGAGTTTTGTGTGCATGGCCGTTTTTTTTTTTTATCCCGCCATTAAGGCAGCCATACTCCATCTTCGGGGAAGATGCATGCTATGTGTAACGTGTCATCCATACCAGCGGCCAAACTGGCCTTCTCTTCCGAAAGTTGGTGATGTTAAGCATGCGTTAACACACGGAACCTCGGTTTATAGTCTCATTCGAAGGACTGTATAGGAAATGGAGTCAGAACTAATGTTAACTCCGAGGGAAAAATCCCCCTGTACCGAAACGGCCCGGCGGAGATTCGAACCCGCAACCCTTGGATTACGAGTCCGGCGCTCTACCAACTGAGCTATTCCGGCCCTCTCGCATCAAATCAAATATTGGACTCCCTTGCTCTATTTGCTTGCTTCATAAACTGAGAAAAGGTAACTCGATTTTCCATGGGGAAGAGGCCTTATTTTCCGCTGATCTTTTTTTTTTTTCCGGAACAGGTCTGTTAGTACCTGAACTTTCCTTCCCATCTTCCGACCTACCAACCAACCAATCCCCTGCCACCTGCCTGAACCCACTGTCAGCCGTATCTAGAATGTCGTTCCTGCGTGCACAGCGTTATGCTGCAAAGTGAACTGTCGTCACACTCTTCGGAGCATCTCTTCTTCCACTCCCAGTTATCAGTCATCCATTGTTCTAAGCGACGTTCTCCAAACGTCCACATTTTAACCTCTCTTAAGGATTCCGTTTTTCTTGTATCTAGAAATTTAGTTTGTGTGTGTGTGTGTGTGTGTGTGTGTGTGTGTGTGTGTGTGTGTGTGAAAACTGACGCCAGCTTTGTCTCTTGCTTTTTTTTTTCTTTTCTTTTTTTTTCTTCTGTGACTAACTCTCCAAAGCGGATATTTCGAGAAAGTGATGAAAATCGTTGCCTTTTTTTTGTACAAATGGCTTATTTTAAACTACAGTAAGGCCAGTACACACACCTTTACTTGATATATTAAGGTAGTTTTTCCCTCGGTACTACTGCTCGATCCAGTGATACAGAGTAAAGTGTCTTTCCGGACTATGCGCAATATAATGTGTTCGTCAATTTTACATCATCAGTATCTTCTGTCATTGTGTATTAAAAAGAAAATTACCTTGGAATTTCTTCAAGGCAAATTGGACGTGTCGTAATCTGTTTAAAAACATCAACGACGTTCCCCTGGGGAGATTTTCAAAACATCTCCAAAAACATGTATTGGAGATTTCTGTATCTTCTTTTTTTTTTTCTTTTCTTCTTTTCTTTATTTTTGTTTGAGGAGAGGGTAATTATTGCAGCGACTGGACTGTTGAAATGTCATTTACCAATTATCGCATATGCGCTGGAATCATACGCTGTCTCGGTGTTCATTGCTATTCACCTATTTTCACATTGATTGGTGGATTCTGTGCAATTTTACAGCGCCGGTAGAATACAAGGGAGCTGTTAATATCAAGGGACATATACCATACTTCATCAATTCTCTATAGAGTGGTATTTTGCCAGCTGATCAGCCACTCCAGGGGTTGGGTTGAACTGCCTGTGATTGGGTATCTGCCCTTATATAAACAAATGATCAAAAGCCGTCGTTTTTTGTTTATTTATCTCCTTGTATGTTCCTCTTTCCTGCATTCACCAGGGGCTCACTGTAGTACGTGGTCTTTAAAGCTTAAAAAAAAAAAAAAATTAACGAATCTATTCGGATTAACTATGTACATCTTATCTGATCTCCGTGAAGAAGCAGAATTTGTCCATAGAGTTCTACAGCTGCTCAGGCACCTGATTTCCCAAGGCAGCAACGTCATTTCTGACCGTTTCGGGTCAATGTCCTCTTAAATCAGCTCATGAAGGCATTCCTCGATCCATTTTCTTTCATCGTTTTGCTGCAGTCTGGCTAGGTCCATTCCGTTCCTTTTAATGAGGTGGCAGTGTATCCGTTTTACTGGGCAAACATGAAGCGCGTTCCAATGTTCATTTTGTCATCAGGGGTTTCTTCCGTGGCTGGTGCTAATGGCTCAAAACTAAGAGAAGTCATGATTAGACTTGTGTGGAAGATAACTCTAGGAGGGAGATGATACGTAATCTGAAAGGCAGTCTTGTCACCGAAATCTTTTTTTTTTTTTTTGTGCGTGGTACCTGTTTGGATTTAATGATCAGTAAGACGTGGTAAAACATCACTAATGCTGCGGTCATATTATCATTGATGTTTTCCATCTCCAAAGCATTTAACTTTGTGCACCGTATATCGAATCTCTCCCTTCTCTCTTCACTCTCCTTCGTCGTGTTTCCTTATTTCACGACCGGCAGTGTCAAAAGTACTGTATTATGTATGATTTTATTTATTTATTTTCATTTTTTTTTTAATGAAGGCAAGATTAAAACGCTCATAACATTCATAAATGGACACAGGAGTAAGAATGTCAAACGTAAGCAACGTTTTGCGGTGATGACGACAGTTTTGATTTCATCTCGGAGTCCTCGGTGTGTTCACGTCAAAATCAGTGTCGGCGCATTCCCAGGGGCTGTCGTTGAATGGGCGTGGTGGTACCCCGGCCCTTAGACGTAGACGTTTGTACACGCTGGTTCTACGGCACAGAATTATTGTCATCAGTAGAGGGCTCAGAAGCTGGATTCCTGCGCATGTTTGGCGCAGAACAAGCACCCCAGAACACCCCTTCCGAACAGATGGGAACAGCAGTGCAGTATCTCCTTTGGATGGCTTGCTC
>CM065730.1:58202971-58210471 GCA_033310375.1 Conus canariensis
GATTTCAGTACAAGATTAGTAATCGATTTTTTCCTTGGTTTAGGGAAAGCCATTTATCAAACTAAAAGAAGTCGAGATTTATAGATAACAAATAATGAAAAAAATCAGTCGATCAGTCAGTCACTCGAGCAGTGTAATAATCACTTAATTGGATAATCGTTCATTCACCCTCTAATAATGCAATGTTTTTTTTCTTTCTTTCTTTCTCTCTTTCTGCGTACGCAGGCTGATACTCCTGCGGACACTGCCTGTATACAGGCAGTGGAGTTTTGTGTGTATGACCGTTTATTTTTTTATCCCGCCATTAAGGCAGCCATACTCCATCTTCGGGGAAGGTGCATGCTGCGTGTAACGTGTCATCCATACCAACGGCCAAACTGGCCTTCTCTTCCGAAAGTTGGTGATGGGATTTTACGTGTGTGCAAGATGTTATGCGTGCGTTCACACACGGAACCTCGGTTTATAGTCTCAT
This sequence comes from Conus canariensis, assembly GCA_033310375.1. NCBI lineage: Eukaryota > Metazoa > Mollusca > Gastropoda > Neogastropoda > Conidae > Conus > Conus canariensis. The sequence goes on from CM065730.1 coordinate 58,203,444, forward strand.
TCGAAGGACTGTATGGGAAATGGAGTCAGAACCAATGTTAACTCCGAGGAAAAATCCCCCCGTACCGAAATTCGAACCCGCAACCCCAGGGTCACGAGTCCGGCGCTCTACCAACTGAGCTATTCCGGCCCCCCATAATGCAATATAAAATCTGTCCGGCGTTTTCTCTTGAAGTGACTTCAAACAGTTCATGTTGTCATCAGCGCAAAAGTAAAACGATGGCATTTCATTCATGAACGGCCACTTGTAATTATAAAAAAGCCCGTAAACTCCCGTTTGGCAAGATTTCTGCCCCTTTCCCTCTGTCTGATTTTTTTGTTGTTGTTGCAAAGATTGGAAAATGAAATCTTTCCGTGTTGATTTTGTCCACAACCATGTTTGCTTTCTCAGTGTGTCTTCATCCATCTTTACATTTTCATATTGTCCAAACTCATCTTTCATTTTTCAGGATGTCGATATCCATCTGTCCTTTCTCATGATGATCACACCCATCTGTCCTTTCTCATGATGATCACACCCATCTGTCCTTTCTCATGATGATCACACCCATCTGTCCTTTCTCACGATATGATCTGTCCTTTCTCACGATGTGATCTGTCCTTTCTCACGATGCCCACATCCCACCTTTGCTCGTTAAGATGTCCACGCCGATCCTTTGTAGGTCCCTTTCTCTGTGAGAGGCACATTCGGGTGTTTCTTTCTCTTTTCTTTCCTTTCTCACGATGTCGTCATCCTATCGTTCCATACTCATGATGACCACACCCATCTTTCCTTTTGTCATAGTTTCGTAATCCAGTTTTCCTTGTTTTGGGTTTCTTTGTCGATCTTTCCTTTCTCCCCATGGCCTCAACTGTCTTTCCCTTTTCATGATATCTTTATCCATTAAAAAACAACAGTTTTTTTGGTGCAGCTGTTTGTTATTGATGGTGTCATTTATCTGCAGTCAGCGATGTCAAGGCTGCCCACTGTGTATACTTGTTTGGACAGTTGCACCGGCCAATTCAGGCCTGTCTACTTTTTTCTTTTACAGTTGTTGAGATGGGTACATTGGGCATATTCAAGCTGTCTCCTTAATGCAGTTGTCTGAAGAGATACATTCAGGCGTGATGTCGACAAGCACCATAACTGATGTGACAGATTAGAATAACCGTTTCCGATTTCATGTGTGTGGGCGGGGAAGGTGGAGCACAGGAAGGCATTTTTGTGTCGGTCGGGACTTCGAACTGCCAACAAGGTGCGTCATTCTTGGGTCAACCAGGCACCATGTTATTTTGGGTGTAGGATATCCGTTCATCTCTGGCGCCATGTTATTTTGGGTGTAGGATATCCGTTTCATCTCTGGCGCCATGTTATTTGGGTGTAGGATATCCGTTCATCTCTGGCGCCATGTTATTTTGGGTGTAGGATATCCGTTCATATCTGGCGCCATGTTATTTTGGGTGTAGAATATCCGTTCATATCTGGCGCCATGTTATTTTGGGTGTAGGATATCCGTTCATCTCTGGCGCCATGTTATTTTGGGTGTAGGATATCCGTTCATATCTGGCGCCATGTTATTTTGGGTGTAGGATATCCGTTCATCTCTGGCGCCATGTTATTTTGGGTGTAGGATATCCGTTCATATCTGGCGCCATGTTATTTTGGGTGTAGGATATCCGTTCATATCTGGCGCCATGTTATTTTGGGTGTAGAATATCCATTCATATCTGGCGCCATGTTATTTTGGGTGTAGGATATCCGTTCATATCTAGCACCATGTTATTTTGGGTGTAGGATATCCATTCATATCTGGCACCATGTTATCTTCTGTGTAGGACATCCGTTCATATCTGGCATAATGTTATCTTCGATGTAGGATATCCGTTCATATCTGACACCATGTTATTTTGAGTGTGGATATCCGTTATTATCTGGCATCATGTTATTTTGAGTGAAGGATATCCGTTCATATCTCGCACCATGCTATCTTCGATGTAGGATATCCGTTCATATATGACACCATGTTATTTTCAGTGTAGGATATCCGTTCATATCTGGCACCATGTTATCTTCGGTGTAGCATATCCGTTTATATCTGGCAATGTTATTTTGAGTGTGGAATATCCGTTATTATCTGGCATCATGTTATTTTCAGTGTAGGATATCCGTTCATATCTGGCACCATGTTATCTTCGGTGCAGGATATCCGTTTATATTTGGCATAATGTTATCTTCGGTGTGGGATATCCGTTTATATCTGGTATGTTATTTTGGGTCTTGGATATCTGTTCATATCTGGCACCATGTTATCTTCGGTGTAGGATACCCGTTTTGTATCTGGCTGGCATCATGCTATTTTGGGTCTAGGATATCCGTTCATATCAGGCGTAATGTTACCTTTGGTGTAGGATATCCGTTCATATCTGGCACCGTGCTTTTTTTTTTTTTTTTTTTTTTAGTATAGGACATCTGTTCATATCTGGCACCATGTTACTTTCTCCAAAAGGTCTAAGCTATCCGTGCACACCTGGCACCATGTTACTTTCTGCGTAACATGCAGGCTATCTAGGCCATGTTTCTTTCGCCGTAAAGTGTGTACTGACATCCATGCTACTTTTACCGTAAGATGAAGGATATCCCGTGCATTCCTTGCCTTATGTTACTTAATCCCTGATGTGTAGGATACTCGCGCGCACGTGGCACCATGTAACGTCAGCCGGATACTCAGTCCACGCCTGGCATTGTCACTTTCGCCGTAATGTGTACCCTGTGCACGCCTGGCATTGTCACTTTCACCGTAATGTGTACCCTGTGCACGCCTGGCATTGCCACTTTCGCCGTAATGTGTACCCTGTGCACGCCTGGCATTGTCACTTTCGCCGTAATGTGTACCCTGTGCACGCCTGGCATTGTCACTTTCACCGTAATGTGTACCCTGTGCACGCCTGGCATTGTCACTTTCGCCGTAATGTGTACCCTGTGCACGCCTGGCATTGTCACTTTCACCGTAATGTGTACCCTGTGCACGCCTGGCATTGTCACTTTCACCGTAATGTGTACCCTGTGCACGCCTGGCATTGTCACTTTCGCCGTAATGTGTACCCTGTGCACGCCTGGCATTGTCACTTTCCCGTAATGTGTACCCTGTGCACGCCTGGCATTGTCACTTTCGCCGTAATGTGTACCCTGTGCACGCCTGGCATTGTCACTTTCGCCGTAATGTGTACCCTGTGCACGCCTGGCATTGTTACTTTTTCTGTAGGATGTTGAATACCCAATACACGCCTGACACCATGTTACTTTCGCCGTAAATTGTCGGGTACTCGGTGCACGCCTGACACTGTTACTTTCGCCTTACTGTGTAGGATACACGGTGCACGCCTGACACTATGTTAATTTCGCCGTAAAGTGTGGGATGCTCGGCACACGTCTGACACTGTTACTGTCGCCGTAATGTGTAGGATACCCTGTGCGCGCCTGACACTGTTAATTTCGCCGTAAAGTGTAGAATACCCGATGCACGCCTGGCATTTTATTACCTTCGCCGTAAATTGTAGGATACCGCTGCACGCCTGGCGTTATGTTACTATGTAAGGTGTAAAATAGCTTTGCACATGTGGCACCAGCACAAATTTGGCGGCATCTGTTGTGTCCATCAGCTTAGATCCTTGGAATACTTTGAGAAATAACCCCCAGATCAGTGGTCTGTAAGGCTGATTCAGTCACTGTCATCTGGTTGTTTCGTCCAGCCGACCATCAGGAGCCATTTCAGGGCTGTTACCACGCAAAGGACAGACGGTTCTGTCAGCACGCACACACACACACACACACACACACACACACACACACACACACACACACACACACACACACACACAACATACATACATACATACACACTCACACACACATACATACATACACACTCACACACACACACACACACACACACACACACACACACACACACACTCACACACACACTCATTCACTCACTCCACACACACACACACACACACACACACACACACACACACACACACACACACCACACGCACACACACAGACACACACACACACACACACACACACACACACACACCGCGCGCGCGCACGCACACGCACACGCACACATACACACACACACACACACAAACGTACTTAAGGCACGCAGGCAGGTACACACACACGCACGCACGCACGCACGCACACAGAGGGGGCGGGGGAAGGCATAGATACATGCAGTCGTGTAAACCAGTGCATGTTATACCAGCTGGACGATTGGCATCTTCTGACATAAAACTAAGCCATGCTGAGTGCGTCAGCCATTGGATCTTGCCACAAGTCAACATGAATTTCAACATTAGCCTGACGATCTCTCTCTCTCCCTTTGTTTTTTTGGTTTGGCTGGTTTGGACAGCGGCTTCGGTTATCTTTTTTTCCCTGTCTGCTTTCCATATTCTGTGCCATTGTGTTTTGTTTTGGTTTGTTTGTTTGTTTGTTCTTTATCGGTTGATGTAATTAGTTGAATTATTGCTCATTCAGATAATCAGGATCATAAGTCGTGCAGGTCATTGTATACGCAAATGAAGAAATAATCTTATATGAAAACCCTTTCATGATAAACTTGGCAGTCAGCTGGGGGCACTAGGGATGGAAAGCGGGCTGAGTCTCTGTTTCTCATTGCTGCCGATGTGCGATCATTTCGTGCGGATTTTATACAGGCTCACTGTTTTTCTTACACAAGTTGTATCTTGAGTTGTATCTTGTTTGCCTTCCTCGCAGTCGATTTTTTTTTTCTCTCTTTGGTTTGCACCCTCCCCCCCCCCCCCCCACCCCATCCCCCGTTTTTTTCCCCCACTAAAATATGGAACTGTTAAACCGTATGGTGGTTGTTCTCTTCTCCCCTGACCATACTGGATTTTCGATACAAGATGGAATGTTGAAGGACGTATAAAATGCACGTCCTTCTCACACTTAGCAATGATCATGGACTTCAGAAGCTCGTGGGAAACGGTCGTCCGTCTAGCTCCTTGTTCCATGACGCAGCAGCGCCTCGGGCAGAGTTGTGACGGCCATCACCCTTTTTCTTCCTGTCTCCAGCGTCGGTTTTAGAACTGACCCCCCTCCCTTTTTTCCTCTCCCCTTTCCCCCCCTCTTTCTTTCTTTCACAGATTTGTTCTTTCTACAGCATGTAAACAAGACAACCCCAAAATTAGATTGCCTCAATGGTTGAAAATCTGGGTGTATTGGTTGACTGAATTCTCGTTTCAACAACTCTCTTCCCTTGCATTAGTCGTACCTTCCACGTCGAGCGCAGAAGAATCGGTTCCTTCCGTTCCTACTGTAATGAAGAAGCTGTCTCTACTTGTATGCGCTCTGTAATGAAGAAGCTGTCTCAACTTGTATGCGCTCTGTAATGAAGAAGCTGTCTCAACTTGTATGCGCTCTGTAATGAAGAAGCCGTCTCTACTTGTATGCGCTCTGTAATGAAGAAGCTGTCTCAACTTGTATGCGCTCTGTAATGAAGAAGCTGTCTCTACTTGTATGCGCTCTGTAATGAAGAAGCTGTCTCAACTTGTATGCGCTCTGTAATGAAGAAGCTGTCTCAACTTGTATGCGCTCTGTAATGAAGAAGCGTCTCTACTTGTATGCGCTCTGTAATGAAGAAGCTGTCTCAACTTGTATGCGCTCTGTAATGAAGAAGCTGTCTGTACTTGTATGCGCTCTGTAATGAAGAAGCTGTCTCAACTTGTATGCGCTCTGTAATGAAGAAGCTGTCTCTACTTGTATGCGCTCTGTAATGAAGAAGCTGTCTCTACTTGTATGCGCTCTGTAATGAAGAAGCTGTCTCAACTTGTATGCGCTCTGTAATGAAGAAGCTGTCTCTACTTGTATGCGCTCTGTAATGAAGAAGCTGTCTCAACTTGTATGCGCTCTGTAATGAAGAAGCTGTCTCTACTTGTATGCGCTCTGTAATGAAGAAGCTGTCTCAACTTGTATGCGCTCTGTAATGAAGAAGCTGTCTCTACTTGTATGCGCTCTGTAATGAAGAAGCTGTCTCAACTTGTATGCGCTCTGTAATGAAGAAGCTGTCTCTACTTGTATGCGCTCTGTAATGAAGCTGTCTCTACTTGTATGCGCTCTGTAATGAAGAAGCTGTCTCAACTTGTATGCGCTCTGTAATGAAGAAGCTGTCTCTACTTGTATGCGCTCTGTAATGAAGAAGCTGTCTCAACTTGTATCCGCTCTGTAATGAAGAAGCTGTCTCAACTTGTATGCGCTCTGTAATGAAGAAGCTGTCTCAACTTGTATGCGCTCTGTAATGAAGAAGCTGTCTCTACTTGTATGCGCTCTGTAATGAAGAAGCTGTCTCAACTTGTATGCGCTCTGTAATGAAGAAGCTGTCTCTACTTGTATGCGCTCTGTAATGAAGAAGCTGTCTCAACTTGTATGCGCTCTGTAATGAAGAAGCTGTCTCTACTTGTATGCGCTCTGTAATGAAGAAGCTGTCTCAACTTGTATGCGCTCTGTAATGAAGAAGCTGTCTCAACTTGTATGCGCTCTGTAATGAAGAAGCTGTCTCAACTTGTATGCGCTCTGTAATGAAGAAGCTGTCTCAACTTGTATGCGCTCTGTAATGAAGAAGCTGTCTCTACTTGTATGCGCTCTGTAATGAAGAAGCTGTCTCTACTTGTATGCGCTCTTTTGCCCATTGTACACCAGATCACGGAAAATCTTTTCCAGTCCTGGAGATCTGGCATCAGTAAAATCCAGAACAGTGCTGCAAGACGTGTGTTCGGATCCTCTGACCATGCTTGTGTTGCACCTGCCTCTGTTGTTCCCCTTCGCCCCTTCGCCGGTCGCACGTTGAACGAAAGATATATTCAGTCTGTCTCTTCTGTCTTTTAAATATCTTGAAGACCAGGCTCCAGCCTGTCGCTCTGAACCCCTCAGTCAGTCCACACATCTTCGTTCTGCTGCTGACATCCACATCCACAGACTCCCTTCGTTTAGACCAAAACCATCCGGCCAACGTCCTTTTTTCT
>CM065730.1:58215471-58222971 GCA_033310375.1 Conus canariensis
ACACACACACACAGCCACACACACACACACACACACACACACACACACACACATACACACGCGCGCGCGCGCACTCGCGCGCGCAGGCTCGCGCTCACACACACACACGCATGCACGCAGGCTACACGCACGCATACACGCACGCTACACACACACACACACACACACACACACACACACACACACACACACACACCACACAATATATATATATATATATATATATATATATATATGAACACATACACACACGCATACACACACGCATACACATACACAGATACGTGTACACACGCATACACATACCCACACCCACACACACACACACCCTCTCTCTCTCTCTTTCTCTCTCATTCTCTCGCGCATGCACACGAACACACACATGAACACACACATGCACGCTCTCTCTCTCTCTCTCTCTCTCTCTCACCACACTCACACACACACACACACACACACACACACACACACACACTCTCACTCACTCACTCTGATGAAAATGCAGGACCTGCATTAGCGACGTTGAATCGGGCGAAACATTTCTGTTCCCGCTAGCTTGTTTCCTCTTCCTCGCTGCATTTCGTTTAGTGTGTCAGTGACTGATGTCTTCAGCTATAAAGCAACTCCCTCTCCAACCCCTCATCCTCCACCCCCCCCCCCTCGCCCCTCCCCCGTTCCCTGCTTAAAAAGCTTGAACACCTTGAACTCTTCATGCATGAGTGGCCAGAACACTGTTGTTGCACGTTTCCTTTCAGCTGTGGTCCTTGTCCGCTGCTTGAGAAGTGGCGACAAATGATTTTTTCGCGTTCACCGAGGATGGGGGGGGGGGGGGGGGGGTGGTGGGGGGGGGGAGGGGGGGGGGGAGGGGGGGGGGGGGGAGGTTGGGGGGGGGTGGGTTGGTGGCAGGTGCTTTGGATGGGATGGGAGATACTTTTGTTTCGAAAGTTTCTTTCAGGGTGTACAATTGTGTAGAGAGTGCAGGTCGTATGGTCAAAAAAATTCTTGATCGTTGTTGCATTATTTCCATCAGACAACGAAAGCCACGTCAACGTGATCTCACAACCGCGTGTCCTGCATGTGATTGAACGATCGGGTTCGTATTTTCTTAAAAAAAAAGTGAATACCATTTTTCCTCAGCACTTTCTCTAAACTGATACACAGTCGATGGAGAAAAAAAAATCAGGCTAGGATGGCGTCAAAGGGGTAATGGACGGATGACAAAAGCCGATATAGCATATTAGTACTACTGCTACTGTTGCTATTGCTACTGTTGGTGATGATTAAAATGACTATCATAATAGAGCACATTTATGTCCGTAGCGCCAGTAGCCTATGTGATTGAAAAGCACGTAATTATCTGCTGTGATCTTTCATTGGAGACATCTGCCAACACCTCTCCCACCCCTCACTGCTACTTCCTCAGCTTTCCACCCCACCCCCTCCCCTTCCACCCCGCCCTCCTCCCCTTCCACACCCAACCCTCCTCCCCTTCCACCCCACCCCATCCACCCACCCTCCTCCCCTTCCAACCCCCCCTCCTCCCACCACCCCCTCCCCTTCCACCCCGCCCTCCTCCCCACCCACCCCCCTCCACCCCACCCTCCTCCCCACCCCCTCCTCCCCTTCCACCCCACCCTCCTCCCCTTCCACCCCACCCTCCTCCCCACCCTCCTCCCCTTCCACCCCACCCTCCTCCCCCGCCCCTCACCCTCCACCCCACCCTCCTCCCCTTCCACCCCACCCTCCTCCCCTTCCACCCCGCCCTCCTCCCCCCCTCCTCCCCTTCCACCCCACCCTCCTCCCCTTCCACCCCACCCTCCTCCCCTTCCACCCCGCCCTCCTCCCCCCACCCCCCCTCCACCCCACCCTCCCCCCTTCCACCCCGCTCCTCCTCCCCTTCCACCCCGCTCCTCCCCCCTCTCACCTCCTCCCCCCCCCTCCCCTTCCACCCCCCCCTCCCCTCCCCCACCCTCCCCTCCCCTTCCACCCCCCTCCTCCCCCCACCCCCCTCCCCTTCCACCCACCCTCCTCCCCACCCTCCTCCCCTTCCACCCCACCCCTCCCTCCCCACCCTCCTCCCCCCTTCCACCCCCCCTCCACCCCCCCTCCTCCCCTTCCACCCCACCCTCCTCCCCTTCCCCCCCCTCCTCCCCTTCCACCCCGCCCTCCTCCCCTCCACCTCCCCCTTCCCCCACCCTCCTCCCCTTCCACCCCGCCCTCCTCCCCTTCCACCCCCCCTCCTCCCCACCTCCTCCCCTTCCACCCCACCCTCCTCCCCTTCCACCCCGCCCTCCTCCCCTTCCCCACCCCCCCTCCCCCCCCCCTCCCTCCCCTTCCACCCCCCACCCTCCTCCCCTTCCACCCCCCCTCCTCCCCTTCCACCCCACCCTCCTCCCCCTTCCACCCCACCCTCCTCCCCTTCCCCCCCCCTCCCTCCCCTTCCACCCCCCTCCTCCCTTCACCCCGCCTCCTCTCCCCTTCGTGCTCCCCCGCATCATCTCCACCCCCCACACCACCACACACACACCACACCACACCACACACACACACACACACCACCACACACACACACACTCACACACATACACACACCTCACACCACACCACCACACACCACACACACCACACACTCACACATACCTACACCACACACACACACACACACCACACACAACACACACAACACCATCACACACACACTCACACACACACACCCACCCACACCACACACTATATCACACACACCATACACACATACGCACGCACGCACGCACGCACGCACGCACCACCACCACACACACACCACACACACACACACCACCACACACACACACACCACCACACACCGCGGCACTCCTGTTTGACACACACGCGGCAATGGCGTCAGTATCAAATCTGCAAAGCGGCTGCGCTGTAAGCGAATTAATAGAATTGGGAATCTTTTTTCCCCCCCTACGAAGCGAGGTGTTTTTGAGTCTTAGACGTCGTATGTTCTAATCTACATGTCATACATTCTTCCTGGTCACTGTGTTCTGTCAGGTCGAACGTCCTTGGTCTTTGTCTGCCCATCGTTTGAAGCGATGTTACCGGCGTTTATCTCTCATTATCTAAGAGCCCACTTAACCCCTTCCGAACGTCTTCCCCCCCCCCCCCCCCCCCCCCCATCCTCCCCCCCACCCCCCCCCCCCCCCCCCCCCCCTCTTCACCCCGCAGCGTCATACAACCACGGCCACATAAATTTTCTTCAATGCCTTCATGGTCCTCGTTCACTGATGCATCCCCGCTTCTGTCTTTCTGTGAGTGGAACGGAAGTTCACAACATCCTGGAGGTCAGGACATTAGAGGCCCCACGACAATCATTCCTGCACCAGCTTTTTTCTCTCAGTATCCTGAAACAGCTTTCCAGTGTCGCCAACATGCGAACAAAGTTCCTCTGTAAGGATTTTCTGTGATACTTTTCTAAAACCTGCTTGGCCGTCTCTTTCATGTGTTTATTTTTCACCTCGGCCATCTTGGTCATCCTGTGAGCCAGTCTGCAGCACGCCTTTTACCTAGAACTCACCTTGTACAGTGGAAACCCCAAGCCAAAAGAAGGGGGTGGGGTGGAAGTAGGGCTCTGTTGGTATAAATTGTGTTAATTTTGTCGTAATTTCCTGTTTTTCTTTCGCTTTTATTAATCTTTTCTTGGTCTCTGTTTCTTCACTGTCGTTTTTTTTCTCCTTCTGTGTCCCATTCGTTGATATTGAATTAATTTTGAACGCTCCGCATACTTCTTTTTTAATTCGCCCCAAAGGAATGCGGGGGAAGGAGGGGGAGGAGGGGACCTTTCAGTGTAAATTGTGCCTCTGTCTTCTAGAAATCTGGTGCTAGTAGTTTCTCCTTTTGTGTCATCGTCTTTGACTTTGCTTTCTTTTAAAATTTGGATTGTTTTTTTTGTTCTGTACTGTTGCCAACCGCTTTTCTGTATTTTTGGTCTGTTCAACTTCCTGTGGTCTGGAAAGCATTTCCCTTGATTTCTTTCTTGGTAAACTTTTTATGATGCCAGGCAGGATGCCTTTAACCACTGGAACAGGCACTTGCTGTCCGTTCTGCAGTGCTGTTCACTACTTGGGCATTTTGATGTATCGTTGTTGCAATGGAATTATCACAAAACGATTTTTAAATCAGTTTTTAAAGAAAAAATCTGAGCGAAATGATCAGAGTGGTTGGTACACTCCACGTGGCTTTGTTTTATCCGACTGAAGCATTGCAGCATGGAAATTGATGTTATGAAGAAGTGTACCCGTTAACCGTATGTAAATCTGAGTTTTCCCTTGACGGGAGTGACTTCTTAGTTTTGTTGTTTGTTTTTTCCTTGTTTATTTGCTTGCGTTTTGTTTATTTTTTCTGTTTTTTTTTTTTGGTACGTGCTGACAGCCCTGAAAATGCTCTCTGTGGTCCGCTGGAGTTGTACTGAAACAGACATTGTCCGTGCCCATCTCCGATATTGCCATCTCAGTTTTGTTTCTGATCATGCTTACAGCTTTGAGTACTTTGTTTCTCCTCAAAGCACGAACATTTTTCTCGAAGTGTTCATAAAAACCGGTGTGCCAAGACTGTGTTGTTTTTCACCACATATCGAACGAGCACGGTCTGACAAGACCTTCCTTCGTTTGTATCCAGCCATCCAAAGTCTGATGATGTCGGAGTTATTGTTTACTGTTTGTTTGTAAAAAAAACACCACTTTCCTCTTGAAGTGAAAGTCATGACATACGCACGTGCGCCGCGCGCCCCCGCACACACACACACACACACACACACACACACACACACACACACACACACACACACACTCGCACACACTCGCACACACACACACACACACACACACACACACACACACACACACACACACAACACACACACACACACAACCACACACAACACCACACACACAACAAAACACACACACCCTCCCGTCCAACATTCACCATTCGCATGTTTTACTCTACTCCATCATTCATCCTTCTCACCTTTTTCTGCAGTCCAGTTTTCATCATTCTCACGTTTTCCTCAGTCCAGCATTATTCCTTGCCAACCGGCCCTCTCTCTCTCTCTCTCTCTCTCTCTCCTCTCTCTCTCTCTCTCTCTCTCTCTCTCTCTCTCTCTCTCTCTCCTGCCCACCTGTTCAACATTCACCACTCTCACATAACCCCCGACACCACATTCATTGTTCTCAGATTCTCCCCAGTATAACATTCATCATTTCCCGGCTGCCCTAAATACATTATTCTCACGTTTTTCTCCGCTGAACATTCATCATTCTTACATTTGACTCCAGTGAAACATTCATCATTTTCATGTGTTCCCTGTCCTGCATTCATCATTCTCACGTTGTCCTCCACTCCAACATGTGTCGGGTTCACGTGTCCTCCATCCGACATTTCATCATTGTCGTATTTGCCTCGGTCCAACATTCATTATTTTCCCCCTTTCCCCCATCCGACGTTCATTATTTTCATTATTTCCCCAATTAAACATTCATTGTTCTCATCTTACCCCTGGTCAAACATTATATTGTTCTCACGTTTTCATCCATCCATCATTCATCGTTCTCACGTTTGCCGCCTCTCCAAAATGCTTTATTTTCATTTTCCCTGATAGACATTCATCATTCACAACTTTCAGCAAATCCAGCATTCATCATTTTCACGTTTCCCTCCGTCCAGCATTCATCATTTTCACGTTTCCCTTCGTCCAACATTCATCATTTTCACCATTCCTTTCGTCCATCATTCATTTTCACCATTCCTTTCGTCCAACATTCATCATTTTCACCATTCTTCCCTTCGTCCACCATTCATCATTTTCACGTTTCCCTTCGTCCACCATTCATCATTTTCACCATTCCCTCCGTCCAACATTCATCATTTTCACCATTCCCTCCGTCCAACATTCATCATTTTCACGTCAGTCTCTTCATCACGTTCGTCGTTCACATCTCCATTTTCTCTTCTCTGATTTCTTCTGTCATTTGTCATTCTGTCGTTCTTCTTTCCTGATCGCGTCCAGCGTTCGTTATTCTCTCGTTCCCTTCTCATTCCATTCATCACTGGATGACTTGACAGTGTCCCATTTCCATGTACAGCATGATTCCCACGTTCTTCCCTCTCATCTCCCTTCCCTCACACAGTTGTCCATTCATCGTTCTCACCTTCTCCTTTCCTCTGTTTGCAAGCACTCATCATTTCTTTGTTTCCTTTGTTTTCTTCTGGCCTTCACTGCACCGTTCCAACGCTGTCCAGTGTTCATCAGTCCATCGGTCTCGCACTCCTCTCTTCAACGCTGTCCAGTGTTCATCAATCCATCGGTCTCACACTCCTCTCTTCAACGCTGTCCAGTGTTCATCAATCCATCGGTCTCGCACTCCTCTCTCCAACGCTGTCCAGTGTTCATCAATCCATCGGTCTCACACTCCTCTCTTCAACGCTGTCCAGTGTTCATCAATCCATCGGTCTCGCACTCCTCTCTTCAACGCTGTCCAGTGGTCATCAATCCATCGGTCTCGCACTCCTTTCTTCTTTTCCTTCTTATCTTCGTCGTCCTCGCGTTATTTTCCCACCCACAATTCTGTCCGTCAATTTTCATCAATCATTTATCATTCTCACATTCTACTTTTCACCTTTCGTGCATAGATATCGCTTTGTGGTTTAACCCCACTCCTCGTTCGTGATTCTGACGCTTCAATCATTTGGATCAATACTCATGATCCCCTGTCGTTTATCCGTTTATCATGTTGGCGTTGGCCTGTTTTCTTCCCATGGGGGCCGAATTCGCCATCCTCAGTGTCTTGCCTTCTCATCCGAACTGCTCTTCAACACTCTCACGTTTATCTCCCTTTTCTCTTCCATCATTTTCCCGTTCTTCTTCCATCTCTCTTTCAGCGTTCTCGCGCTCTCCTTTTCTCCTGTCTGTCACCATTCTTTAGTGTGTTTTTTTCGTCCGTTGTTCACCCCGTTTCCTTCCCCTGTTGTTCCTCTTTCGTCATCCTCACGTTCATTTCTCAATCATTTCATAACTATCATGTTTCAGTCCAGCCGATCATTTGCCATATTATCTCGTTTTTGTCAGTCAGTCATAACCTTCACGGGTTGATGTTCTCATTGTGTCTGTTAGTCACATTCTTCACTTCTTTCCTTCCTTCGTCCTATTTACATTCTCCTGTTCTTCTTCTTCGTGAATCATTCCTTCCGTTCATGTCCTCTCATTCTTCTCATCCCGTCTGTCATACGTTACTTCTGGTCCTGTCCATGATTGAAATTTCTCACGTTCTTCCCCCGTCCATTATTCATTATGCTCACGTTCTTCTCTGTTCATCTCGTCCATTTTGCGTCTTTCTCTCCTCGCTGCGTCCATCATTTATTATTCTCGTCATCACTGTGTTGCTTCCTTTATTGCATTATTCTGACAACATCTCACTTTTACGTAGTCCATCGACCTGACGCTCTTCTCTCTCTCTC
>CM065730.1:58230471-58282971 GCA_033310375.1 Conus canariensis
CCTTCGGAAATTTGGTCAGTCGATCGTTCAGTCATTCATTCGCTCAGTCGGTCTGTTTGTCGTTCAGACATTCGTTCGTAAATTTGTTCGGTCGGTCTCTCATTCATTCATTCATTCGTTCAGTTGGTCGTACAGACAATCATTCATTCAGCCGGTCGTTCAGTCATTCGTTCGTTCAGTCAGTTCGTCGGTTGTTCAGTATTGATCTGGTCGGTTGGTCGTTCAGTTATTCGATTGTTCAGTCGGTCGTTCAGTCATGCATTCGTTCATTCAGTAAATCGGTCGTTCAGTCATTTATTCGGTCAATCGGTTGCTCAGTCATCTATTCATTCAGTTGGTCGCTCAGTCATTCATTCGTTCAAGTTGGTCGTTCATTTATCAGTTTGTTCAAGTCGGTCGTTCATTTATTAATTCGTTCAAATTGATAGTTCAGTCACTGATTCATTCAGTCGATCGTTCAGTCATTCATTCGTTTAATTGATCAGTCAGTCGTTCAGTCAGCCATTCGTTCAGTCGGTCTTTCAGTCATTCAGTCGGTCGTTCATTTATTAATTCGTTCAAATTGATCGTTCAGTCACTGATTCATTCAGGCGATCGTTCAGTCATTCATTCGTTTAATTGATCAGTCAGTCGTTCAGTCAGCCATTCGTTCAGTCGGTCTTTCAGTCATTCAGTCGGTCGTTCGTTCCTTTATTTGTTCAGTCGGTCGTTCAATCATTGATTCGTTCAGTCGTTCATTCGGTCGTTCAGTTATTGATTCGTTCGTTCGGTCGGTTGGTCGTTCAGTCATTGATTCGGTCAATCGGTCGTTCAGTCATTTGCTCATTCAGTTAGACAGCCGGTCGTTCAGTCATTGATTTCGTTCGGTCGGTCGTTCAGTCATCGATTCGGTCGGTCGGTCGATCAGTCATTGATTCGGTCAATCGGTCGTTCTGTCATTTGCTCATTCAGTTAGACAGTCGGTCGTTTAGTCATTGATTCGTTCAGTCGGTCGATCAGTCATTGATTCGTTCGGTCGGTCAGTCGGTCGATCAGTCATTGACTCGGTCAGTCGGTCGATCAGTCATTGATTCGTTCAGTCGGTCAGTCGGTCGTTCATTGATTCGTTCAGTCGGTCATTCAGTCACAGATGCAGGGCGTGACATGGGTGGAGGTGCACAGGACGCGGGTGCTGGTCGTGACATGGATGGGCGTACATGGAAGAGGTGGAGTGGGGAGAAGCAGACACAGGGTATGACGTGTGGGGATAACGTGGGACGCGGATGCAGGGTACAACATGGTTGCAGGAATAGTGGGCGGGTATGGAGGACGGGGATACAGCATGTGACATTGGTGGTGGTACACGGTCGAGGATGCAGGGCGTGATATCGACATGGAGGGGGAGGGGAGGGGGAGGGGGGGGGGGGGGCAGGGGGAGAGGAGGTGCAAATATAGGGCATGACATGGATGGGGGAAGTGGATGCTGGGCGTAACCTGGGTGGGGGTGCAGGGGGCGTGGATGCAATGTGTGACATGGCTGGGAGTACCGGGAGTGCAGGTGTTCGGACTTCACATGGGTGGGGGATAGGGGGCGCGGATTTCAGATCATGGTTTGCGTAGAGGGAAGGGCGGGGGGAAGGCAGGAGAGGAGGTTCGCGTCCATTTCGGGGCGTGACATGATTGGGACAAGTGGAAGGGGAAGGAGGGGGGGGGGGGAGTGTTCAGCGCCCGTCATCAATGGGAAGAGAGTGGGGGGAGGCTGATTTCAAGGCGTGACATGGATTTGGGTTCGGAGGGTGCAGATTTTAAACCCTGATATAGATGGGGGTAGGATAGGGAGAATACAGGACGTTAACTGGGTGGGCGCACAGGTGCACAGATTTCAGGGCGTGACATGGGTGAGGGAGTAGGATACGACATGAGGTGGGGAACAGGAAGTGAAGACACGGGACCTGACATGTGTGGGGTATGGGGGGCGTCGATGCAGCGTGTGACATGGGTGGGCGTATGGGGGGCGTCGATGCAGCGTGTGACATATGGGGGGCGTCGATGCAGCGTGTGACATGGGTGGGCGTATGGGGGGCGTCGATGCAGCGTGTGACATGGGTGGGCGTATGGGGGGCGTCGATGCAGCATGTGACATGGGATGGGGGATACGGACATGGATGGGGGCGTCGATGACAGCGTGTGACATTGGTGGGGTATGGGGGGCGTCGATGCAGCTGTGACATGGTGGGGGTATGGGGGGCGTCGATGCAGTGTGTGACATGGGTGGGAGTAGGGGGGCGTCGATGCAGCGTGTGACATGGGTGGGGGTATGGGGGGCGTCGATGCAGCGTGTGACATGGGTGGGCGTATGGGGGGCGTCGATGCAGCGTGTGACATGGGTGGGCGTATGGGGGGCGTCGATGCAGCGTGTGACATGGGTGGGGCGTTATGGGGGGCGTCGATGCAGCGTGTGACATGGGTGGGCGTATGGGGGGCGTCGATGCAGCGTGTGACATGGGTGGGGTATGGGGGGCGTCGATGCAGCGTGTGACATGGGTGGGGTATGGGGGGCGTCGATGCAGCGTGTGACATGGGTGGGCGTATGGGGGGCGTCGATGCAGCGTGTGACATGGGTGGGGTATGGGGGGCGTCGATGCAGCGTGTGACATGGGTGGGGGTATGGGGGGCGTCGATGCAGCGTGTGACATGGGTGGGCGTATGGGGGGCGTCGATGCAGCGTGTGACATGGGTGGGGTATGGGGGGCGTCGATGCAGCGTGTGACATGGGTGGGCGTATGGGGGGCGTCGATGCAGCGTGTGACATGGGTGGGCGTATGGGGGGCGTCGATGCAGCGTGTGACATGGGTGGGGGTATGGGGGGCGTCGATGCAGCGTGTGACATGGGTGGGCGATGGGGGGCGTCGATGCAGCGTGTGACATGGGTGGGCGTATGGGGGGCGTCGATGCAGCGTGTGACATGGGTGGGGGTATGGGGGGCGTCGATGCAGCGTGTGACATGGGTGGGCGAATGGGGGGCGTCGATGCAGCGTGTGACATGGGTGGGGTATGGGGGGCGTCGATGCAGCGTGTGACATGGGTGGGGTATGGGGGGCGTCGATGCAGCGTGTGACATGGGTGGGGTATGGGGGGCGTCGATGCAGCGTGTGACATGGGTGGGGGTATGGGGGCGTCGATGCAGCGTGTGACATGGGTGGGGTATGGGGGGCGTCGATGCAGCGTGTGACATGGTGGGCGTATGGGGGGCGTCGATGCAGCATGTGACATGGGTGGGGGTATGGGGGCGTCGATGCAGCTGTGACATGGGTGGGCGTATGGGGGCGTCGATGCAGGCGTGTGACATGGGTGAGCGTGCATGGGAATGAGGATATTTGGGCAGACGGAGGACGGATACAGGGCACAGTGACACGGGTGGGTGCATTGGAGCAGAGGGAGCGCGGTTGAAGGCATGAATAGGGTGGGTGTTTTGGGGGCAAAGGGGCGGATGAAGGGCATGAATAGGGTGGATGTTTTGGGGGCAAAGGGGCGGATGAAGGGCATGAATAGGGTGGGTGTTTTGGGGGCAAAGGGGCGGATGAAGGGCATGAATAGGGTGGGTGTTTTGGGGGCAAAGGGGCGGATGAAGGGCATGAATAGGGTGGGTGTTTTGGGGGCAAAGGGGCGGATGAAGGGCATGAATAGGGTGGGTGTTTTGGGGGCAAAGGGGCGGATGAAGGGCATGAATAGGGTGGGTGTTTTGGGGGCAAAGGGGCGGATGAAGGGCTTGACATGGTGGGTGTAATGGTCAGAGGGGACTCGCTTGAAGGGCGTGACGTGGGTGTTTTATTGGGGCACAGGAGAAGAGGAGTGGGGGGGGGGGGGGGCGGAGGGTAACGGATTCAGCTTGTAAAATGGATGGGGGCAAAGGCGCAGGGCAGGAGAGAGTAGATCACTTGGGGAAGGGAAGAAAGGAGCGTGTAGGTAACCTAATGGGGGTAAAGGAGAGGGATGGGTGGGTGCGGATTTTAGGGTGTGTGGCATGGGGCTGGGTATGGGAGGCACGGGTTTTAGAGCATGATTTAGGTTGGGGTAGGGTAGGGAAGGCGTGACGTGATGGGCTTACAGGACACCAGGCCTGACATAGGTTAAGGAATAGAAGGCATGACGTGATGGGTTTACAGGACACAAGGCCTGGCATGGGTTAAGGAATAGAAGGCGTGACGTGGTGGGCTTACACAGGACAAGGCCTGGCATGGGTTAAGGAATAGAGGACGCAGATTTCAGGGCATGAGATGAGTGGGTAAACAGGGAGTAGAAATTTCAGGGCATGAGATGAGTGAGTAAACAGGGAGTGGAGATTTCAGGGCATGAGATGAGTGAGTGAACAGGGAGTGGAGATTTCAGGGCATGAGGTGAGTGAGTAAACAGGGAGTGGAAATTTCGGGGCATGAGATGAGTGAGTAAACAGGGAGTGGAAATTTCGAGGCATGAGATGAGTGAGTAAACAGGGAGTTGGAAATTTCGGGGCATCAGATGAGTGAGTAAACAGGGAGTGGAAATTTCGGGGCATCAGATGAGTGAGTAAACAGGGAGTGGAAATTTCGGGGCATGAGATGAGTGAGTAAACAGGGAGTGGAAATTTCGGGGCATAGATGAGTGAGTAAGCAGGGAGTGGAAATTTCGGGGCATGAGATGAGTGAGTAAACAGGAGTGGAAATTTCGGGCTGAGATGAGTGGTAACAGGGAGTGGAAATTTCGGGGCATGAGATGAGTGGTTAAACAGGGAGTGGAAATTTCGGGGCATGAGATGAGTGGGTAAACAGGGAGTGGAAATTTCGGGGCATGAGATGAGTGGGTAAACGGAGTGGAGATTTCAGGGCATGACGGCGGAGGGGGGTGGGGTGGGGGTGGAGCGGGGAGGGCTTACAGAGAGCGTCGATGAAGGGTATGACGTAGGTGGGTGTATTGAGGCTGAAGGGTCGCGAATGAAAAACATGGCGTAAGTGGGTGTATTGGGGCAAATGCGCTGTAGATACAGGACGTGACACGAGTGGGCGTATTGGGGCAAATGCGCTGTAGATACAGTACGTGTCACGAGTGGGCGTATTGGGGCAAATGCGCTGTAGATACAGGACGTGACACGAGTGGGCGTACTGGGGCAAATGCGCTGTAGATACAGGACGTGACACGAGTGGGCGTACTGGGGCAAATGCGCTGTAGATACAGGACGTGACACGAGTGGGCGTATTGGGGCAAATGCGCTGTAGATACAGTACGTGACACGAGTGGGCGTATTGGGGCAAATGCGCTGTAGATACAGGACGTGACACGAGTGGGCGTACTGGGGCAGATGCGCTGTAGATACAGGGCGTGACACGAGTAGGGCGTATTGGGGCAAATGCGCTGTAGATACAGGACGTGACACGAGTGGGCGTACTGGGCAGAGGGGCGAGGATGAAGCGCTTGACATATGTGGGCGTATTGCGGCTGAGGGGGCGCAGATTAAGGGCGTGACAATCGTGTCTTACTGGGGCAGGGTGGGGGATGAAGAGCGTGACATGGGCGGGCGCATTAGGGCAGAGATAAGTGTGGATGAAGGACGTGACGTGGTTGGACGTATTGGGACAGGGGCGTGGATGAAGGGCATGTAATGGGTGTCTTATTGGGACAGAGGGGCGCGGATGAAGGGCATGTAATGGGTGTCTTATTGGACAGAGGGGCACGGATGAATGGCATGTAATGGTGTCTTATTGGGACAGAGGGGCCGGGATGAAGGGCATGTAATGGGTGTCTTATTGGGACAGAGGGGCGCGGATGAAGGGCATGTAATGGGTGTCTTATTGGGACAGAGGGGCCCGGATGAAGGGCATGTAATGGGTGTCTTATTGGGACAGAGGGGCCGCGAGTATGAAGGGCATGTAATGGGTGTCTTATTGGGACAGAGGGGCCCGGATGAAGGGCATGTAATGGGTGTCTTATTTGGGCAGAGGGGCCCGGATGAAGGGCATGTAATGGGTGTCTTATTGGGACAGAGGGGCGCGGATGAAGGGCATGTAATGGGTGTCTATTGGGCAGAGGGGAGGATAGGCATGTAATGGGTGTCTTATTGGGACAGAGGGCGCGGATGAAGGGCATGTAATGGGTGTCATATTGGGGCAGAGGGGGAAGAGGAAGGGCATGTAATGGGTGTCTTATTGGGACAGAGGGGCGCGGATGAAGGGCATGTAATGGGTGTCATATTGGGGCAGGAGGGGGAGAGGAAGGGCATGACAATGGGCGTTTTACTGGGGAGCAAGGGAAGAAGGCGTGACATAGGTGTGTGTTTGGGGGGCAGAGGATTGGATGGGGTGTGGACACATCCGTGGCATAGCTGGGTGAACTGGAGGGGGTGGGGGAGGGGGAGGGAAGGGACAGGACAGATGCAGTGCTGAAATGAATGGCGTAAGGAGGGGGGTGGGGAGGAGTGTCGATGCACATGAGCGGGCGTGATGGGGAGTAGGGAGCGTGCAGACAGGGCATGATGGAGATGGGAGCAGGATAGGGGGGATGCAAGGTGTGTCATGCGTGGGCGTATTGGATGCACAGATTTCAGGGCGTGACATGGGTGAGGGCATATAACAAGGCGTGAGTGTGGGAAGACTCGGGGCCTGACGTGTGTGTGTGTGTGTGTGTGTGTGGGGGGGGGGGGGGGGGGGGGGGGCGTCGATGCAGGGCGTGATATGGTGGGCATGAAATGGAAGAGGGGGCACGGATGAAGGCCGTGACATGGCGGGTGTACTGGGGCAGATGGGGCACGGGAATGAAGGGCGTGACGTGGTGGATGTATTGGGGCAGAGGGGGCACGGATGAAGGGCGTGACGTGGTGGATATATTGGGGCAGAGGGGGCACGGATGAAGGGCGTGACGTGGTGGATGTATTGGGGCAGAGGGGGCACGGATGAAGGGCGTGACGTGGTGGATATATTGGGGCAGAGGGGGCACGGTTGAAGGGCGTGACGTGGTGGATATATTGGGGCAGAGGGGGCACGGATGAAGGGCGTGACGTGGTGGATATATTGGGGCAGAGGGGGCACGGTATGAAGGGCGTGACGTGGTGGATATATTGGGGCAGAGGGGGCACGGATGAAGGGCGTGACGTGGTGGATATATTGGGGCAGAGGGGGCACGGATGAAGGGCGTGACGTGGTGGATATATTGGGGCGGAGGGGGCACGGATGAAGGGCGTGACGTGGTGGATATATTGGGGCGGAGGGGGCACGGATGAAGGGCGTGACGTGGTGGATATATTGGGGCGGAGGGGGCACGGATGAAGGGCGTGACGTGGTGGATATATTGGGGCAGAGGGGGCACGGATGAAGGGCGTGACGTGGTGGATATATTGGGGCAGAGGGGGCACGGATGAAGGGCGTGACGTGGTGGATATATTGGGGCAGAGGGGGCACGGATGAAGGGCGTGACGTGGTGGATATATTGGGGCAGAGGGGGCACGGATGAAGGGCGTGACGTGGTGGATATATTGGGGCAGAGGGGGCACGGATGAAGGGCGTGACGTGGTGGATATATTGGGGCAGAGGGGGCACGGATGAAGGGCGTGACGTGGTGGATATATTGGGGCAGAGGGGGCACGGATGAAGGGCGTGACGTGGAGAATATCTTGGGGCAGAGGGGGCACGGATGAAGGGCGTGACATGGGAGGTGAACTGCAAAGGGGTGGGAGTGGGGTAGCGGGTGGAGGGGATGGACGCAGTGGCTAATTTTTTGAGTGATTACTCAGTTTGACAGTCTGAGTAACGATCTGCTGCTGAAAAATCTGTGGACGTCGGCAGAAATTGGACATCTGCAGAAGATGGGTGTATCACAGAGTGATATACATAGGAGCCACACGCACACGCACACACACACACACACACACACACACACACACACGCACGCACGCACGCACGCACGCACGACCACCACGCACCACAACCACACACACACACACACACACACACAAAATCATCAGCGGCTCCACGATGGACTGCAGGACAGGCGAACATTCTTAGCCCCTCCCGAGCCCCCCCCCCCCCCCCCCCACCCCCTCACCCCATCCCTCATATTTCCACGCCCTCAACCCCCCTCCCCTCCCCCTCCCCCCGAGCAGTTGCATCGGTCATTAACTACACAATGAGGGATTGAGCTACAGGCAAACAGATAGGCCCCCTCCCGTGCCCCCCCTCGCCCCCCCTCGCCCCCACTCACCCCATCCCTCATTTCCACGCCCCATCCCCTCCCTCCCGAGCAGCAATGTCCAGTGCCTGGCGTTCTCTCACTGACGAAGCAATAAGTGTCAATGCCGTACCACGCCACGGGTTATTCCGTTCAGACTCGGGCAAAAGCTATATAAACTAAAGATATCAACTTCCACTCTCTCTCTCCCCCTGGCATTTGAACAGTAGTGCACGTGGGCCTCAGCGACATTCTGCTTGTTACAAGGTAAATGTGACTCCATATTTCTTGTTAACCTTAGGTTTATATTTACGAGGCTAGGACTTAGTCTAGGTGCGTCAACATAGAATAGGGCTTGGCTAACGGTTCTCTCTAAAGTGCAGAAGAAAATAAAATAAAATGCGTGTTCAGTTGGATTCTGGTGTTTCGGTTCAGTGTTAGATGGGCCTTCTGTCTCTGCTCACTATCTACCTGACTGACTGAACCACTCCTGTAGCATTCTCTACATCCCCAAACACACGTGAGCACAAAACAGTTAGTGTGATAGGTGTGTGAAGTAGCGGTAGTCGGGAGAAATACCATCACACACACACACACACACACACACACACACACACACACACACACACGCACACGCACGCACACACATCACCAACACACACACACACACACACACACACACACACACACACACACATACACACACACACACGCATGCACGCGTGCACGCGTGCGCATGTACGCATGCGGGCATGCACGCACACGCACGCGCACACACACACACACACGCACACACACACGCACACGCACACACACACGCACACATGCATGCACGCATGCACTCGCACAAATGCACACACACACACACACACACACACCACACAACACACACACACACCACACACACACACCGCGCACACACCGACACACCGCGCGCGCGCGCACACACACACGCACACGCACACACACAGAGTAAAAACACCACAATTGATCATTGGAGAGCACAATATCAGACTTTTTGCTAAACGGCCCCGACCAGGCCATGAGCATGAAGGGACTGACCCGCTAGTTCTCTCAGTCGACCAGGCCATGAGCATGAAGGGACTGACCCGTTAGTTCTCTCAGTCGACCAGGCCATGAGCATGAAGGAACTGACCTGCCAGTTCTCTCAGTCGACCAGGCCATGAGCATGAAGGAACTGACCTGCCAGTTCTCTCAGTCGACCAGGCCATGAGCATAAAGGGACTGACCCGCTAGTTCTCTCAGTCGACCAGGTCATGAAGGGACTGACCCGCCAGTTCTCTCAGTCGACCAGGCCATGAGCATGAAGGGACTGACCCGTTAGTTCTCTCAGTCGACCAGGCCATGAGCATGAAGGAACTGACCTGCCAGTTCTCTCGGTCGACCAGGCCATGAGCATGAAGGAACTGACCTGCCAGTTCTCTCAGTCGACCAGGCCATGAGCATGAAGGGACTGACCCGCTAGTTCTCTCAGTCGACCAGGTCATGAAGGGACTGACCCGCCAGTTCTCTCAGTCGACCAGGCCATGAGCATGAAGGGACTGACCCGCCAGTTCTCTCAGTCGACCAGGCCATGAGCACGAAGGGACTGACACGCCAGTTCTCTCAGTCGCAAGGAAGCTTGCAGACCTTGGCACAGCATGCAGCCCAACAAAATGTAGTGATATTTTCCGATCAAGCCACTAATTCAACCTCATTCTGTGTTTAAGGACAACAGGTGAAAAACCCAAATTTTTCTCACAACGTCCAAACATTGCATGCACGCGCGCTCGCTCGCACGCACGCACGCACGCACGCACGCACGCACCACGCACACACACCACACACACACACACACACACGTTGTTCGTCCGTCGAATCACGCACACGCACACATGCATGTATGCACGCACATGCACACACACACACACACACACACACACACACACACACAACACACACACACACACACATACACACACGCGCGCGCGCGCGCGCGCTGCAACAAAATTTCATTCCTGTGATTAGTTGGAGGAGAGTTGGCGTCTTCATTCTCTGTTTCGTGTTCCTGTACGTTATGAAAGATTTGGTTCCATTCCGGTTTATAGAAGTATAGCTATTTCCGCTTCCTAGGATACATGTGCGACGCCTGCTAAAAGAAGCATCAGTGATACCTGTTCATCAAAGCGCACTCGTTATATGAATTAAAAGAACTGCACATGATGGGTTATGACTGCTCAATAGTGTATTCATACGTCCAAAACGCTGACTGAATGGTCGAGACGTTTTCTGGTGTTTTGCATTTTGTCGCGTTCATGCGCGGTGTTCGCTCGTCTTCGACGTCATTTCTCACAACTATCACCATGTCCGCTGCGGTAAGGTCATCGTTTACTGGGAGTAAGCTGTTTCAACGGCTTGTTGTGAACGACATTAAAAGATTCTACGCCCCTAGATCACCGGTTGACGACGATTTTCCAGCAATGGACAGAGTGCCAGCAAGACTCAAGAAACGCCTTTCAAAGCAAGGACTGAGCGTTGAAGATCTGCAAATCCCACCGAAAGTTTTACCAGGATCAGAGTCACCAGCAGTTCGGAAAGATAGTGCAGTGTACATTATTCCAGATTCTTTAAGAACAGACGGTGAACTAGCTGATCTCATGAAGGATATGGTAGGAGCAGCATCAGACTTGCCAAGTAGTGCACCCACAGAGCTGTTCCCCTCAGACACCCAAAAGTACAAGGACTGGAACAAACACAGAGATCAAAGTAGAAAAGCCTTCCGACCTTCTGTTGACCCCTCCCAAACAACACTCGTCATGTTTCCTGGGCAAGGAAGTCAGTTCGTGGGTATGGGAAAAGAGACCCTAAGCTATGGTAAGGCGAGAGACCTGTTCGAAGAAGCCAGTGCAGTGTTGAAGTATGATCTGCTGAAAATGTGTATGTCTGGACCAATTTCAGTGCTTAGCAAAACCGTTCACTGTCAGCCTGCAGTCCTGGTATCTTCTCTAGCAGCTGTTGAAAAACTCCAGGAACAAAATCCAGAGGTAACCGATCAAATGAAAAGTGTAATATCTCTTTTCTATGATGGGACTCAAGAGGGGATGGGTGGGTGGGTGGGGGTGATCCTTTTGTTCCCTGGGCGCATAGTTCCCCAGTGTCTCTGTTTCCCTAGCTCTTTCTTTGCCTGTGTTTATGTTACCTGAGCTCCTTGTTGGCCCTTTGGTGTGTGTGTGTGTGTGTGTGTGGTGCGTGTGTGTGTGTGTGTGTGTGTGTGTGGGGTGGTGTCGTGTGTGTGTGTGTGTGTGTGTGTGTGTGAATTTAGCACTTTTTTCTTTACTGAATTGCGAACACTTTCTTGCTGGATTTTGCTTCAGATCCAAGAATGAGACTGTACTGTTTTATGGAATTAATGACTTGGTGGGAAAATACTCTTTTTTTGGGGTGGGGGGCAGAAATGATAAGAACATGAGGTTTTCGAAACTTAAATAGTTTAATGATTCTTTCCTCAGCAAAGAAAGAGTCTCTCCAGAGAGGAGTTTGAACAGCTCTCCACTGACCTCAGATCCCCAGTGAAACACGGAGAAAAAATTCTGCCAAAAGCATTTTTTTTTTTTTTTTTTTTAAAGAGTTTTTGATTTTTGGATTGCTCAGTAACTTACTCAGTTACTGATCCTTCGCTTTCCCCTTCCCTCTCTTTTATCCTTTTCATCCTTTGAAGAATTTTTTAAAGAAAAATTATTCTGATGTCTGTCTGATATGATTATTAAAATTGTTGAACGATTCTCTGAGTGTTAAAGTAAAAATTTCAATAAAAGGTGGTATGCTCTTTTCTTTTCTTTTCTTTTCTATTTTTTTTGTGAGGTTTAAATCACTTTTATAGCAGATTTTAAAACATGTACACATCATGCTCACACCACAACAAAAAATCTGCCAAACATTATAAACTGAAGACGGAAAGAAATGTAAACAGTATGTCCCAGAGTACATGTTTGGGAACAGTTGCTTTCTGAAACTGAGTCAAAATCTTTAGATCACAATGGCAGGATTGGATGGATGTTAAATGTGAAGATGTAGTTCTGCCTATAATTATAAAAAAAAGGAGATTATTCAAACGTCTGCACTTTCAGTCAAAGAAAATCTACTACTGCTGCTGGGCTACTTGTTTTTATTTTTTCAAACTAATTTTTTGTGCAGTGGAGGTAAACATCAAGAGCCAAAAAATGGAGTCGCTGATATTCACAGCATGGCTGCATTTGTCTTCAGGCTGTCAGACAGTGTTTATATTAGTAGGAAAAAAAATAATTTATGTATTATCATGCCGAAGATTATATGTTCTGCTTGTGCTGTTTGTTGTTATTTCTGTCTGACAGGTCTGAGTTATTTTTCAGTACGGTGACAGCCTGTAGAGGCACTGTCTATGGTAGACTAGGCTGTTTAGTACTCTTAAACTGAAACATGCTTTTCGTCTTTCTACTGGTAAACCTGAGTGTGTGGAGTTTTGTTGACTAATTTGCTTTTAATGAGGCCTCCCCTCTCATTCCCGTCTACCTCCTCCCACTGCACACTCACACTCATACACCTTCCCTTCTTCTCCCCCCCCCCCACCCCCTCCCCTCCCACCATCCTGAAATTAAAGAGGAAAGAGTGTGAGCAATATTTTGGATGAGGTTTTATGCTCTAATCTTAAAAAGAAAAAAAAAGAAAAAGAAGTGGCGCATGTTTAAAGAGTGTGAAGTATATTCTTTTTATCGCTGGTAAGGTTTTATGCTGTATATAGTGTAATCTTAAAAATAAGAAAAAAATCTATATTTTGTTCTGTAATTACATTTTTTTTCAGGCTATCCAGAACTGTGTTGGAACTGCAGGTTTCAGTGTTGGAGAATATGCTGCCTTGGTCTTTGCTGGAGTGATGGACTTTGCTGATGGTGTGTGTCAGAACGAATCAGTGTTTGTTGCCGTTGCTTAATGTTGATCTTGTTATTTGATTTATAATGTGGTAGTACTGGCTTGGTTCAAATTTTGATATGGGTTTATGATCAGTTTTTAATGATAAATTGAAACACAGTGTCAGAAGTGTGAGCTTGTGTTTTGATGATTTTGAGTTCAAATTAAAAAAAAAAAAAATGAAACAAAACAAAACAATAAAGCAAAATGAAAGTTTGGTTAAAAAAACAAACAATGCAAATAAATAAATTCACCCAATGCTAACAAAAAAAAAATAATAAAGAAAAACTAAATTAAACAAAGTGACAAAATGTGTCTTGTCCCTCACACGATAGTCGTCTTTAATCTTTAAAACTAGGCATAAGATTTCAAATTATTGATAGCAGTGATTTGGGTGTATAGTAATTGCTTATATGCAGAGTGAAAACGAAAATGTAAAAGTCTGTTAAACTTTAGCTATTCATTAAATTGGTGATGTGCTAACACTGTATTGGAATGTGGAGAAGCTTCTCAGTGGATCAAAGATTTCCCTTAGAAGTGTCCATGGTTTGCGCAGGACCCCCCCCCCCCCCCCATCTCCTCTTCTTCCTTCTCTTCTCTCTCTCTCTCTCTCTCTCTCTCTCTCTCTCTCTCTCACTATCTGGCTCTCTCTCTCTCTCTCTCTCTCTCTCTCTCTCTTTTCTCATACACACACACATACACACACATCACAAAGTATACACTTATATCCATGAAATAATGACTTTTTGCTGTATCGGTGTAGGTTTCAAAAACACATTTCATGTTATATGACGGATGGATCCATAATTGAGTACTGACAAATGTTCATATGTAATGGTGATGCTAATGATGAAAGTCATAACCATGTTATCTTTATCATTTAAGTACTTCTAGTACCTGATCTGTGGAAAAATTCAGTTCTGTTTGTAAACTGCTTTTCACTAAGAACTTAAGTTCATTCCAAAGTCTTTTTCATTTTTTCATCAGTGTGATAATTTTCTAATTTACCAGTTCACTGCTTGCATGTGCACACAGGCAGACAGAAAGGTACATGCACACAAGCATGCACGCAGGCACGCACACACACACTCACACACATACACACTCACATACACACCACACACACACACACACACACACACACACACACACACACACACACACACACACACACATACACACACCACTTACACACACACACACACACACAACACACACACCACTTTCACACACACACACGTATTCATACACGCACACAGGCACACACACACACCTTCATACACACACACACACACACACACACACACACACACACACACACACACACACACACACACACACACTCACTCACACACACACATAGAGAGACAGACAGATAGAGAGTACAACCATGGGTTACTCTGACAATAAATTGGTTTCTGTCAGTCAATGTGTGTGTGTGAATGAGTGTGTGTGTGTGTGTGTGTGTGTGTGTGTGTGTGTGTGTGTGTGTGTGTGTTAGAGAGACAGACAGATAGAGAGTACAACCATGGGTTACTCTGACAATAAATTGGTTTCTGTCAGTCAAACACACACACACACACACACACACACACACACACACTTTCTCACACACACACTTTCTCACACATACACTCTCTCTCTCTCTCTCTTTGCTCTCTCTTTCTCTCTCTCTTTCACACACACACACACACACACACACACATGTACCCACCCACCCAGCCAGCTACCCACCCACTATTCCAAAACCTCTTGTTATCACAGCGGTGGAGGTGGTGCGGGTGCGGGCGGAGGCCATGCAGCAGGCGTCGGAAGAGGTCTCCAGCGGGATGATGACGGCGTTCCTCAGCCATGCCTCCAAGCTCAAGATGGCCATGGCGGCGGCCAGAGAGTACTGCCAGCAGCGCTGCCACATTGATGCCCCTGTCTGCAGCCGTGGCCAACTACCTGTACCCCGAGTGCAAGGTCATCGCCGGGCATTCTGAGGTACAGTGGAACTGGTCAGTTATGGCCTCTCTTGTGACAAAGAGTTTCGACAGTGTCAAGGGAAGCAACACTATTTGCTTTATATTGTTCTCTTTTTGAATTGGAACAGTGGCTTCCCTTGTAAAATTGTTTAGATATGAACGCACAACAATGAAGAATCTTCGCGATCTCTTGCTGCTGCGCTGTAAAGGAAGATTTTACAGAATATAATCTGTTTCCAGTCACCCATCAGGCATATCCAGAGTTGGTGCCAGAGGTTTCAGGAGTATTGTAGAGATGGTAAGATACGATCCACCTCCAAAATTTTCCTTCAAAGCAACTGAATGGCCAGATTGGCTGGAAGAGTTTCAGCGGTCCAGAAGAGCTACAAAACTTCATCTGGAAGATGGAGATGTTCAAAGAGATTCTTTGCTGTACGCCATAGGGTCAAGAGAAGCTGGAAAGATTTTCAAAAGCTTGGAATTTAATTCTGAAGCTACTCCACCTGGATCTGGTACAGACTTTTGACTGTCTCGTCAAGAAATTTTCAGATAATTTTGTGCCTAAAAGAGACATCGTTCATGACAGAAGTGACAGAGATGAACACCCAGGTCTCTCTCTCATCCAATCAGAAGGAAGTTAACAAACTTGAACGAATCACATAGCCTGACTTATACAATGATATTTATGAATAAAAGATATGGAGATGATCACCAAAGATGAAGTTTAAACAATCTAGAAACTAAATCAGCTTTGGTCTTGTACAGTCCCATTGTATCTTTAATTGGAACAAGATAGATGTCGTCTTTGAAAAAAAAGCCACAGGTCAAAGAGGAAAACTTTCATTATTAAAAAAAAAAAGAAAAAAAAAAAAGATTTACTGTTCCACTGCAATGAAAGACACAAATGATAAGACATAACACAATTTTTTAATTGATTCCTTTGTCTCTTTCTTTCGGCAGAACAGTAAATCTTTGTGGAAGTTTGTTTGTTTGTTTTTTTCAATTTCTATCTGCAGTCACCTCACTTTGAAACTAACTTTCATTTATTATGTTTAGCATTATTTTCCCCATTGAGCAGAAATAGTTGCGTTATGATCGGTAGAAGGAGTCCTCAAAATTCTCACTCTCAGTTGGCTCAGTGGATAGCATCGCTGTCTTGATTCAAGAGTCCTGGGTTCCATACTCAGATGAGAACACTGAGCTGGAGGAAATGTCCTCTTTGGAGTCAACAGGCGTGCTGACATCAAACACCCTCCAAACTTAGGAAGAGACTAACTTTTGAAGATCAAAGGCATGCTGGGAAGTCCTTGGATGAGCTGTTGAACTATATAGGGGGGAACCCCCATTCCCCAGACAAAAAAAATCCCAATAGTTTACACACATGTTAAATCACACTCCAACTTCTGCAGAGGAGTGGGCCAATTTGTTGGAGAGGCAACATCAAAAGAAAAAAAAGTCATGCGCACAGATTAGCCATCATCTTAAAAGATGACATTTTTCTATCTGGTGACGTTAAAAAAAAAAAAAAAAATGGCGACATGCTCACACAGACAAAAATCTCATAAATATGAATGCTTTCTAGCTGAAGAAAGAATACAAGGAGTAGATGAAGCTCAGTGAGAAATTCATGAAGTTGGTCAAAGACAAAGGGCAAAAAATACAGCTAGCAGGAGGGAGTCTTAATCAATAGAAGTGCTGATAGATGATTGGAGTTTTCAGCTTGGATTCAGTGATTATGATGTATCTTATTATAAGTAAAACAACTAAAAGTAAGTTTTTGAGTTTCATTTTCAAAAGTTAAGTGTGACTGTGAGGAAAAAAAAATGGATATAGATTAATCTTATGAGCGGACAGAGATTGTTTGGTAATGTTTTGATTAACATTTACATAGTGTGTGTGTGTGTGTGTGTGTGTGTGTGTGTGTGTTTGTGTGTGTGTGTGTGTGTGTGTGCACACGCATGTGTGTTTGTGTGCGTGTGTGTTTGTGTGTGCGCGTGTTTGTGTTTGTGTGTGTGTGTGTGTTCAATGTTATGTAGGTACCCAAGGTGAGACCAGCGCTTTGGGCTAATGTGTAGGTCAGACATCTGTTAAACCGTAGCCATGAGACCCTCTTCCTAAATTCTCTCATCTTAAGTTATTTATCCATCAGCTGTAAATCATGCGCAGTGTGGTCTTGAAACCTAGTGGATATGGTGGAGGGTATATGGGCCAGTCCACATGTTATTACACCTTGATGAAACTGAAACTGTGTGCACACCTATGTGAGTGTGTGTGTTAGGAGAAAGAGAGGCAGAACATTACAAACATGCTCCACGTTGGCCAGGGCTTTGTTCTGTACACTTGCCAGAGTCAAATGAATACAGCTGTGTATGGAGAGAGTGACACACTGAAGTCCCAATGGGTCGGGGGAGGGGGGGGGGGGGGTGGTAAGGTGAAATGTGCAGCAGGAAGGGCCATGTTCAGGCCTTGACTTGGAGCACATCATCTGTTGACAGCAAGCAGCAGTCTGAATTATTTCGTTGAGCTTCTTTACATCAGTTGATGATCTCTTTGAAGGTTAATGTGAATATGGCAAACTGAGATGCTGGTAGACAATGTTCTTTAAGTCATCAGCATATAAAAAACAAGGAGCACAACCCTCATTCCCATGGGAATTCAACCACATGGCCACAGTTTCAGTTTGTTTCATTAGAGAGGTGTCACTGCGTGCGGGCTAGTCCATATACGCTAAGTTTTGAGGCCACACGGTGCAAGATTTAAAGCTGACAGATAAAGGAATGAATGATTACGATGAGAGAATTTAAGAGGAGGGTCTCGTGGCGATCACTTAGCAGATGTGTGACATCCGCATTACCCTAACGCACCTTGAGTACCTACCTAACGTTGAGGTCCACTGCCAGTAGTTTCTTATGGCCCCTGCAGGGCATTGGATGATTGCGAGTTGTCCATGGCCTCAACTCCAGACCAGTGTGGCATTTGTCACCAGTTCAGCTTGCACTGATCCAGACTTAAAGCACACAGAGCAAACAAACATATATCTAAAAGAATGCTTCAAGCTTGCCATGGTGAAACCCATGAGCAGACACATTCTTACTTCCTTTCACGTCAGTCGTACCAAGGTTTGTTTCTGTTGCACTGTGTGCTCTGTTTGATAATGTTCCAAGATCAAAAGGCATCCTATTTGTTCATTTTTCAGTTTTTGTTGCTATGTGTCACTGTCAGCTCCGGGTATAATATTATATTGATATACTTGGAGCTTCCTTTTTGAGAATGTTTTTGTGTTCATTTTCTTCAAGAATAAAAACAAAGAAATTATGTAAGAAACATCGCAAACCTGAAAACAAAAATTCAGGTTCTTTCCACTTTCTTATAAGCGAGTCTGCTGTGAAAGTTTGGATGCCAAGACTTCGTACAGTAGATGACTGCATGAGTAACAAATTGTTCTTTTTATAACTGACTATGAATGTGTTCTGGTGTTAATTTGTTTACTAAATTAAGATGACAATCAGTTACGTTCGCAGATGAAGTACGACTCACAGTCATCACATTTCAAAAGCTGGCAGGATAGCATTAATCTGTCTGTGTCTGCATTCCAGGCCTTAGACTTTGTGGAAAAGCATGCCAAGACCTTTGGCATCCGACGGACCAAACGGCTGCCGGTGAGTGGCGCCTTCCACACCCAGCTGATGTCCTCGGCGCTGGCTCCGGTCGGGGACATACTGCGCAAAGTGATTCTGAACTCTCCAGAGATCCCCGTCTACTGCAACGTCAGTGCCTCAAGGTTCAGGCACCCGGAGAAGATAGCTGAGCTGTTGGAGAAGCAGATCGTGTCTCCGGTCAAGTGGGAACAGACGATGCACGTGATGTACTCACGCCCTCAGGGAGAGAATTTTCCTTCCAGCTACGAGGTGGGACCGGGAAACCATCTGGGCATGATGCTGAAAGCGGTGAACCTGAAGGCATACTCAAAGTATGCTCACGTGGATGTGTGATGTGGTCTGGGTGCTGGAAAGTGGATTGGAAGGCGAGTAGTTCACGAGAATACATGTGTGTTCTGGATTCCAGATGTGGTGTCCTGTTTTTGAGAACAGGTATTGTGCATTCATGCGAGCGTGATGCATATACTTTCTGTGTCTTCATTGAAGTTTTGTTGTCTGCAAGTTCGCTGTGTTTGAATGCAGTGGAAATGCTAGGTATGCGATTTAGAAAAAAGGTGTTTGAGTGAGAAGCGCTTGCGACAAGTTGTCATGACTGTCTGGTTGTGTACATAACTCTTGTCTAAAATCCGTTGGTGTGAGACCATGAAAGTGCATGTGTGTGTGTGTGTGTGTGTGTGTGTGTGTGAGTGTGAGTGTGTGACTGTGTATGTGCGCAGGAACTGCCTTAAAGTAGCCAGGTAAGAACAACTGAAAACAGTGGAAATCATGTATTCCATGCTCTGCGTTCAATTCAGTGAACACAAAAGGAAGGAAGTAAGTCATGAAGTAGATGGGGTGTTGAGGCCAACATCGGTCCATTCATTTTCTGAGTGACGTGTTACCATTCAACATTGTTTTTTTGTTCTATGCGGCATGCCTCAAAGTACAGTGATAACTTATGTTGTTGAAAAGATATAGAAAGTCCGACAGACAGTATTCTATAGTTTGTGTGAATGTGTGTGCCTAAGTTGCTGTATGAATGTGACTTGTAATTGAATGCATTTTTATGTGCCTACATGTATTCATGTAAGTCCTATATCCATGTTCCAAACTGTGACTTTTTTAAAAGAATTGTATCAAATGTGCTGCTCCTGTGACTTTACCCTTCATGTCATCGTTCTGGCTTCCCCATCCACAGTCACACCCTGGCCTGTCTCACCGCGGGCTGGCACAGGCAGTTCACAGGGAGAGACAATGCCAAGTTGTCAAGAGGCAGCCCACCAAAGGAGATGCTGCACTGCTGCCAAGTCACGTCAGTGGTGTCTGTTCTGAGCTAATGCAGGCATGACACCACCTGCTAAAACCCCTACTGTCAGCAGCAATTGTGGCTTCTTGGAGTGAGCATGTGTGGGTTCCCCCCTCCAGGGGGCACCAGCTTGCCTGCCCAGCTGCATGACAGTCCCCATGAGCTCTCCGATACGGGCAACATCCACATGAAGTCACCAAGGGCATAGGCATGTACAGAGGTGGTGAAATATCGGGCATAGGCATGTACAGAGGTGGTGAAATATCGGGCATAGGCATGTACAGAGGTGGTGAAATATCGGGCATAGGCATGTACAGAGGTGGTGAAATATCGGGCATAGGCATGTACAGAGGTGGTGAAATATCGGGCATAGGCATGTACAGAGGTGGTGAAATATCGGGCATAGGCATGTACAGAGGTGGTGAAATATCGGGCATAGGCATGTACAGAGGTGGTGAAATATCGGGCATAGGCATGTACAGAGGTGGTGAAATATCGGGCATAGGCATGTACAGAGGTGGTGAAATATCGGGCATAGGCATGTACAGAGGTGGTGAAATATCGGGCATAGGCATGTACAGAGGTGGTGAAATATCGAAACTGAGGTCACCATGACAACAGGGCATGAAGGACCACAGAATTTGAACCTTTTTTATGCTGATCGATTAGGATGAGGATGATGTATGGAGTTTCATTCCAGTCTGAGACTGTGCAACAGGCTGTATGTTCTCTGTGTATATCAACCAAGGCCAGTAGGTACAGGCACCTTGTTAGTCAGAAAATCTGAATGATACTCTTGGAGACGCATTCATGAAGTGGATGAAACACGACTGGCAGTCTTTTCAGCTGGGCCTGTGGTAAACTCAACTCTGGCTTGGAGAATCTAACACAATATGAATGGTTCTAGTAGGAATCAAACCAACAGCCTCCCAGCCAGGTGTTCTCGACGCTAACCACTGCAACATGGCAGTTGGTAAGAACGAATTATAGCTTTTTGTGAAATAAAATGTTTTGGCATATATGTTGCCAAAACGAATCAATAATGAGACTTGTAAGAAAAAGTAACAGCAAAAAAAAAAAAAAAAAAAAAAAAAGAACACATACAACCCCACCTAAAACAAACGGCAACATTCAGCCAGATGGAAAAACCAATACATAACACATTTTTTGCTTTTTTATTGGTATCAACAAGTATATTAATATTTCACTACATGATGAATTACATATAACAATTCATACAACATTGCGTACAAAAATAAGCATGCGATTCACGGAAATGATACTCACGAAGGAAGAAAACTAACCTTGTCATACCCCCCCCCCCGCCCCCCCCCGCCCTCACAATCAATGCAACAAACGTCCAAACATATGATTTAAAACAAAAAATGAACATTTCATACAGTACCTACAACTGTGATTCAGTACAAAGATTTCAATATGTATGAAAACAAATATGTATGAACACAAATATAAAAAAGAGTACTTCTTTCTACACTGAGATTAAACTTTAACAAAACAAATGAAAAAAGAAATACGCATGAATGTACAAAAGCCAACAACAACAAAATCCTCTACTATACTACTAGATAACAGAGTGGGAAATATGTGTAAAAGATAAAAACTTTTATAAAGTAACAGTAAACAAGTTGGGTATTTTTTGCTCCCATAAGAAAACCTAACACAGAGTAACTTGTGTTCAAGACCGAATAAGAAAACCTAACACAGAGTAACTTGTATTCAAGACCGGTCTTGAATACAAGTTACTCTGTGTTAGGTTTTCTTATGGGAGCAAAAAATACCCAACTTGTTTACTGTTTCTCGTTTACTGTTCCCTGCCTCATTTCATTTCCGATTTTATAAAGTAATTTTGGACAGATGTCAGTAGAAACAGACACAGGCTATAGTATTTTTTCCTCCTTATACATGGTTGTGTCAAAGCTTCCAGTAGCAGTCTGCTTCACATGAAGATTGATTATACATTAAAAGTATGCCACAATCCCAGCAGAACTGTACTTTCACACATCTTTTCATGAATTCCATTTCAAAAAGACAAAACTAAACACTCACTGTCCACTCATATTAAGAAAGGCGAAACTACACAATTGCTGTTCACTCCTTTCAGAGTTTGGAAATCATCTGAGAGAAATTTGAAATAAAGATCATTATTATTATTCGGTTGGACAAAAGGGACAAACAAATGACAAGACAAAACGTGTCGCGTTTCAACCTCTTTGGTCTTCTTCAGGCAAGTTAACTCAATCGAGCCTTGTCGGAAGCGGGTTTCCGACACTGTTCACATCGCTTGAAGGCGTGTCGGATGCATACTTCCGACAGAGTTTGACAATTTTAAAATCATACTGTCTTTTATTAAAGGGCAATAAATCTCGTTTCAGAGACAGCTTAGGGCCTTCTTTTTGCAGTTGCTTCCCTCAGACCGTTCTTCGTGTATTCTGTAGTAGTTTTATACAGATTTGAATTGTCCTACTCTCAGTTCCTGCGATCACACAATTTTGAACACGATCACATGATTTTGAGTGGATCAAGCATTTAGTGGTCAAATTCTTGTGTTTTATGCAGTTGTCATAAATATACAATTCTCTGTAGTTAATACCAAATGCTCAGAAGTGTAATTGAACTTCTGTGGGGGGATAGAGAGTATGAAGAAGTGGATTACAGTGTGCACAAAACATTTTCAATTTTCTGCAAATGTGTATCATTTTAGATTACTTACATCATGTGAACTATGTAGATTCCTCACTGAAGGTAAGCATTTTTGATAAGTATATTGTTTTTTTCTGTTTAATGGTGTATGTTTCATGCTCTTAGGTGAAGTGGTTGATTTTTTTATGATTATTTTAAAAATTGTCAAAAATTGTATGATCTGAAGGACAGACTGGTCGATTTTGGCTGTGACTTGATCGAGTTAAAACAACATTCATGACGATGAAAACGAAGAACGAGAAATCACTTTTCTCAAATAGGGCACAAAATGGACGTTCAACATCCATTTTGTGCCCAATTTATTAAGTGATTGCTTGTTCTTCGTTTTCCTTGTCCTAAATGTTGTTGATTTTGCCTCAGGAAGACCAAAGAGGTCGAAACGCGTCGTGTAGTTTGTTTGTCCCTTTTGTTCGGGAGAATGATAATCATTTTTATTTTATATTTGTTTTAATTTCCGCCTGCAGTCACTCCACTTACCAAGAGAAGCCTTGGAATTTGAAGTTGTATGACTGGGCAGTCAGGTGCAGATCTCAACTTTTACCTGCCTTGTTATACTTGACCTTGGAGAAATCGTTTAAACTCTAGCCCTGTGTTACTGTGGCATGACACCAGCAGCCACCAGGTTGTACCTCATGTTTTTTATCAGGTGTGTGTGTGTGTGTGTGTGTGTGTGAGTGAGTTTGGAGTGTGAATGCTATCACCATTAGCAGCAGCAAAATATTGTCAGATATATACATTGGTCTAGTAATAATTTACTAGTATCACTTTCTCTGAAAAGACAAACTGGTCTAGTAATAATTTACTAGTATCACTTTCTCTGAAAAGACAAACTGAAAGCCAACAGTCACACACGCGTGCACACACACACACACACACAGAGTCTATGATTTTCGTAAGTAAAACAGTTGAGGTTTGAATTTAAAAACACCTCCAAAAATGTATTTAGCAAAGAACTGTAAAAAAAAAAAAAAACGACAAACCAAACCTGACTCCATAAAACACTGCCGTGACAAGGTGGGCATTGTCTGTTATGCAAGTCCTCCAGTGTCCCACAGGTCACCATGCCAGTGGAACATTCCAGCAGCAGCTGCAGCCTGACATTCCTTTCCTTTAGCTTTCCTTTGCAGAATTGATTTGTTTTCAAGTCTCTTTCCATTCCATGCAAAAAAAAGGATACACTTCTGCTGCCATCACTGGACATTTCATGTCCTATAAACTGTCAATTTTTTTTTGGTCAAAAGTAGCTGGCCCACAATGAATTCTGTTAATTGTTGACCTTTGCCATGCTTCCTAGGTCACATGCAACCAAGAAACAATACATTATCTCTTGAACTACTTGAAATTTAAACTTTTCTGATGATAATTTTTGGGTATTTGTCAAATATCAAAAACCCTGTTAGCCATCCATCAGATAATTTTGGTGTATGTGTATAAAGAGATAGAGAAAAAGGGGGGGGGGGGGGGGGGGGAGGAGGAGAGAGAATCAGAATTAGGACTGCACTTCCCATGATGCTAATCATGGGGGACCCATAGTTTTAAAAAGCTGTAACAGGATAAACTGATTTTGGTCTTATTATGTACATTAAAAAAAAAAAAAAGAAAGAAAAAAAAATCAGTTCCACGTTCGAACGGTACACTTCCCATGATGCGGGTCAGGGAAGGCCCATAACTTCAAAAAGCTGTAACTGGATACAGCAGCACACTGAATGTGGGTCATGGGTGGCCTGCATTGTCAGTCAGTTACAGTACGAACTCTTGAAAACTCTCACATGAGTGGAGATCTTGTATGACCCACATAAGATACACACGGTTAAAAACAGTAAAGCCTGTGTAAAATGTATATTGGCTGGGTAAAATGTATATATCAGCTGGGCAACCCATGTCTTGGAAACATGTCTGGTAAGAGTACAGAGTTGCCTCCCTTTACCTCAGATTCATCTCCATAGATCACATCATTTAACAGAATAATCTGATTACATGTGTACATTTATGTAACTTCAGCAGCACTGAAACCCCCCCCCCCCAAAAAAAAAAAAACCCACCAAAAAAAAGGCTCCAAGACTGATAGGAAAGCTTACAAAAACCTTAAGAAGAAAACACATAAAAGATGTCTAAGTACAAATTCATTCTCGTCCATCTCCCACACATTTACACATTGGAGAAGTTGAGGTAGAGAGGAAGGGGTGGGAAAGAGGTTGGGCGAGAGGGGGTGAGGGTGGGGGAAGAAAGGTAGAAAGTGGAAGAAAAAACTTTTTTTTTTTTAATAAGCACCCAGACTTCAAACCTGACAGCACCTCTGAACACACTGTGAACAAAACATGGATAACTGAACACAACACACAATTTAACACAAGTTAACACACACTGTGCATGCAGGTGTGTGTCATGAAGAATGTTTCCACCTAACAACAGTAAGAGACATGGGTCATGGGATAAACAACAATATCAACAAACTAATAAAACAACATCAACAAACTCCATATCTCCTTTGGTCCAAAATGAATGAAGATACACCTGTGTCAACAGTGTTGTTTGAAAGCGTTTTTGACAAGAGTTGGCAGCGTGTGTGTGTGTGTGATGGATAAAAGGAGATGCAGCGTATAAATCAGCTGACCTATCTCTAACCAAACACATTGAAAAACAAAAAAAGCACCTTCACTCCTCTTGTCTGGCACCAGAAACCTTCAGCTTTAGACAC
The DNA here is from genome assembly GCA_033310375.1 of Conus canariensis. Taxonomy (NCBI): domain Eukaryota; kingdom Metazoa; phylum Mollusca; class Gastropoda; order Neogastropoda; family Conidae; genus Conus; species Conus canariensis. The sequence continues at coordinate 58,255,918 of CM065730.1, forward strand.
AGTTGAAGGGTTCAGTCAGCCAAAAAGCAGCAACAACTCAGACAATCTTGTCATATAGTGTACACAAGGAAACCACTTATTCTATTACTGTGATCTGGTACTGGCCATTATCTGTTTCGTCATGGGGAATAATAGCAAATAAAAATCCATCAAGCTTCCTTGTCCTTCAATCGTGTTACTTTTGTGATAACCAACGTGCTTCCCCCATACACAATCAAAACTACATTTCATGCATTCCATTGCAATCTGAAGTATCATAGGCACTAGTAATCCCCTAAACTTACCACAAATCACTCTTGACATTGCTCAGTGGTGTCTGTGCTTGTTCAACATGGAGTTAAGACTCCATCCTTACAACTGCTGCTGACATCAGTGATGGCTTACAGTTGGTCATGAAGCCATACAGTAAAATGGATATTTTATGCCTTTTTGTTTCTTTGACAAATGAGTTGATCGTCAATCGCTCAAAACCCAGCTTCCCACATTAGGTTGTATAAACTTTCTCAAAAAAAAAAAAAAAAAAAGTAGAAAAAGCAAACTGGAGTTCAAAACCAGAACTAGACATATAATCCAATCACAAAACTGCAACAATCCACACACACATGCACATCTATTTACAAAATCTACAATTCACATCTCTCGGGGGGGGGGGGGGGGGGGGGGGGTTATTACAGCGCAGCCTACCTCACAGTCACAGGGTCCTTTCAGAACTATCAGCACAAAGACAACATACCTCCCCCTGCACAAAAACCAACCTATCAGAACTATCAGCACAAAGACAACATATCTCCCCCTGCACAAACAAACAACCTATCTACATCATTTACATCAATCTACGGCTGAATGACCAACATCCCGAGGCATCAGCCATTCCCATCAGAAACCGTCGGTTTATAAAGAAATGAGAGTAAAATGTAAAAAGAAAATGCAACATAAAAGACTGAATGGGCAAACAGTAATAAAGAAAGGACAACTGTGGACAGCGTCTACAGTCTCACTAGTTGGTCACCACATTGAAAAAAAAAAAGGGGAAAAAAAAAAGCCAGCCTGGTATACATTAATAGGAGAACAAATGTAAACATTTTTCACAAAAAGATGGGTGAGAGGGCCAAAAACACACAAAAGAAAAACAAACAAAAAAACGGTAGATGACAATATTGAAGAAAGATCAACATAAAAAAAAAAAAAAAAAAAAATTGCATCGTGCTTACAATACATCAGAAAAGAGGGCATTACAATCACAGACTTTCCCAAATTTCATGGTGCAGTAATTCAAATACTGACAACCTGGAGGCAGAGAAGATTGGGATATGCAGAGAGTTTTAGCCATTTAGCTTGATATCTGGCAACCAGCCTTAAAAGTACTGTATCCACCAAACATGAACAAACCAATCACAAGGCAAAACATGTGCTTTGACCTCTTAGGCCTTCTTCAAGAACACTCGGGACAACAAAAATGAACAAGCATTATTTATCTCACTGAGTTGGGCGCAAGACGGGCATTGAATCCAACACTCATCTGGCGCTGTTCAACGCTTATCTTGTGCCAAATTCAATGAGATAAGTGATTGCTCGTTCTTGATTTTCGTTGTCCCGAGTGTTGTTTATCTTACCTGCAGAAGACTTAAGAGATTGAAACGCATCGTGTTTTGTCTTGTGATTTGTTTGTTCATGTTTGGCGGATACAGTACTTAATTCTTTTTTCTTTAAGATTTGTAACAGTAGACCTGAATTTGTGTTATAAGAAAAGAAAAGAATATTTTACCAGAACAAAGACAGGTGCATGGGTTAGAACAGCAGAAAAGAAAACTCGGGTAATGATGAAGATACAGTAGGGTCAGTGACCACAACACCAGAAAACAAAACTCCAATAATGATGAAGATACATTAGGGTCAGTGACCACAACACCAGAAAACAAAACTCCAATAATGATGAAGATACATTACGGTCAGTGACCACAACAGCAGAACACAAAACTCCGATAATGATGAAGACACATTAGGGTCAGTGACCACAACAGCAGAACACAAAACCCAACAACAACAAAGAATTATAACAAGTTGAAGTCCATGGGCCAAACGGCAGGAAATGCATCCAAGATGACAACAACAGAAGATCAAAAAGCAGGGTCACTGAATGCCAAATGCAGAAAATAAAAGCCAGACGACAACAAAGAAAGATTACAAAGACTGGGTCAATGGGCCATGATGGCAGAAAACAAAACCTAAACAAGGAAAAGAAAAGCTGGGTCAAATACCATGACAATAGCAGAAAAAAAAAAAAAAACTCGTACAACAATGGAAGATGAAAGGGCATAGAAAAAACAACACCCCCCCCCCCCCCCACTCCAGGCCATCCTCCCTCTCAATCCCATCCCCCTCCCCTACCCCCCCAAAAAGGATGATTTAAAAAGTGGGATTAATGGACTACATGGCAGAAAACAACACCCAAACAACAACAATGGAAGACGAAAAGGTAAAGTCAATAATGGATCACAGTGGCTGAAAACAAAACCCAAACAAATGTACTTTAAAAGCGGCAGGATCAATGGGCATGTCGGGAAAAGCATCAAATAAAACCCAGACAACAAAGGAAGATGAAAAGATAAGGTTAATGGACCACAATGACAGAAATTAAAAGCAACAAAGGAAGATTAAAAAAATTAAAAAAAGAGTCAGTGAGCCAGAATGGCAGAACACAAAGCCCAGACAACAAATGAAAATAAAACGGCAGGCTCAATGGACCACAACGGCAGAAAACAAAACCCACAACAACAAAGGGAAGATAAAATGGCAGGGTGTACACATGCCATGATCTTGTGACAATGACACAAAAGCCCAGACAATGCTACAGGATCAAAACAGCAGGGTCAAAGACAGAACAAGGGAGAAATTCCAACACAAAATTTCCCCTGGTGGGTGGCCGAATCATCAGTACACTCACTCACTCTGTATAGTCCTGAGAAAATTCGGGTGGACCATGTGTGTACATGAAATGACAAGAAGACTTTTGCTCACTCTGCTCCGACACGTGTACAACAAGGCAGGTCAACAGCAACTTCAAAAAAAAAAAAAAAAAAAAAAAATTCTTTGCAGTCAGTCGAGTGCAACGTCACAGTCTTGCAAACAGCATCACCATGTGGCAGTTGTAGGAACACACCTTTGATGTGGAGGCAGACGTTCAACAGATCACAAAATAACCATGTCAGCAGCCAGGAGAAAGCAGATGGTCGTTAGGAACTCAGATCACGACGAGCAGGAAAGCGTGACCGGTGGGACAGAAAATGCAACAGCAAGATCAAGGACGTTCTTTAATTAACACAGCTGGCCACCACAGACGCGTATTACTGGTGTAACCAACTCAAAATAAGCATCCTTCACCTTTTGTACACACATTTCACACAGTTCATCAGCTTCAGTTATTCCTGTGCTTTAACATGACATGTCCCAACGGAACAACATTCACAACATAGTAATACTTCGGCAGCATGAAAAAAAACCAACAAAAATCAACCTTCCTGAGAATGGTTTGATCAACACACACTTCACCCCCACATTATGATTTTGTACCACTTTTATAAGAATAGCATAAATATCCACAATATATACAAGTAAAGCACTGTGAGCTTACATGAAAACAAACAAAAAAAAAGAAAAACAAATATCAGGCTGGAAACTGTAGTAGAGAAAAGGCTGAAAACTATGATGCCTGGAGGTCTGAAGGACTGCAAAGCCCCCCTCCTCCCCATCTTCCTCCATCCCTCTCCCCCTGGCAGGGTGATTAGGCAGCCCCCCCCCCCCCCCCCCCTTCTGTGTGGGTCATGGAACATTTTTTTTTCAACATCAGAAATTCACTACAAAGTAAAAGTAAACATTGAGAAATGAAATTCCCCCCCAACTTCTCCCATACCAATAAAAGTTCAGATTTAGAAATGAAATATACAGAAATAAAACAAACTAATCTATCCCTGCAAATATTTTCTGTGGCAGATTTTAGAAGCTGGCAGATTACGATCATAAAAAAAGCTGAAGTGGCTGAAAAATGACAGGCCACATACATAAAGGTAAGTGGCAGAAACTTTATATGCTGTACATACATTACTACAAGCAGCTCATGTCAGAAACCATCAGATTAGAGTTCATTTCATAACAGGAGACTGATTCTGTCAATACATTACAATGAATCACATCAACTACTTTCATATATGAGAGCTGGTGGTTGGTTTTGTACAAAGTCTATAAGTCGTTCGGGTTTTATGAAAAAAAAAAAAAAAAAAAAAGAAAAAGAAAAAAGAGCAGGCCACTCCGAGTAAAGCACCATAGGTTGGGAGGACAGTCCACTACGACAGAAGCAGTCTTCAGACTGTACACCAATCATAACACGTGCACACACCACAACTACAAACAGCTGAGAACTGGAGTATTTGCACTTTCTTTGGAACACATTGTCAGCCTCTCTCTGCACAGATCATGCCGTGGCCACCCCTTGACATTTCGATGCAGTTGTCTCACATGACTTTAAATGGCATACAGACATAACCAGGACATGAATACAGTAATGCAGCCAATTGTCTAGTAGTAAGCAGTATTATAAACAAGCATGCCAACTGGCTGGGAGTTTAAAAAAGAAAAAAAAGAAAGAAGAAAGACATGGTGAATACGGAGATAGGGTTATGAACCATGAAGGAACAAAAACATTAATCACCTGACATGCCATCAGAGCATAAACTGCCAGCTATAACAACTGTAGCAACTATATGACAAAAACCCCCCAATAGCTGGACACAAGGGAAGCTATTTATGGCCGAGGATAGGTGCAGATTTGTTCACCAACAAAATGATCAGGTTTTTGCTGTCTCATCTTCAATAATCTCTTGGGTCTGAACTCAAACAACCTGAGAGAGCAATCAGTATTTTGGGTGTCATGAGGCAATACACCAGAGAGACAACACTGCTGTCGAGTCACTTTGGGGGTGTTTACTGGTGCCTTCTCTTGGATCTGACATGGGCAGAAAAATGTCTACTATGCCCCCTACTGACCATGATTGCTTAGTCCAGGCATCAACATGGTTAAGCATCTCCCTCCAGAGTGTGATGCGATGCCCATCCAATGATCTTGCAGGTCTATACCCATGACTGAAACATACTCATGATAGAGAGTTAGCTGAAACGGAGGTCTGCACAAGCATATGGAAAGTACAGCCTCAGAATCTCAAGATCAATGAGCATGATGGAGTTCGTTCTAGTCTGAGAGTGTAGGATTGGGTATTGGGGTTTACTTCTTTCCTAAGACCTTTCAGTACCAACCAGCCCCCAAGGGATGCAGTCACTTGCAGAGTTGGTCAAGAACTCTAAGCTAAGAAGCATCCTTTAACAAGATGAAACATGACTATGTGGTTCCAGTCTTTCCATGTGCCACACAGCACACTCCTCTCTGGGTAGGAGCTAATCAGTGTCAAAGAAGTGCACAAATAAAGACCTCTAAAGGGACTGGAAGCAACAACCACTCACCCTGCACCATGACCATGGGTAATGCATGTACTTTTGCTTCCCGTCATTTTATCCTGCTGAGAACGTTATGGTTCAAGAATAATTGTTCCAGCTGCAATATCGCCAAGTACAAATATCTGGCCATTATCAAAATCATTGACTTTTCATTTTGCAAAATCTGTAGCCAGTCCAAAGATAGCACTCATGACCTCATTTGTCTCAGGTCTGACCAATCGCAAGACACAGAAGAGTGCAGACTGACTTAAAACAAAAATGAAGCAAAAATGTTTGTTAAAACAAACAACACACAGATGCAAATAATTTCTAGTTTATCTGAAAATGGCAATGTTTACTGGTGTCTGAATTTAGGCAGCTGGATGTTCAAAGTTCTAAAAGTTATACTACAACTACCAATACTTAGTCTGACAAAACTGAAACTCTGAATCAATAGTAACGGACAGCAGCCTATCCATATACAGACACAGCATCCAACATCTCCAGCACAGATTTCGTCAGTGACTACCAGTCATCGACACTGGTACAACAAGCACAGGCTGCCCATGATGGCTGAACACAGACCAGAAATAAATGAATGCGTGACAGGAAACTTACGGCCTCTGCTTCAAATGAAAACGAGGCGACATAAATCAGCAGTTGTCATTCTCATCTGAACAGGTTGGTTTTCGACAGAAAACAGCACCGGTGTATAGTATATGCTTCAAGTTCCAGTGGGAATACAAGCAAGTTCCAGTGGGAGTACAAACAAGATGAGTATGAGAGGAAATGGTGGGGAGAAAAAAAAAAGCCTGAATGTGTTGGAAAATATACACATGTTGGCACCACAGCCCATCCACTCTGCAAAAAAAACAGCAGCAACAGCATTAACAGGTCCCCTAGGAACCAAGCCACTGACACACAGCAGGGGAACTGACAATAACACAAGAACATTTGTGACACTAAACAAGAAAGCAAAGGCTTTTCCATGACAAAAAAATACAACAGATGTCACCACATGTCCACACCACTGTTTAAAAAAGATGTTTCCTACCATCATTCACAGCCATGTCCTAGCAGTGGAACACAGTAAAAAAAAAAAAAAAAAAAAAAGTTGATACTGGCTTACACATGATCTGGAAGAACACAAGTTGTGAACAAACAAATAAAAATGTTTTCATTTCTGTACAGATCTTGTCCGTTTAAAACATGGCATTCAGAACACTGCAGGTATCTGTATCTCTCAGGTATGGCTGATGTTGTGTTATATTACCAAAAGGAGTGTCATGTGTAAATATGTGTGTGTGTGTGTGTGTGTGTGTGTGTGTGTGTGTGTGTGTGTGTGTGTGAGATGTGTGTGTGTGTGTGTGTGTGTGTGTGTGTGTGTGTGTGTGTGTGTGTGTGTGTGAGTGAGTGAGTGACAGTGTGTGAGTGTGTATCTGTATATGTGAGTGACAGTGTGTGCATAGTATGAGTGTGTGTGTGTGTGTGTGTGGGGGTGGGGGGTGGGGGGTAGGGAGGAAGGCATGCCCACTATGCAGGCATTGTGTCGAAATGTGGGGGTGGTGGGGAGGGGAACCATGCTTAAAGGGGAAGTAACCGTGTGCTTACTGATAAGTAGAAAAGAAACACTTTTCATCATTAGTGTTAAAATTGTACCTTTGCTTAAAATATGTATGTTTCTTCCATTCATGCATATAGAGAGAATTTCCACATTCATGCATCCATTAAAAAGTCTATATCTCATGCAACATATCTAACAACTTTAAAACCAAGCAGTCCTTTCAACAAAAAGAGCGCAAAGTAAAACTTCCACTAAGCCACAGAAAACACATAAATCAGTAATACTAACAATAGCTTTGACTGTCGCTCAACTGTAATAATGTCACAACTGTGATAGTCTCTTTAAATAAAACTATCTAATTGCGACAAAGGAAGGTCTACAGGATGTTGAAGGAAAAAGTCTGTAAATAAAAAAAAAGGTCACTTTCAACCTTTCCTGCAGAAATTTAAAAAAAAAAAAAAAAAAAAAAAAAAAAAAAAATCGTCTTCACCTGATAATAGTAAACATTCTGAATTTTACAGTCAAAAAACATTTCCCTGATTCTGAGCAAGATCTCGTTTCACAACTTCACAGTAAGAAATGCTTCCCACATTTAAAAGTCCTGATAGTTCACATTCACACAAACTCCCCCTCATTCCAAACACTAAGATCCAAACTCTACATGATCTCCCCCCCTCATTCAAAACTCTTAAGATCCAAACTCTACACGATCTTTCAGGCTCATGACCACTTCCCACAACCAAAGTGTGAAAGCCCAAGTTTGTGATTTTTCACGGAGTTTGACCATTTCTTCCACTTCCAGTGAACTGTCAACGTACATATAACTATGTACACATAACTTTAATCTCTTGCAGTAAAGAACATGCACTCAAATCGGGCGGTCGATGTGGATGAACTTGAACAACATCTGTCCAGGAAGGTCAAAGTGAGTGCAACCAAATGCATTCAACTGTTTCCTTTAAGGTGAAGAAGACTGAAGCCAACGGGAGGCGACTCCATCAGGTAAGGGAACTGCAGCCAGCCTGAGTCCACCACTGCCATCAGTAATGGATGAAATGGATCCAGCCTGAGTCCACCACTGCCATCAGTAAGTAATGGATGAAATGGATCCAGCCTGAGTCCATCACTGCCATCAGTAATGGATGAAATGGATCCAGCCTGATTCTACCACTCCATCAGTAAGTAATGGATGAAATGGATCCAGACTGAGTCCACCACTGCCATCAGTAAGTAATGGATGAAATGGATCCAGCCTGAGTCCACCACTGCCATCAGTAATGGATGAAATGGATCCAGCCTGAGTCCACCACTGCCATCAGTAAGTAATGGATGAAATGGATCCAGCCCGAGTCCACCACTGCCATCAGTAAGTAATGGATGAAATGGATCCAGCCTGCTTCCACTCTTTCCAGTAGGATAGCGATGAAAAGAGTCAGCCAGAGCTAAGTCTTTCCAGTAAAGATGAAAGAAGCCAGACCGGCCCAACTCTTTGCAGTAAGGTAAAGATGAAAGGAGCCAGCCTGGCACAACTCTTTGCCAGTAAGGTAAGATGAAAGGAGCCAGCCTGGCCAACTCTCTCCAGTAAGGTAGAGATGAAAGGAGCCAGTCTGACCTAACTCTCTCCAGTAAGGTAAGATGAAAGGAGCCAGTCTGACCAACTCTCTCCAGTAAGGTAGAGATGAAAGGAGCCAGTCTGGACCAACTCTCTCCAGTAAGGTAGACATGAAAGGAGCCAGCCTGGCACAACTCTCTCCAGTAAGGTAGACATGAAAGGAGCCAGCCTGGCACAACTCTCTCCAGTAAGGTAGACATGAAAGGAGCCAGCCTGGCACAACTCTCTCCAGTAAGGTAGACATGAAAGGAGCCAGCCTGGCACAACTCTCTCCAGTAAGGTAGAGATGAAAGGAGCCAGGACCCAACTCTTTCCAGTAAAGTGAAGGTAAAAGAAGCCAACCTGACACTAACTCTTTTCAGTAAGGTTTAGATAAAACGAGCCAGTCTGACCCAACTCTTTCCAGCATAGTAAAGGTGAAAGGAGCCAGCCTGACCCAACTCTTCCTAGTAAGGTAAAGATGAAAGGAGCCAGCATGAGCGAACTCTTTCCAGTAAGGTCAAGGTGAGGAGCCAGCATAAGCGAACTCTTTCCAGTAAGGTCAAGGTGAAAGGAGCCAGCATAAGCAAACTCTTTCCAGTAAGGTCGAGGTGAAAAGAGCCAGCATAAGCGAACTCTCCAGTAAGGTCGAGGTGAAAGGAGCCAGCATAAGCGAACTCTTTCCAGCACGGTAAAGATGAAAAAAGCTAGCATGAGCCAACTCTTTCCAGTAAGGTAACGATGGAAGAAGCCTGCCTGACACTATTCTTTCCAGTAAGATAAAGATTCAAGCAGCCAGCCTGAACCAACTCTTTTCAGCGAGGTAAATGTAGTGCCTGCAGTAGGGCTGACCATCAGGCAATCAGCCCCAGGCGGCTGACCTTGGCAGACAGAAAGGTGTGAATGATGAACACAATAGGCTTTGGGCACGTGCTAAGGTCCAGCTCCTGAAAAAAAAAAGAGCACACATACACAAGGACACACACATACACACACAAACACATACATACATGTTATGCAGGCAGGCAGGCAGGCAGGCACACACCACACACACACACACACACACACACACACACCACACCACACACACACGCACACACACACACACGCACACACGGACACACGCATGCACGCGCACACACACACACACACAAACACACAGGGTTCTTAGTGTTTTTGATCATAATATAGCTCCCTGCTTTCACTGTGATCACAACCACCATGTTAAAACTGAAATTTTCCATAATCATGTAGTTTGGGATCATGGCATCTTCCTTTGTTGTTGGTAAGTTTCAAAATCATTTCTACTTCTACATTTTACAGAATTGGAGTTAGTGACATGTTTTGGTGGGTAGTTTACATTAATAACTATAATCGTTTCTCAGCAGAAAGATGCATTCATACATTGAAAATGCTAAATAATCATCTAATACAACGTCACACCACTCACACACATCAAAGACATGTTAGGTCGCCGACAACTGGCCTTTATCTGCAAACGATGTTCATATCCATGTTTCTACTACACTTATCTTTTTGATAAGGCACAGAAGGGGAAAGGGGATGGTGAACACATATAACGCTGAAAGCTGTGTGGTAATTCAACCTGTGAAATCATTCTGTTTAAACAGAAAAAAGGCGATGTCTATTAACGCACACCCTGGACTTCTGTCAGACAAAACAGAGGGCAAAGCTCTCCATAGAATACCTCACGACTGAATATCCCCTCATTTCAAGGATTCATTTTTTGCACAGAGAAACTTGTATTACAGACAACAGTAAAGACCCATCCTTCCCATTTAAAAGCTGTTTCAGGGAATAATTTTCTTTTTGCCCACACTTGGTTCCATCCTCCGAAGACTTGCTTTTCTTCAACATTTTTCTCTATCTATAACAGCAGAGCCTCCCAGTGAACCCTCCTTCTCTTACAAGACCCCAGTCCCCAGGACTGCTCTCCATGAAACACCTCCAGACCTAGGATCCCCTCCCTTCACAGACTTGCCTTTTGCGCAGAGAAGTTTACATCACTCACAAAGACTGCACTGAAGACCCATCCTTCCCATTCAACACCTGTTTCGGGGGGATTGATTTTCTCTCTGCTCATACTTGGTTCCTGCCTTCAAAGACATGATTTTCTGGCACTTTTTCTCTATCTATAACAATACACCCTCCCAATGAACACTCCCTCTCTGATAAGATCCCAACCTCCAGGATCAGTGGGAGGTCCACGTAATGAATGAGGAGACACTGTACCTGTTCGCCATCATCGATGAAGTCCAGCCACAAGAGGCGGTGGCTGTCGTCGGCCGACATGCGCAGCTTCTCGTAGGGGTACTGCCAGAGGATGGGCGGGGGAGGCCTCTGCTCCCCTGACCCCCCTCCCTCCTCCACCTCCTCCATCAGGGTGAAGCCATTCTCATAGTGCACCAGCAGTCGGCACTTCTTTTCCTTCCACTTGGCCACTGTAACAACAACAACTACAACATCATCATAAACAATAACAACAACAGATCTTTATAGTTTCATGGCATCAGGCTAGAGAATGGAGGATAGAGATGTAATGACCCATCTGATCCCACACTCTGCCTGTTCAAGGCTTCTTCAGTCTGTTTGCATGCGATTTCTAGATGACATTACACTTCATAAGTAAAATACAGATATAAGCCCACTCAATATACATTGTGGTTTACATCTTGGCCTGTAACTTTCCTTTTTGTTTGGTGGAGACGCAATTTAAAAAATGAAATGTATGGAATTTGAAAAAAGAAATTGCATGGTGATAACATCAAGTTTGCAGAACGAGGCACAGCATTTAGAATATAGTCCTTGGTATAATACAATCACACTCCTGGGAACACTAAGCGACACCCTTCCATGTCTGAATTGTCAAACAAGTGGATATCTAGGAGCATTCAGCACATCTTCATCTAAAAGTGATTTTTTTTTTCTTTTTTAAGCCTATCAAATAATGGAAACACTTATCTGATATGACATAAACAAAGAAAGCTTCAACACTGCTTGGCAAAAGATATTTAGCATGGCCAAGTGCCAAAGGGAGAGCACTTGTAGAGTAATTGAATGTAAGGATAGTGTCGGATCCAATTGTAATGGATCATTATTGGGAAGTTTCAGTGTCACCAAAAAAGCACTTAATACTATCCAACCGCATGTGGCATGCACAGCACGATTCCCTGCTCCCGCACGCTCGTGCCTGCGCTCATTCCCTGCCGATGCGCATATTTCGCCACTTTTTAATTTATTTTTACGGTAGCTAGACAACAACTGACAGTTTTGTGTTAGGTGTCATAGGAAAGGACATTCACTCAACTAATTGAACTTAGTTATTTTGAATCACTTACTTTTAATGTGTAGACGTGACTGTCCATTGAAAAATATGGCTGACAAGTAAAAGAAATATTCTTTGTTTACATTCTAATCCGTTCTTTTACAACACACTGTCAGAATCAGAAGCGAACAGGTAAGTGACATTGTGACTGTGTGCATTGGCCATGTTTTGATCAAATGCATTTGTGTTTGAATCTTTTGAATTGGCCTCATCGGTGACCACGTGTGATGCGGCGACGTCTGCTGCAGTTGATGGTGAATCATCATTTTCAGCTGCATCTTCAAATAATTCACTTTCCTCTTCTTTATCGTAATTATCGATATCTCTATCACTGCCCTCATCATCAGATCAACTTTGTAATATAATTTCAATTGCTTCACTGAGCGAGAGATCGGTACCACCCCTTCGCCTGACCGACATATTTCTGGCACAGGAAATTCCAGCCGCGCTTAGTGGGAAAGCCCAGTGCCAGTTCCTTTGTTTCAAAGCAGCTGGGGTCAGCCAAGTTCATGATAGAGCACTAAAAATAGGGTCTACAACTCGCTAGGACATCCCCAAGACTAAATACAGAGCTTATTTTCCTTAGACCATTTCAAGGAAAGTATAGGAATTTTTCATGTTCCTGTCTGCTAATAGTGGTGGACAAGGCAGAATGTACTGTCTGCCCATTCGCCGGCCTTGGCTGACACGGCTGCAAGGGAAAGAATTTCCGTCTGCCACCCTCGGCGGACACGGCTGGTAAAGGTTAAAACAGTCATACCAAAATAGGCGGAAATGTCCTTATCTTGATATGACATTACATCATTCTTGAGACACAGGATATTCTGATTCTTAAGGTTGACATTGACAGAGAACAAAGCAAAAACTCACCTACATGTCAAAAACTGCTGAAGCCACAAAAAAAAAAAAAAAAAAGAACTTTTTTTTTTCTTTTGTAGTTGATAACAAAAACCTCAACCAAGTTTCAGTTACTAAAGTTTTATCATTACAGCTCAACCCCACACTCCATCTTATCAGGGATGTCACGCCATGTCCGTCAAACAAAAAAAGACAAAAAACCACCACCACAATAAATCCATTCACAAATTATATACATTAAATGTACCACATGGAAACAAATCAATTTACTGAAATCTTTAAAGCAGATTAACCTTAGACTGTATGAATGTGCCAAGCATTCCCAGTAACTCTCCATCCTGTAAAAACAAAAAAAGCTCATGACGATAAATCTAACCTAAAGTTAAAAAAAGTCAGAAAATCAATGAAAGCATGTAAATCCCACGTCTGTAACAAAGAAAAAGTTTGACAAATAAAAACGCACACACACACACACACACATACTAATAAAGGAAAAACAGCAAAAAGCATGTTACCACAGAATCAAAAAGATTTCAAAAGACTTCAAGAAATACAGAGTTTCAGACTATATAGTGTATGCCTGCATAGTGTATGCCTGCATTGCTAGCGCTCTGATCATGGTAATGATATTTGGGACCTTCACCACAGTGACCACTGGGTGCACGCTGATCAGCTGATACCTGCTCATTGCGAGGGATCACCTGCTGCGTTTAACACAGAGATCACAACTACAAAGCAATAAATCTTTCAAGTGGAAGTGCACCGCGCCGTCTGTTTCCACTGGCTGTTGTAAAAATGTCACGACCAGATCAGTATTGACTTCATTCCTTAACAAACCGTGTCAGAAATCATTTCAATATGCTTCCAAAGAAGAAAGCACAGTTCATTCAAATAAACTAACATTTTCACCGACAAAATGAGAAAGCATACATTTTCAAGATCTTAGTTCTAGTTGCCTCAACTGTGTATGCATCTTGCATGTGAACTGTCTTGATAAATTCAGTTTAGACTATGACAACTGTCAGAGGAAAAAAAAAAATCAAGTTATATGGCTCTAAAAAAGTTCTTCAGATCTGCAAAAATGCACAGAAAAAAAAAGTTTGCTTTCAGTTTGATACCACTTCCAGTTTTCGCAAAGGTTGCCTTTAGCAGTATCTCCCCCCCTCCCCCCACCCCCCTCTCCCAATCCCCATACTTCCACACAGCCACACCCAGACTTACAGCAGGTCACTTCCTTCACCAGCACCACTGCTCCATGCGAGCCCTGCACCAGGGCGCGGGACCAGTAGGCCAGATCCCGCTGAGTCTCAACCCGGAAGATGTGCGTCTCCACCCCGTTCCTTGTGCCAGACCGTGTGCCGAACGACAGCACGTCCCCTCCCCCCAGCTGGCTGTTGTTCTGCTTGCCACAGTGCACAAGCCTGGAGCCACCACACACACACACACACACTACATACAAGTTGAAATATGTAATCACTGCAGGGTTCATACAGATCACACACACACATACACACAAGCTGAAATAGGTAATCGCTGCAGAGTTCATACCGATTTCCTGACTACAAAATCCAGGACTTTTTAAGGTCTTTTCAAGTACTTAAAAAAAAAAAGTTTTTTTTTTTTTTTTCTAATGCTGAAGAGAATGAGGATGATAAAGATGATGCTACAGATTTCCATTTCAGTCTGACTACATGACAGGGCTGTACTCTATGCTTCCTTTCATAATGCATCCCAGAGTCAACCAGGCCCGAGAGATACAGACACCTGCAGTGTTGGTCAGGAAATCTGAGCAACACTCTCAGAGATGCATCCATTAAGTGGATGAAACTCGACTGTGTGGTCCCAGTCTTCCCAATTGAGCCTGTAGCAAACTCAACTCTGGGTAGGAGCCGGTCAAGGCAGAAAAATCCCACATGACTCTGATGGGAATCAAACCCGCAATCTCCCAGCCAGGAATCCGCGACGTTAACCACTTCGCCACCGCGGCTGGTAAAAATTCAAAGATTTACCCCAAGGATGATTTTAAGTAAAATAATCATGAAACACTGAAACAAATCAGGTTGTTCACTGTCTAGGACATTTGTGCATATGCAGCTAAAGGCCTTGTTTTTGTCTTCACCTGGGTCTGCCTGCAACCATTCTTTGTACTCTCCTTTTTCCAGCCGAGCATGTTGGCTTCTCAGTTTCAAGACAGCAGATCATTCTATCATTTGCACATGCTCCATGAAAGCCGGTAATGCTGGCAGACGACTTATCGGCGAGGTCATCGGTCAACTCTGATTTGGACTTTTTACTTTCATATTTTTTTTTTTAATTCAGATTTTTTCTTTTTTTTTTTTCTTTTTTTTTTCTCTCTTTTTCTCTTTTTTCTTTGTGGCATCAGTTATCGGATCAATGGAGCACCTAAGGTGGTGACTTCTTTTTTTTTTTTTTTTTTTTTTTTTTTCCCCTAGGGCCGAAATCCACCTCTTCATTTTTTGGTGCTTCACATTGTCCTCTTCATCTGCCAAAAAAAAAAAAAAAAAAAAAAAAAAAAAAAAAAAAGTCAAACCAATTTCCACTACTAGGTTTTTTTTTTTTTTTTTTTGTTTTTTTTTTTCCCTCCAACCAGTCTCTTACACACCATGCAATGTCTGTATGTTCTCTCAAATGGACATATTTTTGCTGATTTAATGTACTGGCGTTTGATACAAAGTGTCTGGGTTTGTTAATGTTCTAATGTGTGGTGTATTGGCACTTTCACTCTGGTAATGTGCTGCTTATGTAAATAGAACATACACTGAGAAAAAAAATGCATTATTTTCTTTTCTTTCAGTTTTGCCACAGAGAGAGAGAGAGAGAGAGAGAGAGAGAGAGAGAGAGAGAGAGAGAGAGAGAGAGAGACAGACAGACAGACAGACAGACAGACAGAGGGAAAAAAGACGAAGAAATGCTAATAGACGCTTCATTAATGTACATCAAACGTTCAGAAGTCTGGCGGATGCGGAATGTGGTTGGGATTATAAGAAAAGAATTCAAGTTTCGGCACCCGTCGCTGTGACTCCCGAACCTGTAAACACTCCCGGCAGTCATCCTTGAAGAATACAGACGAAAATGACCGCAAGGATGACCCTAGGAGAGATGACAAACATGCACAGGAGACAAAGACAAGGGTCACCTAAGATCTTGGAAATTGGCTATTCCCCAAAGATGCTGCCCTTATAGCGAAAAGGGGGTCTACAAGGGAGACATGAGGAAAGCCAAGAAACGAGATAATAAGTGTGTGTGTGTGTGTGTGTGTGTGTGTGTGTGTGTGTGTGTGTGTGTGCGTGTGTGTGTGTGCGTGTGTGCGCGTGCGTGTGAGAGTGAGTGTGCGAGAGCGCGCGTACTTTTGTGTGTGTGTGTGTGTGTGTGTGTGTGTGAGCTTGGGCGTGCTAGAGCATGTGTGTGCTTGCGTGCATGCGTGAGTGTACTTTGTGTATTGTATACATGTATACAATGGTGGCCAGCCATACAGCTCTAGGAGTGAATAGATATGAGCAAGGACCTGTGTTATTAAGAGCAAGTTTATACATGTACAAACAGGACTAATAGGCAAAACAAACGGATAAACACTAAACCGGTGCCTGAGCGCATACTGATGGTTACCTAGTGGTTCTTTTATTCTTTTTCTTCCTTTTTTTTCTTTTTTTTTCCCTCGGGAGAATTACATCTCCAGGTTCCGATGTTGTACAAACTGCGGGTTTCTGAACTCTGTCACTTTTTACTTATGCAATTTTTTAAACTGATGTAACGCTTTCTCAGTTCTAGGTGTTGATCGAAAATCATTTGTAATGCCATCAATTTTTTAGTTTTACGTGCAATACTAATGGACATTTTCCCCACTAATATAATGTGGTTAATCGATTTTGTTACCTGTTTACCTATATCGTCTCTATGGACTCCAAAGAGAAATCAGTTAACGACAGTTTTCAAGATTTATCGATTCTCGATGAAATCAGTATTTCTATATTTTTCCAAAATTTGTTGACTGGAGGACAGTAGAAAAAGAAATGTTCAATAAAATCAATTTCATCTGTACAGTTATCACACTTGTTAGTTTCTGATACTTTCATTTTTTGCAAAAGAATATTAGTCGGGTAAATGTTGTGGTTTATTTTCCATTGTA
Organism: Conus canariensis; assembly: GCA_033310375.1. Lineage (NCBI taxonomy): Eukaryota > Metazoa > Mollusca > Gastropoda > Neogastropoda > Conidae > Conus > Conus canariensis. The sequence continues at coordinate 58,272,908 of CM065730.1, forward strand.
GTTCATACAGCCTAACCTCTTTTGTAGATGTTCTTGGTGTTAGCCATATGTGTTCGTCAACTTCAAAGTCAAGTTTTCTACGCCAAAAGTCCTTGCCGTTTGCAGTAACGTTACTCAAATTCCTTTGCTCCAGCAGCTTTTTTATTTCTTTTGGTTTTGTGTTAAACAGATGGGCTTCGCAGTCAGCAGAGCAAACATTGTCAAGAGTAATATTGTTTTCATAAATCCACTCCAGCCATGATGATGGGAGAGCGTTTCGCAGTGCATTGTATTCAAAAATTGTATTTGCATTACGATCTCCTAAAACTGTCTCCACTTCATTGAGATTAAGCAGTCTATTTTCAGTAATGTGTACAATGTCTCTGACAAACTGTATTCCCTTTTCTTTCCATTCTTGAAAATATAGTATATTGCCTTTATATTTTATCAAGTCATTATAAAATAACATTTGATCTAAAAAGTTACTTGGTGTTATTTCTTCTATCTTGGTTTTCCTCTTATTATTCAAATAAATGGTAACTACATTTCTCCAAAATTCATTGTCTATTCGTTCAATTTGCTGCAACTGCATTGCATTACAGTTAAGCTTAAATATGCTATCGTTACTAATTATTTTGTTTAAGTGCCACTTCGGAATCTTACTCCAATTTTCGTCTGTTGCAGAAAACAATTTCCCTGCCCATTGCAAATACATACAGTTTTGCAGTTCCATAACGTTAACCATTTTTAAACCTCCTGAGTTATAGTCTGCTTCCATTACTTTCCTTTTCACTTTTTCGAATGCTTTCCGGTTACTGTGTTTCTTTTGCCAAACAAATTTATATAACATCGTATTTATCTTCTGCAAGACTCCATATGGAATACCAATTGACTGCATTACAAAGACTAGTTGACTAACCAAAAAAGATTTAATAACTGTTATTTTGCCATGAATGCTGATGTCTTGTTTGCTCCAGGTCTTTATTAGTTTTTCTATGGTTTCAACTCTGCCTTTCCAGTTTTCTTCAATGTTTTTGGCCATTTTATCTTTTTCAAAATAAATGCCAAGTATTTTTATTCTTTCAACTATAGAGAAAGGCAGATTGTTTTCATTTATTCTCCTGCCCATTCTTATAGCTTTGGTTTTATTCATATTTAACTTAAGACCAGAAAACTTTTCGAATGCTTTCAGAATATTCAAAGATTCAATCATGTCATCTTTGCCATCTAAGAATAGGGTGGTATCATCAGCGAGTTGTTTTATCTTAATATACTGCTCACTTGCACGGTGCCTTGTTGGCACTTGGATACCTGTTACTTCACTTTTTCTAATCTTTGCAGCCAACAGCTCCACAGCTAAAACAAACGCTAAAGGGGAAAAGGGACAGCCTTGCCTTATTCCACAAGTTACATTAAATGGCTCAGACAACCAGCCTCCATGGTTGATACAGCTTTGGCTACCATTTGTTAAAATGTGTACCCATCTTTGGAAATCGGTCCCAAATCCCAATACTTTGAATACATGTAAAAGATATTTTTTTGATATGGAGTCAAAGGCTTTTTCATAATCTATAGCTAATAAGTACCCTGCCTTTCCGGTTTTATTTAAATAGTTGATGACATCATCGATGGTTCTTAGCACTGTTGCTATATTTCTTCCCTTTATGTATCCAACTTGATCTTCATTAATTAAGTTATGGATGACTTTACCTAGTCTTTCTGAGAGTACTTTTGCCAAAATTTTATAATCAGAATTTGTAAGAGTGATGGGTCTCCAGTTGTTAAGTTTATCTCTATCTCAGTCTTTACCTTTGTGAAAAAGAGTTATAATGCCTTGCCGTTGTGTAAATGAGAGGCTTCCACTGTTAAAGGATTCAATAAAGGAGTTAGTGACAACATTGCCTAATTTTGACCAAAAAAAACTTGTAAAACTCGGTTGTTAAGCCATCGCTTCCTGGAGCAGAGCCATTTTTCATCTTCTTGAGAGCAGATGTCGTTTCTTCTAATGTCACTATGCCTTCACATCTTACTGCGTCATTTTCTTCTAACGGTCTTATTTCTGCATTTTCAATAAAAATGTCGGCAGCTTCTTCTACATTTGATGCTTCAGTATTCTGGGCATATAACTGTTTATAAAATGCAGTTTGTTCTTGCATTATTTCTCTTTGGTCAATAATAATGTTACCTGTCTCTTTACATAGTCTTGTAATAATCCTATTTCTACTTCGTGCCTTTTCTAAACTACAAAAATATTTTGTATTCTTTTCTCCTTCTTCTATCCATTTAAGTCTGCATCTTACTTGAGCGCCTCTAGCTTTGTAAGCCTGCAAAATCTCTAGGTTCTGTTTTACTGTCATAAAGCGTTTATTAATATTTTCGTTTTGAGGATCGTTGGCGAGCTCTTTTTCTAGACTTTGTAACTTTGACTGTAATATTAGAGATTCATTTCTTTTCTCACAAGCCAGATTTTTCCCGAAATCTATACAAAATTTTCTTATTTCAACCTTACACATTTCCCATTTTTCTAAATAATTCAGACCTTCATTGTCTAAAAGAAATGTATCTAACATATCATTCATTTTTTGTACAAACAGAACATTTTTAAGATAACTATTGTTGAATCTCCAGTACCCTGGTCCCCGGATGAAGTCATTCTCATTCAGTTCAAGGACAACAGCCTTATGGTCAGAATTTGGAACAAAAAAATGTTCACACAAAGTACAAAAACGCAAAATGTTATCAGAAACAAAACAATAATCTAATCTGCGCGCAATAAATGGGTTAAGACGAATCCATGAGGCATCTTTTTCTTTTGGATGATAAAGTCTCCAGGCATCTGTTAAATCTAATGTATTAATAACATGCTGAAAACTGGCAGTTTCCGATCTGTCATGGGGTTGCCCCGCCACTATGTCGAGGTCACTGTTCAGAGTGCAGTTAAAATCACCAAGAATAATTAAATCTTCGTACTCCATAGAATTGAAAATTTCAATCAATTTTTGATAATATATGATTTTTTCCTTTGTGTTGTTGGGTGCATAAATATTGGCAACCATTATATTATAGTATTTGTTTACCACTGATATGACTAAGATTCTGTCTTGTGCAAGCTCTAACTTAACATTTCCCTTAAAGTGTTTTGAAATCAAAATAACTTCTCCTCTGCTTTTGTTCGTTCCCTCATTGAAAAAAAAAGTTCCACCCCATTGTTTTTCCCATTCATTTACATCTCTGTCTGTTATGTGAAGATTTTTTCTTTTAATACATTCAAGATTTTACACAGATTTTATTCAAGATCATTGGCAGTGACAAAATTTAAGCACTTTTTATGGACCTAGGAGCAAAAGCCTGATTTTTAAGGTCTGTCAAGGCCTTGAAAAGGCCCCCCCCCCCCCCCCCCCCCCAATTAAAGACTTTAAAGGACTGTACAAACAATATAAAGAGTAGTGATAAATATGTACATGTATGAATTTCTTAATAACGGCCTCTGCAAATCCTCAACTCTATCTATTCCACAACCACACATACAACACCCATCTTGCGACGAATTTGAGAAGATTAGTGATTGCCTGCACTTCGTTTCCATTGTCCTGAATACTGTTCACCTTGCCTGAAGAAGACCCAGGAGGTCGAAATGTGTCATGTTTTGTCTCGTAATTTGTTTGTCCCCTTTGTCTCGGAGATAATCTAAAACTTTTCTTCTAAACAAAAACACACACACATACTCTGCTAATTCTCAGGACTAGTACTATGAGAAGCTGGGTAATAAAACCTTAACTTGTTACACCAAAACATTTCTGACTTATTTACTTCTACGAGTAGTTGCACCATGTTTTGTTTAAGACTTAAAACTAAATTCCCGATAGTTTAATATAACATCTCAATTGTAAAATACGAACAAGTAGAGTAACAAACAAGCAGGGTAACTTCAAAGATGTCTCCTTGTTTGTTCTGTGTGCTCTGTGTTGCTATTTCTGGTAGGCGATTCAGTGTCGTAAGCAGCATTCGTTTAGAGTTATGGGCATGCATTTATTTCATGATGGGAACAAGAATTACCCAACTTACTGTTCCCCATCTCACTTAAGTTTTCCTTTCACATTTGAACAGATGAATTCTATCATTCTGTCATTTTTTTTTTAATGTTTAATGAGACAGAAACTGACATGTAAACAATGTCATATATATATAATATATATATATGCACTTCAGGAAATGTTGATATGGGACACTTTCAGAATAGGGCTTCAAGTCTTTTCTGCCACTCTTGTCCACTGAATCTAGTTACCTCCATTTGCTTCATCTCTCCTGTCATGATTCATTAACAAGTCTGTGACTGCTTCTGCTGTCAGTTCCCTTACTTGAGGCTGCCCTCATGACAATGACCCCCCCACTCCCAAAAGATGTTTAGTGAAAATTGATATAAACTGGCTGGTTTGACAAGCTAGACAAAACAGTCTGTGCTCTTTAGCCATCTGTATATGGATCAACTGATACAGCAAATTATGCACAGTAAGAGAAGAACAAATCGTAATGTAATGCAAGAATGCTCACTGCCTGGTCTACAGCGGAAGTATGGGTGGTGCAAGCTACGCCTTGTCTGAGGTAGAATGAGTCCATAGCTGAGTTCACCAAGCAAGTGAAGCAAGATTGCTTCCCCTTTCTTCAAACAGCTTTCACTTGACTACTGATTCACATGGGCTGCAGAACTAAAGTAACTACAGCAGTTGCAAAATGCTTATGTGTGTACATAACGCATGCAAGAAAGCACCAAGACTGATTAAAAAATTAAAAAGCATCTTGCATGCGTAAGTCTGATTCAAGTCTGATTCACAAAACACACTGTCTCTCTGTCCATATGACAGCTCTATTGTGTTCTGTATATCAATCGATGTTGGCAGAGTCAAAGAAAAAATTAAAAGATGAAAAAAAAAACCAATTTATGCACACCGGGTAGCCAGCAGCTGGTGGTCCTGAAAGGGAGTGGCCCACTCTTCTTTGCTCCACGGCGCCGTGTCATACAGCGCAATGTCCTTGTCTGTCAGCGCCAGAAACACTGGTTTCCAGGAGGTGGCGCCACCTTCCCCAGGTAGCTGCAACATATCCGCCTTGTTTATGTATCCAACATTCCAGCATATCATACTGCCATTTACACCATTAGAAATAGAAGTTAGTTTCAAAGGGAGGTGACTGCAGGTGGAAATTGAAACACTCTTTAAAGGGAAGTTATAATTATTCCACCAGACAAAGGGACAAACAAATTACAAGACAAAACCCAACACGTTTCAACCTCTTTGGTCTTCTTCAGGCCAGATATGACAACATTCTGGACAATGGAAACGAAGAGCGAGCAATCCCTTAATATCTCCTTAAATTGGGCGCAAAATGGACAAAATGCTGAATCAACAAGTGACTGCTCTTTCGTCCTTTTCATTGTCCTGTTCATCTTGCCTGAAGAAGAGCCAAGCAGTCGAAACGAGTCCTGTTTTGTCTTGTAATCTGTCTGTCCCTTTTGACTGGTGGAATAATGATAATTTCTCTTTAAAATTAATTTCAGAAGCAAAGCAAGCGAAAGCAACTACAAATACTTCAAAACACTCTTTCAGCACACACTTTTTCGTTGCTCAAATGTCGTTTATTAAACCTAAATCACACACATCTTCAAGGTTTCTTTAAGGCCTTAGTCAGGAAAGGGTGTCTATTGTGGGCACATATTGCTAAAACTACACTAGATCTTATGCTTTTCTGATGTTATTTCTATTTGAAAATGGCAACCGAAACAATTCAGTTGAAAACCAGCTCTGAAAAAAGTTTAAACATGAGTTTCTTCATTTCTCTCTCTTTCCAGCTGCCTGTTCTCACAAATACCTCTCTTTCCTCCATCGCAAGCAGAAAGTACTGTTCTTTGCAAAGCAAGATTCTAAGACTGTTTGTCAAGACCAGCATAGATTACACTTACTGAAGTGCTTATCAATAAAATAAACACTGCTGGAAATGCAGAACACTCATGCAGCTTAAGCTGTGTCCTGCTAGCAGTCTGCAGTCCACAAGGAAGGGGCATCAAGTGCCAGCTCAGCACTGAAGGAGGGAAGAGTTCTGATTGGCTAGCAGACAGGTTTGTCTTAGTAACCAGAACAATTCATTTGAAAACCAGCTCTTAAAAAGTTTACATATGAGTTTAAATATGAGTTACCCTGTTTGTCTTAGTAACCATGAAATTGAAAATTCAGGCCCAAAGTTACACATAGTTTGTACCAGTCTGACATGGTATAGAATACTAATCGTCAATAATTGCTGAATGCATAGCTACACATAAGTGTACAATAAATGTTACATGCTTAGAGCAAGTTCCTTTCAAATTTTGAGTTTTCAATACTTCTATCACAAACAGCACTGCAGACATTACACAATATTAATATGATATGATATGGTTGGGCTGACATATTTCAACAACAACAACAACAAAAACATGAAAGGAAAACAACCAAAAGAAAAATTAAAACCTGAAAAATAAAAGTTTTTTTTCTCTTTTTTTTTTTCCATTTCTTTTGTTGCCTCATCTTCTATGACACTCTGGTGGCATTTCCCCTGTGCCAGTCAGTCCTGCCCCTCCCCCACCCCTCTGCCTCCCTCCCCTATCACAGTCACACCTTGACTTGTCTCTCGCACTCCCAGCACCAACAAGCCACAGGGATAGTCAATGCCAAGTTGTCATGAGGCAACCCCACCAAAGGAGACACTGCATTGCAGCTGAATCACCTCAGAAGTGTTGGCTGGTGTTTGTACAGATCCAACATACAGTGTGGTGACACCACCTACTAAGCCCTCTACTAACGAAAACAGCTGCATCTCTCTCCAGAGGGTGCCGCCACATCCACCCAGTGACAGTCCACATGACCTCACCGATATTGGTAACCTTGACACAAACACACTTCTGGCATAGATGTGCAGGAGAAATTTAAACTGAGATCACCATAACAGCAGGGCATGTAAAGCAACAAAACTTGAGACAAGTTTTAATATTCCTTTTTTTTTTTTTTTTTTTTAAAATTCTACAGGCTGATCGATGAAGTTGAGGATGAAGATCATACTCTGGAATTCCATGCTGGTTTAAAAAGTCTGCATTACAGGGCTGTATTTGCGCTTGCTTTCATAATACATCCTGGCATCAACCAGGCCTGAGAGATACAGACACCTGCAGTGTTGGTCAAGACTTCGCGCAATATTTTTAGAAATGCACCCCATAAAGTGGATGAAACTCGACTGTGTAGTTCCAGTCTTCCCCATGCAGCCCATAGCAAAGTGAACTATGGGTAGGAGCTGGCCATAGGCTGAAAAGTCCTATAAATGTAAACCAAATGGTTCTAATGAGAATCAAACCCAAGACCTCCCACCCAGGACTCTGCAACACTAACCAATGCACAATAACAGCTGGCATGACACTGTTAAAAAGCCTTTTTTTTTTTTTTTTTTTTAACTGAAAAGAACAACAACAAAACAAAAAAAACAAATAAAACTATTGCACAGCCAACAGTGAATCACCCTTTGTCAATTTTTTTCACACCCTTGTTACCCCTCTCCACAATCCCCCTCACCATTACCCAAACCCTCATCCTCTAACTACTTGCTATTTATAAAATCATTCAAAATTCTTAAGTCGAAATGAGTGAAACTGAAAGACAATGGAATAAAGTTGGGCCTTGATCTACAGACACTGTATAGTTCAGACTATCCAAGATCCAAGAGGGCTCAAACATCATTTTTCTAAATAGGTAACTAATTCGTTACCTGTTCAGAAAGCCAGCCCATGTGCCGAATCGGGCGCTGGTTGGGGGCCGAGCTGATGATCTGATTGGCCTCTAGAATGGCCTGTTGTGTCAGCAACATCACATTGGAATGGATGGCATTGAACCAGTCACTACAGGTCGCGGGGTCGGGAAACCTCAGCGCACACAGGCCTTTGCCGTCAGGGGAGTGCAGCTCCAGGGTTCTTTTCTCTGGGTCGTTCATCGTCAGGTTGCGACACAAGTAACACAGTCGCAAGGGGATGGTCTTGGTTTCGGACCAGTTGGCTTTGGTGCCGTCCTTTTGGGCCGAGTCCTGCGTGCCCCAGCCAAGGTCGCTGAGAGGGGAGGATTTCTTGAAGTAAGGCGTCACCTCTCTCAGGTACTTCACTGAAAGACAGAAAATTTTGAATAAAAAAATTGTTCCTTATAATACAAAACATATGCATAAATACATGTATGGATATTCATGCATGTGGGGTCATGAATTTACACACCCAACATCAATTAAAAAAAAACAACACACTCAGCTGATAAGGATAGTATGCCCAGGCTGAACAACAATTCCTCACGGATTTGCCAATACTCAAGATTTTGAAATGTAAGGTTTCCCAACAACAAGCACAGATGTCAAAAGAAATAATAGTCTGATTCTAAGAAAGCAAGGCACGAGCGTCTGAACATGAAAATAACTTTAATGATGGAGACATTCATGATGATGGCATGGACTCTCCATACAGGGGAAAAAAAAAAAAAGGATTTTGAAATGATCTGACTGGATACATTAGCGACAACTGAGGGACAGGCACTTACACCGTCAATCTGGAATTTTAATTTCATTTTTCTGGAAATAGATTCATCTGTGATACTGAATCATCAGTCTTCCCGTTTGAGCCTACATGATGTTCAACTTGGAGATGAAGCTGGACAGGGCTGATAATTTTCAAAAAGTCTTACACTGAGTTTGAATCTTGATTTTCAAGGTATTCTAATCCTGGTCATCACAACATCATGTATGATCCTGACAACTGCTTGAAGGGGACTGGTGTAATACTAATACACTTATATCACAGGCACAAACATTGAAACAAGAAACACTTCACACATTCAAGAGTAGTTTTCAATACTGTGATTGTGAATGCGACTTCAACTTAGTACTGACATACATTTTCTTCAATTCATGGTGTAATGCTGTCAATGAAAGTGACTTGCAGCGTGTGTGTGTGTGTGTGTGTGTGTGTGTGTGTGTGTGTGTGTGTGTGTGTGTGTGTGTGTGTCCCCTTCTTCTTGATGTTAGTCACCAACGTTGCTACATATGGGGAACCTAATTATTGATCTAATTTTGACAACAACAAAAAAACCAAAAAGATATGGTGGAGGATGGAGGTTGTTGGGTGGTGGTGGGGGTGGGGTGGAAGAATTGAATTTTTGAAGTGATGGGTGTTAATACCAAGCATAATCAAGATTGTTCTTCCATGAAATGGTAAGCCAACACCCAATCCAATCATTCCTGCCTAAAAGGAACAGGCCTACCACTAATTGGTGAGACTGTGTGTATGTGTGTGTGTGTGTGTGTGTGTGTGTGTGTGTGTGTGTGTGTGTGTGTGCATACATGTCTGTGTGTATACATGTGCGTGTGTGTGTATGTGTGTGTGTGTGTATGTGTGTGTGTGTGTGTGTGTGCACATGTGTATGAGATTGTGAATATATATATATATATGTCTGCGTGAATGCATGTGTGTGTGAGTGTTAGTATTGTTTTTGTGTGTGTGTGTGTGTGTGTGTGTGTGTGTGTGTGTGTGTGTGGTGTGCACGCATATTTGTGTGTCACTGTGTGTGTGTTTGAGTGTGTGTGTCACTGTGTGTGTGCGTGTGCGAGAGAGAGAGAGAGAGAGAGAGAGAGAGAGAGAGAGAGAGTTTGTGTGCATGTGTGTGTGCGCATGTGTGTGGTGTGTGTGTGTGTGTGTGTGTGTGTGTATGTGTGTGTGTGTGTGTGTGTGTGTGTACGTCTTTCAATCTTCTGTGTGTGTGTGTGTGTGTGTGTGTGTGTGGTGTGTGTATACGTCTTTCAATCTTTGTGTGTGTGTGTGTGTGTGTGTGTGTGTGTGTGTGTGTGTGTGTGTGTGTGTTCATGACACAGTAATTTCACTTTTAGGTAGTTCAGAACATTCTTTTTCCAAATATGTCCACTAAAAATGACTTGCAAACTTTACGATCGATGCAAATCAAAACTTAATAAATAGTAAACTAATAACTCTCTCTCTATATATACATACACCCAAGCTGACAGTGACAAAATCATCG
>CM065730.1:58285471-58287971 GCA_033310375.1 Conus canariensis
GTCTCTGCTCTTAGCTTATTTTTCATGTGTGGGACAGTCCTGCAGGAAGTGTTCCACAGTCATTGGGGCTGTACCGTATGGGTACCCTGAAGACTCGCCAATGTGGAATTTTGTGAACATGTGGTGTTTGAGTCTATAGTGCCCTGTCCTTAGTCTCACAATGCTCACTTGGTCTGGTCTGGGAAGCAGAGAGTATGCATCCTTCTTGTTAAAGTCTGGGTGCGGCCCAAGCCATCTTCTTTTCTGCTTCTCCTTGATAATGCTTTTGGCTTCATCTCCCATCTGAGAAGCATCGGTCATATTCCAGGAGGCATATCCTGGCTAGACAGAATGACAGATATAGTGAGGACCCCTGTTTCATGCAGCTCTCTCCAGCATTCAATACCTGTGATGCATTTCATGTCATGTACCACCCAGTGAAGCATATTCTTTTAGAGTGACTTTGGGACTTGCTTGATGTGAGACATAAACACTTTTACAGCAGATTCCAGGAAAACCTTGTTCAGAGATGTCCCACCTGATGTAATCTTTTGAATTTCTTACAGATATTAACATTTAAAAAACAAATCTAAAATTTTACGGAGAATGATCGTTTATGCGAAATTTCCGGTGTGGTTATAAAAGGTATATTTTAAAGGGTTATATAGATGACAGTTTTTTTCTTCTTTTTTTTTATTACTTGTGAATTGTCTTCAACGCGGTGATAGCCCTGATATGGCCCTTTGTAGGATAAAGGCAACAAGAAAAAAAGGAAAAAAAGAAAAGGAAAGAAAAGAACAGAAACAAGCATTCTCTACCATACTCGGGGAATGCAGACTCGACTGGCTGGACTATGTGTTCTGTATACAGGGCGGCTGCGCTAGGAAGAGGGAGCTGGCATCCGGGAGAAAGATCAAAATGGATGGCCCAATTTGAGAAGATAAAAGTCTGCTTGTTCTTCGTTTTCGTTGTCCTTAATGTTGTTGATCTTGCCTGAAGAAGACCAAAGAGGTCGAAACGCGTCGTATTTTGTCTTGCAGTTTGTTTGTTTGTCTCGTTCGTCCGGTAGAAAAGCACCAATTTTTCATTTACATTTGTTTCAATTTTTGTTCACAGTCACCTCATTTTGAAATTCCTTTTCAAAGTTATGAACTTTGATTTTTTTCCCCTTCGAAAATCAGAGGGGAGGAGAGATCAGAATCGGAAAACCAAGATGTTATGAAAAGAGTTTTTCTTGTGCTATATGATTTTGACAATTTGGAACAGGAAGGGTTACAAAAAAAAAAAAAAGAAAAAGAAAAAAAAGATTGATACAACGGAGAAATTTTGGTCTTCCGAATTCTACAGGTCATTTCCCCTACAAACACAAACTCAACGGCTGAACCCGACCGACAGGTAGAGGTGACAACAGGGGGACTGAGTCCTCTAGTAACTCACGCACAGCTGTGTTGGAGCCGAGTGTCGTCGCCAGTAGGGGTGTGTGTCCCAGTGAATCCTTCTCACGGGTCAAATGAGGTCACAGTCCGAGCTGTAATAACTCTAAGCAGAAACTTAACCTGAATAAACGGGAACAAATAAACGGGCCAAAAGGGTAGACAACCTAGGCCTGACATCTTCATTCCAATCGTGGCCCGACAAAAACGCTCCGGGTTGCCGACTTTGAGACAACGTTAAAAGTTACAGCAATCGAAGCGGAATGTGCAGTTGGTAGTTTTGGTAATGGAGATGGTTTAAGTGGTCCAGGTGAGGTTTTTGAACACTCGATCCTTAGATCAGGGTCGGCAGAGTAACCAAGGTAGTAGTTAGGTTAATATCAGGTAGGGCCTTGCTATTTAGGGAGTAAAAGAAAGTGAAGCATGATTTCGTGCAATGCTCACAATGTAGCACACAGTAATATTGAAACGCAGACCCTAACATCTCTCTACTTACAGCTTGAGCCTTTGAGGTTCTCCTAGACACACACACCCATCCATCAACTGTGGTTGGTAGCCTACTGCAGATTTAGGTATTTTAGAGGCTGGAGGGATGCCTTTGGTCACGATCTGCTTTTTGTCCCCTGAGGAAGCAGATAACCCAGTCACAAATAGAGCCGGGAGATTCCACGAATGGTCAGTCTATTGAACAATCTGTTGAGAGGTATACGTATGAGAAGTTAAAAAAAAAGGCATACCCTATTCGGTTAGTCTGGTCATAGGGCTAGCCCAAGAGACCATAGATGATAATAGGGCATTGCAATTATTGTGTAGAATGACCAGATCTATGTTGGGTAAAGATTGTGTGGGTTTCAGATTCGTTCGCGACATGGCGGCGAATGGTGTGTTCCCAAATCTTGCAGGGAACCGAAGTAAGCGGAACTGGTCAGAGGTTTCCAGGACTGTAGCGGTGGCTCCTTCTTCAACGAACTTGTGATGATGACTGCAAGCCTTTTCTGCAGGAGATACCCAAACTCAAAGGAGGAAGATTTGGAAGACAGAGATCAGGGAAGGGGGGTGGGTGGGTGGGGGTGGGGGTGGGGGGGGGG
>CM065730.1:58292971-58317971 GCA_033310375.1 Conus canariensis
TTTATCTGCCTTGTTTCTCTGGAGGATGGTCCTGGAGAATCAGCGTCACCGTGTCCAGTGTCCACACCATGAGGCCAGCTTTGCTTTCTTCGCGGTGGTCACCAGGTCTGTATAGTGACACCCCTCCCCCCGCTGCTGCTAGAGGGATGTGCACTGCAGAGCTCCACGCTTGAGACATGCTCACAATGGGAAGATGTCGTGTTCTCTTCCGAAACATCTCATCTCTTCTGCATAGATCTTCTCGTGTAGTTCTGCCAGCAGGCTTCACGATTCTCATCATGTACAGGCACGGCACTTCGAAGGCACTATTGTTTATATATAAAGATATAATATATATATATATATATATATATAAATACACACACACAATATATATATATGTGTATTCCAAAAATTCTCATCTCATCTCTCTTATCTGTCTCTCTCTATCTCTCTCTCTCTCTCTCTATTATATATACTGACCTTCAAAAATGGTGATCTTAAGAAGAAAGAAAAAAAAGAAAGGAAAAAGTGTAATGCAATACTTCACAGGAGCTGGTGGCAATGTGGATAAAACGTTCGTCTGTCGGAATCTATAAGATCTCTGGCCTGAGGTTCGAATGTCGGCAGGTTAGTGAAAGAGGTCACTGCTCTCATGAACGCAAATACAGGCACGTATAGGCGGTAAGTAATTTGAGCAATGATAATATCCGTGATGACTGAGTCAGCATACTACTAAGTTGAGAATAACAGCATACTGCATACTTTCCCCCCCAGCCAGTTAAAACCAAACAAACAAGCAAACAAACAAACACGCCATTCTGAAAGCTGTCAATACACACAACAACAACAAAGAGATGAAAATACACACTGGCAAAGAGCACCTTAGCACAGTCAATTACTCTCACTTTGCTAAAAGATTATGACATACAAAACCAGCACATAAAAAAATGTAATGTGACAAAAAGAAAAGTTGTCTTTGATCAACTAAGATAGGAGAATTAAAAAAAAACAAACAACAACAACGACAATAACAGCTGGTAGCGGAAAAAAAAAGAAAGAAAGAAAGACACGAAGCCGGGGTGCAGGACAATGACAAACAGAACATATCATTGGCACAGAATAGTCAAATGGCGGACTGCACTAGAACATCTTTCTCTCGCTGGAGAGAAAAAAGAAAAAAGAAAAAGAAAAACAACTGATTTTACCAAGACGAACATGATGATACATTCATGCAACGTAAGCTGTCTTAGTCATACTCCTCTGCATGTCCTGTCCCCGTCCTCCCAAACCGCCCTCATCGTTTTTTTATTTTATTTTTTTAACCAAAAAAAAAAAAAAAAGAAGTAAAAGTGTGTACGAACATACCTAGAAACATGCGATTAGTAACAACTAAATTACAAAGAGGAAAAAAACCCCTGGCATTTCAGTAAAGCAGAAGAACGAGGCCTATTTTGACTGTTATGAAATCTGTGCTCACACAATGATGAAAGACAAATGCTTGGTGGGGCGAATGAGGAGGGAGAAACACGCGCGCGCGCGCGCAAACACACACACACACACACACACACACACACACACACACACACACACAGATATCGAAGTTTATCACATGTATACTAAGAAAAGGATGAAAGACAAAGGGAAATGAGCCTAGAACGTGAAATACAAATGTCGAAAAAAAATTATTCAGGGAAAAGACACAAAACTGTTGCAAGAAGAAGAAGAAGAAAAAAAGAAACCAGAATCAGCAGAAATGAGAAAATCCAGAATGGACGGAATACTTTTAAGATCTACAGAGAGATGGACATGTCATGTAGATGAAAAGAAATGGTTGTGCTCCCTCGAAAAGAGACGTTTTGTTAGTAAACAAATGTTGAAATCAATGACAGATAATGGTCGCACACGATTGGGAAGGAACACACACACACACACCACACACACACAACACACACACACAATATATATATATATATATATATATATGATATATTCATGCGTGCGTGCGTGCGTGCGTGCGTGCTGTGTGTGTGTGTGTAAACTGCGCGACCTGGAATTAAGTTACATAACAAATATACCCGAGTCGAAAAAAATAGTGAATCGGATGGCAATAAATGGATGATAGCCTAGGAATAAGGTTTAAATGCCCTAACTAACCTGAAATAAAAAACACAAAAAAACCCGACAAAAGTCGCGGGAACCTATGGCACATTTGTACGTTACCATAAAATAGAAAAACAAATCAAAGAGAATATTCAAAAACAATTAGAGACCAATATTGTCATTGACTTTTTGCGACAAGATAAGATCAACTTTCTAGCGAGAAATGTGTAAACATTTGTTACTTTCAAACAGATTTTGAAACGGCGTTTGAATCCGTAGATTAGACAGGTGTGAATGAATTGGTGACGCTTCGGGAATTGGGAAAATTGGGTATCTACATTTTAAGGGGAAAAATCCATCGTGACAGTCAATAGGAAGATATCCCCAAACTTTAAATTACAAAGAGAACATTTCTCTATACCTGCTTTGTATTATGTTCAGAAATTTTAGAATGGACGGCAAGAGAAGGTGACGAAATAAAGTTTGCTAATAACAATTTCTTGTGGATTACTTAAAATATGCTGAGAAGAGTTGTAATAAGTTAACATCACTTAAAAACACAAGTTAATTTATTATACATATCACATTAAACAGTTTTTATGGTAATGTCAATACATTAATATTTATACTTTGATATTGCTTGGAAAGCACAGGGTATTCAAAGATAAATGGCATCTCCTTTCGATGTTGAAAGACTTCCAGCCTCTTTTCGAAAAAGACTAGTACATTGCATCCCAAACTCGTATAATTTCTTTCAAAAAACCCAATCAACTTTGGTCAAACGATATGTGTGAAATCTCTTGAATGATCAGTTGTGAAATGTCCAACAACTGTCTTTACTGCTTGCAAACTTAGCTACGAGTTGTACAACAATTAACACTGTTCCCTTCGAAGAATGCATTAGAAACAGTCCAACATTTCCTGAACAGATGGAATTTCAGAAACGAGTTAAATACCAACCACACCCTGAATCCAGCTCGCCATTTAAAGTTACACATTTGTCAAAAGATCTGCTTGTTTGAGCTACAAGAAGATATCTGATGAAAAATGTAATCAAGTAATGACCGATGTTTCTTCATCAGGCACTGGAGTTAAGAAAATCACACCTTGTAATATGATGTCAATAACAATGTGTTTCACAATTATCCGTTAAAATGCAGTTATAATGGATGAAAGTCTTGCAAGAAAAAACATCTTTTACTTTGATCTATCTGTCTTGCGGTCCACCTGTCCACCCTCGCTTTCCTTCTGCCTAGCTGTGTACTAACTATCTACCTACCGACCCATCTGCGTATCTAGTATCTATCAATCCACTAACATACCTATACTTACTTTTCTACATATATATTTATTCATTTGAATAATTATACCTTTTTCAGAAAATGTCCACAGCACAAGGCATATCACACAACCACCATCAACGTCATACCGACGCCATGAAAGGTCACCACTAGAACAACTGTTGACTTTCACAACGTCAAAATTTAGTGTAAATTATCACATTCATTTAGTCACGAATATATACAGTGAATATAAAATCAAAAAAAACAACAACAACAGCAACAGCAGCAGCAGCAACAACAACAACATCAAATTGGTATCAAAGCTGTTGTTTACACTGCAAAATCACACCCACCCAGCCACCCCCCCCCCCACACACACACACACTCACACACACACACACACACACACACACACACACACACACACACACACACACACACACACATATAGGTCCTGAATGTAAAATAGTGAAGGTCTTCACAACTTTCTCAAAAATGGAAAATAATGTTGTGAGACGAAGACCTGGACACCGAGTACCACAACCAATGGAGGTTGAGCCAGCCCAAACGACTGAGCCTGCCAACTTGATCCCAAGTCAGAGTGTTGGAATTCTGCAGAATATTTCTCACGTGATGCTGACTGTTGTCCTTGTTCTCTGCCACCGCTAACCCGGAACTGCCGTCGGAACGATGCTGAGGAAGAGGAGGACCAGTTTGACAGCCGGTTGCAGGGTCGTTAGCTAGTCTTTCTGACTGTGCACGATCTTGTGGCAGACTTGCCAGAGCTGGGCTTGAGTCCTGGAATCCTGCAGCGTGTCCCTGGTATCCCTGTGGATTTGAATTGGGCTCTGGCTCTGTTTCTCCCTGTGGGTTTGCCCTTCGCTTTGGGATAGTGTGCCCCTGATCTTGTCTCAATTCTCGGCTGGGGCTTCCAGTCTTGACACTTTGGTCCAGATGCACTTCACTAGGCTCTAGAGAACGTGGAGGACTTTGATTTGGAAGAATCTGTCCGTGGTCATGGGTTGGAGGGGGTGGACCAGAACGTCGAACAACTTCTGCATAGGTCATCGGCGGGGGTTGGAACTGCTTGCTAGGGATGGATATCACCACCTTCTTTTCCACGCCTGCCACCAGGCGGGAGTGCATCATACAGATCCCTGTCTCTTGCAGCTGAAAGGCATCGGCAGTGTTGTAGACGTTGACTTTGAAGTTAGTGTCTTTCCTGGTAAGATGATCATACAGCGGGGTGTGCTTCAGATTCTCCATCCTCTTGTACAGAGCAGTGGATGACACGATGATCAGCACATCGCTTTCTTTCAAGTCTGCCCGACGGGTCTGCAAACCAATGGCAGATCTGATGTAGCTCGAAAGAGACACTACTTACATGAAGGACAACAAATCTCCGCACATCCAGAAATCATACACCCACATTACCTTCTTCTTTCTGTCTGTCTCCCACACTTACTCGCAGACGCATGTGCGTACATACACAAGAACATACACATGCATTTCTACATCATTATTGTTCAAACGTGCACAATTTTATCTGTTTCACAGTCTATGGCCTATTTTCTTTTCTTTTCTTTTCTTATACGTGTTTGCTGACTAAAGAGATACAACGTTAAAATCCCCTACTGTTCTCACGAAAAATCTGCGTTTTCTCTTCCAACTGTTACACTGAATTCTGATTCATGAACCACCGGCATGACTGAGATCATACCATATTATCCCATCATCACAGAAGGTCCTCATGTTTAATTCATCGTAGCCTGAGGCGTTGAGTTTTAACAAGCCCGGGGGGGGGGGGGGGGGGGGGGGGGGAGGGGGGGGGAGGAGAAAGAAAACGAATACAACAAACAACTTACTGTTCTGGCCAATCCTCAGTTTATTCCTCAAGTAGTCCACAAGGGTTCCAGCAGACGTGTCGCAATCCGTGATCTCCCCTGGGCCATGTCCGGCATGGGAAAAGAAGACAGGATCAGGACCGTCATCAGGCAGACGATGTTGATACTCCTCAACTGATTCCTCTCCGTCGGTGACAACACGCGTGCAGCTGGTGACGTACTGGAAGTCACGTTGCTGCTCACCCCGGCAGAACGGCTCCAACGCCTGGAGAAGTCGCTGAGTCTTGGGCGTGCACCGGTATGGCAAGAGCAGCTGCACAATGTTGAAGTCTTTTTGGGGGCGGTGAGAGAGAAATAGTCCGCTGCACCAAATCTTTGCCGCTGGAAAGCTCTGTTTGATCGCTTTGAAGAGTTCCTTAATGTCCCAAGAGGTGGTTCGCTTGTGAAGCCCATCGATGACTATGCAGATATCTTCGTTAGTCAGATCATAGTTTTCTGCGACACCTTCCAGAGCTGCTTTGGTGAAGAACTGTGTTAGATCTGGCTTAACTCTAGCAATCTTGTTAAACATGATGTCATGTTGCTTGTGCTTTGCCGATCTAGGAACTTTCCCCAGTTTAGGATCATCCCTGATTTTCCGTATTTCAGTCACAACATCTTGTGACGAAGCCAGCTTCGTGATGTCTATCCTGTGGAGATGGGGTGACTCCTCGCCCATGATGGTCTGGACGAAATGGAGCACGACCTCCGAGGCTGGCTGGTTAGAAATTCTATCGTTTGACCACAGCATGAAGACATGTTGTCCTTCCCCCAGCCACTGTGCTGTTTTCTTCGCCAGGACGACTGTTTTACCGCCGCCTGGAGCACCGGCAATGTGCAGGTAGGGTAGCATGGAGCAATACGCCTAGGTGGGGTCAAACGCCTATCCCCCGTATTTCCGAGATCATGTGATGTAGCAAATCACGTGATGTTTGACCTGATCCCTGAACAAAGAAGACGCTTCTGACAGGACAAAGAGAACTCCCAACTAAACGGTCAGTTTTACAGAATGTTTTGTTTCTTTTGGGCTTGTTTTCAGTAATGTTTGACATGAATTAAGTTCAAGTACATCATACATGTAACAAATGAAATGCAAAAGCTTTGTATTTACAATGATTAAGACTCTTTCAACTCGATGCTAGTGATGCTGGCGCCAGTTTGTCTCCCCTCTTTCCCGCTGCCAGACCGTTCTATTAACAGTCTGTCAGTCTGGGGTCAAAGGCCCACACCATCACTGGGGCAAGACGCCTAGGGTGGGCTTTTTGCCCCGTTCATGGGGCCTTTTGCCCCATACTTGGATTTATCTTAAATTAGACAAGTGACAACCTGTGTGTGTGTGTGTGTGTGTGTGTGTGTGTGTGTGTGTGTGTGTGTGTGTGTGTGTGTGTGCGTGCGCGGCACGTGTGTGTGTGCCTGTGAGTATGTGTGTGTGCGCGTATACTTGTGTGTGTGTCTGTATGTGTGTATGCCTGAGCATGAGTGTACATATGAATATATGCATTTGAGTGTCCAGGTATTTATGCATGTATGGAACTAGACCTAATGTATAGAACTAGATGCAAAGTGAGATGACTGCAGGCTGAAATCTAAACAAATCTTAAGATAGGCGTTGAATCAGTGCCTATCTTGCGCTGAAGTGATTGAAGATGAGTGATTGCTCGTTCATTTTCGTTGTAACAATTGTTTTGTATCTTGCCTGAAGAAGACCTAAAAGGTCGAAACGCGTAGTGTGTTGTCTTGTGATTTGTTTGTCCACGGTTTTTTTTTTTTTTTTTTTTTTTTGCGGTTCGCTAACATTTGTCAAAGATATGTATGGAACTAGTTTTGTGGTATACGACAAAACTGAAAGTGTATTACGTTTTTTGGGCAGATAAAAATGGTAAGACACTACCATAGAAAATCTGAGAGGGGCAAGTACGGCCAAGACAACTTGGGAGCAGCACTGAAAGCCGTCTCTGAGGGAGTTCCCCTGGTTCGAGCCAGTAGAGTTCGGTGTTCCTGCACGTACTCTTCGGCGTCACAGGGACCGTCAAGTGGCTGAACCTGGAACGTTGAATTTTGGAAGATATCGCAGTGCCCTGCTATCTGACGTGGAGTCACAGCTGAAGACCCATGTTCTGAACATGCAGAGACGACTCTCTGGTCTGAAGATGCGGGACATGCAATGTCTTGCCTTTGATGTCGCAGAAAGAGCGGAGATCAGCCACCCATTCCACAAGGAGTCACGAATGGCACGACAAGACTGGGTGCAGGGTTTTCTCATGCGCCATGGACTAAGCATTCGGCAGCCTCAGGCAACCAGCTTAGCTCGCGCTGTAGGTTTCAACAAGCCTCAAGTACAACAGTTTTTTGAACTGTACAAAGAGTGTTTGGCAAATCATGATTACACACCATCCAGGATTTGGAACATGGATGAGACTGGATTAACAACCGTGCAAAAGCCCGGGAAGATATCGGCCTCGAAAGGTATGCGGCAGGTCGGGAAGGTCACGAGTGCTGTACGTGGAATTTTGATGACGGTCGTTTGTGCTTGCAGCGCAGCAGGCGTCTTTCTGCCACCTATGTATATCTTTCCTAGAAAGCGAATGGTGGACACACTCTTGAAAGACGTCCCTACCAGAAGCTGTTGGATTTGCAAGTCCAAGCGGATGGACAGATTCTGAACTGTTCTTAAAATGGCTCCATCATTTCGCCAAGGTTACTGGTTGCTCTCTCCATGACCCTCATCTCATCCTGCTGGACGGACACCATAGCCACAAGACTCTGGAAGCAACAGAGTTTTATCGAGAGCACGGAATAGAACTGCTAACTCTGCCCCTCACAGCACACACAAATTACAACCTCTCGACAGAACCTGTTTCAAGCCTCTGAAGAATGCTTTCAACGCTGAAGCTGACAGTTGGATGGTATCAAATCCAAGACGACGGATCTCGATCTATGACATGGCTGGTCTTTCTGGAAAGGCGTTCCTGAGGACAGCTTTGCCTGAAAGAGCCGTCCATGGCTTTAAGACCTGCGGTCTATGGCCGTTTGATCCCATCGTCTTCACTGACGCCGACTACGAAGGGGCACTGGTAACAGATGAGCAGGAAGAGGAGTCCTCCTGTCAAAAATCAGCGGAAACAACTCACGCCTCCAGTGAGAACGTCTCCCTTTCCAGCCAGCCACCCAGCGCAGACTGTTCAACAGACGACTTTCCAGCAGAAAATGAAACCTCTACTGGACTGTTGCCAGATGAAGAACATGAAGCAAACAGAGTACAGTCATCAACGACTTCACCAACCAATGCTGGCGACCCTGAGATCGTGTCAGACGTTGAGATCATCAAAGTGTCTGGTGATGGACGATGCCTGTTTCGAAGCTTGATCATCGCCATGAACCCCAGGCTTCAAACTGCGGAGCGAAATGAACATGGGATCCTTAGGAGTCCTGTTCTGGAAATTCTTGAGAAAAGTTCAACAGACAGTCTCAGGCCCAAGTGATCACCTACATGTGTGACCACTACAATGTGTATGCCCACCTGGACACTGAGACCATCAATGCTGATATACCTACATGGCTGCGGTATTCTTCCTTGGAAGAACGGATCACTGCCATGGCAGAGCCGTCCTGCCTGCCTGGGGAGATGGAGATCATCGCAGCCAGCAAAGTTCTCAACAGGTCCGTCGTGGTGATAGATAACCAGTGCCAAGTAGTACAACGGTATGGAATCTCCACAAACCAACCACATGCACTACACCTGACCGTCCAGTTCACCCGCGTTGGCCACGATGTTGGTCACTACAACTGTGTTCTGCCCCAAGTTAGGGAACTATCAACACATACCGAAGAACCAAACACCCCCACTACGGCCGCATCCTCCCTTCACTCTCCGGTCCAAAAGGAGCAGCTCTCTACCTCAACAACCTCTGAGGAGATTAGGGAAATCATTCACGGCTTATCCCCTCTTCCAAAGCTGCCAGTGAAGAGCCCAAGATCAAGAAAAACCGAGTCTGCAGCACTGCTGACCTCATCACCATACAAAGCAGCTCTGGCAGAAAAGCATGCAGGGAAGAAATCAACCAAGAAACAGTCGGGGAAACAGAGGAACAAGGCCAAGACTGGACGGGAGAAAAAGAAAAGGCCAGCGACAGCTGAGGAAAATACCAGTGAGGAAGAGGAGGACTGGCCCTGTATCATCTGCTGTGAACCATACAGTCGTACCAGACCAGGAGAAGTGTGGGTAGAATGCCAGTCCTGCCGTCACTGGGCCCATGAGGAATGCACTGAAGGACTTTCTACATTCATCTGCCCCAACTGTTATTCAGATGACTAATCTGTCGGACATGATACTAACAGCTGAAGGTCATGATAGCTGCACAAAACATGTATATAATTCCTTCAGCTATTTAGTATTTAGTAGTTTTTGATTGTTTTCAGTAAATTTTAATTGTGGGGTAAAACGCCTAGACTCATGGGGCTAAACGCCTACTATGGGCGATTTGCCCCATGAGTGTGGGCGTTTTGCCCCGTGTATGGGGCAAGAAGGCCAAACATTTTTTTTCATTTTTCACCTACCAGCACTTTTCTTTTATTTGTATCAGTATGTGTTAGAGGCTGTCTGTAGCATAGGCAGTTCTCAAAAGTTTGAGCCTACTTTCATTTCTCTGTGCCTTCAACAAGGAAAGCTGCAACGTTTTTTGCTTAAGGGGGGCGTTTTACCCCGTGCTACCCTACTGTTCCTCACTGTCCACCACCTTTGCCTGCTGCTCGTCAAGTTGAAGATCTTCGCACTTTTCTCCCATGTCGTGGACATACTCTGGAAGGTTTTTCACCTCTTCATTGTTGAAGAAGCTGAAACACAACACAGTGCATGCTGCACGTGTACACGCGCGCTTAAAATGCAGCACGCACAGAAGAGCGCATGCATGCACGCACGCACGTTCTCTCTCTCTCTCTCTCTCTCACACACACACACACATACACACACATACGCATGCGCACGCACACATGCACGCGCACACACACACACACACACACACACACACACACACAACACACACAACGCACGCACACACACACAAACACACAGACTACATTTACGTGTATATAGGAATCAATCAACCAGTAACCCTCGCGTCCCTACCTGTATGTACAAGCTATCATGTGTCTGCGTACGTTATCATTATTTGAAGCTATAATATCTCAATGATCATCCCTGGCCAATGGGCCCTTATGCAACAAGTGACCACTAAAGCCACCTGCTCCCAAATTGCAAGAACGTCAACAGAACTCGACCACTCACGTAACCTGGCATAAACAGTACAGAGAAACGAAAAGCAATGACGAAGAGTAACAATTAAGAGTGCTGAGTTCCGTTTAAAATTCACTTCATATTCGCTAAAACACGTTAAATGTTATGTCACAGGGCTTGAGAACGAGGACATCTTTCAGAACTATATTCAGGCATTATTTGTGTCCCCTTGTACCGAAAGCAGAAACATCCTTTGACAGGTAGGAAGACCTGTCGACAGTCGACCTTTCCTTTTTCTGTGGTGGCTTGGCTATACCCTACACGACTTGCCCAGCTGGCTAGGATGGTACCATCATAGACACATGGACAGCAGTGCTGGTGTCTGCTGAGTGCTTTATTGCAGGTTTTGATGGGCAATGGGGGGAGCTTGCTGGTTAACTTTCTCCATCCCCAAAATCTATCATGGTACTTACTTTTTTTTCTGGGTCATCACCCCGCCCCAACATCGCTGACGCTGATTGTTGGATCTGAAATGTGCGCATCTGATCTAGATTTTGCATACACAAAGGGGGTCAGATTCTAACACGTCTGCGCAGAAGTCGCCCTGGGTGATCCGGTAATCCTATTCCATCCTAAAGATGTCCACTCCCTTTTCTTCATCTGGTTTTCTTTTAATTTCGTAAACTGTTTCCTCTACAAGAGCTTCTGTTCCCTCTTCCCATTTTCCTGTGCGTATGTGTGTGTAGGTGTTTGTAGCTTTCACACACACACACACACACACACACACACACACACACACACACACACACACTTGCTTCCTTTTTACTCTCTCTCTCTCTCTCTCCTTTTTTTTCTTTTTTTCCCCCAACACTCTCCCTTTCCTCTGCTCCAATACTACTGTTAACCTTTCACTCTTTGATCATCCCTATTCCTTTTGACCTACCATTGATATTATCAACATTACAATATTTATCCTCACCACGTTCTCCCTGCTCCAGTAGCACTACCAACTTTCACTGATTGACCTTCTCCACTCCTTTCCACCTACTATCACTGGTACTAATATCCCTTTCATTATTATTGCTCTCAGTAGCACTGTCATCACATCATCATTATCAGCACTATCATCATCATCTTCATTAAAAAAAAAGACAACCTTCATAACTGTTACAATTGCTATATTTACTACTATCATTAATATAATTATTTTTCTTTTCGATATTTCTGACACTCCGGCTTACCACTTTTGCAGCCTCCTATAGCATCACTATCATTACTATATGGTTACAATCATGATTATTATCAAAAGTGTTAATGTACATATCATCATTATTAATATACCTCTTAGATTCCATCCTTCCCATGATTTATACCTCCCATCTCCTTTTTGTTCTTCCTGTCCTCCTCTCCCCCTCCTCCCGTGTGTGTGTGTGTGTGTGTGTGTGTGTGTGGTGTGCGTGTGTGTGTGTGTGTGTGTGTGTGTGTGTGTGTGTGTGTGTGTGTGTGTGTGTGTGTGCGTTGTGTTGTGGTTGTGTGTGTGTGTGTGTGCGTGTGTGTGTGTGTGTGTGTGTATGTGTGTGTGTGTGTGTGTGTGTGTGTGTTTCTCTTCCCTTAGTATTAGTATTAGTACTATTATTGTCAATACTATTATTGTTATTATTATCTTATTTATTGATTTTATATTATACTTTTAGTATTTAATTATTTACCTATTTTTTAAAATTGTTATTATTATTATTGCTATTCATTTTTATTTATTTATCTATTTACTTTTTTTTTTTTTCAAATTATATTTTTGTATCATGCTTTTGTTATCAGCACCATTATTACCATTACCTTTACTATAGTTGTTAGCATTACCATCATTAATACGGTTGTTAGTATTGATATTACCATCACTACCATTAACATCACCATCACCATTAAGAATGTTGCCATGGCAACCATGCTGTTTAAGAATCCTCTAACCCTCTCTCCTTTCTCCCACACTACAACTGCTATTGCCTTATTATCACCCAAAGTGGTAGTAATCCTGCCTTTATTTATTTTTCTATATTTTGATCATCATCATTACCATTATCAGTATTCCTATCAGTAATATAATTATCATCATTATCTCCCTTCTGACAGCCTCGTTTTCATTCAATGCCTATCTTGCGCTGAAGTGGATGAAGATAAGTGATTGCTCGTTCATTTTCGTTGTCCTGATTGTTTTGTTTCTTGCCTAAAGGTGACCTATGAGGTCGAAACGCGTCGTGCTTTGTCTCGTGATTCGTTTGTCCACGTTCTTTTGGCGGTGCGCTAACACTGATATTCAAAATTCATCTTAAAGTGACACCAGCTGTCCCCTGGGTGTGAACTCGTCATCGATAGGATGAGGCACCTTTAGCGTTCTAATCACTGGGCTAGCCTAGCCATTGGTGCTGACTCACCTGGCCAGAATACATCTGTAGTTTTCAGGGCTGCATTTGGTTTTGGTGCAAATGGCAGTGATGGCAGACCACCATTTGTTGAAGGCGTTCATGACAGTGGGGTCAGCTTCATCCACCACGCTGTCTTTGGGTGGCAGGTCGTCTGAACACAGGCACAGGTCCTCCACAGCTACCTGGTCCAACGTCTCCTCCGAGATGCATTCTGTAAGAGCCTGCAAGCAAACAATTACCAAGAGCTCAAAGAACGCCATTGCTACCAAACAATACATTCATGGTTTTTCACATGAATGACTTGTGAGTTGACTTGAGAGCGGTGACAGCCCTGGTATAGCCCTTTGCGGTCGGCTAGGTTATAGGCAACATTACTTAACGTTAATTTCACATGATATTAGGATGTAAGGACTTTATGACAGACGCTTAGACAATCACAGTTTCAGAGTTCCATTCGAACTCGTATTCAACAAGAACAGAGTGTTGTAGGCAGTCTAGTTCTTCAAGCTGCTCACCCTTTGATTCTTCTTTTAGCTCGGGGGACCTCCAACTTCCACAATTTCAGACCAGTGACAGTTTATTTTGTACATGTTTTGGGGTCTATGAAAACAACCAAAGCAACAACTGAACATTCTTACCTTTCTCAGTTCAGGTTTATGGTCCAAGGCCCTCTTGAGGTCGGCACGTGAGACATTAGGGAGGGCAACAGTGTTCACAATGTTCACCTTCTGCTGTGCTGGCTGCAGATACTGAAGAACTCGTCGTCCTTTCTGAAGCTTATCCACAGTCTTCTCTTGCAACACTCTGACCAGTTCCAGCAGCTTCTCTTGGTCGCCAAAATGATCTTGTGCATCACCGAAAGCCTGCAAAAAAGCTTTTTCGTGCTGTCACTGTACAAAACATAAAATACTTCTCAATCTTGAGTGCCTGAATCGCGTCTGCATGGGAATATACTTTTTTTTCTGCAATATGGCTGGTGAAGAGAAAATAGAAAATGTTACAAATTTAACATAATGAAGAAGTATGAAATGAGTGAAAAATAAGTGATCATAATATGATGAACCGGTATTATTTGAAATTTGGTCACCTGGATCTTACTCTCTCGGATGCAACAATTTGATTTCGAAAGCTTCTTTTTCATCCCGCATAGAAGTTCTTGCCAAGAATTCCCACTTCCCATTCCCTGTGGCTGCTGCTTCATTGAAGAATTCACCCATCTCTCCCAGTATTCATTACAGTTGTATGTAAAAACGTGTTGGTAATGCACCCCCCCCTCCTCTTCCCTAATATCATGGCAATTAAAAAAAGCCCTGCCCCATCCCCTCCTGCACATCCTTAAAAGCTAATTCAGCTCAAAGGCGTGTCATATTTACCTTGACTTCCAGATGGATATATCCTAATGCAGGGTGCAGAATGATGATGTCGAAGTCCCCTCTCTGCAGACACAGCTCATCCTTTGGGACAGAGAGCAGACCAGGGTTCTTCTTCTCTTGGAAATCCAGGAATTGTTTGTTGATCAGGATTTGCACGGGCTCCTTGTCCACTGCCCCGATTCCTTTGAAGATGGTCTCTGCCGCTCTCTTCACCGCTTCCATAGACCGGATGTTACTGAACATGTCCTTGGTCATGGCGTGGACTGCTGGAAGTGACTGAGGGTCCGAGCTTTCTGATGTCAGGGAGGATCTGGCGCTGGAGGAGTGTGCTGGCAGGCAAAAGTTAGGTCCTAGCCAAGGTTGCTTTCCAATGGTCGGATACCGGACAAAAAACAAGTTCACTGAGGTGGGGGACCATGTAGTGGCTTGGGCCTGGCGAAAACAATGGATATAACAGAGAGAGAGAGAGAGAGAGAGAGAGAGAGAGAGAGAGAGAGAGAGAGAGAGGGAGAGTGAGAGAGAGAGAGAGAGAGAGAGAGAGAGAGAGAGAGAGAGAGAGAGAAGAAAAGTGGTCACTCTGGTTTCTTCTAGGTTTAAAGCCAGTAATGGTGTTTCGATCATTCTTTGATAATGAAAGCGTTAGATTATTTAAGAAACTAGTTTCCAGCTTATCGTTCTCTGTGCCCTTTGTCTGAAACAACTCGTCAAGACATTTCTCGTTCACCAGTCACAGTCCTTGATGGCAGAGGGGGTGCAGGGCCAGAGACTCTCCCCCCCACCTCCCCCCCCCCCCCCCCCCGCCCCGCTCTGCTAGCTTATAGGGTCTTGGAGGCCGGCTCACTCCAAGGTGGGAGGAGGGGGTGGGGTGCGTGTCCAGGGAAAGGCGGGGGCCTCCGAGCTGGGCTACACCACTGGCGGATTGTGGGAGGTTGAAGACAGCGAGAAGGAAGGGGACAACTCTGGGGGAAAAAGGGGAAGAGCGAGGAGCGCGAGTCTAACTGAGGGCGGGACGAAATTCAGGCTCCAGAGTGGAGCCGGAGGGAGAGTGCTGGGAGGCGATCAAAGTGTGAGCGGTCATCAGGCGTGGGCACGTGACTGCTATAGGTTGGAGCAAAGGAGGGGTGCGACTGGGGTAAGGGGTACCCCATAGCTGACCAGACCTGTACACACCACTTGTTGAGAGAACCTTGGGTGCCGCCGTATGGAATTCTTCCTCCCACCCCCAACAAGTGTAGGTAGCATGAAGCTATTGTAGGTCAAAGTTACCTTGATTTCATCATGGGACCGATAGTTTCTAAATTTGTTTTATAAACTTATCAGGCATAGCATGTGATAGTACAAGGCACGCACATTCTCAATGTCTTTTTTTCGTAACTTTGTTTTCCTGGAGTTTGGAGTACAAAAGGCACACGAAGTAGTCAGGGCAAAGTGTGGAAGAACTGTGTTGACACAAGACAAACGAATAAAAAAGACTTGGCATTATGGTTATAAGCATGCGCACGTATGCTTCCATGAAACAATCTGGGACAAACGACTTAATCGATCCTTAACCAACCCTCACCTCGTTGTTCCGGCGAGAGACCTCGGCATCTCCTTCCTCTGCTGTGCGTTCTGGCGCCGCCGACCTGTTTTCTCTCGTTCCAGACACATGGTTTCTGGAACTGCGCTGGGTCCGCCGCCGGTTATGTGAGCAATCGATGGCTTTGTGGCCAAACCTCTGGCAGCAGTAGCACCGAATCTCTCGGCACTGGT
Source organism: Conus canariensis (assembly GCA_033310375.1). Taxonomy (NCBI): domain Eukaryota; kingdom Metazoa; phylum Mollusca; class Gastropoda; order Neogastropoda; family Conidae; genus Conus; species Conus canariensis. Next base: position 58,309,001 of record CM065730.1, read on the forward strand.
ATTTTTTGTGGCCAACGCCTCCACTGCGGTAACACGTAACTGGGAACCTAGAAGCCATGCCCAAAGACGTCGTCAGATAGGTGTAAAGGTGTTGAAAGCAGTATGCTGCGCAACTGATGCCTCCCTTGGCTAGAGTCTGCAAATCCGTTTCAGACGTTTACACTGATGGGACGTTTTGTGTGAGTTCAGAGCGGTTCTGCTATTCACTGTGGTCTGTTCCTGACTTGAAGATTTCGACTCCAGTCAGTTCCATGTCTTTGAAGAACAAGTTTGAATGGATTCTATTCGATTGTTTTGGAGTGCTGGTGAGTTTGTTCATTTAGTTCATGTCGTGGAGAAGTTTATTTTCACTCGTTTGAAGTAACAACGTAGCTTATTTGTTCAGATAATCATACTTTTTACAACGTAGCTTATTTGTTCAGATAATCATACTTTTTTTTTTAAATTAGAAATCAGCGTTCATTGTATGCACCAAATGGGATGTCAGTGATTTAATCATGACCTTGATCCACAGGAGTTAGTGTTGTTCGGTACCCAGCCTTATCTGTTTTCATCTTAAATTTCAATCTTATTCTATGGATCATCACTTAGGATCACCAAACTTAATTCTACTTGATGACGTTGGTCCAACAAATTCGATTCTATTTGGTCATGTGGGTCCACCAAATTCGAGTCTATGTGATCATACAAGTCCACCAAATTTAATTCAAACCAGTCATCACTTAGAAACATCAATTTTAATCCGATTTGATCATGTAGGGCCACCAATTTAATCCTATCTGATCATCACCCTTGAATACTAAATTGGACACTATCTGATTATTACCTAAGGCCGAAAAAGCTGATCTCTGTATGTTGCCAGAGCCACCTATTTGCATTACATGTTTCAAACTTCATATTGTTTTGTCATCATTACAGGCGACCACGTCCAGTGTTTGTGGATATTGTAAAGTCAGGCAGCAAGGGCCGATGTTTGTCTGTGGGCCACCACCCAGCGTCACCTGTATTCACAATGGCCGATCCAGGTCTACAATATCGCCGACAAGTTGAAAGGAGAGGAAGATGTGGGGGATGAGGGGGTATACAGTCTCGTGGGTGTTAAATGCCTGTCTCCTGGCTTCTCTTTCTCTCAGCTGCGCATTTTGGGAAGGGGTGGGGGTGGGGGAGTGGTGACGCTGGATATTCAAACGTAACCTACGTGGTCACTGGCTACTCTATGCCTGCAAAGAGATCCAGGAAACTCTAGATACTAGACACGCCTTCCTTTTTCACGTCCTCGAGGATTTGGCTTCCACGTGCCTGAAGCTCACCGTCCTGATCTGAAACAGACATAGATGTGGACCTGTCAATCATCATAGGCCCTGATTCCTTATGAGCGGCGCGGAGTAAATACAATCTGAAACTCACGCACACACCTACGCACGCACATACGCACGCACGCACACACACATACATATCCGTACATATGAATAAATAAATAAATTAAATAAATAAAATATATATATATATATATATGCATGTATGCATTTGGTCTTTTCCTGTCACATATAGCCTCTCCACCAGCAAGCCCTATGTAGTGCCCCCTCGTGGAGACACACGTCAACTGGAACCTTATGGACTCAGGCTAAACTACAGGGCACTCGGTGGAAGTCTGGCCACCAGCGTGTGGATACGCCCTGGTGCCCACGATGCAGACTCCCAGCTATGGGTCAAATAGCTTCACTGCCTTGTGGACGTCTCGGGAGTGACAAAAGCTAAGGGAGTAAACCCTGAAAGAAAATCCGGAGTGGAGCCCTTAAGGCGGTTGGTCGACACATAGTGACACCTTCTGGGCAACTCCTGCAGCTGCGCTGACACCATACTGTAGTGGCTTGTCCTTCCCGTTGGATCCTGCCAGCAAGGCCGAGAGGGGGATTCTGGCGATTGGGCACCCCGGGATCTCCATAAACTTCGCCCAGGCCTGCGCCCAGGAGAGGTCACTCCAGTGCCGCTGTCCCAGTGACAGAAACAACACGGGAGACAGCAGTTACAAGTTATAAGCCCAGAGCGTATTGGCGTAAGCTCGGGCACTACGGGTTGTCTCCAACGGTAGGAGGGACCTTCGCGCTCTACTGGTCAGCTACCGCCCGCCTCAAGCTAGGGCAGCCCCCAGCCGGTAAGCTGCTGACTCGCCACAGTCTGTCTGCTTCAATGGGTGTTTGGAGCTAAGGGAAAAGACAGAAGAGCAGACTGTAAACCCTGCACTAAGCAAAGAAGAAAGGAGAAAAATCAAAATTACAAGCTGTGCGGCTGGCAACCTGAAACGTCAGAACGATGTGTCCTGGCCTTTCTGACGACATCCGGGAAGTTGACGATGCCAGGAAAACAGCCATCATCGACTGCGAGCTGAAGAGGTTCAAACTCGACATTGCAGCGCTGCAAGACACAAGACTCCTCTCCAACGGCAGTCTCAGGGAGGACTACACCTTCTTTTGGCAAGGACTGGAGCCAGAGGAGCACTGATTGTATGGTGTCGGATTCGCAGTGCGAAACTCTCTCCCGTCCTCAGTTGAACCACCTTCCAAAGGGATGACACAAATCCTCCCTCTCCGGCTCACGACCTCGTTTGGAATAACAAATATCCTTAGCATCTACGCCCCACACACTGCTCTACAGCTGAGGCTAAGGATGAGTTCTATGAAGAGCTGGAAGCCCAGATCAGACAGGTACCTGCAAAGGGACACCTGTTCTTGCTCGGGGACCTCAATGCCCGTATTGATGCTGACCACAGCTCCTGGGCCCCCTGCAACAGCCCCCTCGGCATCGGCAAGCTCATTGAGAACGGACAGCGGCTACTTGAGCTCTGCCACTACCATGACCTCTGTACCACGAACACCTTCTTCCCCATCATGTCACACTACAGAGTGTCCTGGAGGCACTGCAGATCCTGTCACTGGCATCAGCAGGACTTCATGATCACCCGAAGACCCTCGCTCAACCACGTGCTCGTCACCCGCAGCTACCACAGTGCTGACTGCGACACTGACCACTCCCTGGTCGGCAACATGGTGCGTCTTCGGTTCAAGGGAACCAACCATTCCAAGCAGAAGGGACGTCCTCGAATCAACACAGCAATGACGTCAATACCCGAACTGCGCGAATCCTTCGCCAGAGCCATTGACAAGACACTAGAGTACTGCCCGACAGACAGCACTTCAGCGCTGTTGAACCATATCCGGAATGTCACCAACCAATCCGCCTCGGACACCTTAGGGAAGAAAGTGAGAAGAATGAAGTCTGGTTCGAAGCTGGAATCGTGGAAATGGAGCTTGTCATTGCTGCTAAGCAAGCCGCGTTCCTCAATGACAAGAGAGAGCCCTCTGCAAAGACACTGGATGCACTCCAAAAAGCTCGCAACAACACCCAGCGGACCACCGGTAAATGCCCAAGGAGTACTGACTGAACCTGTGCTAGGGCATCCAGATCTCCACCACTGTGGCAACATCCGCGCCATGTACGAGGGCATGAAGAATGCGTTCGGCCCTAGCGCTGTCAAGATAGTTACTCTAAAGTCTACCTCAGGGGATGTCATCACTAAACGCAGCAAACAGATGGAGAGATGGGCGGAGCACTACCAGGAGCTGTACTCCAGGGAGACCTCAGTCACCTACACAGCCATCGAGAACCCCCCCCCCCCCCCTTCTGTCCGCAATAGAGGAATTCAGCAAGGCCACCAATTCGCTACCCTGAGGTAAAGCTCCAGGTAGTGACGACATTCTGCCAGAACTCATCAAAGCTGGCAAGGTGAGTTCTCTCCTCAGTCACCTCCATGAGCTTCTGCTGCCGTGTTGGGAGGAAGGGACCGCACTGCTTCAGGGCTGCGAGGTCGACGATTGACATGGTTTCTCCTTGTGGCAGGTACAAGAGAAGTCCTGGTCATCCTTTGCGAGTGATTGGTGCCGCGACCCGTGTTCATCGCCTTCCCAATCACGAGCGGTATCAAACAAGGAGCGTGCTCGCTCTGACACTTCAGCGTCTTCTTCTCCTTGCTGTCGCGCAACACCTTCCGACAGTCTGGAGACGGCATCTTCCGCCACACTAGGAGTGACAGAAGCCTCTTCAGCCTGGTACGCCTCCGAACAAACACGAAGGTGCAGAAAGTCCTCATCAGGGAGACACTCTTTGCAGACGCCGCCGTCTTCACTACCCACACCGAGGAGGCGTTACAACGGCTCATCTCCTGCTTCGCTGATGCCTGCACCGAGTTCAGCCTCACAATCAGCATATAGAAGACAAACATCATGGGCCAAGACGTCAGCAGCACTCCCCGCATCTCCATCGGCGATCACACCCTTGAAGTGGTCGACGACTTTAATTACCTGGGCTCCACCATCTCCAGCAAACCTCTTCATGGACGCCGAGCTTAACATGCAGATCGACAAGACAGCAACAGCAATGGCCCGTCAAGCGAGGAGAATTTGGAACAACACCATGCTAACGTCAAACACCAAGATGAAAGCGTACCAAGCCTGCGCGTTGAGCACTCTTCTATATGGAAGCGAAGCATGGACACTGTACTCTCAAAGAGAACGCAGACTGGACGCTTTCCATATGCCCTGCCTCAGAAGACTCCTGGGCATCACTTGGCAGGACCGCATCACTAACAAGGACTTCCTGACCCAGGCGGGGATGCCTAGCATGTTCGCTGTGATGACAAAGAAATACCTGCGCTGGCTTGGCCATGTCAGCTGCATGGACGACAGTCGCATCCCAAAGGACATGCTGTTTGGTGAGCTGGCTACAGGCTCCAGACCCACAGGACGACCCGCCCTACGTTACGATGTATGCAAGCGCGACCTGAGGGCAGGCAGCTTCGACCCAGCAGATCTGGAGACAGCAATTTCGGACCGGGTCAGCTGGTGGTCCACCATCAAGGCCAGTATCAAGCAAGCACAGCAGAGGAGAGAGGCCCAGTGGGAAGAACGGTGGCACCGCAGACGGCAAAGAATTGCGCAGGCACCCACAGACACGCATAACCAAGACTTCATATGCAGCAACTGCAACAGAGTCTGCCACTAGAGGGATGGGCAACTCCACAACTGACTGATTCATGGCACAACACCATTGTCTCTCGAGACAGATGAATGCCAACTATGCTATATATATATATATATATATATATATATATATATATATAATATGTTAATGAGAGGAAATGTGACAACTGATAATGAGATGAAATATAACAACTGATCAATGAGAGAAAATTTGTCAACTGCAGAATGAGAAGTAATACAATGAATAATGGGAAGAAATATGACCAACTGAATAATGGGAGGAAACATGACGACTGAATAATGGGAGGAAATATGACTATTGAATGATGAGAGAAAATATCACAACTGTATGACGGGGTTCAAAATTGCAAGATGGGATTCGAACTTATGGTAAACAAACGTAGTAGAGATTTAGAATATGTAACCACACGCGGCAAACGGTACGGCAAAATTGAACGCAGCACATGTGTCCAGCGAGCCAGGGTTAATAAGTTACATGCCATGCTACTGCGTTGCAGAAGTGAAATATTAGTAGGCTGCGGTAACATTGCATACGGCACTGCAGCTGGACCCTTAGATCCACACCAGATCTGGACACGAGCCTCGCTTTGAGGTCCCAAACAATACCTAACAGTACCTGACCAACTGGATAAAGACATAGACCCCAGCCATCAAGGAGAGAGGGACAACAGAGAGAGAGGGACAGCAGACAGGGACAACACAGAGTGGCAAGAACAGGCAGAAAGGCAGGAAGGAGCCGAAAGAGAGTAGGAAGACAGAGAGTTAGTGTTGTAGGACTAGGATTTAGCAAGAAAGGTGTATTAATGTTGAGTACAGAGGAGAAAAATAATGACTAGTATAGAGGAAACAAGTTCCCCTAAGTGTAGTGATACAGTGTAAAAGATTGACCAAGTGAGGTAGGAAAAAAAAGCGCAAGGAACTGCATCAATTATTGTGAATTAGCTTAGTATAAAGTGATTAGGGCGTTTCTTGGACTTCACCCCAGACCTCCTATCCAGAGGGCCCTCTTCACGTGATGCAGACCAGTAAAGTTAGGGTAAGTTGTTTATGTTACGTTGTTTAGGATTGTGTTTCCTTTGGTGAACCTTGTGTGTGGTGGCATTACTAATATTATTATTATTTTAAGCGTGGCCTTATTATCTGTGTGCTGTGAATGGAGAAAGTGGTAGTAAACTGTTGTAATCTTACCCAGACGTGTGCCTTGTCGAAGAGAACGGAACGATCGCCATGTCCTCTCACTCCCTCTTACTTCCCTTCACTCCCTTCTCTCCTTCTCTACCTCTCTCTCTCCTCTATATCTCTCTCCCTCCATCTCTCTCTTTCACCCCCTCTAACCATCATGGACAAGTGTGCCTCCCCCTCACCTCCCCCCTTTCCTCTTTCTATCTCTCTGCTTTCTCTAAAACATGTCGCCGGTGGCGCTGGCTGTCTTTAATCAACCCCACAGTCGGGCCCAGTGATAACTGAATGATGAGAGAAAATATCACTAGTGGATATTGATCGGAAGTATATCAACTGAATAAGAAGACATACGTGCTAATACATTAACCGTGAAGACACACTTCTTTTTATTCAGAGCATATGGGTAATTTGGAGTACTCTACTAACTCTTGTCAAATGCTGTATAAAATACACCAAAAGTATATTGTTATATACAGCTGCATTGCATAGACACGAGGCTACTAGATTTTTGCCAGCGGTGTGAGTGATACAAAAAAGAAAAAAAAACCCATCCTTCTCCATCAACAAGTGAAATAAACCAAAAAAAGCAAAAACACAGCGCGCCCATTTGCTTACTGCCTAGAAACATTCTTAAAACTAATTCTAATCCGGCCAAGAGACAAACAAGCCAGCAACAAAGAAGAACAGGACAACGAACGCAGGTGAACACATAACGTCCTTGAAGGAAGTACAAATCATGCATAGATAATTGAGAGAGATTAAAAAGAACAGCTTTTACATCCTAGCGGTCTGGTTCGGCTTCTTTGTGTACATCATTGGCTTTATTTTCAATATGAACAACAATGTAAGCATTGTCTTTGTGTACATCATTGGCTTTATTTTCAATATGAACAACAATGTAAGCATTGTCTTTGTGTACATCATTCACTTTATTTTCAATATGAACAATGTAAGCATTGTCTTTGAGGGCTGGAAATCAGAAAGTCGAACTTTCCTGAAACACCATTTCCTTCCCCACGCTCTCCAATTCTCCAACGGGTCTTTCCTACTCTCTCTGGCACACTGCACCTTCCAGGAAGACAGTTCTGATAGACAGCACAGGACCACAGTGTTGAAGATGAGAGCACGTGAGTGTCTTCTCCTGTCTGACACTGCAGCTGTGACATTGTTGAACACACACTAACATCACATCTGTACACACTACAAACACAGACGCTGTCGCACACAAACACAAGCGCATCCACGCCCAGATATACGCAGTACAGAGACGCATAAGCTCGCCATATTAGCACACTGTCGCATGTATCTACAAATGTGAAAACCACCAACAAGAAAACAATCCAGCAAACAAAACTTACGCCTGAATGGAAAGAGATCCTCTGTACGTGAACACATGGCCCTGTGGCAGGGTCTTTCATATGCTAATGTCTATGGCTTTAACCTGTGACTCCATACAAACGTCCACAGGTCAAAGAAATTTGTCCGCAAGAGCCCCCAACTAACAGGAAGTTGATCTCATTATCTACCAGCCTGCACATTAGTCATTCACACCGTTACATCATAAACGGATCAAGACACACGCGAAGTGTTTAGCATTTTCAAAAAAAAGGCTGTGTCGCCCAAAAGCCTGCCTCAGCCAAGTGATCATCATTTCCTTCCCTCCCTTTCCCTTCCCCCCACTCCTCTCACCTTCTTCCCTTCCTTCCCCCATCCCACGCCTCTCTCCTCCACCTCTACCACTATCACCCCCCCCCCCTAAAACCATATCTAAGTAATGGAGAAGAGATGGGGAGGAGGGAGGGGGAGGTGGTGGTGGTGAGGGTTTGGGTTTGGAGTGGGAGAGGGACGGAAACTCTCATTCGACCTAGGGCATTCAGGTACGGGGTTGAGTTGTCTCCTATGCCCCGAACCAGACCAACATGCTGTGGTGTCATGTACCGGCTGCATTTGCACCCTTTGTTGTCTGCTTTGTCCCCGAACCAGGCCAACATGCTGTGGTGTCATGTACCGGCGGCATTTGCATCCTGTGTAGTCTGCTTTGTCCCCGAACCAGGCCAACATGCTGTGGTGTCATGTACCGGCGGCATTTGCATCCTGTGTAGTCTGCATGGTAACATGTCATAGGTGATTGACATTCAAAACCACATTACAAAAAGAAAAAAAAAGTCAGATGCATTTCTGCATATCTGTCTTCAGTTACTTTCAAACATGCACACTCACATGCAAAAACACACAATCACGACTGAATGTGCATACGCTTGCATGTACACAAACGCACCCATTCACCCATCCATACACACACACACACACACACACACACACACACACACACACACACACACACACACACACACACACACTGCTGTGTATATGGACATGCATATCAATTGACACCAGTCAATGCTCAGAAATCCATCCTCCACCCGACCTACACACAGATTTTAATTGAACTGCGTCTCAGCTTTAAAAACATAAACTGAAGAGCAAGCGAGAGCGAGCGAGCGAGAGAGAGAGAGAGAGAGAGAGAGAGAGAGAGAGAGAGAGAGAGAGAGAGAGAGAGAGAGAGAGAGAGCAATAACTCTGACCTAAAGTGACCTCCAAGCCAGATCGTCACCAAGTCCAGAAGGATGACAGTGTACTCTCTCTGGAGTGGGTGGCATCCACAACACAGTCCATACTGCATGTGTCGTACCACGCAGCCAAGTGTGGGTGGGGAGGAAGGAAAGGCCAAC
>CM065730.1:58320471-58330471 GCA_033310375.1 Conus canariensis
GTGTGTGTGTGTGTGTGTGTGTGTGTGTGTGTGTGTGTGTGGTGTGGGGCGTGAAAAGAGAGAGAGGAGAGAGAGAGAGAGAGAAGAGACAGAGGGAGAGTTTTAATGCGAATTTGATAAGCACTTATAAATACAAGATCTTCTTCAGGCAAAATAGACAACACACAGGACAAGGAAAGGGAGGAACGAGGAACGAATTTGACAAGATAAGTGGTTGCTTATTCCTCTTCGTTGGCCTGAGGGTTGTCTACCGCGCCTGAAGTAGGCCCAAGAGGTCGAAAATCGTCATGTTTTGTCCTGTAATTCGTTTGTCCATGTTATTTGCCGGAGTTAGTTCAAGTACCTTTTAAAACTGAAAACTGGGCTAGGAAAGTGACATTTCTTTGTGTGTGTGTGTGTGTGTGTGTGTGTGTGTGTGTGTGGTGTGTGTTGTTGTGTGTGTGTGTTTTTGTTTTTTTTTGCTGTCCCAACCTCTGCGCCACCTCAGAGGCAGTGCACCCACGCCGCTCATTCCGACACCCCGTCCACAGCCACAGCCTGGTCGGCCCAGACGCAGCCCCGGCACCGGCAATCCACAGGGAGCAGTCAATGTCAAGTCGTCAAGAGGCAACCCACCGGAGGAGACACTGCACTGCTGCCGAGTCACTTCGGTGGTGTTCAGTGGCGCCTGTTCTGATCTAACATACGCAGGACACCACCTACTAAGCCCCCTACTGACGACAATAATTGCTTAGTCGCGGAGCCGGCGTGAGTGAGCTCTCCCTCCGGAGGGCGCCACCACGTCCGTCCAACGACAGCCCCCATGGACTTGCCGATACCGGTGACCCCGACGGAACCAAACCAAGGCCACAGACGTGGAGAGGACATCGAAATTGAGGTCACCATGAGAGCAGGGCATGAAGGGCCACAGAACTTGAGACATTTTTTTTTATGCTGATCGACGAGAATGAGGATGATTAAGATGATGCTGCGGATTTCCATTTCGATCTGAGACTACATGACAGGGCTGTACTTTACGCTTCCTTTCATAATATATCCCGGCGTCAACCAGGCCCGAGAGATACAGGCACCTGCAGTGTTGGTCAGGAAATTTGAGCAACACTCTCAGAAACGCATCCATTAAGTGGATGAAACTCGACTGTGTGGTCCCAGTCTTCCCAACTGAGTCCGCAGCAACTCAACTCTGGGTAGGAGCCGGTCGGGGCAGAAAAACCCACATGACTTCTGATGAGATTCGAACCCACGACCTCCCAGCCGGGAGTCCGCGACGCTGACCACTTCGCCACGGCGGCTGGTATTTCTTTGTGTTCTTCATGCAGGAAGCTCAAGGGTTTAAAATTGAAAAACGCATGGCTGCAATCTCTCAGCTCTGTGCTGAGCTGGTCATAGCTACCTGGCCTGAAAAGGTCAACTGTCTTGACCATATTTGCTCAACAACTGTGTATCTATTTTGTTATTTCGTTTGCTTTTTCACAGCTACAATTTTTTTTCCGTTTCGATCTTCCTTCCTTTTTTCTTTCTTCCTTCCTTTCTGAGCATTCTCAAAAAATAGCCCTGTCGTCCAAAATCCTGCCTCAACAAAGTGACCATCACTACCCTCCCTCCTGTTCCCTTCCCCCCCCCCCTCCTCTCACCTTCTTCCCGCTCCTTCCCCCATCCCACACCTCTCTCCTCCACCTCCACCACCACCACCCACCACCACCCCTCTCCCCAAAACAGTATCAAATGAATGGAGAAGAGACGGGTGGTTGGTGCTGGTGGTGGTGGTGGTGGTGAGGGTTTGGGTTGGAGTGGGAGGGGAATGGAAAGACTGTCATTTGACTTGGGTCAACGCCAGTGGATATTCAGCTCGGTGGGGAAGATGCTTTACCTCCAAGCAGCTCAACATGCAGTGTTATCTTGCACTGACTGCGTTTACACCTGTGTACGTCTACCTGGTAACATTACCTACATTTGTTTTTTGTTTTTTTATCTCATAGGCGCTTGTAACTCAATACCTCATTACGAAATAAAGAAGGAGACATACTTCTGCATATAGGTCTTCATTCATTTTCAAACATGTATACTCACACGCACAAACACACAATCATGACTAAATGTGCATACGCTTGCATGCACACAAACACACCCATTAACCCATTCACACACACACACACAACCCCACACACACACACACACACACACACACACACACACACACACAGACGCATATACTGATTGAATTAAACCAATTTATTGTCAGATTAACTCATAGTTGTACGTGTATGTGCGCGCGCGCGCGCGCGCGGTGTGTGTGTGTGTGTGTGTTTGTGTGTGTATGCGCGCGTGCGTGTGTGTGCGCGTGGGCTTGAGCGCGCGTGTGTGTATGTGTGTTTGTGCGTGAATTGGTGGAGAGATTTGGATTCGGATTCCGAGGTTTTTGGATGATTTAAGATTCGGACTCTGTGTGTGTAACTACATATTAAAAATGTAATTTTACACACAACACACACACACACACACACACACACAACACACACACACACACACAAACACACGATCGCACTTCGGTAACCACATGTAAATATAACTGATCACACACACACACACACACACACACACACACACACACACGCACGCGCGTACGCACGCACTCACACACACACGCACGAGTGCAGGTATGTGTATGTAGGAGCGTACGCGCGCGCACATATGTGTGTGTAGTGTGTGGTGTGTGTTGGGGTGTGGTGTGTGTGTGTGTGTGTGGTGTGTATGCGCGTGTGCGTGTGCGTGTGTGTGTGCACGTGGGCGTGAGACTTTTCTGCAAACGTTGTGGTAGCATTATGATCCTTTGAATGTGTTAATTACTTCAATATCTTTTTGTACTCCCACTTCTTATAAAACAGGAATTACTTTACAATGGGAACGACGAAATGCTTCTTTCTCTCCTCTCTCTCTTCTCTCTCTCTCTCTCTCTCTCTCTTCTGTGTGTGTGTGTGTGTGTGTGTGTGTGTGTGTGTGTGTGTGTGTGTGTGTGTGTGTGTGTCCGTGGTCAAAATGTGTTCCACTCGCTCCAGACAAAACTAATGGGCCGATATTTCTGAAAATTTGTAGGTATGTTCATTATGGGTCATGGTTGATGCCCGATGTGTTATTTTACCGTTATAGCCGTTACTAACGGCCATACCGGGCCATAACGCTTTTCCTTCTTTATGGAATATCTTAGAAAGTACTTGGCCGATCTTTCTGAAAATTCGTAGGCATGTTTATTATGGGTCACGGATGATGCCCGATGTGTTATTTTACTGTTATAGCCGTTACTTTGGCTATAACGGCCCATAACGGTTTTTCTTGTTTTTATAGAATATCTCAGAAAGTACTTGGCCGATCTTTTGTAGAAAATTTGTAGGTATGTTCATTATGGGTCACGGGTGATGCGATGTCTTATTTTACCGTTATTGCCGTTACTAACGGCTATAACGGCCTATAACGGTTTTTCTTCTTTATGGAATATCTTAGAAAGTATTTGGCCGATCTTTCTGAAAATTTGTAGGTATGTTCGTTATGGGTCACAGATGATGGCCGATGTTACCACTATAGCCGTTACTAACGGCTATAACGGCCCAAAACGAATTTTCCTTTTTATGGAATATCTCACGCGTATTCAAGATAAACTGGGAGTATGTTTACATGCTTTGCATCTTGTTTCTTCATAATGTGTTGATATATGATTTTGTTTGTTTGTTTCTTCAATGATTATTTTGTTTTGTGAGGGCAGGACGAAAAAAAAGCTGTAAAGCTTATTCTTTAACCCTCAAAAAAAGATAATGTTCACTTGACTTGACTTGACGCACGCACGCACGCATGCTCTCTCTCTCTCTCTCTCTCTCTCTCTCTCTCTCCCCTCTCACACACACACTACACACACACACACACACACACACACACACACACATACACGCCGCGCGCGCGCGCTCGCATTCCCTTGTCTGGCGCCCGCTGAAAGGAATGCGCTACCAAGGAGAATCATGAGGATGGGGAGAGAGAGGGTAAGGGCAGCGGCTATCATGGTGGTGGGACGAGCGCATATGTAAAAACAGGCGAGGAAGAAGGCCATGTCACTCTCTAACATTCTTCCTTTACTGGAAAACAACAACAACAACCAGAAATGGATTATGAGAAGTTCATTTTTTCTGCTTCATTAGTAAGCTCAAAGGTTAAAGAAAAAAAAAAGGGGGGGGGGGAGGGGGGCGGGGGGTGTTCTTGCTCTGAGCTCTGTGCTGAGCTGACCATAGCTACCCGGCCTGAAAAGGTCAAAGGTCCCCGGTCCTGTCCCACACAGCCAGCCAAGCGCCTTCAAATTGGGGTGTCAGGCCATAAACAACTCTTCTTCTCAGCCTGTGTGTCAGTAACCTACACAGCAGTCAATGCACACAAGCGGCTGCTTGGCTTTTTTGTCGTAGGGAGGGATGGCATAGGGGGAGCTCTGGGGTGGTGTGTGTGTGTGTGTGTGTGTGTGTGTGTGTGTGTGTGTGGTGACGTGCGTGCGTGCGTGCGTGCGTGCGTGCGTGTGTGTGTGTGTGTGTGTGTGTGTGTGTGTGTGTGTGTATGTGTGTGTGTGTTTCCATGCATGTATAGGTGTGTGTATTGTGTGTTTTCTGTGTGTGTGTGTGTGTGTGTGTGTGGCGTGTGCATGGGTGTTAAAAAACCTTCATTCACCGCTACCATCACCATCACCCACCACCTCTCTCTGTCTGTCTGTCTGTCTGTCTCTCCCTCTGTGTGTGTGTGTGTGTGTGTGTGTGTGTGTGTGTGTGTGTGTGTGTGTGTGTGTGTGAGAGCGAATGTGTTGAGTGTGTGTGTGTGGGTGTGTGTGTGTGTGTGTGTGTGTGTGTGTGTGTGTGTTGTGTGTGTGTGTGTGTGTGTGTGTGTGAGTTTGAGTGAGGGAGTGAGTGAGCGAGCGGATGAACAATGGAAATATGACATAGAAACACAACGCAACGGAAACGTGACACACACAGCAACAGAAGCATGACACCTAGGGCGACAAAAGAAACATGACATGCAGAGTGACTGAAACATGACACAGAGAGCGACGGACCCGTGACACACAGACAGACAGAGACATGACACACAGAGCGATGGACATATGCCACAAAGAACGATGGAAACATGACACAGAGAGCGACAAAAACAAGACACATAGGACTGAAAAATGGCAGACAGAGCAACGGAAACATGACACAGCGTTGGAGGGAAACATGACACACATGTAACGGTAACATGTCACATGGAGAGATGGAAACACAACACAGACTAATGAGACATGACACAGATAGCGCAGACACATGACACAGATAGCGACAGAAACATGACACAGATAGCGACCGAAAACAAACACAATACGACCGAAACATAACACAGAGGGGCGACATAGCGACAGAAACATGACACAATAGACAGTAACATGACACATGATAGCGACAGAAACATGACACAGATAGGACTGAAACATAACACAGAGGGCGACAGTAGCGACAGAAACATGACACAGATAGCGACAGAAACATGACACAGATAGCGACAGAAACATAACACAGAGGGCGACAGTAGCGACAGAAACATGACACAGATAGCGACAGAAACATGACACAGAGAGCGACAGTAGCGACAGAAACATGACACAGTGAGCGACAGAAATATGACACAAAGAACGACAGAAACATGACACAGAGAGCGACAGAAATATGACACAGAGAGCGACAGAAACATGACACAGAGAACGACAGAAACATGACACAGAGAGCTAGACAAACATTACACAGTGAGCGACAGAAACATGACACACACAGGGTTGGAAACATGACACAGAGCAACAGAAACTTGACACTCAGAGCGACGGAAACGTGACATATAACAGGATAGAGCACAGCACAGACAGGGGTGGAAATACTACACACGTGACGGTAACATGCCACGTGGAGACGTGGCTACACTACACAGACTAACGGAAACATGACACAGTCAGCAACAGAAACATGAAACAGTGAACCACAGAAACATGGCACAGAGAGCGATAGTAGCGACAGAAACATGACACAGAGAGCGACGAAACATACACAGAGCCGACAGAAACATGACACAGTCAGCAACGAAACATGAAACAGTGAACACAGAAACATGGCACAGAAGCGATAGTACGACAGAACAGACAACAGGCGTTGGAAACATACACAAGGACACAGAACCTTGACACTCAGATGACGGAACGTACATTAACAGGATAGAACATACACAGACAGGTGGAAGATGACACAAGTGACAATAACATGTCACACGAGAGATGGCACAGAACACAGACTAACGGAAAGGACATAGAAAGCGACAGAAACATGACACAGAGAGCGACAGAAACATGACACATAAAGCGACAGAAACATGACACAGAGAGCGACAGAAACATGACACAGAGAAGACAGAAACATGACACAGAGAGCGACAGAAACATGACACAGAGACGACAGAAACATGACACAGAAGACGACAGAAACATGCACAGACAGCGACAGAAACATGGCACAGACAGCGACAGAAACATGACACAGACAGCGACAGAAACATGGCACAGAAAGCGACAGAAACATGGCACAGAAAGCGACAGAAACATGACACAGAGAGCGACAGAAACATGACACAGAGAGCGACAGAAACATGACACAGAGAACGACAGAAACATGACACAGACAGGACAGAAACATGGCACAACACGACAGAAACATGAAACAGTGAACCACAGAAACATGCAGAGTCGATAGTGCGACAGAACATACACACAGAGCGACAGAAACATGACACAGAGAACGACAGAAACATACACAGACAGCGACAAACATGACACAGACAGCGCAGAACATGGACAAAGCTACAGAACAGGAAGAAAGCGACAGAACATGACCACGAGTGACAGAAATGACACTAGGAGCGACAGAAACATGACACAGAAACAACGGAAACATGACACAGTGAGTGATGGACACATACAACAGAGATGGAAACATGACACAGTGAGTGATGGACACATACAACAGAGATGGAAACATGACACAGTGAGTGATGGACACATACAACAGAGATGGAAACATGACACAGTGAGTGATGGACACATACAACAGAGATGGAAACATGACACAGTGAGTGATGGACACATACAACAGAGATGGAAACATGACACAGTGAGTGATGGACACATACAACAGAGATGGAAACATGACACAGTGAGTGATGGACACATACAACAGAGATGGAAACATGACACAGTGAGTGATGGACACATACAACAGAGATGGAAACATGACACAGTGAGTGATGGACACATACAACAGAGATGGAAACATGACAGACAGACAGACAGACATATACGAAACTATAGAACGAAACAGTATAGTACGGGTTCATGTTAACAATTTATGACGTTGCTGACCAATGGTCAGTGTCACTGACCAGTGGTCATTTTTGCCTCATTTCCACTGTTTGACAGCTAGTTAGTGTAACACGAATTCTGTGAACAATTCATGTTGTGGTCAGTATCACTGACCAGTGGTCATTTAGGCACAATTTTGCTGTTTGACAGCTAATTAGTGTAGAACGAGTTTATGTGAACAATTTATGACGTTTCTGACCAGTGGTCGTTTTGGCCCAAATCCACTGTTTGACAGCTAGTTAGTGTAGAACGAGTTCATGTGAACAATTTATGACGTTTCTGACCACTGGTCAGTGTCACTGGCCAGTGGTCATTTTGACCCAATTTCGACGTCATAAATTGTTCACATGAACTCGTTCTTCACTAATTGGCAGTCAAACAGTGAAATAAGGCAAAAATGACCACTGGTCAATGACACTGACCACTGGTCAGCAACGTCATAAATTGTTCACCTGAACTCGTTTTACACTAACTAGCTGTCAAACAGTGAATTTGTGCCAAAATATTGTGTCAATGATATTGACCACTGGTCAGAAACGTCATAAATTGTTCACATACACTCGTTCTACACTAATAGGCCAAATGACAATCGATCAGTGACCCTGGATAGTAATAATACTAAGAAAGAGGACATAATTTCACACAGGGATCATTTCACTAGCTAGTCGCAACGCCAAGCTACTAACTTCTGAAACGTTACTAGTACTACTATCTTCTGAAAACACTACTATAGTTTTCATAAGTTAGTAGTATTACTACTATCTTATGAAAATTGTAGTAGTGTTTTCAGAAGATAGTAGTAGTAGTAACGTTTCAGAAATTAGTCGCTTGACAAACGTTAAGGGGCTGGGTGGGTGGGTGGGTGGGTGGGAGGTGTGGAGGGAACAGGCTGCTTCGACGTTGTGCATGAGAGACTGAAAAGATTGAGGTGAGCAAGTTGCGCTGACGCCTGATATGCCTTTCTGCTTAGTCTGGGTTGTGTTGAAAGAGGGGGCGTATGGTTGGGGGGTGGTGGTTGGGTGTTTGGGGGTTGGAGAAGTTGTGGTGGGAAACAAAAAGGGAATGATGTGTGCGAGAGAGAGAGAGAGAGAGAGAGAGAGGAGAGAGAGAGAGGAGAGAGAGAGAGAGAGAGAGAGACAGACAGACAGACAGACAGACAGACAGACAGACAGACAGAGAAAGAGAGAGAGAGAGGTGTTTGAAGGGGTGTATTAGTTTAAAAAAATCTCCTGTCATTGAACAACATGTCCTTTACAAACTATTGGTTTCAGCTGT
The DNA here is from genome assembly GCA_033310375.1 of Conus canariensis. NCBI lineage: Eukaryota > Metazoa > Mollusca > Gastropoda > Neogastropoda > Conidae > Conus > Conus canariensis. Next base: position 58,329,206 of record CM065730.1, read on the forward strand.
ATTAGTGTCCCAAGAGCACTATAACAAATGCAGGTAAGATTCACAATAATGATGATGAAGACATGTGATGATGATGATGATGAGGAGGAGGAGGAGGAGGAGGAGGAGGAGGAGGAGGAGGAGGAGAGGAGGAGGAGGAGGAGGAGGAGGAGGATGAGTCGGAGGAGGTGGAGGGGGGAAGAGGAGGAGGACAACAGCAACATTTCTGCTACTACTAGTACTACTACTACTGAAGAGAGAGGGGAGAGAGAGAGAGAGAGAGAGAGAGAGAGAGAGAGAGAGAGAGAGAGAGAGAGAGATTGTATGGAGTGTCAGCAGGCGGCTCTCCTCAACAGACCTCATAACCAATAGCAATTGACTTAAACATATACACACATGCGCGCGTGCAGAGAGAGAGAGAGAGAGAGAGAGAGAGAGAGAGAGAGAGAGAGAGAGAGAGAGAGAGAGAGAGAGAGATTATAGCAAAGGAACATAAAACACACACAGACACACACAGACACACACAGACAGACAGACAGACAGACACACACACACACACACACCGCGCGCGCGCGCGCGCGCGCCACGGTTCACAATAAACGAACATTAAACACTCACAAAGATGAAAACAAATGAGCAACAAAAGAGAGAGAGAGAGAGAGAGAGAGAGAGAGAGAGAGAGAGAGAGATTTAAACACACACACACACACACACACACACACACACACACACACACACACACACACACACAAAGTTTGTGTATGAAAATTCACTTCACTTGTGATGGTCGATTCACTGAACCTGCCTGTTCTCATTCTTTTCTATATTGCTATTCTGTCTCTATATCTGGAGAATAAGCCAGGGAAAATTTCAATATGAGCCATTCTTAATGATCGTTTTAACTCCTGAGAAAAGCAAGAATTCCTTTCAGTGCACAAGTACCTGAAGATTGTTCCTTCCACCGCTAGTGAGAGACAGCATGCTAGTAAAAGCTAATTCAAATGTTCTCAGACTTTCTGAAAGGTGACTCTCCCTCCCTGTGTTGTATCCCTAAATGATAAACCCTTCTACCTCTACTCACCCCCCCCTCCCCATTTTCCCCCAAATATATTGTGACAGTCATGTATGTTGTTTTTTCATAGATCTTGGATCTACTCTTCGATCAGGATCCCCATTACGAATCCACATCAAACATTAACGGGTGCATCGTTGGGCCACGTTCGATCTTTCCACCACGTTTTATAAAATATAGCTTGTGTAGTGTGTTTTTTATGTGTGTGATTTTGC
>CM065730.1:58335471-58345471 GCA_033310375.1 Conus canariensis
ATGGCACAGACAGCGACAGAAACATGACACAGAGAGCGACACAAACATGACACAGAAAGCGACACAAGCATGACACAGAGAGCGACAGAAACATGACACAGAGAGCGACAGAAACATGACACAGAGAGCGACAGAAACATGACACAGAGAGCGACAGAGACGTGACACAGAGAGCGACAGAAACATAACACAGAGAGCGACAGTAGCGGCAGAAACATGACACAAAGAGCCACAGAAACAATACACAGAGAACGACAGAAACATGACACAGACAGCGACAGAAACATGACACAGAGAGTGACAGAAACATGACACAGACAGCGACAGAAACATGACACAGAGAGCGACAGAAACATGACAGAGAGAGAGAGAGAGAAACATGACACAGAGAGCGACAGTAGCGGCAGAAACATGACACAGAGAGCGAGAGAAACATGACAGACAGCGACAGAAACATGACACAGAGAGCGACAGAAACATGATACAGAGAGCCAGAGAAACATGACCAGAGAGCGACAGTAGCGGCAGAAACATGACACAGACAGCGACAGAAACATGACACAGAGAGCGACAGAAACATGACACAGAGAGCTAGACAAACATTACACAGTGAGCGACAGAAACATGACACACAGGGTTGGAAACATGACACAGAGCAACAGAAACTTGACACTCAGAGCGACGGAAACGTGACATATAACAGGATAGAACATAGCACAGACAGGGGTGGAAACATTACACACGTGACGGTAATATGCCACATGGAGAGATGGCTACACTACACAGACTAACGGAAACATGACACAGTGAGCGACAGAAACATGACACAGAGAGCGACAAAAACATGACACAGTCAGCAACAGAAACATGAAACAGTGAACCACAGAAACATGGCACAGAGAGCGACAGTAGCGACAGAAACATGACACACAGAGCGTTGGAAACATGATACAGAGCCACAGAACCTTGACACTCAGAGCGACGGAAACGTGACATGTAACAGGATAGAACATAGCAGAGACAGGGGTGGAAACACGACAACACGTGACGGTACCATGCCACATAGAGAGATGGCTACACTACACAGACGAATGGAAACATGCCACAGACAGCGACAGAAACATGGCACAGAGAGCAACAAAAACATGACAGAGACAGCGACAGAAAATTAACACAGAGAGCCACAGAAACATGAAACAGAGAGCGACAGAAACATCACACAGACAGCGAGAGAAACATGACACAGACAGCGACAGAAACATACACAGAGGGCGACAGAAACATGGCACAGAAAGCGACAGAAACATGACACAGAGAACGACAGAAACATGACACAGAGAGCGACAGAAACATAGCACATAGAGCGACAGAAACATGACACATAGAGCGACAGAAACATGACACAGAGAGCGACAGAAACATGACACAAAGAGCGAAAGAGAATGACACAGAGAGCGACGTAAACATGGCACAGAGAGCGACACAAACATGACACACAGAGAGCGACAGAAACATGACACAGAGAGCGACAGAAACATGACACACAGAGAGCGACAGAAACATGACACAGACGACAGAGAGAGCGACAGAAACATGACACTGAGAGCGACAGAAACATGACACAGAGAGCGACAGAAACATGACACACAGAGAGCGACAGAAACAAGGCACAGAGAGCGACAGAAACATGACACAGAGAGCGACAGGAACATGACACACAGAGCGACAGAAAATGACACAGACAGCGACAGAAACATGGCAAAGAGAGCGACAGAAACATGACACAGAGAACAACAGAAACATGGCTTAGAGAGCAACAGAAACATGGCTTAGAGAGCAACAGAAACATGGCTTAGAGAGCGACAAGAAACATGACACAGGAGAACGACAGAAACATGACACAGAGAGCGACAGAAACATAGCACATAGAGCGACAGAAACATGACACATAAAGCGACAGAAACATGACACAGAGAGCGACGGAAACATGACACAAAGAGCGAAAGAGAATGACACAGAGAGCGACGTAAACATGACACAGAGAGCGACACAAACATGACACGGAGAGCGACAAAAACATGACACACAGAGAGCGACACAAACATGACACGGAGAGCGACAGAAACATCGCACACAGAGAGCGACAGACACATGACACAGACAGCGACAAAAACATGACACACAGACAGCGACAGAAACATGACAAAATGAGACAATGACATGACAAAATGAGACAATGAGACACAATGAAACCAAAGCATAGACACAGAGCTTTGAACAGATTGAAAAAAAAAAAAAATGAAATTCTCTCAAACGAATGAATAACTAAACTAATGACATGTATAAACAAACAGAACGACTGAAAAGTGACGTTGGTTTCAAGAAAGTATTTTTTAATGCAACCTTACCTCAAAGATGAATGAATTGGAGACATCCACGCATAAAATAGAACCTGTTTCCAATCACATCCATTCAACAGTTACAACACACGAACAATTCTGCGGAAGATAGTTACTGTCTTCAACGTTGACTGCTTCAGTAGAACTGATCGAAACCCACACACAGATCTTTGTATATATCTGAGCCACGTTTTCATGCTCACATAGCTCGGTCCAACCGCAGTAGCCTACGCCACCAATCAGCGGGAAGGAAACCTGTCCCTTCTATCTGGTTGATGATGATGTCAGCAAACATTACAGTTGCCGCAAATGTCCGAGTCATTTCGACTGCACCGAACGTGTTTATCACACACACACACACACACACACACACACACTGGGTAGTACTCGTATGCAAAAGAACAAAACTACCGCACACACACACACACACAGACACACACACACACACACACACACACACTCGCCCTGCGTTTGTTCATAGGGGCCGGAACAGCGGCGATGTAGGAATGGGGGTGGGCGTGGGGAAATGTCAAGGAGGTGGTGTGTGGGTGGGTGGGAGGTGTGGAGGGAGCAGGTTGCGTCGACGTTGTGCATATGAGTTGACCGATCTCTGAAAAGACTGAGGTGAGCAGGTAGCGCCGACCGACTCCTGATATGCCTTTTCGCTTCGTCTGGTTGTGTTGAAAGAGAAGGCGTGGGGTTGGGGTTGGGGGTTTGGGGGTTAGAGAAGTAGTCGCGCGCGCGCGCACGCGAGAGAGAGAGAGAGAGAGAGAGAGAGAGAGAGAGAGAGAGAGAGAGAGAGAGAGAGAGAGAGGGTAGTTGAGGGGGTGCATTACTAGTTTAAGAGATCTCCTGTCACTGAACAACACGTCCTGTATAAACTTTTGGTTTTAGCTGTATTAGTGTAGTCCAAGAGCACTATGACAATACAGATCAGATTCACGACAATGATGATGATGATGATATTGATGATGATGATGATGATGATGATGATGAGAGGAGGAGGAGGAGGAGGAGGAGGAGAAAGAAGAGGAGGAGGACAACAGCAACATTTCTGCTGCTGCTGCTACTACTACTACTACTACTACCATTACTATTGAAAAGAGAGAGAGAGAGAGAGAGAGAGAGAGAGAGAGAGAGAGAGAGAGAGAGAGAGAGAGAGAGAGAGATTTTATGCAGTGTCAGCAGGCTGCTCTTCTCAATAGACTTCATAAGCAATAGCACTTGACTTAAATACACACACACGCGCGCGCGCACAAACAAGCCAGCAACAAAAAAGAACAGGCCAACGAACAAAGGGGAACACGTAACGTCCTTGAAGGAAGTGCAACTTATGGGATAAATAAATGAGAGAGAGAAAGAAGGAAAAAAAAAAACAAACAGTTTTCAGAACCTTGTGGTCTGGTTCAGCTTCCTTACGTATATAAGTCGCTTTAACTTCAACGCGAACAAGATCAACATTGTCTTTGAGTGCTGAAGGCCAGAACATCCAACTCTCTCTCTCTCTCTCTCTCTGTCCTTCATTTAACGTCTATCCACTATTCGTGATATTAGACACCTAAAAAAAAAGAAAAAAGAAAAAAAAGTGAATGTGTACGGAAGTAACTGCGGGCGTGCACATAATGTGTGTATATGTATGGGTGCGCGTGCACGCGAATGTGTGTGTGTATGTGTGTGGTGTGTGTGTAAGTGTGTGTGTGTGTGTGTGTGTGTGTGTGTGTGTGTGTGTCGCGCGCGCGTGTGGTGTGTGTGTGTGTGTGTGGTGTGTGTGTGTGTGTGTGTGTGTGTGTGTGTGAGTATGTGTGCCTGTGTGTGTGAGTGAGAGAGTTGTGGATGTGTAAGTGTGTGAATATCTTTACACAAGTCATAAGTGAAGATTAACATGAAACAAAATACTTATAACCAACAACTAACTAATCAGTTAAAGTCAAAACGGATGACAGTATTAAAGAAAAAAACAAAAACAAATAAAATAAACAAACAAACAAAATCCTTTGCTCCCCCCCCCCCCCCCCATTTTATCCACGCCACCCCCCTTCCTTTCTTATCCCCCGCAAATAAAGTTAATAAAAATATTATAAGTATTTTCCAACAGGGGTGCGTTCTAAGTGTACAAAGAATTCGTACGTTAAAGCTGGTGACTGAAAAATGGCCTGCACAGTATTTTGCTTCAATACTGGAATTATTTTTTTCATATCATTGCATGAAACAATATGAACTGGAGTAATTTTGTTTCCACATACGCAAACTACGTTTTTTTTTTTTTTTACATATTTTGTTTTAAATGCATTAAGTTTCCACTTGTGCATTAATGAGAGTAATTTTCTATTAAGGTTAAAATTCTCTTTGATTCTTTTAATATCAAACTGTTCTTTATAGACGTGATCTACCATACTATATTCGAACGCTTTCCAGACATGCGACTGAACTAAGTTACACTGTTCATGTACTGATAAGGGGAAATCAAACAGTTCTGAATCAAAACTATTTTTGGCTCCACGTTTAGCTGCCCTGTCTACTTTTTCATTATAATGAAAAGAACAATGTGAAGGAATCCAACAAAAAGCTACATGGGTTCCTCTTGCAATTAACATGTGTATCATACAACTTATCTCTATGATCATTTCAGGTCTCGTGTGCAATTGAAAAACTTTTAATGCCTGAAGAGCTGATTTAGAATCAACACAGAACAGAATTTGAAATATTCTTTTTGGAAAGTTTAAAAGGTAATTTAAAGCCAGGAGTATCGCTGTTAATTCTGCTGTAAATATCGATTTGTTAATTCCGATATAAAATGATTTCTCTACTCTTAAGTCTGGTATTAAGAATGTATTTGTATGTGTTAGGTCTTCAATTTAACGTCTATACACATTGTGATATTAGACGAACCTAATCTATAAGAATAACATTAACAGCAACAGCAAAAAATGGATAACTAACTATAAAACATCGAAGAATAACCGGTCATAACAAGGACGTTACTAAAACACCAGTTCCCATTTTACAAAACAGAAAAAATAGGACTTTGATGCAATGAAACAGCAATTTTACACATTAGTGATAAATCGGTTACAACTGTATCCAGAGAACAATTATGTAGAGGTGGTAGATGAGGTTTTAATTGCTTGCAGTGGAAAAGTATGTGGGAATTTGTTATCATTTCACCACAAAGGCATGTTACATTTTTGCAAAACTTTGTCTTAAAAGCGTTTAGTTTGATCTTATATATTAGCGAAATTATGATCCGAGAAAACGGCAAACTACATTGATAAAAAGAATGAAGTGTGTCAAAAGTTTAATAGCTGGTTTATGCGTGTATCAAGAGAACATCCCGAATTTTGTTGTTTTTTCCTAAAATGTTTCCAGCATGCATTTTCTAGAAGACTGTATCCCTCATGGATAGACAATGGGATACTGATAACCTCCGACCCGCTAGTATTTTTCGCTCCCCGTTTTGCTGCTCTGTCTGCTCTCTCATTAAACTGAATCCCACAATGAGAAGGAACCCAACAGAAACTAATTCTTGTACCCCTAATAATCAAGAAATGTATTAGGTGATGAATATCTGTAATCAGATCTTGTCTTACTATAGGGTTTGTTTTACTTAGGGCGAATAAAACAGATTTTGAATCGACACAAAAGAGGACTTGGAATATTGGATTTGAAAAGTCAAGTAGAAAATACAAAGCCATTAGAATGGCAGTTAGTTCTGCTGTAAAAATAGATCTGTTTTTTCCAAGATAATAAGATTTTTCAATTTTCAATGAAGGAATTGTAAATGCTGCACCTGCTTCTTTGGTATCCAAAAGAGACCCATCCGTATAAATTTTAAGATGAAAGGGATACGAATTTTCAATATACTCTTTTACTATTTGGCCTATCAGGTTTTCATTGTCACTTTTTTTCATCGACGTATGGCTAATATCAAATGAAGCTCTTTGAAGTTCCCATGGCGGGCTGGGAGATGCGGGAAGTTTAGGTCGATTTATATCGTTGAAGTTAACTTTTGACTCACTGAATAGATCTGAAGTGAAAGTTCCAATAGTTGTGAGTGAAGAAATTGATTTTGCCCTTTTTGGGAAGCTAATGTCAGATCTCAAACTGACTTCATTCTCAACGTTGCTGTCACGTGTTGAGATTCGTAAGACATATTTAGCGACAGCTAGCCGTCGATGTTCATCTAATGGTAATACTCCTACTTCGCTATATGTTCCCAAAGATGGTGCATGATACGGCACACCAAGAGCCAGTTTGAAAGTGTCAAGTGCGTGAAACCTCTCACAAAAGGCATTAAACGCTTAGAGGCAAAAGGGACGTTGTACGTGGTATACAAATAGGTAATAGAACCATTAACAAGTATGCCTTACCCATCGCACACGGTCGAACCGTGTCAAGGAGGACGAAGCGGTCAGGTGACAGATGGCACCTAAGGTAGTAAGGAGTTCGGACCTGCCCGACAGCGAAAGGGGAGAGGGACGTAACCACTAGGACCTCGGTGCACCAAGTGAGCACTAAATACTCAGTCAGCTGAGGTTCTTTTGTAAACAGTCAGTGAAGAGCAGGAGTCTTGGACTCGTTCGGATGGTATTGCCGTGGGTCACTGTGTTGGTTCTATTGTCAGGCTGGTTGAACGCGCGTGGATGTTGTTATCGTAGCCCTCTTTAAGATAATTACTGTGTTAAAGTGGCCTCCGAAGTCGGCGGGAATTTTCGATGTCCATCTGGTGCCAAGTGTTTGTTTGCTAATCAATCAGGTAGGGATGTGTGTAAATGCAGATGCGTGGAGAATGTAGCGAATGGAGAATTCACAGCACTTGTGAACTAGGGGTTTGAGAAGCAGCATGGACAAAGGCATGGCCCGAAGGGGAATCCTTTGTTTCCATTCCTATATAAAGTGAGGGAGAACAACGAGAAAAAAGAACACCACAAGAGAGAGAGAGAGGCAGAGGAGAGAGAGAGAGAGAAGAGAGAAGGGTGGGCAGGACAGAGAACGGGTCGAGAGAAACGTGGTCTGGGAGATAGAAGAGACAGCAAAGTCTTAGGGAAAGACAAGCTGGAAGAGAAGAAAACTAAGTTTGAAGCCCAAAGGTGGGTGAAAACAGACAAACTGAATTTGAACCCAGAGGTGGGTGAAGGAGACGAAGAAGAAGAGTTCTACGTCGAGATCCCAGAGACGACCACGAAGACCCAGTCCTGAAACCTGGAGCCAGTCAACCAAGGGCATCACCATCAAGCAGTGCTGAAGAAGACGTGAAGAGACTTTTCAAGAACTGTGGTGTGGTGTGAAAGCGTGGTTGTGTGTGTGAAAACCTGGCCAGGTAAGAAGTCATTTTTATTATAACCCGGGATTAGGAAGTATTGATCTTTTATGTGTTGATCTGTTCATTTTGTGTAATTGGATTTTTCATGTTTGATTATAGTAGCATAGAAATTGGATTTCTTGTGCTCAGTCGTGTTAGGAGAGAAACGAATGCGTGACATCCCATTCCCAGAGAGAGGTGAATGTTTGGTGGGCGCATGAGTGTGCATATGCGTGTATGAGTGCAAAGATAACCTTGGTGTGTTAAACCTGACCAATAATACATCAACTTAGTGCACTTAAGCAATACCATCACGATTTCCCCCGTCCTGGACAAAGTGGCGAGCCTGCCAGGATTGCATGGCCCAAATTAGTCTCAGGCGGGAAACAAAGTGAGTGCTAGAGTAGTACTGGGGCGAAGCGTCCACTAAAGGCAATTTTAATTAGCTCTTCTAATTATTTCCTTTAGTTCTTTGAGTGTTGAGCATTGACTTGTGTGTAGGGTGGTTGTATTAATCAAAGGTCGTTCAGAGAAACGAAGAACGAGGTTCTAGTCTTAACTCTCACAGAAGCTGTGGTTTAAGATTAAGGCTCCTTTGTGTTAGGAACATTACCACTGGTTGGTGTACTCGTAACGTTTAGTAGATAAACTGTTTACTGACTTTTTCCGGGTCTATAAGCGTAACTGTTTTAGTGGTGCTAAAACATATCAAAAAAAAAAAAAAAAAAAAAAAAAAAAAAAAAAAATGGCTGAAGAAAGTTTTACCCCCATAGAGAAACTAGTTAGTTTGGGGAAAGAAATGGGATATGCAGGAGATGAACTGCGTAAGTTCATAGAAACTCAGCAGAAGACTGAGAGAGATGAAAGGGCTGAAAGAAGGAAGTTTGAAAAAGAACAGCTCGAAGCTGTCAAAAGAAACTCAGAGGCTGAGGCTGAGAGACTTAGGCTTGAAACTGAATCCGTTGCCAAACAAATTGAGTTGGAAAGAATAAAATCTGAAAATCGTAGTGAAATAGACACCAGTTCTGAGTCAGTAGGCCGCAGACTAAATTCCGGGCCTAGGCCTAAACTCCCACTGTTCAGAGAAGAAACTGATTCGATCGATGCCTATATCAGTCGTTTTGAATCGTTTGCCGAGCACGAGGGCTGGCCGGAAGATGACTGGGCAATAAACCTGTCTGCCTTGTTGACAGGTCGTGCATTACACACTGTTTCCACCTTACCCAAAGGTGATCAAAGGGATTTTGACACGGTGAAACAAGCAGTACTAAAGGCATATGATTTGACTGAAGAAGGTTTTAGGCGTAAGTTTCGCGAGGCGAGAATCGAACAGGGTGAGACATACACACAGTTCGGAGTTAGACTAGATCACTATTTCAACAAGTGGGTAGAACTTAGTGGAGTAGACAGTGATTTTGAAGGCCTCAAGACACTGGTGATGAAGGAACAGATACTTGATGGTTGTGGGACAGGCCTCACAATCCACATTAAGGAAAAAGGTGCAACCACAATAGCTGAGGTACTTCAGACGGCAGAGACTTACCGGGAAGCGAGGCGTGATTTGCCTGAACAAGAGGAAAGCCCGGAAGCATATTCAGAGGATAGCAGGCTAGCACATGACTCACACGATGAGTCAGTAGTACACACCCGTAGGCCCACGGCGTCACGTGAGCAAACAAGGGTGAAGGCCCACGTGGATAAGGCCGTAGATAGACGTACCTGCTTCTTGTGCGATAAGACAGGACACTTGGCTAGAGATTGCCGATTTAGACCTCAGAAAGCTGCAGCAATGAGGGTCAGGCCAAGCGAAAGGCAGGCAGCAAAAGATGAAAAAGATGACAGTGTTATTTTGTCTGGACTGTGCTGTGTGTTCACAGATGCAGGCGATAACATGGATGTGCACAAAGGCAGAGTAGGGAACAATGTGGTTAGTGTCATTAGAGACTCTGGGTGCACAGGGATAATGGTGAAGGAATCCCTGGTTGAGAAGGGACAATTCACAGGTAAAACACAGAGGTGTAGACAAATAGATGGAACAGTAGCAGAATTCAAAACGGCACTGGTGTTCATTGATACACCATTCTATAGTGGAGTCGTACAGGCTTTGGCTGTTCCAAAGCCACCGTATGATTTGGTAATTGGGAACATTTCAGGAGCACGTGGGTACGAAAACCCAGACCTTGATTTCTGTGTCGAATCAGAGAAAAGGAATCACGTGAGGAAAACGCCCCAGGCAGTCAAACACTCCAGAAAGCGTTGGAGCGTGTCCGGTGAGACTAACCCCACTCGCTTACGGGCAGAA
>CM065730.1:58350471-58382971 GCA_033310375.1 Conus canariensis
ATGGAAATTTTGAAAACTTTAAACAGAATAGAGTGTAACTCAGTTGATATATTTTTCAAACTTTTTGACTCTCAGGTTGTTCCAGTTTTGTTGTATGGAGCAGAGGTATGGGGCTTTAAAAGGTTTGAACAGATAGAGCGTGTTCATCTTTATGCGTGTAAACGTTTGCTACATGTTACTGATAAGACCCCAAATGATATGCTCTATGGTGAATTAGGTAGGTATCCTTTATGGATTAATTCTGTTTCAAAATGTCTTAAATACTGGTTCCGTTTATTGAAACAACCAAACCATCTTTTCTCTAAGAAATCTTATGATATGCTTTTAAAAATGCATGAACGTGGAAGTAACACTTGGGTCACAAAAATTCAAACTGTGTTGTGTGAGAATGGGTTTGAGCAAGTGTGGTTGTTTGGTTGTGGACAAGAGAAACTGTTCTTTAAAGAGTTTAAGGAAAGGTTGTATAGCTCCTTTTGTTTCCGATGGTATGCCACCTGGAAAATAGTGGTAGATTCTCTGTATATAAACAATATAAAACATATTTTGGAAGAGAGAAGTATGTGGATGCCCTGTGGATGAACACATATCGTAATGTACTTGCCCAGTTTAGGCTGGGAGTATCACAGATTAATGTTCACAAATACGTTATTCAAAAAATACGGAGAACTGGAACTGTCCCTTTTGTAGTGACAAACTTGAAACAGAAATTCACTTTGTTTTGAATGCCGCTATACAAAGGTTATAGACAAAAGTATATGCAAAATATTGTCTATGGCGATTGTGTTGGGAGTAACAGTCTTAGCATGTTTAAAATTATCAGAGGAAAACATTCTTGATTTTTCTAAGTTTCTATTCTTCTCATTGAAGCTCCGACTTCAAACTGTTAACACCAATGAAAACAGATAGCTATTGCGACGACGGTGTAGGATGTTCAAACGATGATGAACCGCGATGATTTCTCAAGTTGTGTACATTAATCTCATGTGAACGCATGTGTTTTTGTGTGTGTGTGTGTGTTGTGTGTGTGTGTGTGTGTGTGTGTGTGTGTGTGTGTGTGTGTGTAAATGCCGTTGCGGGCGCGCGCGCGCTTACGTGTATGTGTGTGAGTGTGTGTGCATGCGTGCGCGTGTGCAATGAATCCAGTAGTCCATGTTATCTCCCCCCATTGAAAGGGGCTATGGCCTATTCAATAAACTTGTGTCAGTGTCAGTGTCAGTGTCAGTGTCTCTCTCTTGTGCGGGTGCACGTGTGTACATGCATGTGTGCATGGGCGTGTGTGCACGGACGAGCGCGCACGCGCGTTTTTGTGTATGTGTGTGTGTGTGTGTGTGTGTGTGTGTGTGTGTGTGTGTGTTGCATGCGCCCCGCGCGCGCGCGCGGCGTGTGTGTGTGTGTGTGTGTGAAGTCAAGTCAAAATATCCTTACTGAGGGTTACACAATCAGTTTTACATCTTTTCTTCAGCCTGACCTGTCGAAAAAGGGCAAATGCTAGAAAGCACGGCACATGAAAAAAGAAGCAAAGAGAAACCAGGTGAAAAAGCGTCCAAATGGTAGGTAATGAAACCACAAGTGATAATGCTATAATTTTTTTGGTTAATCAATTTCAAATGCATGTGTGTGTGCCTGCGTGAGCGTCCTTGTGTGTGTGTGTGTGTGTGTGTGTGTGTGTGTGTGTGTGTGTGTGTGTGTGTGTGTGTATGGTGTGTGTGTGTGTGTGTGTGTGTGTGTGTGTATGTGTGTGTGTGTGTGTGTGTGTGTGTGTGTGTGTGTGTGTGTGTGTGTGTGTGTGTGCGTTTCTGCGCGTAAGAAAGAGAGAGAGAGAGAGAGGGAGAGAGTGAGCAAGACAGAGCGGAGAGAGAGAGAGAGAGAGAGAGAGAGAGGGGGGGGCGAGAAATGTGTGTGTGTGTGGGGTGTGTGTGTGTGTGTGTGTGTGTGTGTGTTGTGTGTGCCTGCATGTATGTGCGCGTGTGTGCGTGTGCAGAAGTGCGGGTGCATATGTGTGTGTGTGTGTGTGTGTGTGTGTGTGTGTGTGTGTGTGTGTGTGTGTGTGTGTGCAATTTGTGGGTTTGTGTGAGCACATACATATCTGCATATATATGTGTACATATATCTGTGTATATGTGTGTGTCTTTGTATGTGGACGTGTACGCATGTGCGTGTTTGTATGCATTTGTGCGTTCATGTGTATGCGTGTATGTGCGCACGCGCACATGCACGCACCTGTATATGTGTGTGCGTAAGAGCGAGCGAACGCGCGCGCGTGCGTGCGTGCGGCATGCGTGTGTGTGTGTGTGTGTGTGTGTGTGTGTGTGTGTGTGTGTGTGTGTGTGTGTGTGTGTGTAGTGACTGCGTGCGTGAATGTTCAGAAGATGACTTAGGATCAAGAACAAGAGCAAGACCATCAAATACAACATATATGTGCACGCGCACACGCGTGCGCCACACACATACACATAACAATAAGAACTCTTCCCCTCACACGCACACACACACACACACACACACACACACACACACACACACACACCCCAACAACACACACACTCTCTCTCTCTCTTTCTCTCTCTCACACACACACTCACACACCCCAACGCTTGCACACTCATGTCCGTGGACTCTCTAATTAACACACTGACATTACCCCACTGATGAACTCTATCTATCACACACACACACACACACACACACACACACACACACACACACACACACACACACACACACACTTGTACTCATCAATGCATACATACATCACTTGTACTCACCAATGCATGCATACATCCAGGTACCCTCACATCAAAAACGGATTGGACCTTTCTGGCGGAAATAAAACGTGAATTTGGAGACTCTGTTATACTAATGTGGAGATCTTAATGCACACTCAAAACTGTGGGATCAACATGGTAGCAATCCTCAAGGAATTGCGCTGGAAGCGATGTTTGATGAAGTACTCCTTAGTGCACTGACATCATCATCCCCAACACATACAGGAAGGCAGGGTGACACTGACGGTGTCATTGACTTTGCACTCATTGGACCAAAATTCACAGCAGGTATGAGTGCGGAAGCACTTCTTCATCATGGAAGTGACCATTTCCCTGTCGTGTTCAGTTTACAGAAACTATCAAAAGTTACACAAACGAAACAAAAGGACCTTTTCAATACAACAACAATGAAGGGGATATCATAGGAATGTTAAGGAGCAGAAGATGCAAAAGAAGCAATGCTACAACCAAACAAATCCCCTTTGGTGGAATATAGACACGGAAACAGCCTGGAAAGAGAAACGCAAGGCTGTAAGAATTTGGCAGAGAGAAAGAAGAAAATCTTGCCCTGATCTCGCTATTAAAACAGATATGAATAAAAAATAAAACCCTGAACAATTCGAAAGAGTAGCTGAAGAAGCAAAAGAAACCAAGTGGCAACAATTTTGTCTGTCACTTAATTATGACACAACACTGACTCAGTTCTGGCACTTGTATAGTCGCATGGAAGGAAAAAACAAAACAAACGCAACCCCAGATATCTTAGACACTGATGGGATAACAAAACTCAAGACAAATTTGGAGAAAAGGTCGGCTCTACTGAAACGTTTCATAGAACAGAGTGATCAAAGAAATTTGGAGGAAATGAAGAAATATTTGACCAAGTTAAACCAACACCTAGCTCAGACTGACATTGATGATGAAATTACGGCATCTGAACTGGATGACGCAACAGCTAGATGCACTAAGGATAGAGCTCCAGGCCCAGACAATGTACGGTATGCAGATATCAAACAGCTCTCAGAAGAGGAGAGAGCCCAACTCTTCAGTCTCTACCAGGAGAGTTTTGATAAAGGCTATGTCCCAGAAGACTGGACACACAGCTACCTGAAAGCTTTACCAAATCAGGCTAAATCATCATCGGCTAAATGGCTACCGCATGCTCACTATGCAAAATATAGCAGGAAAGCTCATGGAACGAATCATAGCAAGAAGAAATTCGCAAAAGATCTTGAAAGTCGACAAATCCTCCCATCAAATCAAGGAGGCAACAGAACAGGTAAAAGTACATGGGAAAATGTGGCCGCTTTTGCCTATGAAGTATATGAAGGATTCCAAAGAAAGGAAGAAACACTGGCTGTTGCAATAGATCTGAAAGACGCATACAACAAAGTCCTGTTCTCGCTTCTCATGGAACTACTCCTTGACTATGGAGTCAGCAAAACACTTACACGATGGATAGCAGCGGCATTTCGGAAGCGAACCGTTATCCTACGATTTGAAGATTGGACGTCTGAGCCTCATAAACTTTCTATGGGATTACCTCAAGGTTCTCCTCTTTCCCCTGTTTTATACAATGTTTACACTAAAGGCCTAGCAGACCTCAACAGTAACGGAATTGCTCGAGTGTTGACACTAGCAGATGACGGCCTGATCTACAAAACATCAAAGAATGCTCAAGAAAGAACGAAAGCAGTTCAGCAACAGTTGTACAACATTGCTCAGTGGTGTCAAGAAATTGGATCGTCCGTCAACCCTACAAAATCCCAGGCATTACTCTGCACTCTCAACAACAAGACATCAGGACAAGTACCCTCACCAGTTTCCTTCAATGGAATACCAATTGAATCAACTAAAAACCTACGCTATTTGGGTGTAGGCTTTAACAGAATGCTAACCTTTAGAAAAGCATGTTGAGAATATTGTTCTTAAATGCAAAAAAGGCCTGTCTGCCATGAAAGCAATGGCACCTAAAGCCATTGAACAGCGCCATCTCTACCGACTGTATCACGCACTTGTACTCAATGTGAATGATTATGGATTAGGGCTTACAACACTGTCCAACAGCAACCTTCTCAAATTAGAAAGAATTCAAAATGAAGCAATAAGATTGATCCTGGCGTGTGCTGGAGTTCAAGGAAACGAGAGAGCAGACACACTGGCCGGCAAGGCAAAGATAAGAACTAGATTACAGCTTGGCCGATCTGATAATAATCTGATGTGATAAGAAATCTGAAGAATCAGTTAAGCAAACAAGAGCAAAGCCACTATACCATAGACCATCTTTCAGATCTGAACATCAAGAGAGGAAGTGGCCGCACATCCAGACTTAAGGGAAGAGCAAGAAATATCGCCAACTAAACAAACATTGGAATAATCTCAAGGCCAACACTGCGAAGACTCCTAGAGATTGGGGCAAACTCATACTGGGCCTTTTCAATAACAGAAATAAAAGATGAAACACTTGTCAACTGAGATAAGACTTTGAATCTCGCAGCGCCCCCAGCGCACACGGTAGACGTGTGTGCGCTGGTGTGTGTTCATCAGTGGGGTGATGCCAGTGTGTTAATTAGAGAGTCCATGGACATGAGTGTGCAAGCGTTGGCGTGTGAGTGTGTATGTGAGATTGTGAGTGAGTGTGTATGTGTCTGTAAGCGTGTGCGCGCGTGCGCGCGTGTGTGTGTGTGCGTAAGAGAGAAAGTGAGACAGACAGAGTGTATAAAGAACATCAATCATGACTCTTACCTCATGTGACCACAGAGCCAGATCTTCACCAAGTGCAACGGAACGACAGTTTCCTGGCTATCGGATGACAGTTTACTATCTCTTGAGCGAGCAGCGCAAAACAACACAGTCCAGGCTGTGTGCGTCACCCCACACGGAAAAGTATGTGGAAGGAAGAAGGAAAGGAGAGAACTATAAAATAGGCATTCTGGCTCACCCACCTCCGCCAGCTCCAACCGGCTAAAGCCGGTTTCGCTGTTGCTCCGCCGGCTTACCCAGAATGCCTATTTTATAGTTCTCTAATAGTAAACACTTTACAAACATACATAATGTGTAGGATTATCTGTTTTATAGTTCTCTGTCACTGGACCGTTAAGAAGTAAACAAACAAAACAATGGGGACTTGGTTAACCATGCCTTTATTCTTAGGAGGGCTATTTGTCAACCAAGTTGGGATTTTATTCTATTGTGAGGAATGACTGGCTATTGAAAGCTATCTGAATAGGGAGTGTCTGAAAAGGGGTGGGATGTGTGTTCATACAAGCGTAGAATCGTGGCACGTTGTTGAAGATTATTCTAAGCAGCCACCAAGTGCACTTATTAAAAGCTTGATTCAACAAACAAGACAATTGTATAAAGTACACCCGGCGGCCGCCTGAATAGGACGTGACAAAGCATGGAGTAGACTTCAATGAAAGGTAGTCCAACAGTAGAAAACCTTTTCATACGTTTCCAGAAACAAGCCAGCTCCGAAATTCTCAAGAATTCTAGGATTCTAAAAATAGTACCGTTCACGCGTGAACGGTAGGTCTTCCAGACAAGCCAGCTCCGACAGATAGGATTCTAAAAATAGTACCGTTCACGCGTGAACGGTCTCAGCAATCGAGATATCACCCTCAGTTTACGGGAATAGGAAGGTGAGATTCCAATATGTTGTCTCAACCAATCTTCCCATTTTTGTCTTGAGTAATCTAGCAATTCTTGATGAACGGTTTGTGATTCAAGAAGTTCTATCTCTAATTCAGAAGAGATACTGTCTTGCGACATAACACAACACTTTCTAACTGAAAACACGACTGCACTGCACACCCGCAAATGACAAGACAGCTAGGTTCAGTTGCTAACAACACAAGTGCTGGGCGGAAATGTCGTCACTGTTACTAATCAGCTGATTCTATCTAGTCTTGTGATTGGGGGAAGGTAAGAAACATGTTTTGATATGTTTAGAAATTTAGCCGCCTAAATTTATACAATGACGTCTAACGCCTGTACTAAACGACGCCGGTGGGGAATTTAGCCGTCTAAATTTATACAATGCCGCGTGGCGGCCTGCAGTAAACGACGCCCCGACTCCGTTATGTGTAACTCGACACAAACCAGGAAACAGTGCGACGCTTCGACTTGGCAATTATGCAGTTGGGTAAGCCGTGGCCAGACATGTATGACCTAGAGTACTACATAAAGGCAGAAGGGAGCTGTCTCCCCGGAAAAGAATGTAACAATTAATTGTGAAAAAAAATCGTCATTAAGTCGTTCTAGGTTCTTATTCAAGTCGGCATCACGTTCTTATTCAAGTTCTTATTTAAGTTCTTAACAAGTTTTTATTCAAGTTCTTAACAAGTCAACATCAAGTTTTTAACAAGTCATCATCAAGTTCTTAACAAGTTCTTATTCAAGTACTTATTCAAGTACTTATTCAAGTTCTTAACAAGTCGTCATCAAGTCGTCATTAAGTTCTTATCAAGTCGTCATTAAGTTCTTATCAAGTTCTTATTTAAGTTTTATCAAGTCGTCATCAAGTCGTTATCAAGTTCTTATTCAAGTCACTTATAATTATTTATTAAGTTCTTGAAATATTATTCCATCTGAAATGGATCAAAATGATCTTTTGTTGTTGGCGGTTCTGGCATGCTTTTTTGTTCGGCTTCTGTATTTAGTGGCTGAGATTTTTTGGACTGCTTTGGTTTTTGCTGGCGTTGTTTATATATTTTATAACCGTAATAACCACCCCCAGCAGCAATGACGCCAAAAATGCCAACTCTTTTAATCCAAATAATCCATGACGACTTTGGTGTTGTAGGTCTTGAATCAACTTGTGTATTTACAGCTGGCATTGAAACAACTGTTGGCGGTGTTATGTTTTCATTATGAGTTACATTTTGTGATTGCAACATTAATTTTTTTTGTTTGTTCCACTCTGCTAATTTTTTTTCCTGCTGCAACACGCCCAGGATGAGGAGGCTTTTTACTGGTCACTTTCTCCACCTGATTCAATGTTTTCTGATTCTGCTGATTTTCTGGCTCGGTCATTTTGAAGGGAAACAAAATCTATATGATTAAAAGTAATTAATCCCATGATTAATGGCGATAACAATGTTCCAAATCTGTAATATAGATCACATCCTAGA
Organism: Conus canariensis; assembly: GCA_033310375.1. Classification (NCBI taxonomy): domain Eukaryota; kingdom Metazoa; phylum Mollusca; class Gastropoda; order Neogastropoda; family Conidae; genus Conus; species Conus canariensis. The sequence goes on from CM065730.1 coordinate 58,358,369, forward strand.
GACTCTAATGACTTTGTTAAAACGGGATCCTGTGTTAAATCATACATAAAATCTTGTTCAGAATCAATGGGAGCAAATCTACTAACTAGTTTAGTGTACAAACTAAGAACCGTTTGCCCGACACTTTTTACCATTCTTGACCCCAGTTGCGCTTCATACCTGTTGTGATACTTTACAATGTCTTGTGGCGACATCTGTTGAATCTGTTCTATGCTGAATTCATTTCCAAGGTACTGTTTTGTTTTTCCACATGCTGCTAAAGAATACAGCCTTTCTTTTTGGCGCATAATAGCTTGGTCATCAACTTGATTATTTGTAAGTTCAGGAAGTAAATCATCGCAGTTCATGTTTTATTAATGAATAAATATTATTTTATTTTTTAAAAATGAGCACCGAAAAAACTATTACTAACCTTGTATACCATTCTGCTGTTATTGGAGGCCTAAGTGTAGGATACACAATGCTTGGTAAAAGCTTGTTAAGAATAAAACCAGCAGATCTTGGCAAACTAGACTTTGAAGACTCAGCAAAGCTGATTGCTGTTATTACAGCTTCATTTGCTACGAAAGATTTTCTAGTTAAGCAAGGAATAATTCCAGACAGTATCAATATGTAAAATTAAAAAAAATACATTTATAAAAATGGCTTCACTCGTAATGATGATTGGTGGCGCTGTGGTTAATGCGCTTGCTTTTAGCGGAAGTAATTACGCATTTAGTAAACTACAAAATAACAATGAGAGAAAAAGACATAACAGAGCTATGGAGCAACTAGCTGCTGCACAAGACACCTATGAAAAGCAAAGAATGGAGCAGTTAGATTTTATTAACGACAGACTTAAACAACAGGGACATGCAGCTTACACATTTAAAGATGTTGACCAGGCAATAAAAGAATATTTTCTAGTAACAGGCAAACAAGTTGAAACATTGCCCCCACCAAAATTTAGCGACTTTTATCAACCATCAGAAAAACAAAAGATGCAAGAAATATTGTTTATTGCTTTTGGCATGACTGTTGTGTATTTTGTTGCGCATAATATTGGCTGAATAAAAATGAACAAGATCTATTATTCGCCAAAAGGATATTGGAAGGGAATAACAGCAATTAAAAAGCTAAGCCAAGCAGCTGGAGTCAGTGAACAAACAGCAAAGGAATGGTTATCTAAACAAGCGATTTGGCAAATTTATCTACCAGCGCCTAAACAGAGACCACACTTTTGAATATAACTCCAAACGACACCCATCAAATGGATCTTCTATATTTACCCCATGATACGATTAGACGAAAAAGATTTAAGTACGCACTTACAGTCATTGACATAGCTTCAAGATACAAAGATGCTGAACCATTAACACAAAAGAGTGCTTCTGCTGTTGCTGTCGCTTTACAACTGATATATCAACGAGGCCCGTTAACTTATCCTCGCATGATTCAAGTCGATGATGGAAAAGAATTTAAAGGTCAAGTGAATCAATTATTGTTAAAACATAGAGTTACCATTAAAAGAGGCATTCCGGGTGTTCACAGATCACAGGGTTTGGTTGAAAACTTTAACAAACAGTTATCTGAAAGACTTTTCTCCTACCAGTATCACAGAGAGCTGATTGACAATTCTCGCAACACAGAATGGGTTAGAAGGCTGCCCTCAGTTTTGCGCGCAATGAATAATGAAGAATTTAAAGGTCTAAAACCAGTACAAGCAATCAGAAAACAAACAATAAATGTTGTTGAAGGAGAGTCTTCATCAAGCAAACTATTACCATTTGGTTTGAAAGTGAGATACCTTTATTCGCCGGGAGAAGCGGAAGGGGACACTCGCATCAGGGCAACAGATCCAGTTTGGAGTGTTGATCCATATGAGATAAAAAAAATTGTGAAAATGAATCCACCCGTGTATTATTTACAAGAAACTGACACAACAAAACGACCAGCCCCCCGAAGATCTTTTGTGAAGGAAGAACTGCAGATAATCCCGCCAGACACAGTTCCAGTCGCTTAGTTAATTTAGGCAAATATATTTGAGTTTAAAATGGAAGCTCAAAAGAAAAAAGAGTTTTCAAAATTAATACGTCAATTATCTGCTTATAATATTATTATCAAAAAAATATTTAAGAACATTGACAATCTTATGCCAGACAATCGCTTACTACCCCAATCCCTAGATTCTGATATTTTGATATGGAAAAATCAAAATCTTGAAATGATAAAAAAAATTGAAGCACATTTAGCAGTAATGAATAATAATGATTTGGCTATACTGGATAATGATATAGTTGAGCTTCTGATAACACTTGACCAAACAGAAACTCCATGAAGACATATGATTATACTATTCTCCAGTGCCCAATTGCATATGAAAACTCTGGATTAACAAATACTCTTTTCGTGTTAGTGCTGTCAAGAGACCGTTTTGTTACAACTGTTGTGTTAATCTCATGCAGATTAGATCGTAGTTTGTAATTGTCATGATGAAAAGTCTTTTTTTTGAACAATGCTTCTTTGTAATTGTCATGTGATATGTTTGACTGCACAACACTGCGAGATATTCCCTTTGCTTTTTTAACAGTTTTTGTTTGGCTAGCGAGACTGTACATTTTCGACCTCAAACCAACAAACTCCTTGATCACACCTCCAGATAATTCATCCTTCATCTTACCTAAAACCTTCTTGTTAACAGTTGAATGCAAAGGCGAATCTTTAGGATAATCAGATGTGTCGTACCATCCCGCATGCCCTTTAGCTACTTCTAATTCCATGTCTTTGTAAAAATCTTCAGTAGGGATGTCGATTACAAATGAATCTGTATCTGTGTACAGAACTCTGGACTCTGGATACAAGGGTTTAAAGTAGTCGTAAAGAAATTCTAACATCAAAAGCTTCGACAGCTCTAAAACAGTAAACCCAATAAAAACAGGTTTGTCCAATTTGACTTTCTTTTTTTCATCATTATTCCAAAAAGCTGATCATGAAATCTTCTGAAGTCTTGATAATTAGGTTTAGAAGTTAGCTTAATTGCATCGTTTTCTCTGGTGACCAATCTAACATCTTTACGCTTGTGCGGATTCTCCATAGTCTTTCCAAAACAGCTGTTGTTCATCAACTTGAAAAAGTCTTTTTCTGAAGCATCTGTGGATTTAGTTCTGAGATCAGTGTTCTTCATTATGTATGGTTTCATGAACTGTTCTTGATCAAATGCAATTATACGATGAACTGCTGTTAACTTTAAACCATGTCTTAAATAAAATTGTAGAAGCCTGTAATGGCAGACATAATTTTTTTTGCCTCGAAGATTAGGCACAAGTTTAGGTGGTTCTGTTTTTGCCATCTTTAGACTTTCTGCCGCTAATGGATAGTCATTATGGTAATCATGAAGTTCATGAGGATATTCTAAATCAACTTCTAGAATGAGACCTCTTTTACGATCAGCTTCTAGAGTAGGTAGCCATTTTAAAAACTTTTGAATGTCTTTGAGTCCTGTGTACATTTTAAAGTTGCGTAATGGAAGTGATTGCGCCATTGCCCATCCATACAGATTGTTTGCATCTAAATACATGAGATAGTTAGACCTTTTACTTGGATCATAGTCGTCCAAGTATTTGTTGTTTGCTTTACAGTAATGGTGCGACGCCATACTGATTCCCCCACGCAATCCGTTTTCAATCATCTGAAGCATTGGCAGGTCAGACAATAAATCAATTTGTACTCCAGTAAATTTTAAGAAAGCGTCCCAGCTCATCCCAGGCGCAGAAATATAATGCGCAGGATCCAGGCTGTAATGTTTCATGCAGGTCTTCCTATAATTTTCAAAGACGTCCGCCAACAAACAGGTATCCGCCATTAAATAGGAATCATGATAGTCTCCCATCGTTTTACACTCTAACTTCTGCCACGCATCTTGAGCATAAGAATAATCAGAATCACTGATGTCCTTTCCTCTAAGACTACTAAAGAACGCGCCTTTAGGTGGAAGGGCTGGGTTATCAAACCTTTCCCAACTGTTCATGTACTCATAAGGGTAAACGCCCTTTCTAACAAGAGTTGGGTCAAAATATTCTTCCGTTATTGGGCAGGACTTTAAGGATCCTGCCAGTGACTCTAAACTCCCCATCAGGTGTTGCATAGAGTCATAAAAAGATAAATTATTTAAAGTAAAACACATGTACTTTTCTGATGACTGCGCAATGCATGACACCCTGAAATCGCTAGTTACTGCTTGCAATATAAGATGAGAGTCGTAACCTCGCAAGTTGTGAAAGAATATAGGTAGCTTCCATGTCTTTGGTTCAAACTTTAGTTGAAGATTGCATTTGTTATGTGCTGCTCCTCTAAACTTTCCACTAATGTGATCATGGTCTCTTACTGTTGGATTCTCTGGGGAGAGGCCTAAACCACAAATCCAACAGTGAGTGGCTGAGTCATACTGTTGTTGGTCTTCAGGCGTCATTATGATTTCAGATAAGTTTAGATTATTAGAACAGGCATTACGCACTTGCTGCATGCGTTTTAAGAAGTATTTTGCAGCATTTGGTCCTCTGTATAATTCTGGCTTTGAATGGGCGCCATCCGACCTAACAATGATGAAGGCAAATGAGCAAATCTGATGATTACTCATTAAGACTGTTTTAGGAAGTTTCTGTGGGGTTGGTCCTTCATAAGGAACAATGAGTGATTCGAAGTCTGCGTAAACAACATATGGACTAGTTTGCAACCGTTTCCAGTTCTTAAAACTAACTTTACTGCCTTCTCCGGGCGTAATTAGTTCTGTATCACAGTCAACTGGGCTAATACAATGTTTTACATGTTCACTCGCTGCTTGAACAGACGGAATTCTTGTTAAACATTTTCTACAAAATTCTTGTTTGCTATGTTGTTTTGTAGTATGCACTAGTAATCTACTCATTGTGCGTATTAGAGTGTAGTGCAACCCATTAAGGCTTTGCATTAGGAGTAAGTCTACATGACTCCTGGTTGGTTCGCCTATTGTTGGACTGTTCTTTGACACTCTAATTGGCAGAAGGTTGGTTTCTTCAGACCATGTGTAGACATTAACAGTTATTGGCGGATTTTGTTTTTCAAACTGATCAATTTTGTCTACAGCCATAGGAAATTCAAGGCCGTTAAAGTTAAGATTATTGGCCCACTGTAAATAGTTAGATACTCTCTCTGCATTTTTGGCAACGTGATGCAGCCTAGCAAGAACGCACCACATAAAACATTTGTCGTCTGAATTTTTTATGTTCAGAACTGCTTTCTTTGCAACTAATGTTGGAGGCAGTGGAATGTAAGACTTGCCTACAATCGGCTCATACTTAGCCTGTCTTAATCTGATGTCTAGGACTTCACCCTCTGACCAACCAGAGCCTCTCATTTTAGCTGCTTCAGAGGCTTCATTAAACTGTGTAAGAAGTTGATCTGCCCAACCGGGTGTTAAGTCATTATAAGAAAGAATAGTCTGCTGTTTAGTTGAGACCCAGACTTCTAGATTTTCTTCGTTTATTGTTATATAGTCGATTAAAACTAACCTTACTTTAACTGGAGGGTTTATTGTTAGTTTACTTGGAACTTGAGAAATAGCATGTACAACGCTTGCCTGTACGTTTGTTGGATCAATAACTTCTAAAACGACCTCATTTAAAGCTTTTGACAAACGCTCTTCCTCGAGCATTGCTTCAAACAATTCATCTGAACCTTCATATATCTTATCCATGCTGAGTTTCTTTTCTAACTCAAAATATTTATTTAAATTAAAAAAAAATACTTAATCAGAATCAATATCAACGGTCTTTTTGTGCTTGGACTCATAAACTAAAGTATAAACGCCCTTTGGGGTTGTTAATGTGAGCTGTTTAGAACAGAGTTTAATGTTTCGTTTACTTTTTTTAAACATTCCTTTTTTATCTGGTCGGTGTCTGGTTGTTGAGAAAAAGTTGCCCTTGCCTTTCTTTGAAGATCAAACTTTTGTCTTTTGTAGTCCTCAAAATCAGCCTGTAGGCGACTAAATTCTTCATCAGTGATGTTCGAGTCGGCAAGTGCTTTATTTATTGTCAGTTTGAAGGAACTAAGTTTAGCTGTTATTAGTTGAACCATAGCTGTGTGCTTTTGGAGTTTAGCTTTTATTTTTTTGCTGACAGCACTTACAGCCAATGAACACAGGCCAAGAGTTAAAGACACACCACCTAGAGGTATAGCTACCGGTGCACCTACGCCTGTTGCTAAGAGACCTACACTTGTTCCTGCTGATAGAGCACTAGTGATCGATGCTCCAGTATTAACATATGTAACAGCATTAAAGGCAGCAGAATACCTTCGTTTGGTTTTGCTGTATTTTGAAAGGTCCTGCTCTAGTTGGGTTTGCATTTGTGTTATGTTTGTTAATCTGAAAGTTTTTATGTCTACAGCAGCAGAGTTCTCTTCTTTGGGCACTTTTGGATAAGTCGTAACAGACATGCTTTTTTAAAATAAAAATAATTTAGTATTGGATATCTTTTAATCTGTTATCTTGAATATTCAGCTGCGCATCATATATTAAAAACAAATGTACATTAAGTGGTTTATCACTCTCTTTTTCTTTATCAATTTGAATGTTTATTACGTCTTTAACTGTTCTCCCACTCCCATGCAACTGATTATCCTCTGTTGACCTTAGGTCAATCCATAAACCGTATTTTGTTGTTAAATATTCATCAAGTCTAACACTGTGAAGGTGTAGATCTTTAGACACAAGGTCTACTGTTGGACTTCTAGACCTCCCGCCTCCAAACAATTTTCTTATATTCATCAAAATGATGATAAGGTTTAAGCCCGCTACCGTAGACTTGGTTAGGACTACCCTCAATTGAACATTGTACTTTCGTTATTTTAGGATTGATAAACTTTTCACTTTGTCTTTTGAATGGTTCTTCATCTTCACACAGCAATAAAATACCTTTAAGGGATCTTGCTGCGGCGCTAAAACTAAAATTCCATATAGTGTCTGCTCTGCTTTTAGGATATTTTGAATGATGAATCACTCTTTCGTAATATATTGCTAATTTTGACTGATATTGTTGCTCAATCAGCCTTGCTAAGTTAGGGTTGCTAACAATGTCAAACTCTAACGAGATGTCGAAAATGCTGTACTTGGAATCAGTGTCTGTAGATTTAATGACACGTTTGTATTCATTAAAAGTTAGTTCATATGACAATCTGTCTTTTAATGCTCCTTGAAAGTATGGCGCATGCGCTTTTAACAACTCAAAATCTAAGGGTATGGAAAAGCGATTTCCATAAGCAAAACTTACAGCTTCATACTTGTTGCCGGCTTTAGCGTCTTCGGCGTCTATTCTGTGTTTTAGTGCTTCGTTATTTTCGATTCCTTGAAACGCAAGATCGGCCCTTTCATTATCGGTTAGCCATAGATCACAATAGATTAAAAATATGTCTGCATTGTGTAAAGAAAATATTTCTTGCCCCTCAAGTTTTATAGAAATTTTCTTAACGATTGCCCGTCCCAAATTCTGTACAACTGTCCTGTTTGCGTCTGTTGCTGAATCAAGTTCTATTTTGAAAGTAAGCCGTGCAGATCCCGGCACAATCACTTCATCTGCTCCTAGGTCTGGAAATTTAACAGTAAGAATTTGATCTGAATCAATAGTAGATGGATTATTTGGAACAATAATATTCTGTTTATTTCCCTTCACGCCAAAGGGCTCTTTCAGTCTTCTATGCGGGTCAAGAATCGAGCCATATGCTTGTGACATTTTTTTATAAAACAAAATAAAAAGTTAATTGTTTAAAAACATGGCAGAAGAAGATTATGATGTTTTTGATCCTGGAGACGACATGAGTGAAATGACGCCTTTGACACATCCATTACAATCATTGCGGCGTGAATTAACAGAAAGTAAGGTCAAATCATTTTATCAAAGTTTAGGCCAAGAACCTCCTGATTTTATAGACCCTAATGATTTTGAAACAAAAGATGGCCATTTGATTTTTAAAAACGAGCAAGGACAACCTGTACAGCTTACATCTAAACCAGACCCATCAAAGTTTTTAGCAAAGACTACAATTAGACAAAGGCTCAGTGTGAGCGATCAAAATCGCCTTGGCATTGCTAAACCGCGAAGATTAGACAGTGAGGCAGTTGCTAAACTTCAAAACACACTACAGAAACTCCCAACAGAAAACCAAATTCAAAACATACCCCTTAAAGATTTAAGCCCAACAGCAGACGAAATAATAGAAACCAGTTTTTCAGAAGCATTAAAAACCATGCACGATCCGCCGCTACCTATGAAGAGAAATAACGGCCCTTGATCATACTTTGAGAAGCATCAGAGGTGAATTAACAAACAATTTAGCAAAACTAGGCGAACTAGATGAGCATATAAAAAGAGAAAAAGAAAAACTAGTTGAGGCTGATGACCACAACTTAGGACCTGGTGTTAAAGAAAGAATAACACAAAGACTAAAAGATCTTGAACAAGAGAGATCAGCAAGACTAGAAGTGTTGTCTAATAACCGAGAACAATTAAGAACTCAAGTGAGCAGAATAAGAGAAACTATCCAAAGAATTTTATATGAAGACACGACGCTAGCAGAACGAATAAGAACACTGTTTAGAGAGCAAGGTGTCACATTAGCAAGTGTTATAACAGCCTTAGGATTTGCAATAAGTACACTGGTGTTGGCTATTACAGGCGGTGGCGGTGGGGGAGCAGTGCCACCAGGCCCGTCGTCAGATAAATCATGGGTAAAAAAACAACTCGATCACCTTGCAAACTTACTAAAAAAATTAGCCAGTAAGGCAATAGACTCTTTGCCTGGTATAATAGGAGGGATCGTTAGCTGGCTTTTGTCTGCCGCAAGTAAAGTAGTTGGCTTTATGGCTGAGCACTTATGGGCATTAGTTGTCTTAATAGTTGGGTTACTCTTTAGTAAGATAAAGACCAAGTAATCCTAGGGCAGTTAATCCAATAACAAGTGCCGTCTTTTCATATTCATGGTCATCACGCGCGTCTTCAATGGCCTTTGGGCTTTGGGCCTTGGGGATTGGATGACTTAATCTTGGGGGGTGTTTTTTTATTGTTTGTACTGGCTCAGAATTTATGTCGTTTTGTCCAACCTTCTGTTCATTTCCTGCAACAAGGATTTCATTGTTGTAGTTTATTATTGTTCCTACCTGGAGCCTGAGGTCAGAAGGCAGCATGTATAAACCAGTGCCGACAGCAAAGTCTACTTTCGATCTTGCGTATTGCAAAACATTTTGGTACCTTTTAATACTTGAAGGCAAATCAATTGCAGAATTAATAGAATCCTCTAAATTTGCTAAATACTGTTTTTGGGCGTCAAAGCCAGTAGAAGGATCAATTATGTTTGATCTCGTTTGTGCTTGCGAACCTAGCAAACACCAAACATAAGTACGAATAGAGTCGTTTATTCGTTCTATTCCCGCTTTTGTTAGGCCCTTAGAAGTATCCAAAATAAATGTTGTCCATGCTGTTTTATGCTCTTGCTCTATGGACCCGAGGTGAACAGTTGTGCCTGAAGAGAAAGATGTGTAAGGAGGATTGTAATCATAGTTATACTTTCTGTGCACGCCCCAAAAATAAAGGGTGCCTAAACCATGATTAAGATCCAACTTTTGTCTAAAGTCTGTCTTTGGGTCAATATCAAATTCGTTACAGATCCTTTCAAAAGCCTTGTAATCTATTCTGTTGCTGAATGGATTAAACGTTTTGTCATTTGGTAATGGTGCTTGCAGTTCAGATAAAATACGTCTGAAGGTGTAATAAAAATGAAATCTATACACTGACCTCACCAAAGGATCAGGATGATTTAAATGATCAGCATATGACACTCCACACCCAGTTGATGCACAAAACACAACAAAGTTTAACTGGTTCTGATAAAACTGCATCGGATGACTAAACCACACTTTCGTGATGTAGTCGTTTTTAATAGGAGGGTTAAGATATCTGTTTAATGGAGTACTAACCTTTACTTGAAAGGCGTCAGTCTGAGTCACAGAAATGTCGAGGGTATCAGTTGTTATATTTTTAAGATTGTAGTGCGGCCCAACAGAATATTTTGCATTAGTATATTTGAATGCACTCATTTTTAAATTTGTTTTAAAAATGTTTGTAACAATAACAACTCAAGACAGTCCTTCGTTTTTAGAATATGCTATTGATAATGAATGCAGAACCCAAAGGGTCGCACTCCATGAAATTTTTTACAAAGTCGTATGGTTTAATATAAGCAAATCCAAGAAAAATAATAAGGTTCAAAAAGTTGACTATAGTGGAAACTTGGTTAGCCAGTTAACCATACCTGATGGTTATTACGGGTTTTGCTCGCTAAAAGAAGCAATGAGTAACTTCGACATTACTCTCAAACTTAACAATGCAAATTTGAAAATAATGTTGACATTCGAACCTGAAGAAGAAGAAGTAAGTTACCTTTTTGATGGAGAGCTAGCTAAAATGTTAGGCTTTGCAACTGACAATTATGCCATTCATGAATTTATAGTTACACCAGACAAAAATACTTATGAGGGAGAAAACCCGCTCGATCTTGCATTACATTCATTACTCTATGTTCATTTGGACGAGCTGAGCACTGATGAAAACTTATATGATGGAAGGCCCTCAACTGTTTTAAGAGCTCTTCCATCAGGGAAAGCTGCATATTGCGATTATGAATTTATACAATTCCCTAATTTACAGTTTAAAAGATTAGCTTGTGGGAGGGTCAGATCATTTAATATAAAAATCAAAGACCAAACAGGAAAAGTCGTCAAATGTGACAGCCTGCACATTGTTTTGGAAATAAAATAATACGTTGTTTTAAAAAATAATGTCACGTGGGCCAGAAGAATCAGGAGTTACATTAGCGCCTGAGAGGTGTGTAACTTTAGAATTAAAAGACCTTGCAGACGTTGAGGACTTTGAACAAAACGGTGAGATAGGCACTTTGTATGGTTTTGAGTACACTAAAGATGGTTATTATAAGCGCAAAGAGGTTGACGACAACAAAAGGTTTCCTAAACTAGAACAACTACGCAATCTAGAAGCAAATAATACAGGTCAGTATGAATATAAAATAGTTCGAAAAACTGACAACAAATGGCACTTAGAACCATATTTAGAATGGGACATAAAATTTGAATTCGTAAGCCCATTTACATTTTTTGACCGTCAAAAAAGTTTCAGAAAAGCATTGAACTCTGGCCCTTTACATGTAAGTCTTACGCCAGAGGACAACAGTCGAAAAGAGATCGAAATAAAGAAGTTTGGGAGCAAACAGTACATCCTCCACAGAAGAGAATCAGTTTTGAAGGAAGCTACTACAAAATTACAGTTCTTTCCACGCACGTTATTAGGAGACACGTTCACAATAATATTTGAAATTTCTGTCTTAAAAGATGTGGGGAGGAATGGAGCTGTGGGTGTCAGTGACAACCTTATGGAAGGAATTCTTATTAGCTGGCAAAACTTAGACGTTGACAATCTTAAAGTTACTGTTGTGGTTCGTCACGATGGTGAAAATTTTAAGGTCGTAACAACAAGCAACAAAATCAATGTTAGTCTTAATAGAAACAATCTGACAAAACTGAGTTGGATTAATCTGACACATTTAGACCTTATAAGATTTTATTGTACTGATCAAATTTTGATGGATAGTATGATAACAACACTAACTGGTGTAAATTAAATTCTGTTATAAAACTATGGAGCAAACGACTTTGGTGTCAATGCCGATGTTAAACTTTATGATAAAAACCCCTCATTGTTCATTGATTTGTGGACAGACTGGTTGTGGAAAAACAATATTTGTCCTCGACCTATTACAAACAGTTTATCGTTATAATTTTGATCATATTGTAATTTTCTGTCCAACACTCAAATGGAACAAAGCATATCACGACAGAAGGTTTATATGGACGGATGATGACATATATTTAGTTGATCCTAGCAATAAACTTAGCGAGTGCTTAGAACACTTTTATAGACAGTTTGAAGGAACTCAGACACTATTTATTATAGATGACTGTTCAGCAGAAAGAGACATAGTTAAAAAGAGAAACACTTTATCAAAACTGGCTTTCAGTGGAAGACATGCTGGGATAAGTGTGTGGATTTTATGTCAAAAATATAACTCAGTTTTAAAAGACTTTAGAGAACAGTTAAAGACTGTAGTTTTATTTCACATGAAAGACAGAGACGCATTTGATGAATGTATGCGTGAAAATGATGTTATTGAAAACGATCAAGAAAAACGAAGGATTAAGCAAAAACTAAAGTCTCAAAAGTTTTCTAAATTAGTGTTAAAAACAGATAATCCTACACATTATGTATGTTTGTAAAGTGTTTACTATTAGAGAACTATAAAATAGGCATTCTGGGTAAGCCGGCGGAGCAACAGCGAAACCGGCTTTAGCCGGTTGGAGCTGGCGGAGGTGGGTGAGCCAGAATGCCTATTTTATAGTTCTCTAAAGGGAAAACAGAAATTGGCGTGAAGAGGAGTTCTCGTTTCTTCCTTCCGTGCAAAACCTCGACCCAGTAGCTGGCGGTCCACTATCAAGGCCGGAACTGCAACAGAGTCTGCCGCTCGACGATCCGGCTCTTCAGCCACAGAAGGCTTTTCACTCCAATATCCTAGTGCCCTACCAATCGCGTAGAAACACAAGCAGTCCACAAGTCAATCATCATTCTGCTATGTTAGCTGACATATAATAATAATAATAATGATAATGTATGGATTTTATATGGCGCAATTCTTGGGATGAACTCATTGCGCTCAACACACACTCAAACACTCGCACTGACATGTGTTCACACACACACACACACACACACACACACACACACACACACACACACCACACACCTACCAACACAGGCGTACTTATCAAGTTCATCGGTGCAAGCGTAAACAATACAGTTTTGCATGCTGTACATAAAAAGTCAGGTCAGAATAATAGACACAGCATTTAGATATTATGGTTGAAGAAGGCTTTCCTAAAGAAGTATGTTTTTAACTCTGTAGCATTGAACTAATTCATTGACCCCTAAATTCCAGGAAAAAACAACATCTTTTCACATTAAAATTTTGTTTCTCCTTAGATCCAGTGCGATTTTCATCTGTTCAAACTTTCTTGTTGCTACTTGACCTTTGCTGTAACCCCGAACTCTGACCGATGGACGATGGCTGCACACCAAAAATTATTGCACCAAGCTCTTGCTTAAGAAGTCGAGTATTGATAACCTGGCGCAACTGGGTTGTTTTGAGAATTTTTATTTTGTCTGACAGTTGATTCTCCTCATTTTCTTTCATATGGCCATCAAGGTACCAGCCAGGTGGTTCCAAGCAGACCGATTAAAATCAAGGGAATGGGACTATTCTGTGCATTTGAGGCTGGCGCAAAGATACGGTGACGGGTGAGTGCAAAGGCTTGAAATGTGTGTCTACGAAGGGGATGTCATGTATTTGAAGACTGTTCGTGATTTCATCGATGAAGATCCTCCCCAAACAAGGAAAATAATTGGTAGGGAGTTGTTCTGTTGATTATCAGTTTGACATTGAATGCTGGCTGAAATATATGGTATGCCTCAAAACGCTTCCATGGATTACATAGCGTTTCAGTCAAAAATCCTGATTGTGCCGTGTGGCCCGATGGGTGCATCCGGGCTTTGAGGGCCCAGGTAAAGGGAGCGCACTCACAAGACACTTTGCTTTAATAGGTGAAGACTTCTGTTAGACTGAAACGGACCGTCAGTCCAGGCAAAATGCGTGGGCGTGTGTTTCTGTCTGAATTCATTTGTTGGTTAGCAATCGCCGTGTGTGTGTGTGTGTGTGTGTGTGTGTGTGTGTGTGTGTGTGTGTGTGTGTGTGTGTGTGTGCGCGCGCGCGCGCGCGCGCGCGTGCGTGTATGTGCGTGTGCGCGTGTGCTTGCGTGCGTGCGCGCACGCGTGTGTGTGCAGTTATATTTACATGCAGTTACCGAAGTGCGAACATGCGTGTGTGTTGTGTGTGTGTGTGTGTGGTGTGTGTGTGTGTGTGTGTGTGTAGAGAGAGAGAGAGAGAGAGAGAGAGAGAGAGAGAGAGAGAGAGAGAGAGAGAGAGAGAGAGCGTGTGTGTGTACGTGAGTGTGTGTAAAATAACAGCTATATTTACATGTAGTCAATGAAGCGAGGACATGTGCGCGCGTGCACTTGCTTTCGCACGGTCTTGTGTGTGTGTGTGTGTGTGTGTGTGTGTGTGTGTGTGTGTGTGTGTGTGTGTGTGTAAAATGTTTCACGCATTGCAACTGCCACACCTTTTTTTTTCTCCTTTTCTGTCTGTAATCTCGACCACACAAAGAGCTGTACCGTAAACTGCTGTGTGGGCTAATGGGAGGGAAGAGGGAAGGAGAGAGAGAGTGAGAGAGAGAGAGAGAGAGAGAGAGAGAGAGAGAGAGAGAGAGGGGAGGTGAGATGCGAGAGGTGGGTGGCTGATGACTACGCCAAGAGAGGAATGACGTCAGCACTGTCGAGCCGCTCACGTCACGGGCGAGAGCCACGCAACTAATACTTCTGGTGACGCGACGGTAAACGAGAAAAAAACAAACATGCGGCAGACACATGACAGAGGAGGCCGCGGATATACGCTATACAGAGCGAAACAAACAAACAACCCCCCCCCCCCCCCAAAAAAAAAAAAAAAAAAAAAAAAACCCAACAACAACAGAGACTATAAAAAATTGATAGATGAAATAAAAGAAACAGCGTAAATAAAAATGCACTTTGGTTGTCAAATATGTTAAAAAACATACTCACTAATAAACCGATGGGAAAAATACACATTTGATTTTTAGTAGTTTATATATATATAAAAAAACCAATGGTAAACTGAGGAGAAATTACACAGAATTAGTGAACACAGATCTGGTTCCAAGTCCTCCTTGCACCCCTCCCCGCCTCCCCCCCCTCTCTCTCTCTCTCTTTTAAAAGAAAAAAAAAGTACCCTTACCTCAAAGATGAATACATTCGACACAGTCCCTCATAAACCAGAACCAGTCTCCAATCACATCCATCACATTCGACAGTTACGACACATGAATATCTTCCCATGGGACGGATCTTACAACTTCGACAGCCACATCTGAACTGAACTAAACCTGGTTCCAAAACGGAGAGACTGAGGACGGAGAATGAAGCAACATTTCTCAGTTGAACACTTCCGCAAAGGCTCGACCGCGTCAGCTCTTCTTGCATTTGCTGCACTCGCTTTCAGTCCGATCCCGATCCGTCACCACTCAAGGGCGAAGGTTTGTCCCATATTATAGCCAGCTGTTGCGCAATGCATAGGCCTTCATTACACGCGACTGCTCTGAGCTGGTAAGTTTCTCGGAAATGTAGCCTACTGTTGTAAGCTCGTCCTGGGTTGTCCCCCACGTACGCCAGAACGGCGGAAAGAGGAAGTGGATAGGCGAGGAAACTGAAATGGTCATGCAAACGGATAAGCGAATCAAAAATAGCAGTCGCGAGCAGTGTGTCTAACGTCATCTTTTCCGGGGCACGATGCGCTTTTTTTCTGGTTTGGTGTGTGTGTGTGTGTGTGTGTGTGTTTTGTATAGTGGGTGTGGAGACGTGGAAATGGAGCAAAGAAGAGAGAGAGAGAGAGAGAGAGAGAGAGAGAGAGAGAGAGAGGGAAATGGACGGGGGTGGGTGAGGGGTGGGTGGGTGGGGGGCGGGGTAGAGGTAAGCGGTTGAGGGAGAAGTTTGGGGGGTGGGGGTGGTGAATCACTCGTATCAAGACTCCTGTCATTAAACAACACGTCCCTTACAACTTGTTTTGGTTTTGTCCATATAGTCCTACAGCATATTAACAAATGCGGATCGGCTTTATGATAAATGAACATGCATGTACACACAAATACACTGTGACGTCAACGTAAATTATGACGTCACCTTGAAATGACATAAGAACATGATGAAAATAATAAAAATTTTGACGGAAGAAGAGAGCAAGAACTAACGGCCGAGGCTTTGGTGTCCAGCCTAATTTATTTTGTTTTAATCGTCGTTTTCTCCGTAGTGTTACTATGTGGAGAGGCTGACTTTCAAGTCAGTAGTACGTTGATATTCACTGTGTATGTGCGATACTTCTGATGACGGTACCAGCGAAATATGTACCAGGAAATTTAATTGTTATAGAAATGTTGTGAATGCTGTGTCGCCGAGAGTGACTTAAAACTCCTGCAAGAATATTTATGTGCTCTAATTGTACCACCTCATGTGCGTCGGTGGGCTGAAGTTATTGATGTGAACATTGTAATATCAATACACGGAGAAGCTAATTAATTTTTGTTTTAGATCAACAATACGTGGAATCGAAGTTTATTGTGTTCTATGGGACTTTGCTGAAATCGTGTTCTCCGGGATTCAATATTGGTTGCTGTGCCTTGTGAATCTACAGTTCTTCTATGGTTTACTGTGCTTTATGAATCTGCGGCTCTTCTTCTGTGGATTGCTGTGCTTTGTGAATCTGCGGTTCTTCTTCTATGGATTGCTGTGCTTTATGAATCTGCGGCTCTTCTTCTGTGGATTGCTGTGCTTTTTGAATCTGCGGTTCTTCTTCTATGGATTGCTGTGCTTTATGAATCTGCGGTTCTTCTTCTGTGGATTGCTGTGCTTTGTGAATCTGCGGTTCTTCTGCTATGGATTACTGTGCCTTGTGAATTTGCGGTTCTTCTTCTGATAGTTTGACGTGATTTATTGTGCTTGTTGTGTGGAGACCCTGTTTCTTCTTCTTCATCGCTTGTGTTTGTGAACGGCTGTGCTTATTATGTGGGGACCTTGGTTATCCTTATTTGTCTTCTTTTAGTGTTGTAGACTGTGGCTTGGGTACTGTGGAACCGAGTGTGTTGACTGCATATGTGAGACACTGTGGACGGCGCCGGCGAGATCTGTGAGTGATATCAAGATATGTACTATGATATGCTGATATCTGATGACTGAAGTTCCGATGTATTGATATCTTGATCTATATGCTATGTAGTGACATGTATTGATTTGTACCAGTTCACATGAATGTATGTTTGATGGTTCAGGCAGCATAATTATAAAGAAAAAAAAATCTAACTCGTGTGTTGCCTGGCTATCCATGTGCGTTTGGTGTGGGTGTGCGTAGGGAATAATTATTACACGCATCCAAACTTTTGAGAGCGAGAGTCAGACAGCAAAACACGCACCGCACACCATCCGTAAAATCTGGTGACCCCGTAGTTAAATTTCTTTTGCTATTGAATTAAAAATCGCCTTAGTGGTAGGATTTGTTTTTGTACACCTATAATTGCCCAATTAGAAGTAATAGGTCACGTTCACAGACTTTTCTTTTGAACAATTGAGTTGTGTTGTATTGTTTTGTTTTATGACTGTTCTTGTCTACTTTCTTTCCCGTCTCCAGCGTAACGGGGTATCTCCTTCTGTATAGTTTCTGGAGATACGAGGGCCTAGTTCCTAGTTCTTCCTTCCTTTGTGGGCTTTATTTTCATTATCTTCAGTTATCTCATTGATTATTTCTGTTTTTATCTTTACTTGGGGATTGTGTTGCTTCTTCAGCATTCTTAGGGTTCTTTTCTCTTGAATAAATGAGTGTGTGAGTGGCTGCCCTGAACCAGTTAAAAAAATAAAATAAAATAAAATAAATGAATAAAATAACAACAACAATACATTGATTATATTCGTTATTACTCTCATGTCATTGCTTGATTTATACTTGTTGCTGAAAATTTGGCATTGATTATCGATTGCGTTTTTCTTTCTCCCCATATCCCTGAAATCCTGTTTCATTGTTTATCTCTATCTTTTGCTGGTTGGGTTTGATAATACTTAGTCTTTTAAAGAGTGATTGTCGTTAATGTTTGTTTGAAAAAAAAAAAAATCCTCTTTGGAATTCATATATATATTTTAGTGGACAGAGGTTTCAAACCTTTTTTGCTTGTGATAGCAATTGTTTGTATTTGATCCACTAGTGTGTGTGTCGGGTTTGGCAGGACAATATTTCGTATTTTCAACATGGCACAGAAGGCTAAGGAAGAAAGTCCTGTTGTGTCCTCTGTGGACGAGGACAAAGTTTTCGCTAAATATTTACAACGAGGTAAGGTATGTGGTTTGGAGGGACCAGCTCTGTTGGACTATGTTGACAAATGTATTGCCCAGGACATGAAAAGAGAGGAAAGAATGCGATTGAAAGAATTTCAGTTGAAAGTACAGGAAGAAGAGATAACTAAAAGAGAGCAGATACAAGAGATAACTAAAAGAGAGCAGATACAAGAGATAACTAAAAGAGAGCAGATACAAATACAAGAGCAAGAAGAAACAAAAAGAATGCAAGAGGAAGAGGAAACAAAAAGAATGCAAGAGGAAACAAAAAGAATGCAAGAGGAAACAAAAAGAATGCAAGAGATAGAGGAAACTAAAAGAATACAGTTACAAATAACTTCTCAGCAGAGTGCGGTCTCAGGACAGGACAGTGAGAGTCAGGGTTCTGGTTTTCCCAGTTTTAACGCCCCTCGTCCTACTTTTCCTAAGCTGCCCCCTTTCAAGGAAAGAACTGATGATACAGACAGTTACTTGTTTCGTTTTGAAACCCATGCTCGGTCCTTAGGATGGTCTGAGAGTTTGTGGGTTACATACCTGTCTGCACTACTTGAGGGTTCCGCTTTAACTCTCTATCACAGTCTCGCTGAAAATAATGTTGTGTCTTACGAGCTTTTGAAAGAGAGCTTGCTGAAAAAAATTCAATGTACTCCAGATGGTTTTCGTAAGCGTTTTCGTGAGGCTAAACCTAGCTCAGATGAACCTTTCGAGACCTTTGCAGTTGAACTTAGACGTTTGTTTGACCGTTGGGTCTCTTTGTCAAAAAATGATAAGTCTTTTGAAGGTCTGGTGGATCTTATCTTGCGTGAGCAGTTTTTGGAGTGTGTCTCTAAGGACTTGGCTACTTTTTTGTGTGAAAAAGATGTGAAAACGTTTGATGAAATGATCAAGTCTGCAGAGTCATACAGACATGCTCATCCCACTAAGATGCTTTCTAGGAAAGCTGATGTAAACATTTTTGCTTCTGTTGGATACAAAACTCCTGGTCAATTTGATAGAAATCCGTATCCCGGTCAGTCTGATAGAACTCCATACTGTGGTCAGTCTGACAGAGGAAACAGATACTCTACTTTTCAAAACAGTGGCCACTACTCTGGTTCCTCAGCTGATCGTGGAAGTAACTTTGGTGGTAGCTGTTATTGTGGTCATCAGAGCTTTAGTTACTCAGCTGGTCGTGGAAATAACTTTGGCGGTAGCCGTTATCGTGGTCGTGGCGCCCGTTATATCTCTGGCAGTAAGAGTTCCTCAGAAAGTGCTTCTGATCAGTTTGCAAGTGTTGTGTGTTTTTTGTGTAAAAAGACAGGACATGTAGCTGCTAGGTGTCCATGGAAGTCAGGTAGAAACCCTTGTAGAATTTGCACCCTTAGCCACCCAGACACGTGTCCTTTTGTGGTTGGTAACTCTACTTTTGTCGAGAACTCAGCTGACAGCAAACAGTCCAGTGCCTGTTGCTATGTTCTTAATACTCCTTTTGCTTGTCTTGCTGCTGGTGAGTTCACAGGCAAATTACATTTGGAGTCTGGTTCTGTGAATGGCACTTTGAGTTCTGTTCTGCGTGATACTGGTGCTACTATTTGTGGCGTTCGCAAACGGTTAGTTTCTGACAGTCAGATGTTAGGAACCACAGTGAAGTGTGTTTCTTTTGGTGGTCGTGTGGATGAGTTTCCACTGGCTACAGTTTCAGTCAGTTGTCCTTATTTTGTGGGTGATTTGACCTGTTGTGTCTTGGATAGCCCTGTCGCAGATCTCATTGTGGGTAATGTACCTGGAGTTTCTGTGAGCGATGAGTTTAGTGATGTATCTGGTGAACCTTTCTCTTTAGCCGCCGTTACGAGGGCTAGAGCTAAGCATGTTGTGGACAAAAAGCCTTTGTGTCAGATTCCTGATGATCTGAACATTTCCCGTTCTGACCTTGTTCAGAAACAGAAAGATGACGCGTCATTGAAGTCGTGCTTCCAGTCAGCGTCTTCTGGTGAGGTGAAGAAGTCAGGTACAACTACCTTTTATTACTTCTTGTCTGATGGTGTTCTGTACAGACATTTTGTCAAAAATGATATCTCTTTTGATCAGGTTGTTGTACCTCTTGAACTTCGACCTACAGTGTTATCTGTGGCGCATGATCTGATTTTGTCGGGTCATTGTGGTTCTCGGCGTACTCTGTTTAGAATCCTTAACAAGTTCTTTTGGCCTGGAGTGACTGTGGATGTAGCGAAGTATGTTGCTTCCTGTGATGTGTGTCAGAAGACGGTATCAAAGGGTAGAGTATGTCCAGTACCCCTTGCGTCTGTTCCAATCATCAGTACTCCATTTGATCGTGTGGCTGTTGATCTTGTTGGTCCACTGTCTCCTCCTTCGGAACAAGGTCATCGTTACATCTTGACCATGATTGACATTGCTACCCGTTTTCCGGAGGCTGTTCCGTTGAAGGATATCTCCTCTGTTGCTGTGGCAGAAGCATTGTTGGGAATCTTTTCTCGTTTAGGTTTTCCCAAGGAGATTCTATCTGATCAGGGTACACAGTTCAACTCTGAGCTTATGAAGCAGTTTCATGCTTTGTGTGGTGCAAAGGGCATACGTACATCGCCGTATCATCCGCAGGCAAATGGTCATGTTGAGAGGTTTCATGGGACTTTGAAGTCCATGTTGAAAAAGATTGTCCGCACTCACCCTAAGGCGTGGCATCGTTATTTGCCTGCACTGTTGTTTGCGTGCAGAGAGTTGCCCTCTGAGAGTACAGGTTTCTCTCCCTTTCAGTTGCTGTTTGGTCGGCAGGTTCGTGGTCCTATTGCTTTACTACAGGAGTCGTGGACTCAGTCAGATGCTCAGGATGTTGAAGCAAAACCTCTCTATTCGTACTTGTTTGAACTCAAGAATGTCATTGCTGACTCATGTAAGTTAGCCATGGAGAATTCTGCTGATTCCGCTTTGAAGGGTAAAAAGTACTTTGACAAGAAGGCCAGGGAACGCCGTTTCAAAGTTGATGATGAAGTTTTAGTTTTGTTACCGACTGATTCTAACAAGTTGTTAGCCAGTTGGTCAGGGCCTTTCCCAGTAGTCAAAGTCTTGCATCCAGATTACAAGGTTTTTGTTAAGGGCAAGGAAAAGATCTTTCATGCGAATATGCTCAAAAAGTATATTCGTCGTGCTGTTGTATCTACTTCTGATGTTGTTGTACCTACAGTTGTTCTTTCACAAGGTACTTCAGTGCCTTGGTCAGAGATAGCACCTTTGGCTTGTGAGCAGGAGCAGGTTTCTCTTGAGTGTTCTCCAGGAGTTGGTCTTTCTGTGGATCCCTCTCTGGAGTCCGTTTATACTGTTCATGAAGTAGTTTGTGCAGTTGGTATCGTCCAGGACTGTGATGACGCTTTACCCATTCCCACTTTAACTGTTCCGATGGCGTCTTCTATGCCAGATGAAGATGTTCGTTCTGTACAGTTTGACTGTGCTTTGTCTGACAGCAGTTCCAGGGAGTTGCGTGCAGTCTTTGATGATTTTCAGGACATTTTGACTCCTAAACCAGGTTCTTTCTCAGGTGATGTACTATTAGAGATCCCTCTTACTTCAGATGTACCTGTTAGAAAGAAACGTTATGATATCCCTTTTTTTGCCAGAGAGGTTGTCGAGAGAGAGATCGGTATCATGTTAGATCTTGGTATCATTGAGCCATCAAATAGTCCGTATGCCTCTCCAGTTGTGTTGGTCAGGAAGAAAGATGGTACATGTCGATTTTGCATTGATTTCAGATCTTTGAACAAGATTACCGTCTTTGATGCCGAACCTATTCCTGATGTTGAGAGTCTTTTTGCAAGGCTAGCTGATGCTCAGTTTTTCACAAAGATAGATCTTGCAAAAGGATATTGGCAGATCGTGGTTAAGCCCGAGGATCGTCCGAAGACGGCTTTTACAACACACATGGGTCTATTCCAGTTTGTCAGGATGCCTTTTGGACTTATATCGGCTCCTGCAGTGTTTGCACGTATGATGCGTATGCTGGCATTAGATCAGTTTTCTGCCATCAATATTTTTGACGATATTCTTGTGTACAGTATGTCATGGGATGCTCACCTTAAACATGTGAAGGGTGTGCTCTCTCGTCTGAGGTCTTTCAACCTCACAGCTCGTCCTTCGAAGATCGAGGCAGGCTTTCGTTCACTTGAGTTCCTTGGTCATGTTGTTGGAGGTGGTACTATGCGTCCTGAAGGTAAGAAGGTTGATAAGATTTTGAATATATCCACTCCTACTACCAGGAAGCAGGTCAGGTCTTTGTTGGGGTTGCTCAGTTTTTTACAGGAGATATGTTCCTGGGTTCGCTACTTTGAGTGCTCCACTGTCGGATTTGATCAAAGATGCTGATCGTGCTGGAAGGTCTATTTCTTGGACTCCTGAGTGTGCTGAAGCTTTGAAGAAGATTCAGGGTGTCTTGTCTTCTGCACCTGTGTTGTTGTTACCTAGGTTGGGTAATCCTTTTGTTCTCAGGACTGATGCTAGTTCTGTTGGTTTGGGTGCTGTATTACTTCAGGAGAGTGATGATGTCCTTCACCCAGTCGTGTTCGCTAGTCGAAAGTTGCTGGATCGTGAGAAGGCGTACAGTACTATTGAGCGGGAATGTTTAGCCATTGTCTGGGCTGTGCAGAAGTTTGTTAGGTTCCTTTGGGGAGTCAGATTTATCCTGCAGACGGATCATCGTCCCTTGACGTACCTGCGAACGTCAAACTTTAAGAACTCAAGAATTATGAGATGGGCGTTGTCGTTGCAGGAATTCTCGTTTTAAGTCCAGCCAGTTCCTGGTTCGGCGAATGTTTTCGCTGACCTTCTCTCCCGTTCATGTGAAAATCAATTGATCCCTTAGGAAGTGAGGTTCCTTGTGTGAACTGTAGTTTTATGAAGCTGTTTTGATGTATGATTTCAGGGTTTGTGTATTCTGCTGTTTGTTTACTTTTTCAAAAAAACAATTCGGTCATTGTTGTTTTTTTTTTGAGGAGGGGGAGTATTGTGACGTCAACGTAAATTATGACGTCACCTTGAAATGACATAAGAACATGATGAAAATAATAAAAATTTTGACGGAAGAAGAGAGCAAGAACTAACGGCCGAGGCTTTGGTGTCCAGCCTAATTTATTTTGTTTTAATCGTCGTTTTCTCCGTAGTGTTACTATGTGGAGAGGCTGACTTTCAAGTCAGTATTACGTTGATATTCACTGTGTATGTGCGATACTTCTGATGACGGTACCAGCGAAATATGTACCAGGAAATTTAATTGTTATAGAAATGTTGTGAATGCTGTGTCGCCGAGAGTGACTTAAAACTCCTGCAAGAATATTTATGTGCTCTAATTGTACCACCTCATGTGCGTCGGTGGGCTGAAGTTATTGATGTGAACATTGTAATATCAATACACGGAGAAGCTAATTAATTTTTGTTTTAGATCAACAATACGTGGAATCGAAGTTTATTGTGTTCTATGGGACTTTGCTGAAATCGTGTTCTCCGGGGATTCATTATTGGTTGCTGTGCCTTGTGAATCTACAGTTCTTCTATGGTTTACTGTGCTTTATGAATCTGCGGCTCTTCTTCTGTGGATTGCTGTGCTTTGTGAATCTGCGGTTCTTCTTCTATGGATTGCTGTGCTTTATGAATCTGCGGCTCTTCTTCTGTGGATTGCTGTGCTTTTTGAATCTGCGGTTCTTCTTCTATGGATTGCTGTGCTTTATGAATCTGCGGTTCTTCTTCTGTGGATTGCTGTGCTTTGTGAATCTGCGGTTCTTCTGCTATGGATTACTGTGCCTTGTGAATTTGCGGTTCTTCTTCTGATAGTTTGACGTGATTTATTGTGCTTGTTGTGTGGAGACCCTGTTTCTTCTTCTTCATCGCTTGTGTTTGTGAACGGCTGTGCTTATTATGTGGGGACCTTGGTTATCCTTATTTGTCTTCTTTTAGTGTTGTAGACTGTGGCTTGGATACTGTGGAACCGAGTGTGTTGACTGCATATGTGGACGGCGCCGGCGAGATCTGTGAGTGATATCAAGATATGTACTATGATATGCTGATATCTGATGACTGAAGTTCCTATGTATTGATATCTTGATCTATATGCTATGTAGTGACATGTATTGATTTGTACCAGTTCACATGAATGTATGTTTGATGGTTCAGGCAGCATAATTATAAAGAAAAAAAAATCTAACTCGTGTGTTGCCTGGCTATCCATGTGCGTTTGGTGTGGGTGTGCGTAGGGAATAATTATTACACGCATCCAAACTTTTGAGAGCGAGAGTCAGACAGCAAAACACGCACCGCACACCATCCGTAACATACACACACATACACATGAACGCACACGTGCGTGCAAGCATGCATGTATACACACACACACACACACACACACACACACACACACACACACACACACACACGTACACATACATACACGCACGCACACGCACACACACACACACACACACACATGCACATG
>CM065730.1:58392971-58400471 GCA_033310375.1 Conus canariensis
TTGTTTTCTGTTGCCCAGCACTTAGACGTATACGTCAAACGTGATATAGCCTAAATGTTAAAAAGACTAGCCATCCTTCACTGGTTAAACTAAGTATGTTTCGGACCAGCCGCCGTGGCGAAGTGGTTAACGTCGCGGACTCCCGGCTGGGAGGTCGTGGGTTCGAATCCCATCAGTCATGTGGGTTTTTCTGCCCCGACCGGCTCCTACCCAGAGTTGAGTTTGCTACGGACTCAGTTGGGAAGACTGGGACCACACAGTCGAGTTTCATCCACTTAATGGATGCGTTTCTGAGAGTGTTGCTCAAATTTCCTGACCAACACTGCAGGTGCCTGTATCTCTCGGGCCTGGTTGACGCCCGGATATATTATGGAAGGAAGCGTAGAGTACAGCCCTGTCATGTAGTCTCAGACCGAAATGGAAATCCATAGCATCATCTTAATCATCCTCATTCTCATCGATCAGCATTAAAAAAAAAAAAAATGTCTCAAGTTCTGTGGCCCTTCATGCCCTGCTCTCATGGTGACCTCAGTTTCGATGTCCTCTACACGTCTGTGGCCTTGGTTTGGTTCCGTCGGGGTCACCGGTATCGGCGAGTCCATGGGGGCTGTCGTTGGACGGACGTGTGGCGCCCTCCGGTGGAAGAGCTCACTCACGCCGGCTCCGCGACTAAGCAATTATTGTCGTCAGTAGGGGGCTTAGTAGGTGGTGTCCTGCGTATGTTAGATCAGAACAGGCGCCACTGAACACCACCGAAGTGACTCGGCAGCAGTGCAGTGTCTTCTCCGGTGGGTTGCCTCTTGACGACTTGACACTGACTGCTCCCTGTGGATTGTCGGTGCCGGGGCTGCGGCGGGGCTGACCGGGCTGTGGCTGTGGACGGGGTGTCGGAATGAGCGGCGTGTGTGCACTGCCTCTGAGGTGGCGCAGAGGTTGGGACAGCAAAAAAAAAAAAAAAAACAAAAAAAAAAACAAAAACAAACTGAATATGTTTCAATGTCATCGACCAAACCTGAAGACCTACGCCATCTTTCTTTGTTTTTGTATAAAGGATTGAAAATGAGAGGTGTTGTGACTTACTGAAATGTACATGAGTATATATTTTCATATCATCGTTAGCCTTTGTTTTGAATCAGTTATATATATCTTCACTCAGTTACATGTTCACATTCCCCTTCATGATGGGCTGAGGCCTAATGTGGACAAATTATCTTGAGTCTGTCTGTCTCTCCCTCCCTCCCTCTCTCCTTCCTCCCTCCACCCCTCTTTCTCTATATCTCTTCCTCTCTCTCTCAATGAAGACCTTGTTCCGGGAAGGCTGAAGGCTCATTTTGAGAAGCATTTATTTCATTTTTTCCCCATTCACCCACTCAAGCACATACTGTTAGTTAGGCAGAATTATCTACCACTGCAGATATGAATGCTTATCTCCCCGTATTTCTTCAATCTAAGACATAAGAGCAAGCTTTGTTTATAATCTATTATATAAAGCTGAGTTTGTCCGTCTGTTCGCTTATACACGCCCACAGTTTTGGGCCGATCGCCACCAAATTTGGTATCAAGTATCCTTGCCGTCCTACAAACAGCAACGTCGGGTCGGCGATCACGCAATTTGCGTCCACAGACGCAAAACTGGACATCGGAGCACTACACGACAGAAAAACTCACCAGGCCGAGACGGGGTCGAAGCGCGTTCTGAATTTGGGTTAAATTATGCATTAAGCCTGACACATCTGTATGACGTCAAAATGTTTTCAGACTGTCGTAAAATATCTTTACGTAATCTCCATCGCAACCGCTTGAATAAGAAAAGTCCTTATGGGAGAAAAAGCCAGACCTTCGTGTATTCCCATGAACGATCATTGCTATACAATCTTTATTTTTGTGAATAATCATTACTGTACAACCTTTGTTGTATTCCATAGAGGATCATACAATCTACGTTATATTCCATGTATTCCATAGAGGATCATTACTGTACAATCTACCTTATCTATTATGTAAAGCTCAGTTTGTCTGTCTGTCTGTTCGCTTATACACGGCCACAGTTTTAGGCCGATCGCCACCAAATTTGGTATCAAGTATCCTTGGTGTCCTACAAACAGCAACGTCGGGTCGGCAATCACGTGACGCATTGCGTCGTGACGCAATTTGCGTCCACAGATGCAAAACTGAACATCAGAACACTACACGGCCACAGTTTTAGGCCGATCGCCACCAAATTTGGTATCAAGTATCCTTGGTGTCCTACAAACAGCAATGTCGAGTCGGCGATCACGTGACGCATTGCGTCGTGACGCAATTTGCGTCCACAGACGCAAAACTGGACATCGGAACACTACACGGCCACATTTTTAGGCCGATCGGCACCAAATTTGGTATCAAGTATCCTTGGTGTCCTACAAACAGCAGCGTCGGGTCGGCAATCACGTGACGCATTGCGTCGTGACGCAATTTGCGCCCACAGACGCAAAACTGAACATCAGAACACTACACGGCCACAGTTTTAGGCCGATCGGCACCAAATTTGGTATCAAGTATCCTTGGTGTCCTACAAACAGCAACGTCGGGTCGGCAATCACGTGACGCATTGCGTCGTGACGCAGTTTGCGGCCACAGACGCAAAACTGAACATCGGAACACTACACGGCCACAGTTTTAGGCCGATCGGCACCAAATTTGGTATCAAGTATCCTTGGTATCCTACAAACAGCAACGTGGGGTCGGTAATCACGTGACGCATTGCGTCGTGACGCAATTTGCGTCCACAGACGCAAAACTGAACATCGGAACACTACACGACAGACAAACTCAGCTTTATAAAATTATTATATAATAGATTTGGAAAAGTGTTCACGTGAATGTTTTGGGGAAAAAATATCGAACAGAACGCGCATACCCCCCAAAATTTAATTTGAATTATGGACGAAACCATGAACTTCTGATTCACGAAGGTCATTCATGGCAAAAACTATGTAAACAACATTTGAAAGAGGTATTCACAAAAAAATCGCACAAGAGAAATCCCAAGAAAAAGACGTGGTGTCTTTTGCCTGTTCTGCACACGTCACAGCGACTGAATGACATCATGAACGTTCGACAATAATCAGAATTCTTCTGTATCACTTGACCATGTGTAGATCTGTGGTAAGTCAACATCCATTTCTAATTCGCAAATCTATTATTAATTTTATTCTTTTAGTACAAACTCCGAAGCAGACGAACTTTTCGGCTCATCCAAAAAGTCTGTGCTTTCGGGCATCGCGATTCCATCTAATTTCTTCTCTGTTCTATAGATTTGAATGTCAAAACATACACGCCTAGAAAGGCTGAATTAACCTTCTTTATATTTATAGATGTTTTATTCTTCCAATCGAACTTAAAATCGTGACAATGCCGCCCAAAAAGAGAACCCGGCTCACACGCTCTTCTTCTGCTACGGCCAGAGTTCAACGTTCCCGATCAGAAGAAAGCAGTGAGGAGAGATGTGCAAGACAACAGAAAGACAGAAAACGAAAGGCAGCACGTAGACACCACGAGACAACCGAACAGAGGGAAGGTAGACGAAAAAGCGACAGAGAACGCAAAGCAGCACGTAGAGAGCAAGAAACTTTAGAACAGAGGGAAGGTAGACGAAAAAGTGATAAAGAACGCAAGGCAACAAATAGACAGCAAGAAAGTCAACAGCATAGACAGGTTAGAATAGAACAAGAACATGACAGACGTGTGAGCGCTAGGGGTTTATCACAACCAACCAAAATTAGATGGCTTAGTTCAGCATTTCATTACAGCGCTTCAACCATCTCCAGTAACCACAAGGACGTTTTCATCGGCACTTTGTCAGCAGAATGCCCACATTGCCATGCTCTGAAGTGGAGAGGGGATGCACCAGGAATCTGCTGCAACAGTGGCAAGGTCAGACTGCCACCCCTGATTGAACCGCCAGAGCCTCTTCGATCCTACCTCCTTGGGAACTCTGCAGACACCAGTCATCTCCTTTCAAACATACGAAAGTATAACTCTGCTTTCCAGATGATAGCTCTGCTTTCCAAATGACTAGCTTCGGATGTGCACGGGAGGTAAAGCTGCCTGGATACATGCCTACATTCAAGGTGCAGGGACAGGTCTACCCTGCTGCCGCAGCCATCAACCGAGCCACAGTTTTTCCACATTTACTTTATGGGAGACAGTGAAAAAGAAGCTGCCAGACGCTGCGAGGTTATGCCAGGTGTGAAACCAGAGATCATTCAGCGCCTGCAAGCCATGCTGCACTCTCACAACCCTTATGTAGCCAGCTTCAAGACAGCCCTGGACAAAGCACACTTGCCTGAGCACAGGATCGTTATACGACCCGACAAAGCCCCTGCAAACCAGCACCCACGCAGATTCAATGCTCCATCTGCAGACGAAAGTGGGATGCCCCATGATACTGCTGAGAAACCTGGATGCTCCTCGACTGTGCAACGGAACACGACTGGTCGTGAAGCAGCTGATGCCCCACGTCATTGAGGCCACCATTATGACTGGACAAAACAAAGGAGAGGATGTGTTCCTACCAAGGATCCCCATCATCCCATCCGACATGCCCTTCCAGTTCAAGCGGCTGCAGTTCCCTGTGCGCACGTGCTTTGCCATGTCCATCTACAAGGCCAAGGGACAATCGCTGACGGTGGCTGTCCTTCACCTGGACATGCCCTGCTTCGCGTATGGACAGCTGTACGTGGGCTGCTCACGAGTTGGCAACCCTGATCGCCTGTTCATCGTTGCTCCACAGGGAAAAACAAAAAACATTGTCTATCCCCAGGCCTTGCAGTAAGCACCCAGCCCAACCTGACAATATTCTGATGTTTCAATTTCGCTGGCATAAAGGTTTTTTATGTGAAAAGTAGAATTAATATGTAAGAAGTCTGAGTGATAAATGGAACAGATATAGACTGCTTTTGCTGTTTAAGAAAGAAACAAAAGCATGTTCTGTATGATATTGCTTTTAACTAAGGTAAATACAGAACGCTTTATCATGACTTGGGACTGAAGGCAAAGTAAAATTCAACAGAACCTGAAAAAATCCTCTGATTTTAGAGTTCTCCGTTTTAAGCCCTGATTGTAATGATCGTTCGGTTTACAGATACAGAGGGATGCTAGGAACGCCATTCACCACATCTTATCAAAATAAAACCCCGTTAAAAACCGTTCTTTCTTATTTTTCACTACATGTTTATATAAATCGGTTTATAAGAAATAAATGGCTGAACGAGGGCTGAAGACCTGAGTAATGTAGGCCTATAAACCTCTCTGTGTCTCTGTCTCTGTGTCTGTCTGTCTGTCTGTCTGTCCTCCTCTCTCTCATATACCCGGGCGACGCCGGGTAACCGGCTAGTTAATATATATATAATATATAATATATATATATATATATATATATATAGTGCTTTAGCCCTGATATGGCTTTTGTGGTCAGCAAGGCCTAAAGCAACTTGGTTTGATTTGATTCCCTCCCCCCCCTTTCTCTCTCTCTTTCTCTCTCTCTCTCTGTTCTGTCTGTCTGTCCTGTCTGTCTCTCTCTCTCTCTCTCTCTCTCTCTCTCTCTCTCTCTCAATCTCAGGAAACACTGTACACAAGTTCATCGGAGTGTTAAATGACAACCGCACAGATCTCTCCGTTCCACCCGACCCATCCCATCCAACATCCAGGTACAGTCAGATTTATCAGGTTTGCGCCACTCTGTTTCTTCCTCTCTGTCGAACGTCTTTCTTTGTACGCAGCACTTACCTTACTCGATCTATGGCATTTGTGTTGCACGTAATCCATGTAAAGAAGGGGGCTTAAAAAAAAAAAAAAAAAAAAGGGGGGGGGGGGGATGGAGAAGGGGAGAGGGGCTAATCCACGAGTAAGGCTACAGGACTTTTAAATCGACTGTTAATCACAACAAACAGACGGGGCGCGTATTCCTCCCCCCCCCCCCCCCACCTCCTCGCCCCCCACCCCCTTTCTTTCTCTTCTGTCCGGAAAAGACAACGAATGCTAGAGATCTATCAGGTTAGTATAAACAATGTTCAATAAACACAAACATCCGACTGACCTCATGGGACCGGCTTCTACCAGTCGCTGCGTGGAAACAGGACAACACGCGGAAGTTTCACTCTGCCAGCATTGATGTTTATAAAAACAACTTCACAGCTGATTAAAGCCCCTGGTTTTCTATAGTGTTAAAAAAAAAAAAAAAAAAAAAATTCACGTTTTATGCACAGACTTCTTCAGCTTGGTCGTCTCCATGGAATTCGTGCGTATCCTCAGCAATGTCAAACGTGTGTCGTCTGCACAGCGAGTGCACAACTGAATGGAACAGCTGTGCAGACGATCATGAGAAATAAGAAAGTATGGGGAGGTGGTCGTTTCAAAAGTTCACCATTACATTTTTCTACCAATTAAAAAAATATAATTTTCAGTGCGAAAGTAGTAATTATACATACAGCAAACGTTTTCATCCCGATCCCACTTCTTGTTTAAAAATTTCCCTGACACACGTTTCTTCAAAAAAAAAAAAAAAAATCATTTTCATTGCGAAAATTATGATTAAGCATACAACAAATGTCATCATCGCCACCCCATTCCCGAGCAGATCCAAACATATTCTCCTCTTCCGTCAGATATGAAGAAGTTCTTGTTGAACCAACTTCAAAACCTGCGCAAAATGGCGTTGGAGGTTGGTATGGTGATCCTAGGAATTATCTTGCTCGTCGCGCCGTGACTGATATCAAATGATAAATCAAACCTGTTGGACATACAAGTGTAAATGATTGCCATAATGGTTTACTCAGTTACAGCTCCGTGCCTCTCTGGTGGCAAAACGCGTATTAATCATTGTTAAGTGTATTTTGACACGTTCTCCAGCAGTAGTATCCAAAAGCAGACAGAACTGACATTTTGGACGTGAAAATTTCAATTGACGTGTTCTACACACGTAAAGGATTGTTTTTACTCTGTGTATGAATGGAATGGAATAACACGCCTTTTGAAAATAACGCTTTACCATATGAAATACCCTAAGTGGGCCACTAGTGTCGACGCTGTCAGTCCCAGCCTCTATTTATAACAAGTCAAGGACAGGCGCTATTCCCCGTTGCCAGTCTGTCCTCGCTGCCCATGGAAATGTCACACTAATCGTAGCTATGGGGGGTATGGGTGCGAAAGCAGTTATTACGCCAGCTGTACGGGTTTCTTTATTTGTTTATTGTCTTTTCGCCTGTCTTGGCTGGTTTTGCGATCTGCATTTCATGTTTATGATGGTGGTGGAAATAGTTGATGTAGTAGTAGTAGTAGTAACAGTAGCTTCAGTAGCAGCATCAGCAGCTGTGGTAGTAGTAGTACCAGCAGCAGCAGTAGTGGTAGCGTAATATTAGTATCAGTAGTGGCAATTGTGGCAACACACACACACACACACACACACACACACACACACACACACACACACAAACAAAATTCAAATAAAAAAACAACAAA
>CM065730.1:58407971-58415471 GCA_033310375.1 Conus canariensis
GGTCGGGAGGGGGTGGGGAAATGGGGGTGGGAGTGGAGGAGGGGATGACAGTCTGAGGTCAGTCACCTGGAACGAGTGTGAGAGGCAAAGGTGAGAGAGAGAGAGAGAGAGAGAGAGAGAGAGAGAGAGAGAGAGAGAGAACTCAGAACTCAGATGGTTTACTTCATATAAAGGCCATTGCCCCTTATGAAGGGGGGTATGGAGAAAGTAACAACAATGTATGAATATTACATAACACATCAAAGACTGGATGAAATTCTCATTCACGAAGTCATAACTGATCGAAATTGAAATGCCTTGAACAAGTAAATTGAGAAATTTCTTACTACACTTTCATTTTGAGATGCCATAAGCAGACTTAACCGAAACTGACAGGGATCCCTGAAAAACTTAACTGGTATATATTGCGCTCTTAGACTAGATAACTTGCAGCAGCATAAAACAAAATGCAGTTCGTCTTCTTTTCCATCATTGCAAAGTGGACAAGTCAGATCCATTCCACTATGTTTACAGTAGCGATACCTGTGTTGGAGAGAGAGAGAGAGAGAGAGAGAGAGAGAGAGAGAGAGAGAGAGAGAGAGAGAGAGAGAGAGAGAGGAGGGGAAAATCTCTGTAGACATTGGAGACAGCGTATATCCAGACAAACGTCTAGAACCTAAGGAAAACTGCCAGTCAAACACACAGCTTTAGGGAATCTGGTTTTCAAGCCGAAGTCCTCACCCTAGAGGTTGGAGCGAGGAGGGTCGAAGTATGGGTGTGGGAGGGGTGGACGGGAGGGTGGTTGGTCTAGGCTCATGTGAGCAAGATCCACAAACATTATGCCCTACAGTCTATGAGGGGAATTTTTTTTTGGGGGAGGGGGGAGGGGAGGCGGTTGGAAGCGATACTGCTGCAGCGCTGTTGTGGATGGGTAAGAGACACATAGATACAGGAAGGGATGGGGGGGGGGGGGGGGGATACAATGGAAGAGGTGATGATTGGGAGAGGGAACTATGGACTGTGCAAAACCGGGTTCAAAGGTTAGTATCAAGATATGAATAAACAGAAAAGAGATCAAACTGGAAAAAAAAAAAAATAAAGATAAAATGTAAACAACCTAGCGTGCGATTGAGCCTCTTTGCGTTGATAATCCGCTCCACCTTCCATGCTAAATGTTTTCGATAAGAGGTGGAGGTAAGCAAGGAAACCTTTCCTAATGATCAGGTACAAATTTCCTTCTCTCGCTTCTTTAACTGTGAAAGGTAATGTCCCCTGATTCGTATGCACATTCTGTGCACAACTCGTACTCTAGAATCACCAGTCGCCTGCTACAAACGTAGGTCAGGAGTTACGCCCCTTTTACCAGTTCACTAATGGCGGGGGCCATAGCTAGTTTCCAGCGTCTTTTCTCATCAGTGTCTGTCGCTTACCACCTCCCCTCACCACGCATTTTCCCAGTGCAGGATGAGAGGTGGTGGCGGTTGAACTGTAAGAGCTCGACAACACGTTTATGCCACCGGCTGTCCCTGCC
The DNA here is from genome assembly GCA_033310375.1 of Conus canariensis. Lineage (NCBI taxonomy): Eukaryota > Metazoa > Mollusca > Gastropoda > Neogastropoda > Conidae > Conus > Conus canariensis. The sequence goes on from CM065730.1 coordinate 58,409,482, forward strand.
AATCACAAGGCAGTTTACACAGCTGGATGACTCAAGTAGTCCGACACACGTAGTAATGCTGATTAAAAAAAAAAGAAAAAAGAAAAAGAAAGGTGAAAAAGTCACAAAGTTTAAACAGACTATTTTCTCCTTCAGCAACTTTTCGTTTCTAATCCACTTGGTCTTAGAGATGAGCCAAAATGAATGTTGTCTTGAAGGGCGACGGGCCGCAAAGGATTTTTTTTTTTTTGCAATATCAACGTCCCTCTCATTGGTGGGAAGCACCGGCTACATTCTGTCTCATTCTGTCTCTCTCTCTCTCTCTCTCTCTCTCTCTCTCTCACACACACACACACACACACACACACACACACACACACACACACACACACACACACACATAAGACACATACACGTGCGTGCGTATGCACACACGTACTCAGACACAGTCATAGACACACACTTAAGCGCACACACAAAAAATCGTGATATAAAGGTCGAATGGTTATGGAATGCAGATTGATACATTGTATGGAGAAGTGAGAGGGAAGGTTATATGGGGAAGGCGAAGGCTGCGACAGTGATGATGGGGGGAGGGTCGAAGGGGGAGGGAGGAGAGGTGGAGGTTCTGTCTGGAGACATGGCCAGACAAAGTAAAGCTGATAGGGAAAAATGCACGTACACACACATATATATGAACAATCAAGCTTCAAAGAAGGTAAAAAAGAAGCGTAATCAGAAAACATTGCGTCATTGGTGAATGCCCCTCCAAATGCCCTTTTTTTTTCCACGATACACATACACACATACATATTCATATGAGATTGTAAAAACCAACCAACCAGCCAACCAACCAACCAACCAACCAACCAACCAACCAACCAACCAATCAAGCATACAAACTTAGAATCCAGTCCGAATTGAACGGAACTCAAACACAGTCAGCATAATACTGCATGAGGGAGGTAGACTTAACATCACAGTACAATGAAGAAATACACAAATGAAGTGAGTAAATGGCTAAATGAATAAACAAACAAATAAATGAATAAAGAAATAAATAACGAAGTACGTAAATGGCTTAATAGATAGCTAACTAAGTAAATGAATAAATAAACGAATGAATCAAGTAAGGAAATGAATAAATGAACAGATAAATATATAAATAGATAAGTAAATAAGTAAATAAATAAAGTAAATAATGGTGTGGATGACCATTACTTCTGGGATCATTGTCGTCGGTTCTCTTTGTCTCTGTAGGATCTACTGGGAATCTGATTTGACAAACATGACGTCCAGTCTGAATTACAAACACATTGCTGCACCTGTCCCTTCGCATTCCAACTAACCTGTTTAGTACTTTTGACAGGCGCACGCTTGCATATTGTTGTTGTTGTTGTTTGTCTTGCAATAGGCCTGTTTAGGATGAAAAAAATATCAGGGGAAGATAGTACCGTCTTTCCATTGTAGATCGAATGATCTTTTCCCAATTTATGGGTCAAGTGAATAGATCTAGACAGACCAAATATTTGATTTGAAGCGCCTGCCAGGAGAACGATTGGGATATCGACTGTCTGCATTACAGATGTACCATTTCACATGTATGTTTTAGCTGTTTCTCTGTGTGACAGCACTGTCAAGCTGACTGACGAAGCAACATTGCTCTGGCCGTGCCCACCAGCCGCATCTGTCCCATGAAAGCGGCGGAGACACTCTCGCTGAACGCGAGTTTTAACACACATTATCTCCCTTGGAGATATCCATCCATGGAGTCCGAAGTTTAATCAGCAGCGATGTCATATGAATGTTGCACTTCTTTCTTTCTTTTTTAAATTCTCTTTATGAATTGTGGGTGAAATTCTTGTCTCCAGATCGCCCAGCATAATGTTCAGACCTGTTGTGATCAGAATCTTGTTTGCTTATGTCAGCAAGTACGTCACATGCTCACGTTAAAGATGCTGTAACTCACTTCAGTGCTCGATGAGTTATAAAGACGAACGATCTCACCACTGCTGTGCTGTATATTGCATCGTCGACCGGTCCATTTCTGTTTTTGTGCTTGCTCCAGAGCCACGCACGGCATCTATCTGAACGTTACTGGCAAAGCCCGGCCGATCAGTATCCCTGTGAAGTCCTCCTCGTCCTTCTCCTTCTCCTCCCTTTACTCCGCGGGAGGCATCGGGGCACCACACTGAAGAACAGTTCATCAGGTGCTTCCAGTTCAGACAGATGTCTGCCAAGTCTTGAGCCTTTGCTGATGGTGTCTCCCACCGTTCTGCCAAGTGCCACCGTTTCCTTTCTCCTCCTCCGCCTCCCTTCTTCAACGGTTCCCAGGAAGATGGTTGTTCTAGCAAGGCCGTTGGATGTTGTTACATGGTGAAGATGGTTGTTCTAGCAAGGCCGTTCGATGTTGTTACATGGTCATACCGACGTACTTTTCTTTCAGTGATGAAAACAGGGATGAAAAACTGTGACCAATGTCGATCTCCTTTCACTGCATGTTCAGGGACGAAGAGGACAATATCAATGAGCATTCGATCATCATCAGGAACACTTAAATCTGAAGTAAACAAAAACAAACATGTGTATACAATGGTATGAATCAGTGTGTCAAAAAGATAAAATAAAAATCGAAACAGTACCCACCAGTGTCAAGCAAGTCAGTGCGATCAAAGACTATTTGGTGCACACTTAGTGAAGTTATCTGGCTCAAATCTATGGACATGGTGCAACAGAGCAGACATTTCTTCGAAGAGCTAACAAAACGAAATCACACAAAAAATCATATACTGAACGCCATTTTGAAATTGTTGACTTTCTCACCACCTCACACAGTCGTCTTCTTTCCACTTGAAACTTGAGGCTACAACAGCTACAGCCAAATGTCTTTGATGAAATAATACATTGATCTGACACTTTAAAAAACACACACACATTTTTCTTTGCCACACCCATATGCCAAGTGTTTGCATCCTTCAAACAATTTTTTACTCAAGAAAAGCAGAATGTTCACCCAAGGTCCTGTTTTATGCGGGACTTGGTCCAGAGAACAAAATCCAGCCGAAAAAGCTCCGTTTTTCGTCAAGGTCACCTATAAGCGTGACCCGTAGGTCATCTCCATCGGTGCCAGCACCAGGGAGACAGCTGCCACACATAGACATCTGGATGCAAAAGCTCCATCATGACCCTGGGCAGTTTAAAGACGACCTGCAGCAGCAAGCCGAAGAGCATGGTCAAACGGAAGAAGGCAGTGTAAGAGTTTTTTTTGCAGACCGTCCTGACCTTCGTCTGAGCACAGTACAGCGGGCACTGCCTCTGTCTGACAGGTCTGTGCACAGTACGGCGGGCACTGCCTCTGTCTGACAGGTCTGTGCACAGTACGGCGGGCACTGCCTCTGTCTGAGCACAGTACGGCGGGCACTGCCTCTGTCTGACAGGTCTGTACACAGTACGGCGGGCACTGCCTCTGTCTGACAGGTCTGTACACAGTACGGCGGGCACTGCCTCTGTCTGACAGGTCTGTGCACAGTACGGCGGGCACTGCCTCTGTCTGACAGGTCTGTGCACAGTACGGCGGGCACTGCCTCTGTCTGACAAGTCTGTGCACAGTACGGCGGGCACTGCCTCTGTCTGACAAGTCTGTACACAGTACGGCGGGCACTGCCTCTGTCTGACAGGTCTGTGCACAGTACGGCGGGCACTGCCTCTGTCTGACAGGTCTGTACACAGTACGGCGGGCACTGCCTCTGTCTGACAGGTCTGTGCACAGTACGGCGGGCACTGCCTCTGTCTGACAGGTCTCTTCACAGCCACGGCAGATGCTGCCACACCGGACCTGACATCAGGCACACACACTCCAAGGTCTTTAAGAGATTCCAGGGTGCTAGCAACTTCTGCAAGATTCTGATGGATTTAGTGTGGGTGGGTTTCATGAGCTCACGTTATGTGAGATGCAATCCTAGAACTGGTATTCCCGTCATGAGCTGTTTCGCCCAAAACACACCGTGTTGTGGAGGTGCTCTTGACGACGGGCACCTGTGTGTGTGTGTGTGTGTGTGTGTGTGTGTGTGTGTGTGTGTGTGTGTGTGCGCGCGCGTGCGTGCGTGCGTGCTTGCGTGCGTGTGAGCGTACGTGCGCGCGCACGCGCGAGTGTGTGTGAGTGTGTGTGCGTGCATACGTGCGTGCGTGCGAGTGTACATGCGCACGCGCGCGCGCGCATGTGCTTGCTATACAAAACAGCAATACATTTCTCCACTGACTCCTTTGCTGACGAAAAAAAAATTGAATTCAGATCTAAGAAAGAAAGAAAGGGAGAAAGAAAGAAGGAAGGAAAGAGGAAAAGAAAGAGAGACAGACAGAGAGAAAAAAAATGGAGAAAGGAAAAATAAAGAGGAAAAAGGAAAAAGAACTGAAAGTGCCCCATCACTACACAAACCACACCGCTTCCTGCCTGCTCACACTGGTCCTTGCTGCTCAAATCGTTTGTCACTACACAAACCACACCGCTTCCTGCCTGCTCACACTGGTCCTTGCTGCTCAGATCATTTGTCACTACACAAACCACACCGCTTCCTGCCTGCTCACACTGGTCCTTGCTGCTCAAATCGTTTGTCACTACACAAACCACACCGCTTCCTGCCTGCTCACACAGGTCATTGCTGCTCAGATAATGGTTGCTGCTCAGATAATGGTTGCTGCTCAGATAATTGTTGCTGCTCAGAAAATTGTTCCTCGGGCGATTCCTGCTCAGGCGATTCCTGTTCCGGCGACTCCTGCGATTCCTGTTCCGGCAGTCGCTGCTCACTCGCTTCCTGCGAAGAGGGCGCGCGATAGCCCCGGCACAGCGACTTCAGCCTCCGGTAGCGGCGGAAGAGACGGCGGACGGTACGGCGGAACGTCCGGCTGCACAGCGTGAAGATGGTCAGGTCCACGGCGTAGGACGTCAGGGCCAGCACGTCCGCGATGTACAAAGGGAGAGAATCGATATAGGCGCTGTGCCAGCGTCCCGTCAGGGGCATGCCACTCTTGTCTCCTCCTACCTGAGGAGTTCCGGTGGTGGCAGTAGCAGCCGCCGAAGAAGCTGCGGCGATGGTAGCGGCGGGGTCGTTTCCGCCGCTTCCGCCGTTCAGCTGCTGATCCGACACAAAGTACTGGCTGCTGTGCACGACGGCGTAGACGATCTCGCAGACGGCGAGGTAGAGGGAGACGAAGGTGACGGAGAGGTTCATGTTGTGCTTGTCGGGCACCATAGACACGCTGTAGGCCAGGCTGTTCTTACGGCGGTGGCGGATGCGGCGAGCCACCAGCACGTTGAAGAGGATGATCAGCAGCATAGGGCACAGGAACAGCAGCGTCAGCACCAGGATGGCGTAGGTCCACATGAAGTCCTGCGAGATGCTCTGGCGCACCTGGCAGCGCCGAGGGGCCACGGCGATGACCTGGGCGTTGTGGGCGTGGTTGTGGGCCTGGTCCGGCACGTGCCAGATGTAGGCCTCGCACAGGCTGAAGAGTACAGACAGGCAGGCGAGGAGCAGGATGCAGCGTACCGTGCGCTTGTAGCTGATGAGGTGGTCGGCCTTTAAAGGATGGCAGAGCTCGATGTACCTGGGACAGACGAGAAACAAATGCAAAGCATATAAACATACTCCCAGTTTATCTGAATACACGTGATATATTCCATAAAGAAGAACAACCGTTGGGGGCCGTTATAGCCGTTAGTAACGGCTATAACGGTAAAATAAACATCGAGCATCATCAGTGATCCATAATGGACATACCTACAAATTTTCAGAAACATCGGCCAAGTACTTTCTGAGATATTCCATACAGAAGAAAAACCGTTAGGGGCCGTTATAGCCGTTAGTAACGGCTATAACGGTAAAATAAAACATCAGGCATCATCCGTGACCCATAATGAACATACCTACAAATTTTCAGAAACATCGGCCCGCAAGTTTTGTCTGGAGCGAGTGGAACACATTTTGGCCACGGACGGACAGACACACAGACAG
>CM065730.1:58420471-58427971 GCA_033310375.1 Conus canariensis
CAAGGTACAAGCCAGGTGGTTCCAAGCAGACAGGTTAAAATCAAAGGAATGGGATTTATTTGGGCGCTTCCAGCTAGACGCAAAGATAGGGTCACGGGTGAGTGCAAAGGCCTGAAATGTGACGTCAACAAAGGGGAAGGTCATGTGTTCAAAGATTGTTTGTGATGTTATCGGTGAAAATCCCCCCCCCCCCCCCCCCCCCACACACACACACACACACACAAACAAGGAAAATAATTGGTGGGGAGTGGTTCTTTTGATCAATAATCAGTTTAACATTAAATACCGACTCAAATTTATGGTAGGCCTCAAAACGCTTAAATGGATTATATTGCAAAATTTAGAAAGAAAAGGAGGTAGTTACCGTCACAGATAAGACAAACAGACTACAGGACAAAACACAATGCATTTCCACCTCTTGGGTCTTCTTCAGGCAAAAACAATTAGGACAGTGAAAATGAAGAACGAGAAACCACTTCTCTTTCGCATTTTTTCTCATAACTGTTGTTTGTTTTTACCTGAAGAAAACCCAAGAGGTCGAAATGCATTGTGCTTTGTCCTGTAATCTGTCTGTCTGTATCTGTGGCGGTAACTAACCCCTTTTCGGTCTAAATTTTGCTTCATTTTCTGCCCTCAGTCACTTCGTTTGGAAACTGGATCAATATAGTGTTTTAGCGCAATGACCTAATTAGGGCGTGTGGCCTGCTAAAAAAAAAAAAAAAAAAAAAAAAAAAAAACGAACAAAAACAAACAGCCCGCGACAGGTACTCGGAGCAGAGCGCGTCACTTCCCTCTACTCGTGTTTTATGGTTTCCTTCAAATGGCTTTCGAGTACCTGTTGACATCCTTCCGTTTGCCGCCCCCCCCCACCCCCCCCCCCCCTCCCCGCCAACTCCCCCCCCCCCCCCCCATCCTCTTTTAGTCCCAGACGATCTGGCGGTATCCTGAGTCTTTCAGGATGGGGCAGGTTAGTAGCGGCGGTTTCCTCACTCGGTTCCAATCCGCCAGTACTCCCCAGCGATTTCAACGTCATGAAAGTTTGCAGTGATTTATTCTGACAGGGAGGACGTCCATCGAGCATCAACGAGCAGGTGCTTTTTGAGAGGAGCGCGCGGTGCTTTTACTGCTCAATGCCTCCGCTCCCTACTCCGCCCAATCTTTAGTGTTGTGTGTGTGCGTGCGTGTGTGTGTGTGTGTGTGTGTGTGTGTGTGTGTGTGTGTGTGTGTGTGTGTGTGTGTGTGTGTGTGTGCGTGCGTGCGTGCGTGCGTACGTACGTGCGTGTGTGCATGCGTGTATGTGTGTGTCTGTATGTGTGTGTGCGTGCGTGTGTGTGTGTGTGTTAGTGAATGTGCGTGCGTGCGTGCTTGCGTGCGTGCGTGCGTGCGTGCATGCGTGTGTGCGCGCGCGCTATGTAAGTATGAATGTATGCATTTATTATGTATGTATGTATCTATCTATTCATTTGTGCGTTTATGCATTCATTTATTCACTTATTTGTTATTCATTTATTCATTTATCTATTTACTGATTTATCTGAAAACGCGTTTAGCCCTTTATCTATCTGTCTGTCTGTTTATCTATCTGTCTAGTTGTCCATCTGCCTGCCTGCTTGTCAGTCGGTCCGTCTCTGTCTGTCCATATATCTGCCTGCCTGCATGCATGCACGACTATCTATTAATCAATCAATCAATCAATCTATCTATCTACTTATCTATCTATCTACCCGTCTGTCGGTCTGTTTGTCTCTCCCTCCTTCTGCCCTCCCCCCCCCACTCTCTCTCTCTCTCTCTCCCTCTCTCTCTCTCCCTCTCTCTCTCTCCCTCTCTCTCTCCCCCTCTCTCTCTCTCTGGATCACGATCCAGATATAGTCCCATTTGCATGTTGTATGTTCTGCATCATCAACTGATCCTGCCAGGCCTCAGGAGGAGTGTCCAGAGTTTCCGACGTGAGACCTGAGACTTCCAGAGAGAGAGAGGAACCAGAGCTCTACACTTCCTACCATCATGATATACTCTGGTATCAACCAGGCCCGGGAGATACAGACACCTGCAGTGTGGGCCACAACAAACTGCGCGGAACTCTCTCAGAGCAAGTGGATGAAACAATCATGGGGGTTCCAGCTTTCCAACACTCAGCTCTGGTTAGGAGCCGGTCGGAGCTGACGGGCAATCCACAAATATACGTGCCTCCATCTATGTATTCATTCTGTATTGTTTTTGTTTTAGTCAGTTGCGTAACAGCTAAACCAACCAAAAAGTAACATTTAAGAGCTGTCTCCACGTACAGGAATACAGTTCTGACCTGAAAACATGTCCACCACATCCACCACCATCACCACCACCGCCACCACCACCAGCAGCAGCAACCACTACAGAATCATTTACGGAATGCCAGCAGCAATCCCTTGCATAGCAGCCGACGTGACTGGCATCCTCAACCTGGATAGAACAAGGCCGTGCTGAAGGTGCCAGACATTCAGTTTCGTTCAGAATCTTCCAGATTATACGGCGAAACAAAAGTCTAAAAAAAACAAAACAACAACAACAACCCAAAACCCCCACCAAAACAACAACAACATTAACAAAAACTATGCATAACGTTCCCACAAACAGCACATAAGGAAGACTAAATGGACACAGAAACATTGCCTGTTGGACAGTTTATGTAGTCAAGACAGTTTTATTAGCATTACTTACCACTCGGTTTCTGAAATCATGCCTGAACACACACACACACACACACACACACACACACACACACACACACACACACACACGCACTATCTCTCTCTCATACACACATACACACACACACACGCACGCACGCACGCACGCACGCATACACATGCACACACAATGAACATGCGCATGGACATGCACATACATAGATTCTCTCTCTCTCACTCACACACACACACACACACACACACACACACACACACACACGAACACTCGAAGGGACTGAAACACACACACACACACACACACACACACACACACACACACACGCGCGCGCGCGCGCGCATATACGCCGGCACGCACGCACGCACGCGCACACGCACACGCACACACACAGAGGCACGAACAAACACACGCGCGCGCGAGCACACACACACACACACACACACACACGAACGCACGCACGCGCGCGCGCTCACACACACACACACACACACACACACACACACACACACACACACACACACACACACACACAGACGTTAAATTGAAGACCTAACACACACACACACAAACGCGCGCCTAGCCTTCGCGAGTTCTCGCGCTCGCGCACAAGTGGCGACAAAAAGCAAAGGAAAGGAAACGAAAGCAGTGGGGGTGGGGGTGGGGGTGGGGGTTGGGGGGGGGAGGAAGGGGGGAAGGGGGGTGGGGGTGGAGGAACAAAACAAACCCACAGACCTACAAACAAAATGGGGATCATGTTTACTGCTCTGTCAAAACGGCCCCCAGCTAAGGGCGGGCTAATTGACGGAGGGGACCCCTAACCATCGTGTTATCGGCCCTGGCTGCTTGGGCCTGTCTGCTGGCGTTTGGCTTACACTGCCTGACACCATTCTTTATCCCAGTACAGTAGCTAGCTTGTTGAAGCATTATTCACACGGCTCTCCTCTTCACAGCTGTTTCTCTCTGTCTGTCTGTCTGTCTCTTGCCCGTCTGTCTGTCTGTCTGTCTGTGTCTGTCTGTGTCTTGTCTGTCTGTCTGTGTCTGCCTGTGTCTGTGTCTGTCTCTTGTCTGTCTGTCTGTCTGTGTCTGTGTCTGTCTGTGTCTGTCTCTTGTCTGTCTGTCTGTGTCTGTCTGTCTGTCTGTGTCTGTCTGTCTCTTTCAGTCTTCTTCTCTCTCTCTCCCTCTCTCTCTCTCTTCGTGCGTGTGTGTGTTTGTACGTACGTGTGCGCGTGCGAGCGCGCGCGCGCGCGCGCGTGTGTGTGTGTCTGTGTGTGCGCGCGCGCGCGCGCGCGCGTGTGTGTGTGTGTGTGTGTTGTGTTGTGCTTTATTACTTTCTGTTGTATTCTCTCTCTCTCTCCTCTCTCTCTCTCTCTCTCTCTCTCTCTCTCTCTCTCTCTCTTACTTCAAGAGTTTGAAAAAGAAATGGATACACTTTATTTTATGGTTATGGGAGATCTGAATGGCAGAACAGGTGATAAACAAGCTGAAAATGAAATTATGACAAACTATGTGAACTGTATGGAGAATGTGAGTGTGGATGATAACTGCACACGTTGCTCTAAAGATTCAGTTATTAATAATTTTGGTAAATCATCGTTGGATTTCTGTATCATGTTCGACTTGAGCATTTTAAATGGTTTTTGTGATGGTGATAGTGAAGGTGAATATACTTTTGTGTCTCCAAACGGATGTAGTGTGATCGATTACGTACTGGTTCACAATGGCTTGTTGTCAAACTTTGATTTACACATTGGTGATTGCATTTATTCATGGCACTTACCAGTTGAAGGAATATGGAGAAGTAATTGTCGTAAACTAGAGAAGAGGTATTCAGCCGAACAATGTGAAGAAAAAATTGTCTGGGCTGATGAATATGCTGGTATATTCAAAAATGAACTTGAAGGTGAGGAATTTCTAGACAGCATGCAAAAAGCGCGTCAGTTATTACAAATTAACGTGAATGAGAGACTAGATAAATTTGTCAGTGCTTTGTGCGGAGCCGCAGCTTGTATGGTTCGAGTTATTTGTAGAGGCAGCAGAACATACAATGACTGGTTTGATAATGAGTGCGAACGACAGAAACAGGAAGTTAAAAGGTTATTAAAAAGATTTCAGAGATGCAAAACAGCCAAGGATAAAAGTAAGAAAAGAGAAGAATACGCTGTATCACGTAAAGAGTATGTTACACTAAGGAAAACAAAGGAACTGGAGTTTAAAGAAAGTAGGTTAAAGAAACTAAAAAATTCAGTCAATGATTCTAAAATGTTCTGGTCAGTGATAAGATCTATAAACAAAAAGAGTTTTCTGTATAACGAGATCTCAGTTCAACAGTGGCAAGACCATTTTTGGAGCGTTTTTCATAGTTTTGATAATAAAAGTAAGGAAGAAGAAACTAGTATGGTAGAAGAAAATGAAATTGAGCCATTATTTAATCAACCTATTTCCAGTGAAGAAGTCGTTGCTGGTATTAAACATTTAAAATGAGGAAAGAGTGCAGGACCAGATAGAATCATAGCAGAAATGTTGAAGAATGCAAACATAACTGTAATCAATTTTCTTGTTCATTTATTCACCCAACTTTTTGATAATGGTATCTTTCCATTAGAATGGGCTAAATCTATAATTGTACCAATTTACAAAAACAAAGGAGACGTGAACAATACCGACAACTATCGTGGAGTATCACTTACCAGCATTTTAAGTAAAATCTACACTTACATACTAAATGCAAGATTAACTGAATGGGCTGAAACTGAAGAAAAAATAGTGGAAGAACAAGCAGGTTTTAGAACCAGTTACAGCACCATAGACCATATATTTACACTATATTCTTTGATTCAGAAACATCTACTCTGCAAATCGAAGCTCTACATTGCATTTGTAAATTTCAAGAAGGCCTTTGACTCGGTAAATCGGAATGCTCTGTGGAATGTACTCTGTAAAAGTGGTGTTAATAGTAAATTGTACATGGCTATTAGAGGGGTATACAACTCAGTGCTTGCATGTGTGCGTGTGAAGAGTGGGTATTCAGATTATTTTGATTGTCCAAATGGAGTAAAACAAGGATGCTTGTTGAGTCCACAGTTGTTTTCTTTTTTCATAAATGAACTGGCGGTGGAATTGTCCCGCAAAGGAAGACATGGTATCCAGATGATACCTGGAGCAGTTGAATTAGTTTTACTACTGTATGCTGATGATGTTGTTCTTCTGTCCGGGACACTTGTAGGTTTGCAAAACCAACTAAATGTATTGAAAGAAGAAGCAGACCGCTTAGGTTTATCAGTTAACATGGATAAGACGAATATAGTGGTCTGTAGAATGGGTGGCCACCTATCAGTGTATGAAAAATGGTCTTATGGAAATGCAGATGTTCAAGTAGTTAATTCATATAAATATCTTGGAATGATATTTTCAACAAAATTAACTTTCCGTTACGCATGGGACGAATCTCTGAGAGAAGGGAAAAAAGGTACTATTGAAATTCTGAAATCCCTGAGAAAACTGAACTGTACAGACTGGTATATTTTGGAAAATGTTTGATACACAGATAAAACCTCTTCTTACTTATGCAGCTGAAATTTGGGGCTTACATGAAAATTCGCAGATGGAAAAAGTACATACGTATGCAATGAAGCGTTTCCTTCAAGTACCTATTCATTCATCCAACACCGTCTTATATGGAGAAATGGGCAGATACCCTTTGTATATAAGTACATTTGTGTATGTAAATGTATTAAGTATTGGTTGAAGATCTTGAAGCTACCCCAGTCCCGTTTGAGCAGGCAAGCCTATGATATGATGCTTCTAGAAATGGAAAAAGGTAAAGAAAACTGGGCTTATAAAGTAAAGAAAGTCCTTTCAGAACAAGGTTTTGGAATAGTGTGGATGACTCAGGAAGTAGGAAATGAGCAACAGTTCATTGCGGAATTTAAAGACAGGCTTATTTGTTCTTTTAAACAGAATTGGCACTCGGATATGGAAAGTAAAGAAACAATATCGCTGGTTTTTCTCATTTAAGAATGTGTTTCATTCTGAAACGTTTCTCAATGTCATAACAGATAAATGACACAGAATAAATTACGAAAGATTTAGGTTGAGGACTTTAGGTTTTAATGCGAACAAAAGATGGTTTGAATGTGAAACATCCACAGAATCTCCTTGTCCTGCATGTAGACATATTATTGATGACGAAGAACACTTTCTGTTCCACTGTACTGCTTATAATGAAGTGCGGACAAACTGTTCATTTTTCCAGTTAGATATAGCGAAAAGACAAAATGTCGCTGGTGTGTTATCATCAGATGATGAAATTGTAATAAAATCAGTTGCGAAATTCATCGCGGAAGCATTGAAAATTAGACGGATGAAGGATAGTGAAATTGAAGATAATACATTATAAGAATTATCTGAATGAATGTCATCATTCATCGCATGTTGAGAACAGTAAGATACAGTCATCATTTGATTGAGTGGATGGTCGAGTCAGTCTTAAGTTTTTTTTTTTCTTTTTCTTTTTTTTTTTTTCATGTTGAAGACATCAGTAAAATACAATGTCATCATTTGATTGAGTGGATGGTCGAGTCAGTCTTAAGGGTTTTTTTTTTTTTTTTTTTTTTTTTTTAAACCTTACTGCATTACTCCTGTGCGTGAGGTGAGGACATAACGAAATGTTACGAATTTTATTTGTTTTTGTTAACTTTGGATTTGATACACACTAGGAATGAAAGTGTACTATTTGTTTGCAGGAAAGGAAGAGGGAAATGTTTTTGTTCTGTTACCTCTCCCCCCTTGTCAAAAGACCTCTTCGGTAATGACAAT
>CM065730.1:58432971-58437971 GCA_033310375.1 Conus canariensis
TGAGCTTTGGGTTTCAGATCACTGTAAGGAACAGAGAACCAGCACAATTCTCCATCTGTGACAGTCTTGGCAAGTCGATCAGCCACCCCATTGCCTCGAAAGCCACCAGGAACCCCTGCGGAAACTCTGTTATAACCATCAGATTTCAGAGAGGTATACAGTTTTTAACCAAATCAGAAGCTGGGGTCTGAGGTTTCGGGCAGTACTGACCTGTACAGCAGAATGGGAATTAGAAAGAATGAAAAATTGTTTATGTTTTGATACTAGTGACCATTTGAATTGCCAAGACCGGTGCTGTGAGCTCAGCAGTATAGGTGGCGCTATCTGAACCAATGTTTTGAACATCTCTGAAAGGCAGCGGTGCAGCAGTAAGCAGGAACGGCAACTCCCTCTTCAAAGCTAGAATCAAAGCTGTAGAGCAGTTAAGCCACAGAAGCAACTCCTTCTGCAAAGTCGGAACTAATAGTGCATATTCTTTGAAGGAATGAAAATCTAGTACAAAGTTCAGCAAAAAATGTTTTGTACACCATAGAGATGAAGAATCTTTGCGGTAGAGCTGAAGAATCTTTGCGATAAGAGGCCAGATAGAAGCTAATCTCCAGAGTGTGGAAAGTCCATGGCGGATCGTCTGGAAGTGTGAACAAATCACACAGAACTCCTACGTCAATATTAGCATTGTTCAGATGGGAAGAATAAGGGATTTAAGGGTGGAATTGATCTGGGATAATCCTCATATATCTGGTGGAATTTGGTTAAAAACACACAGTCATAAGCAGGGTTTGGGATTAAAAAAAACGAGGAATAAAACAAAAGATAAGAAAAGTTTCAGACGGTTGAGATGGATGGTTCCCCTGCCTCTGCATACAGACTGTATACAGGGGTGGCACGGAATGCCCCACAATAGAATCAAAGCCCTTGATGGTGGATGGGACCCAGAATTATGAAACAGGGAGGCCTTGCATAACCAGAGAAAACGGCCTCAATCCAGTTTGGAGCGGATCAGAGCCCTGTAAAGATAGAGTTTTCTCATTGGCATCTCAAGTCCATATGCGAAAGAACTCGGAGAAGATTCATGACATTTTTGTCCAACAAGAAGCTTTCAAGAGCTGGATATGACTTTTAAAGTGGTGTTTTCGGTACGAAATAACTCCCCCAAATCTGACTTCATTTACAGCTGAAATGGTGGATTCGCTCAGACGTATTTCAGGGTCAGCAAAGTACTGACAAAAATTGTGATAGCAAAATCACTGGATTTAGTAAGTAGTAGTAGTAGTAGTAGTAGTAGTAGTAGTAGTAGTAGTAGTAGTTTCATTTTGCGTCCTTTCACAAAACTATGTGATGATAGACAAGATTGGTTTTGGTGATGGAAACAATTACACCACTACCTTCGGTCCACTGTCGGATCTTACGCATGCAAAGTTGGATTCTACGTTCTAAGCCAGAACAAGTGGCATCAAGGCCTCAGTGGCTGTCAACTTGGCGCCCGGGAATAATCTGACTGCCACAGCCCCGGCCTTCATCGACCCTGCAGATCAGTGGGAGGGGCTGTCTGGTCAGTTTCCATGTTCCTAAAGAAGGGGAGTGAACTGTTCCAGAGAAGAGGCACAGAGGAACTTCTCTGGGAGTCCATTCCACTCTGTTCTGGCGGGGCAAGAAGATTTCCTGACGGTAGTAGGTACTAGGAGACGGAACATCGCAGCAGCTTTAGCGTGAACTCCATGTCCCGCGGAACAACGCTGCTCAAAGAACTTGGAGAACCGTCAAGGCTCTGATATGAAGATGGAATCAAATACAAGAAGACAGATTCGTTCCGTGCACGTAGAGTCGAAGGCAGATATCAGCTCAACCAGATGTACTAACAGTTCTCAACGACGACATCATGACTGAAGGTTCACCATCGAATCATAACGTCGAATAAGGCAAGTGAATGAAACCCATGTGAAGCCTCAATCCAGTCCATCAGTTCCAACCACATGCTGCTAGTGACCGTGTGTGTCACGTACACAGGGGGTCAGAACAGCCTGTCGAACAGTATGGCTACAACGACTCGTGTACGGCGACCTTTAGGGATGAAAGAAGCGAAATGGAGATGTGACGGCGTGCACAGCCGGTTTAGTAGTTTCATCTCTTTCTCTCTCTCTCTGTATATGTGTGTATCCTCTCTCTCTCTCTCTCTCTCTCTCTCTCTCTCTCTCTCTCTCTCTCTCTCTCTCTCTCTCTCTCTCTCCTCTCTCGCTGTAATCCTAGAAACAACGCTTTGAAGTGTGCTGAAAATCCACTCCAACTGTTTGAGAGTTATCTTGTGAACAGAGATACAGGCAGAAAAACCAAAGCAAAGAACACTAAACGAACCACTCATCTATTCTGCAGTGCTTCGCTAACACGCAAGGAAAGGGGGCCAAGGAGGGAAGGAGCTGAAGGTGGAGGGGGGGGGGGGGCATGACAGGGACTGGGGTTAGACGTGGAAAGGCAGTGGGGATGGAGGAGGGGGGGGGGGGGGCAGAACAAGCTCATCAATCTTGGAACACCAAAGCCAACATAGCGATCACTGTAGAGTGGGAAAGTCAGGCAGAACCTTTAACAGGCCGTGTGCACTGCCTACATTGAAAACAAACATCAACGGTGAACGTTCTTTCTCTTTCCGAGCCCCAGGTAACGGAACAAATCGTCTCTGTTTCTCAGATTCCGAGATTCTCTCACTACATTCAAGACAGGCTTGGAACGCATCTCTTCCAAAATATGCTCAATATAATTATCACGCTTTATGCCCGCTGTGAATCTAAAGTGTCTGTGAAATGATGATCCGGTGCGAGTTAACCATACTGTCATTTTGTAAAGCATCGCCAGTTGGTAATCTACAACATGGAAAAAAAAAATTCAGTATAAAGATTGTTATTATCTATTTAATCATACAATACAACAACAACAACCATAACAACAACAATAAACAATAAAAATGAAAATAATGATAAGGATGATAATAATAACAAACAACAACAACAACAACAACAGCAACAATAACAAAACAACAACAAGAACAACAATAATAAGGAACAGAAAAGGTTTCATTTTTGTTGTTCTTATTGTTGTAGTTATGATTATTATTGTTGTTGTTGTTAAAAACATTATGTTTTCA
This sequence comes from Conus canariensis, assembly GCA_033310375.1. Classification (NCBI taxonomy): domain Eukaryota; kingdom Metazoa; phylum Mollusca; class Gastropoda; order Neogastropoda; family Conidae; genus Conus; species Conus canariensis. The sequence continues at coordinate 58,436,108 of CM065730.1, forward strand.
CGCGCGTCAGTTGGTTGCTTTGAGTATTAGCAAAAAGACCCCGAAACCCGCCAGCTGATTTAAAAAAAATGAAACTAGGTGAAAAGACGGACTGTACCCCAAGAAAGTATCACGTGACATTTCAAAGCCAATCCAAACCAAAGGCCAGATCTAATCACGTGTCTGTGGTGACGGCGCCATCTAGGCGGAAGTCTGCGTTCTCCCTGATGCCCTTCAAATCATTCCATGACTTGACATGAAATGAGGTAGAATATTTCACACACATGTGAAAAAAAAATCATGACGGATAAGAGAATGACGACATGCCACGCACAAAAGCAGGAGAGTTCCGTTTGTAACCCTTGGACGACTTTTACGGAAGAGTGAATGGTTCCATTTGGAAAGTTGTTGGATGTTACCTGTAGCTGGACCGTTTCTTCATTACTGACACCAGTCACTTTAAACATGAGGTTACAAGCATAGAAACCTGTGGGATATTGTACTTTTACACAAATATCAAGTTCAGGTGCCCCCCCCCCCCCCCCCCCCCTTCGCCCCTCCCGCTCCCCTCCACTTTCAACATTCACTTACCCTCAAATACGATTTCTTTCCTTTGCGTTTTCTTTCCGTCAAAGATCAGATGGAATTCTACAGAAAATATTCTGGATGTTCCACAAGTGCCAAATAAACACAAATGGCTGGCATTTGAACTGTTTCGGCCTTGATATTTGGCGCATAGAAGTTCTCTGACAAAGGGAACGTGTCTAGTGGGGTTTGAAATACCGGGGCCCCTAAATCTTTACGTTCTTACCTTTATGTGATACTTGAAGAAGAAACCTCTGTGTGTGTGCGTCTCTTGAGGTCTATTGATGTAAACACGGAGAAACGTTCAGACGTCAATCGTTCCTGCCAGATTCTTCAGTATCCATGCCCCAAGGTTTGGTACTGAGCGATTCCACACTGTGCTGAATTTTCACACAACGACCGAAAACAACTTGCACAATGCCGCCGCTTGAGATCGTCGCTACCTCCATGACAAGACGATGCAGTGCACGTGCGAGTACTGAAAACACGAAGTAATATTGCTTACAGCCCAGCGACCGAAAAGGGCCATATCAGGGCTGTCACTATGTTGAAGTCAACTCAGAATTCAGCCGACCGAAAAGGGCCATATCAGGGCTGTCACTATGTTGAAGCCAACTCACAATTCAAACATTCACACCACCCTGTAAAAAAAACACCTTCTAAAACTCACAATTCAATAATTCACACATGCACAACCCTTTAAAAAAAACACCTTCTAAAACTCACAATTCAATCATTCACACAATCCTTTAAAGAAACACCTAAAAACATACCAGGAATTTTTTTTGAAAAATCTTTCCTCCGTAAAATATCAGATCAGATGACAAACGGTAATCTCTTTCAGAAATTCAAAGATCACATCAGGTGGAACATCTCTGAACAAGGTTGTCATGGAGTCGGCTGTACACCACTACAAACAAGCAGAAGGATTTATGGTTGAGTGGTTAGAATGCACAAATGGTATTCTGAGGGTAAAACGTCGAAATGCCATGAAGGATTCCCTTTTTATAACGGATTTCATTGAAACATAAGTACACTGCCAACAACATAGGATAAACAGCGTGAGTATTGTACAGCCACTGTTTGTATGTACATCTGCGTTTCCTCCTTTTTTGTTGTGTTCATTATTCCAAAGAAAACCATCTTGTATATACAGACTGTCACATTAACGCTCCCTGTGTCTACTCATTATTCCAAAGAAAACCATCTTGTATATACAGACTGTCACATTAACGCTCCCTGTGTCTACTCATTATTCCAAAGAAAACCATCTTGTATATACAGACTGTCACATTAACGC
>CM065730.1:58447971-58450471 GCA_033310375.1 Conus canariensis
ACACACAGACGACACACACACACACACACACACACACACACACACACACACACACACACACACACACACACACACACTTCCAGGCTCTCACGTTTGAACTGTTAAAGGAGAACAACTCAAGAAACTCTCTCTCTCTCTCTCCTCTCTCTCTCTCTCTCTCTGCTCCCCTGTTCGTCTCTCTCTCTCTCTCTCTCTCTCTCTCTCTCTGCTCCCCTGTTCGTCTCTCTCTCTCTCTCTCTCTCTGCTCCCCTGTTCGTCTCTCTCTCTCTCTTCTCTCTCTCTCTCTCTCTCTCTCTCCTCTCTCTCTCTCTTCCCCCCCTCTCTCTGTCCTCTTTCACTCACTCTCTCTCTCTCCCCTCTCTCACTCACTCTCTCTCTCTCTGCTCCCCTGTTCGTCTCTCTCTCTCTCTCTCTCTCTCTTCCCCCCTCTCTCTGTCCTCTTTCACTCACTCTCTCTCTCTCCTCTTTCTCTCTCCCTCTCTCCACTCTCTCTCTCTCTCTCTCTCTCTCTCTCTTCACGCACACACACTCTCTCTCTATGTCTCTCTCTCCTCTCTCTCTCTTTCTCTCTCTCTCTCTCTCTCTCTCTCTCTCACATACACACACTCTCTCTCTCTCGCTCTCTCTCAGATGAAGAAATGTTCACATTCTATCGCCCTGAAGGTAAACATATACCAGTACCTCTCCTGACATTCTAAGTATATCCCCCCCCCCTCCACGCTGCTCCCCACCCCCACCCCGACCTTCCCAACCCTCTTCACCCCTGATTTTGGAAATATCCTCAACCAACGCCCCCGTACATTCTTTTCTCTTGGGAATATTGCTCTGCGCATTGTTCGATTTCAGCCTCTCCTCCCGCATCCCGTCTTCCTCCCCTCTCCCCCCTCCTCCTCCCCCCCCGTCCCTCTCTCGGTCTTTCTTCAATCCAGCCCTTGCTCCCCCCACCGCCCCCTCGCTCCCCACGGTCCCTTCCCTCAAAAAAAGAAAGAAAGAAAAAAAAGAAGCAAAAACAATAAAACGCCATTCTCCCCTATCTCTCATGTTGGCATCCTGGATCCGTTTTGTCTGTCTGTCTGTCTCTGTGTCTCTGTCTTTCTGTTTCTTTCTCTGTATGTCTGTCTCTCTGTCTGTCTGTCTTTCTCTCTCTTTCATCCCCTGTCTCTCCTTTCTTCTCTCTCTCTTCTCTCTCTCTCTCTCTCTCTCTCTCTCTCTCTCTCTCTCTCTCTCTCTCTCTCTCCTTACCACCTTCCCCTCACTTTTTCTACCCTTTTCCAACAACTTTTTTTTTTCTTTCTTTTTTTCTTTCTTTTTTTTTTGCTTGCAGGAGATCCTGTCGGCATTGTAAATATTGTTTGTTCGGACGGTGCACACCTGAGCTGTGGTCGTGAGGCTGGTGGGGGGTGGGGGAGGGGTGGGGGGTGGGTAGGGGGATGGGGGTGGAGGGTGGTGAGAGGGGGTGATCAGATGTCGGGGCTGTATAGCTGGGCTGGTGTTTCAGTGGTGTAGTGTTTTCTTCTGCGACCTATGACCTTGCTCGCCACAACCCCCCGGGGGGGGGGGGGGGGGGGGGGGGGAAGGGGCGTGTGGTGCTCAGGGGAAAAAGACGGTACACTTTTTTGAGAGAGAGAGAGAGAGAGAGAGAGAGAGAGAGAGAGAAAGAGAGGAAAGAGAGAGAGAGAAAGAGAGAGAGATGGATAGAAAGACACAGAAAGAGCGACAGGAAGAAGAGAGAGAGAGAGGAGAGAGAGAGAGAGAGAGAGAGAGAGAGAGAGAGAGAGAGAGAGAGAGAGAGAGCTCTTGCAGTTCTGATGGTAAAGTTTAGAGTAGCGTCAAGGTTATTTTGGTTTTATTTATTTTCATCTACTTATTTCCGGGAATTATGGTGCATACGACGACAGGAAAAAAAAGTGTATGCGAGTACATGGTGGGTGATTCTAAAATTTTCGCTTTGCCGAAACAAATTCCAAAGCACTGACTCAACACACAAGCGAGTTCCAGTGACTGAAAACCGGAACCAACACAAATCAATCATTCCGAAGACAGGCTGTGTTACAAAGTGATCTGGACTCAATGTCTGACTTGCATTGTTGGACATAAAATGTTCACTATGTTTCTTTCAATTCCTGTTTCTTCCGTTGTTTTTGTGCCTGTCCTAAAGATGGATCTTCCCCTCTTTTCTGAATCGTCGTGCTGATTTATTTCGGAAAGTTATTTTCTGCTTGCAGTGTGTGTATGGAAACTGATGTGCTGAAACTCTTACGGCAGCAATGTGTGTGCTTGAAATGAAAACGTTTCTGGCTTTGTTCTGTGAATGCTAATTTGATAACCCCCTCCCCCCCCCCCCCCCCCCCCGACACACACACACACCTTTTTTTTTAACCGATAGTCCGTTGTAATGACCGTTTCCTAAGGTAGCAAGTTTGTCACCATAGCTTCTAAAAAAACAAAAAACAAAAAAGTAATAGTGTCATAGCTCTGATTCCCTGATTCAAGTTTACAC
>CM065730.1:58467746-58475246 GCA_033310375.1 Conus canariensis
TAAACATTAATGCTCCTATAACTGTATATGAAGTAAAAGAAGCCATTAGAGCCATTCCAATACGGAAATCATCAGTTGGTTTAGATGCAATATCTAATCAGATGCTAAAGAATTTACCTGAAAATCTTGTAGTTTTTCTTCATGCTTTGCTAAGTACTTGCTGGAATAGTAGCGACATGCCCAAAATATGGAAACAGACAATTGTTGTACCAGTTCATAAACAAGGAAAGTCTTCTAGTGATCCTAAAAATTACAGACCTATAGCATTAACATCACACGTCTGTAAACTATCAGAAAGAATTGTTTTGAATAGACTAGCATATTACTGCGAAAAAAATGACATCATTCCTATTAATCAAGCTGGCTTTCGTAAAGGGAGATCTACTACAGAAATATTAGTGAAATTATCAACAAATATAAAGAAACAATTTGCAAGACGTAAATGTGTCCTGGCTACATTTTTTGACATAACCAAGGCTTACGATCAAGTGTGGCATTCACAGCTATTAAACAAACTTAAAAATATTGGACTATCAGGAAATGTATACAATTATGTTAAATGCTTTCTGAAAGATAGGGTAATACAAACAAGAGTAGGAAAATCATATTCCACCAGTAGAACTCTGTCAATGGGAATCCCACAAGGGTCAGTGTTAGCTCCGCTTCTTTTCTCATTGCTATTGTATGATTTGCCAAATAAGTTATCTAAAAAGGTAGTTCTCGTTCAATATGCAGACGACATTTGCATGTGGACGGAAGTAACTCTTAAAAAGAAAACTCCACAGCGTGATAAAAGTTTCATCAGAAAGATCTATCAAGACGAACTAAATAGGATGTCGGAATACATGAAGTTAAATGGATTGAACTTATCTGTTGAAAAAACAAATGTAATTCTTTTCAATAGTGGTAATAATCCAGAAAAACTGCCTGTTTTTACATTGGGCGAAACACCTCTTAAATACGTGACAGAAGTTAAATTCCTAGGAGTCCATTTCACATCCAAACTATCATGGAACGCTCATATTGAATACTTATTAACAAAGGCGAGGAAAATATTAAATTTCCTTAAAATTATTTCTAAAGAAAAATGGGGACAGAATTCATCTACATTGATAACTCTATGTAAATCTTTAATGAGGTCGAAAATAACATATGCCCAAGAAGTAATCTTTAGCGCTCCCAAATACCTATTGAAAAAGCTTGAAAGTATTGAATGCAAGGCATTGAAATTAGCACTTGGCCTTCCGGTGCATGCATCATCTTCTCGTACGTATTATGAAGCGCAGATGCTTCCCTTAGATGAATACAGAGAGTTAGCGTGTTGTAAACTTGTTATCAAGAGTACAGCTAATAAAACGCACATTAGATCTGAAATAAAAATGAGGTCAGATATTGATTTTCCTAAAAGAGCAAAATCTATAGCTTCTCAAAAAACACTGGCAACGTACACGTCAAAAAGTATTACTGATTCTGGAGTTCTAATCGATAACGATGCTCTATCCATTAGACCGTTATTTTCTCCTATACCACCATGGGAGCTTAATAAAGCACATTTTGATATTGAACATACTAATATGAAAAAAGATGAAAACATAAACATGTTAGCAAGCTGTATCAAATGCCATATTGAAAAGAACTATTCAAATTATTTGAAAATATACACAGACGGTTCGTGCATTGATAAACAAACAGGTTGTGCATTCTTAATACCAGACTTAAGAGTAGAGAAATCATTTTATATCGGAATTAACAAATCGATATTTACAGCAGAATTAACAGCGATACTCCTGGCTTTAAATTATCTTTTAAACTTTCCAAAAACAATATTTCAAATTCTGTTCTGTGTTGATTCTAAATCAGCTCTTCAGGCATTAAAAGTTTCTCAATTGCACACAAGACCTGAAATGGTCATAGAGATAATTTGTATGATACACATGTTGATTGCAAGAGGAACCCATGTAGTTTTTTGTTGGATTCCTTCACATTGTTCTTTTCATTATAATGAAAAAGTAGACAGGGCAGCTAAACGTGGAGCCAAAAATAGTTTTGGTTCAGAACTGTTTGATTTCCCCTTATCAGTACATGAACAGTGTAACTTAGTTAAGTCGCATATCTGGAAAGCTTTCGAATATAGTATGGTAGATCACGTTTATAAAGAACAGTTTGATATTAAAAGAATCAAAGAGAATTTTAATCTTAATAGAAAATTACTCTCATTAATGCACAGGTGGAAACTTAATGCATTTAAAACAAAATATGTAAAAAACGTAGTTTGCGTATGTGGAAACAAAATTACTCCAATTCATATTGTTTCATGCAATGATATGAAAAAAATCATTCCAGTATTGAAGCAAAATACTGTGCAGGCCATTTTTCAGTCACCAGCTTTAACGTACGAATTCTTTGTACACTTAGAGCGCACCCCTATTGGAAAATACTTATAATATTTTTATTAACTTTATTTGCGGGGGATAAGAAAGGAAGGGGGGTGGGGTGGATAAAATGGGGGGGGGGGGGGGAAGCAAAGGATTTTGTTTGTTTGTTTATTCTTTTTTTCCTTTTTTTCCCCTTTTTTCTTTAGTACTGTCATCCGTTTTGACTTTAATTGATAAGTTAGTTGTTGGTTATAAGTATTTTGTTTCATGTTAATCTTCACTTATGACTTGTGTAAAGATATTCACACACTTACACATCCACAACTCTCTCACTCACACACACAGGCACACATACTCACACACACACACGCACACACACACACACACACACACGCACACGCGCGCGCGCACACACTCACACGCACACACACATTCGCGTGCACGTGCACCCATACATATACACATACACACATTATGTGCACGCTCGCAATTACTTCCGTACACATTCACTTTTTTTTTTCTTTTTTTTTTTTTTGGTCTAATATCACGAATAGTGGATAGACGTTAAATGAAGGACACACACACACACACACACACACACACTCACACTGACACACACACACACACTCACTGACACACACACACACACACACACACACACACACACACACACACACACGCACGCACGCACGCACACACACGCGCAGAGAGAGAGAGAGAGAAAGAGAGAGAGAGAGAGAGAGGGAGAGAGAGAGAGAGAGAGAGAGAGAGAGAGAGAGAGAGGAGAGAGAGAGAGAGAGAGAGAGAGAGAGAGAGATTGTGCGTTTTTTTTTGTTGTTGTTTTGTTTTGTTTTTTTGGTTTTTTTTTTTTTTTTTTTGAGAGAGAGAGAGAGAGAGAGAGAGAGAGAGAGAGAGAGAGACACTGACACTGACACTGACACTGACACTTTTTTTTATTGATTAGGCCATAGACCCATATCAACAGGGATTTACACCAGACAGAGGCATATAAACAATAACACATTATCAATTTTTCAATTGTTCATTTCTAATCTCAAAGGCTTTATAAATATATGTTGCAAGTTTGATTTGTATAGATTTGTTATTATTTGCAAGAAGAAGTGAAAGTTTAAAGCTTGAAGGGTTATTAAAGTACTTTTTTGCGATGTACGATTCTCTAATTTCCTGATATCTTGGACAAGAGAGGATGAAGTGTACCTCTGTTTCAGCGTGGAATCGACAAAATGGACAGTCGAATCTTCTTTCACAAGCGTTCTCTCCAAAACGTAATCTGTGGATCTTCAAAGGCGAAACTCCTAACCTAAAGCGAATGAAAAGTGTTCTAACCCTGAGATGTTTCAAGTGATTCAGATACGGCGCTAGAGATAAGGAAGATTTAAATGTGCTATAGAAAGAACATCGTTCACTTGAATTAATGTTTCTTGACCATTCTTGACTATATGATCTAACAAGTCTGTCCTTAAACTCGGCTAAAAATTTTTTCTCATCGCCCACTCCTTGATTTTCCCAAACTTCTTCAAAGCCATACTGATACAATGTGTAACAAACAGATGACGCCCATGTTTTTCTGTTTTGTTCATGAAGATATAAAAGCATTTTGTAAGTTTTGAATGGCAACCGGTGGGGAGACATTTTTATTACACGTAACCAGTATCTAATATACTTTACGAATATGTTAATGTATAATGGGTAACGACCTGTCTCACCGTAGACCATGAGATTTGGTGTTTTAATGGAAATATTCAAAAATCTTTTTAATGCAAACAAGTGAACTCTCTCAATGGCTGTTAGATCATATCCAATACCCCACACCTCTGCACCATAGCTGAGCATGGGGTGGATTTGCGTATCAAAAAGCTTAAAGAATATTGAAGGAGATCTTTCTCCTAGCGACCAGAGTAGTCGGAAAATACATATAACTCCCTTTTTCGCACGGTTAGCAATATCATTCAAAGCATGCGAAAACGACAAGCGAGAAGAAAGATAGATACCAAGGTACTTATACATGTTAACCAATTCCATTCGATTATCACCATAATACCACCGCTCTCGTGCAGCAACATGTCCTCCATTTCTGAATATGATTATGTTTGATTTGTCGAAGTTAACTTCCAGGTCTAGCTTCATAGCAACCTCATGCAAAATATTTAACTGGTTTTGTAGACCACAAACAGAATCAGATGCCAATACGACATCATCTGCAAACATAAGAATAAAGATTTCCGCAAGGTCTGGTATAAGCTGGATGCCGTGTCTGCCAAATTTTGTGATTTCCTCTGCAAGTTCGTTTATAAGAAGAGAAAACAAAACAGGACTACAAATTTCTCCTTGTTTCAGACCCCTGGGGCATAGAAATGAGTCTGTCAGCTCACTACCACAACGAACTTTAGCTTTCACTACCCTGTACATGCCTTGTATGGCTCTGTACATTTTGCCATTTATACCATGTTTCTTTAATATGGTCCAGAGCTTAAGTCTACTCACCGAATCGAATGCTTTTCTGAAGTCAATAAAGGCTATATACAACTTTTTATGGTACAACAACTGTTTCTGGACCATGCCAAAAAGAGTGAATAAATGATCGATAGTGCTATGTTGTTTTCGAAAACCGGCCTGACTGTCATTTAAAATGTTATTATTTACAATCCACTGGGTTAGTCTTTTGTTTAAAATGAAGCTATACAGTTTGCTGCACACATTTAATAAAGAGATGCCTCTATAGTTATCTGGGGTATTTTGGTCGCCTTTCTTATGTAGAGGTTGTATAACAGCCTCAGACCAATCATCCGGATATCGACCTGATGAAAATAATTTATTAAAGAATTTCACCAAGTACGGAGCAATAGTAGTTGCTGAATTTTTAAGAAATTCATTGATAATTCCATCTGGTCCCGCCGCTTTACCATTTCTTAAACTGCGCAGTGCTGAGTATATTTCCAATTCAGTAATATCCTTTTCGAGCATATCACAGTTGATATCTTCACTAGAAGTAGTGTCTAAGTTATCACCTTCGCTGTTATCATCACCTTCGACTTCTTGTGAACTGAACACTCTGGAGAAATGATTATACCATTCCTCCTTGGTTATTGTATTTTGTAGAGAACGCTTTGTTATATGCGATTTGAGTTTGCCCCAAAATGCCTTTGGATCATTGATTGTTTTATGTAGGGATTCAATGACATTTTTACGATGCTCAGTGCTTTTCATTTTTAGAAGATTTTTTATATTCTCTGCGTTTCTGAGCATATGTCTCTCTGTCCTCAATATCATTTGTTCTATTAAATGTTCTCAGAAACTGCCGAGTAACTCGTCTACTTTCTTTGCACTCTAGGTCAAACCAAATCTGCTTTCTTTCTTTTCCTACAATTACCCGTTTCTTCATGCATTGTCCGGCGTTTAAAATACCCTCATTAAACCTTTTAAGAGACGCGTTGATATCATGATCAATCAAATCAGCTGCTTCTCGAAAACAAGTCTGTATCTCTTCTGTTCCCAAACCTGCGAGAAATTCATTCCTCATATCAGAATTCCAAACGTATTTTTCCAGTGTAAATGATTTTGCTCTGATTTGTGAACACGGAACTGTTTCTCTTGCTATACCAACATACAATTCCACTGGCATATGTTTCGATTCAATTTTTTGAGCAACATTCAATGACTGTAGCAATGATATCAAATTTTTTGACACAATAAAGTAGTCAATGACACTGTTGCCAGTAGATGAAATATAAGTAAAATTTCCGCTAGTTCTATCGACACCTGTTCCATTTAAAATGACCAAACTAAACTGATCACAAGTGTTCAATAAATATCTGCCGTATTCATTAATTGTTTGATCTTTAGATGAGCGTTTGTTGTCATTAATTGTTTCGCATTCGTCAGCGAAAACATCTAGAACAAGATCGTCGACATCAATTTCGTTGAAATTTTCACTTCCGGTACGTGCATTCATATCACCCATAATTATAAAAGGAACATCACCTACTAATTCAATAATATCAAGAATAGACTCCTCAATGACAGATATACCATTTTGTATCTCTGTATCTTTATAATAAACGGAGTGGATGGGTGGGACATAACAGCCTAGCAAAACAGATGGAGTGTCTGTGCCTGTGAAATCACCAGAGACTTTGAGTGCAATAATGTTATCGAATTCTAAATCAATTCTATCAAAGTACTCACTCAAATTCTTTTTAACAAGTAGCACAACACCCCCAGACAGACGAGCTGTTGGTGCGTCATTGACCTTAACACCAGGAGCCATAAAAACCACATGATTTGGAAATAATAAAGACGGAAATGATGTGGAAAAAGTTTCAACAAGCAAACAAACATCAAAACTCTCAATATATGCACGTGTATCAAATTGGTATAAGCAACTTAGACCTTCAATGTTATAAGTCAATAAACTTACAGTCTGTGTAGACAAAAAGCCTCTGAATTTACCATTCAAAGCATGGGCCGGGCCGAAATCCTATTCTTTATTTAGGGGATCTGGGAGTGTCTTCTTTGCATTGTTCTGAGATGCACTATTCGAAACGGAGTCTTGCAGAGTTAACTGTCTCTTTTCCCTGACACTGTGCACTGAAGCGCTTCTCAGTCTTGACGAAGGGCCTTTTTTCGAAGTCCTGGGTCTGTTCTGCCTACTGTCTTTCTTGGGCGCTTCATCATCGGCAGGGGAGGCTTTGTCATTGCTGATGCTGGCGTCTGCAGACTGATCTTCAGAAGAACAGTTTGCTTCCGATTTTGCTTCTGTGATGGATTCCTTCCCAGTCATTTCTTGTGACGGAAAGACTTCCCCTCCAGTCCTGCTTACATCACCAGTAGCCTCTGTGCTGCGCGTGTGGTCAGGGTCTTGTTTGTCGCTGGACTCAGTTGAAAAGGCCTGGTCGTGTTGCTGCTTTTCTTTGTCCGGACTTTCGTGATCTTCCGTTATGGGGCTCTCAACAGCGAAATCATTCGCCAGGCAATCTTTGATCTTTGGACTGGGTTCAGGGACGCTGTCACTGTCAGGAATCCTTCCACCACAGGCTGAACCGGTGAAAAGTGACTGCGATGTTGCTGGCTGATCTTCGCACGTCAGGTCGGGGACACTGTCGTT
>CM065730.1:58480246-58507746 GCA_033310375.1 Conus canariensis
ATCTCCCCCCCCCCCCCCCCCCCCCCCCCCCCCCCCCCCCCCCCACCCCCACCCTCCCCCACCCTTACCCATCTCCCCCTCCCCCTCCCTCCACCCACCCCTCCTCCCTCTCCCGCTGCCCGTCTCCCCATCTTCTTTCCCTTCCTTACCTGAAAGTGGGTTTAACGCTTGGGGGGGGGGGGGGGGGGGGGGGAGGGAATCAAACGGAACCGATCGATTCGGAGTACTGTCAGGGGGCCGGAAGAGCTCAGTTGGTAGAGCGCCGAACTCGTAATCCAAGGGTCGCGGGTTCGAATCTCCGCCGGGCCGTTTCGGTACAGAGAGATTTTTCCCTCGGAGTTAACGTTGGTTCTGACTCCATTTCCCATACAGTCCTTCGAATGAGACTATAAACCGAGGTTCCGTGTGTGAACGCACGCATAACAATCGGAGTGTTGTCTTTCTTGAGCAAAGAAGAAGGAAAGACAACCACAGGACCTGCTCCTTCTCCACGTGCAAAGTACAGAACACTCCCTCCCTCAGGGTCATTTGCGGTGGGGGTAGTGGGGGCGGTGGAGGGAAGTATCTGTGGTGTCAATGAGTTCTGTTTTCCATCCAATACGAAGATGTGATGGTATCCATCACTCTCTACATCATGGCTCTTGCTCCGCGCTCACCGAGAGTAAGCAATGCCGACAGTTCTTTCTACCAACCACAAAACGTTACTATTTTTGTGCCTAGAGGAAGGAGGGGGTGGGGGTGGGTGGGAAGAGGGGGATGGCTCTGAACACAATTTGAAAAAGGAAACCTTTTGACCTCCAACCTTTAAAGACATTAGTCGTCTCGGTTCTTTGGAAGATGAAATGGACTTCAAACAAAAGACACTGAATGAGAGAGAGGACAGGGTAATCTTCGTCTTTGTTTAAAAAAAAAGACGAATTAGAAAGAAACAGTGTACATTTTGTCTTTGTGTTTCATCTCTCTCTCTCTATACACACACACACACACACACACACACACACACACACACACACACACACACACACACACACACAATTCAAAGATTTAATCCTGTGACCCCTTTTGGGGCATGGAGGACTTAAAACAAAATAAACAAATGTAAATGAAACACATCAAACATCAAAAAATTTTCCAGATAATTAACACACTGGATATGTTACACAACTTTACTAAGTTTTAAAAACTTCGCTAAGTTTAGCAACACTTTTTTATTACCACAGAGCAAACGACAATAGTTAAATACGGACTTTATACATGTAAATTGTTTTGGTATAAACTTATTTCTAACATCATCATATTTGGTGCATTTCATTACAAAATGAAATTCGTCGCCAAGGTCATTCTGGTCGCAGTCCCGACAGAATCGTTCATCATGAGGTATTCCAAATCGTCTGCCAGTTTCGATCATGAGTTTATGATTACCACAGCGGAACCGAATTAGTGGGTATATATAAACATCAGGCAACATTTCAATATATTTTTCACGGCAAAACTCTGTTTTAAAATTCCTATAAAATAAACACTTATTACTAGATTCTAAAGCATCGTTCCATGCACGTATGTAAACATCTTCTAATGAATTACGAACATTTCTGCAGATACTGTGAACAGACGAAAACTTTTGTGTCTCCCACACAAAGTCGAATCCTGTTTCGATAAGGATATTCCGTATACACATCAACCACCTAGATGTAAAACCCTGATTTCTGTATAAATCATATAATACTTGATACAATCTAGATGAGTATTTGTTTGTTTGTGGTGAAAGTAAGGATGACCAGAATTTTATCATTCGTGCATATACTTGAACTGAAACAGGATACATTCCTAGTTCTCCATATATTAGTTCTGTTTTAGTAGAACGATTTAGATGAAAAAGATGCTTAAAAAATTTAAGCTGAAAACTTTCCATTAGCTTTAAATCACTATATCCCAAAATTTCACAGCCATATAAAAGTACAGGTAGAACCATTGATTGGTATAAGTCCAGCACAATGTTTATAGGCAAATTTTGAAATCTTGCCATCTTTAGTAAAGAAAACATTGCACATTGCGCTTGGTCATACAAATACTTCTTACATTTATAAAAATTTCCTGTTCTGTTAAAGATTATACCTAAATATTTGAAAGTGTGTACTATTTCTATGGACTGGTTTTTGAACTTTAGTTTTTTTTCTAGGATTGTTGCGTCCATTAAAGACTACACCCTTTGTTTTTGCTACATTAACATTCAGCTTCCATGCGCTACAATACTCGCTTAATACATCAAGAGCATGCTGTAAACCACAAAAAGAATCTGCAATAACAACAATATCATCAGCGTATAAAAGTAAAAGTAAACTAATGTAACTTAATAAATCTGAGTCAGGGAGATTTAAATCAATATTCAAGAAAGCACAGTTACGATCTGTGAGATATAGTTCAAGATCATTCAAATACAAAGAAAATAGCAAAGGTGAAAGATTTTCACCTTGACGAACACCTCTAAAACTGACAAAATATTCAGACTGACTCCCATTTATAAATATACAAGATTTTATTTGCTGATACATATTCGTGATTACTTGCAAAATCTTTCCATTTACACCTTCTTTGATAAGCTTTTGCCATAATCCCTGCCTCCAAACTGAATCGATTGCTTTTGTGAAATCAACAAAAACACAAAACAATTGCTTTTTACGACTATTGAAAATATCAATCAAACTTTTTAAAACAAATATATGATCTGTTGTAGAATGATTTCGTCTAAAACCAGCTTGATTTTCCGAAAGTGTGTTGTTATTCTCAATAAAATCTGTCAAACGGTTATTCAGAATTGTTGTGAACAGTTTTCCAACACAACTCAGAAGTGTTATACCCCTATAATTGTTACAGTCCAATTTGCTACCTTTTCTTTTGTATATTGGCAGAATAAGTCCAGTTAACCATTCTTATGGTATGGTCCCTGTATCAAGAACTTTATTGAAAAGTTTACAATAACTTGTTTTGAGAACTGGAATGCTTTGCTTTATATATTCATTTCGTATTTTATCTATCCCGTGCTGTACAGCTTTTTCAACGTCTTCGTCACGTATTGGTGCATTTAAAAATTCAAGATCATGTTGCAAGTCACAGTCAATATCCCTTTCGTTCTCAACACTATCTGGTTGAACATTCAATGATTTAAAATGTAAGAAAAGATCATTCATACTAACAGGGCATTCATTTCTGTTTCTGACTTTAATATTTTCCCAATATTCTCTTGGTCTATTAGCTTTTAATCTACGAATCTTCTTATGCCAGTGCTTTGTGTAAACTCTATACGATTTTCTGAGAACTTTTTTGTATTCTTTACTGCTAATTTCAACCTCTCTACGGTTGGGACTAGAATCATTTAATTTAGTTCTATGTTTGGCTGTAAAATACTTTTTTCTATGTTCCCTGCATGTGGCATCAAACCACGGCTTATTTTCATGGTTTTTGTCTGACTTTTGCTTTGTACCTTTTGATACATGTTTGACTTCTCCCAGTGTGTCTTTAGCTGTTTCTAATAGAATTTGCGATAACAATGTATAGTCATCGGCAACAGAAGCGTTTTCATTATCAAGTATATTGTTTAATTCCTCTATGTTTTTAGTGAGTAAGTTTTCTTTAAACATCTCACCTTTAGATGGATCCCACTTCTTAATGTTTGCATAAAACAAAGGTCTTCCTGTTTCAGGACATCTAACACTTCTATTATTTTCACTGAAAATTGAACTTTGAGTGAAAGCATTGTTTGACGTTCTCCGCGAAATGCTGAGAGATAAAAGAATTGGACGGTGAACATCTGAAAGCATGGCGTCAAAGGGATCAACACTAAAGTCAGCAATATGTGTGAACAAATATGGTGAACCCAGCATATAATCAATCACAGTACATCCACTGCTAGTGCATCGACCAATACCTGCGTCTCTGCCAACTCTCCCATTAAATATAAACAAATTTTGTGATTTGCAAAAATCAGTAAGTCGATAGCCATAGTTATTAGGTCGACGTACATCCTGGGAACACCTCGCAATAGGGATTTCAAGATTTTCAATACACAGGTGAAAAACTATCAGCAATAATGTCATTGATATTTGTATCAAACTTCAGAAAATCAGGCAAACATTTAGTATAAGCATTAAAATCTCCCATAAGAAGTACATGGCAGTTAGAATCATGACGTGTAAGACTAGATTCCAAATCATCAAAACAGTTAACTGAACCATAAGCAGTTCCCTCTGGAGGAATATAAACTGAACCGACGAGCAGATCTTTATCATAACCTGTCAGCAGTTTGTTGATTTTTAACCACAAAACACAGTCACTATCACCATTGGCTTCAGGTTCCAATAACTGAATAAAATCTTCATATGTTGTTTTATAGGCAATTGCTATGCCACCGGATCTCTGATACGAAATATATTTTCGACTAAACAAAGCAATAGAGTAACCAAGATTACTAAAGCAGTCCACTAAATAGTCAAGAGTCTTGTGCATCAGTTCTACTTTCGGTGAACGTTAATATGTCAAACTGGGAAATATAGTTCGTAAATTCTTTAAACTGCAAACGACTTCTTAGTCCACAAACATTGAGGGACAGGAAAGACAATCTACATTTAGAATCAGAAAAAAAACTTGAAGCACAATTCAAACTAGGAACACTGTCAAGGCTTGAATACGGATGTACATCACCGCGTCCTCCAGCAGACCCCTATAGCTCACAGACAAGGAGGTGCTGCAGCCCAAGGAACTGGAAGTCCACGTCGACGCCCAACTTGAACAGGTCGTCAGGGCTGTCCACCATCACAACTTGCGCCCTCTCCTGACCAGGAATCTTCTTCAGCTCACACCGAAGTCTGCCATCAGGAGTGGTATATACCTTGTCCACTTTGTCGGACTTCTTCACCAGTTGAAGAAGCCTGCTGCGAAGGACAGTCAAGTCGTCGTTCAGATAGACTCGCTTGTATTGTTCTATCTTATGCAGCTCCTTCTTCTTTCTGATGACCTCACCTTTCACACGTCGAGAAAGAAACTTTACAAGCACTGGCCTGCACTTGCCACTAATCTTCTTCCCGTTCCTATGAACAACAGATATGTCCGAGGCCTTTACTTCACACCCTGCCTCTTAGAACAGCGTTGCTACCTTCTGATCGAGGTTCTCCTCGTCTTCTTCAGGCAGATTGACGATCCGCACTGTTTCCCGCCTGGTGTGTTGTTCCTGGCGATCAAGGGAGTAGTGCAGCTGCAGGTTTGATTTCTGCACTTGTTGCAGAATTTCCGTGTTTTTATTGAGGACAGTGTCCATCACTCCAGTGAGTACCCTCTCCAACCCCTTCACAAACAAACTTTCCATTTGTTTGGCAATCACTGGAACTAGAATTTCGGCGACGCGCATTGCAATAACGTCACTATCAACATTGACGTCATTCTGGTTCTGATTTTTTTCCTTTAGGCGTTTTCTTGCCGCTGTTCTTCTGCTGGCACGGTCTCGTCGCACTCAGTCTGTGCAAAATGCTCTCCTGCACCTCTTCGCACACTCCTGCTGTCGACTCCCTCACCAGCTTCTGTACAACACTGTCCAAACCAGAATCCTGCCACTGCACTGAAGAAGTAGAGGCCTCAACCGACATTCTGGCACGGTCAGTTCAAAACCAAAATAATAGAAATTAGACCACTCACTTGATCAAAAATAAAAAAAAAGCGGCATAAACTGAAGTCCGGAACACTTACTACCCGATGGCTAAAGTTTCAAGTATAAAGTTAAGGAAAAACTAATACAAAAGAAAAAATACGGAGCTCAAAATTTCAGCCGACCATCAGAATGACCCGGAAGTGACACACACACACACACACACACACACATATATATATATATATATATATATATGTGTGTGTGTGTGTGTGTTTGTGTGTGTGTGTGTGTGTGTGTGTGTGTGTGTGTGTGTGTGTGTAACGGAGGACGTGATTCGCCGATTTCTGCACAATCTCTTGTGATTAGTAAGGTAAACACTTCGGCATTAACATGTCGGTTGTCGGAACCAACGACGATGACCGACGACGAAAAAGACCGCCATACAATACAGGGGGGTCAACCCTTAGGCAAACGCACAGGAAACACTCTCTCCCCAAGAAGGTGAGGTGTGGCAGACAGAAAACGAATCCGGATTTGAAATGGATACAAGCGTGCGGTATCCCATGACATGGTGGCACTGCTCATCACAAAGGTTTTTTCTTTTCTTTTTTTTTTCATTTTTTGCGTCGTCTTTACGATGACCGACTTTTCTCAAAGAAATAACAACTCTGGTAGCTTTTCACGTTGTGGAAACTCAGTGTAGAGCAGCTGGGCGAGATTTAAAGACCACCAAATCAACAGGAACAGAACACCCACAGGTCAGGTTACTGTCCACACGTACCCAAAGTGACACAGTAGCCGAGAAGACACAGCTCAGGAGAGTGGGGGTGAGGGGTGGGGGGTGTGGAGAAGGAGGCGTTTTTTTTTTTTTTTTTAACAGAATACCTGGCCACCAGAGCCCCCATACGTTAGAGAGAGAGAGAGGGCAGCCAAATTGTCCGATTTTTTATGTTGTAATCAGCGGAGTTCAAACTCGAAACAACCAACGGCTTTAACTTGGTGTTTGAACGGCAGAGCTTGAGATGAAAATGCCGCTGTCCCAGCCTACCAATCAGTGGACATTGCTATTTTGGGTGTGCATGGAGGAAGGAGAGGGTGGGAACTGAACGTAACTCGGAAAAGATAGCCTTTGACCTCCAACCTTTAAAGACATTAGATAGCCTTTGACCTCCAACCTATAAAGACATTAGATAGCCTTTGACCTCCAACCTTTAAAGACATTAGATAGCCTTTGACCTCCAACCTATAAAGACATTAGATAACCTTTGACCTCCAACCTATAAAGACATTAGATAGCCTTTGACCTCCAACCTATAAAGACATTAGATAGCCTTTGACCTCCAACCTATAAAGACATTAGATAGCCTTTGACCTCCAACCTATAAAGACATTAGATAGCCTTTGACCTCCAACCTTTAAAGACATTAGATAGCCTTTGACCTCCAACCTATAAAGGCATTAGATAGCCTTTGACCTCCAACTTTTAAAGACATTAGATAGCCTTTGACCTCCAACCTTTAAAGACATTAGATAGCCTTTGACCTCCAACCTTTAAAGGCATTAGTTGTCTTAGTTCTTTGGAAGATAAAATGGACTTGAAACGGAAAAAAAAAGAAAACTGAATAAGAAAGTAGACAGGGTAAACGTCATCTGTGGTTTTCATCTCTGTCTTATTTTATCATAAATATTGATTTGTATAAGACAGGCGACGTGATTCGCCAATTTCTGCACAATTCTCTTGTGATTGGCAAGGAGAAACGTCGGCATTAACATGTTGGTTGTCGGAACTAACGTCGATGACGACGATGACGACGATGACGACGATGACGAAAAAGACCGCTGTACGATACAGGGTCAACTGTGAGGCAAATGCACAGGAAACAGTCTGTCCCCAAAGAAGCTGAAGAGCGGTGGGCAGGAAACGAGGCAAGTTTTCAAGCGGATTCAGGCGTGCAGTATCCCATGACATAGTTGAGTGCAAAAGCTCTGCTCATCGCAAAGTTTTTTGTTTTTTGTGGGGTTTTTTTGCGTCGTTTTTACAATGACTGACATTTCCTAACGAATAACAAGTCTGGTGGTTGTTGACCAAGTGAATATTCAGTGTTTTGGTACAAACAGCTGGGCGGGGGATTTAAAGACAACGAAATAAGAAGAAACAGAATACTGGCAGGTCAGGTTACTTGTCCTCACGTACACAAGATGATACGGTAGTCGGGAATTACCAGCCCTGGGGGGTGGGGGTGGGGTGGGGGGTGGGGGTGGGGGAGGAATGGAGTAGGAGGTTTATTTTACAGAATACCTGACCACCAGAGCGCCCACACGTTAAGGAGGGCAGCAGCCAAAATGTCCGTTTGTATTTTGTAATCAGCAGAATTCAAACTCGAAACAGCCGATAGCTTAACTCAGTGTTCGAACAGCAGAGTCTGAGAATGAAAATGCCGCAGTCGTCGCCTACCAACCAGTGGACGTTACTATTTTTTGGGTGCAGGGGAGGACAAAAATACTGGCAGAACATGATTCAGAAAGATTTCCTTTGTAACCATTTAAGACATCGTCATATTCAAGTAGAAGTGTGATTTCAAACAGAAAGAAACTGAATTAGACTCAAATCGTTGAAACTTCGTCTTTTTTTTTCTTTTTTTTTACCCGTCTCTGTCTCTTTTCTTTGCCACTGATGAACATTATCGTAAATGCCGCGGTACGTGATTCATCTGATTCTGTTAACTGCCTTCAGTTCAGGTCAGTGGTTGTTTTAACATCTCTTCATCATCGATGATTTTAGATGATATTTAAAGGCAACAGAGATCACAGAGAATGTCAGACCTGCTGTCTCTGGTTCATTTTCTCATCACCTCATTCCTCGACATGTTAGAATCTAGATACTCTATTCAGAATGCTTCTGAAAACCCCTTTAAAAAATCACAACAGTCTTCTTATCTAGATACTCTATTCAGAATGCTTCTGAAAACCCCTTTAAAAAAATCACAACAGTCTTCTTATCTAGATACTCTATTCAGAATGCTTCTGAAAACCCCTTTAAAAAAATCACAACAGTCTTCTTATCTAGATACTCTATTCAGAATGCTTCTGAAAACCCCTTTAAAAAAATCACAACAGTCTTCTTATCTAGATACTCTATTAAGAATGCTTCTGAAAACCCCTTTAAAAAATCACAACAGTCTTCTTGTTGATGACGTGATTGCTGCTTCCACTTTCTTCCTCTCATTTTTCATGTTATTCATTTTATTTTTCTACCACGTTTTTTTTTTTTTTTTTTCAATGTTTCCTTTTAAAAAATCCTAAGCACGAGGTGAAATGCTTAGTATATTGTGAATGTATTTAACCGCCAGTATGTTGTAAATGTCTATTTGAGCACAGTATAAGCCTAGGGCTTGTTGTTGCTCATTCGTCCTGACAATTATGAAGGTATTCTGTTTACTTGTTTCTGAAATAAAAGTTATTTAAACCAACAGTCTTCCCAACTCTGACTGGGCAATAACGTGTGGAATGTCCGCAAGACATGTGTCATACATAATATGGTCAATGCTCTCAAGATAGGCAATATTCATACCTTTTAATTTGTATCGCCCCGGTAAAATTGGGCAGTCTAGTAGAATATGATGGACAGAAATTTTTCCACACAATATACACACCTAACATCAGGAGAGAATTTAATGTCCCATGTGTTTAACCTAAGTTTACTGATTATTTGTGCTACATACATGTCTCGGGCAGGAAGGCAATTCATGTGACGTCTTAGTGATATTTTTGTTATGGATGCAGTTTTCCAACCAACGAAGTATTTCATTGTTAGCTGCCTTCCGATTGGCAGGTGAAGGTGACCTTGGCCTTGACCTCTGCGGTCGATCAGACAGCTGAAAGTGACCGGGGCAGGTACTACAGTTCCATAACACAGTCACAGAGAGAGAGGTCCGTTCCCCGTGTGACGTCTTCCGACTGGTGGAGACAGGCGTTAATGGCACGACAACGACGCCTAATTAGAAACCTGACGTTCTCTCTTTGTTACCGGCGAGCTCTCTCTCTCTCTCTCTCTCTCTCTCTCTCTCTCTCTCTCTCTCACACACACACACACACACACACACACACACACACACACACACACACACCAGAGTTGATTTTTGCTGGATCCCGTCTCACTGTAGGATTTCTGGTAATGAGTGGGCTGACCGGGCTGCCAGAAAAGGAGCACGAAAGTCCGATGAATCCATAGAAATCAACATTCCTCTGTGTTTATACGAAGGATATGGTCTCTTAAGAAAGACGTGTATTGAAAAGGTTTATGAAGCCTACAAAAATTTGGTTCTTATTAAAATACATCTACCTCACTCCAAACTGCTCTGCTGTGACAAATCCCAGTCAGCTACTTTTTCTTCTAGCAATGCGGCTAAAAGTGGAAAGATTACCTATCAATTGGCCAACACAAACGTACTTGAAAAAAATAACCGAAAACTTGAATCCCTGTTCTACAGGCTTAAGCTAAACGCTTTCCGTACAAAATTTCGCAAAAATTTAAATTGCATCTGCGGAGCAGTTGAAAGTTTCACAACCCAGCATCTTCTTTTCCACTGCGCATATTTCAAAAATGAAAATCCTGACTGCCTGCGACTTGATGGCACGTGTATTTTCCAGAACTTACGAGGACTTGTTTCTTTTATTAATTCCTTGATGATTAGTCCAATGGGCTCTTTTTTGTAACAAGTGTTCCTACAGATATGAGCGCCTAACATTTTGGTTATACCAGATATCCTGTACTCCTTTATGTTTTAATACTTGCTTTGTGCTAATGTTTAGCCTAATTGTAAAGAATTTTAGTATGAATCACTATATATAGCTAACTGCTCGTAACAAATCTCTTATAGGTCCATCAACACACACACACATGCACACACACATGCGCACACACACGCACGCACACACACACACACCACACACACACACACACACACGCACACACACACACATACACACACGCACGCATGCATACACACGCTATTTCCCTAACTCTGTCTAAAATCACTTTATGTGAATAGACGTTAAATTGAAGAACGAACGAACACACACACATGGGCCTGTGCCCACACACCTACACACACACACACACACACACACACACACACACACACACACACACACACACACAGGTGTACACTCACCACACACACATACAAAGATAATAATGACACAACCAATGCTAAGTAGGTACCCAAGGTCTGACCAGCGCGTTGAGCTAATGCGTAAGGCATCTGCTAATTCGTAGCCACGAGACCCTCTTCTGAAATTCTCTCATCTTAGTCATTCATTGATCCATCAGCTTGAAATCATGCACTGTGTGGCCTCAAAACTCAGCGGATGTGGTGCAGCGTATATGGACTAGTCCGCACGCAGTGACACCTCCTTGATGAAACTGAAACTGAAACTACAAGTGGGGAGAGGAGAAGACAACTCCGCTGCCCCCCCCTCCCCTCCTCGCCTTCTCCCTCCCACGGCAAGCGTAATTCATCCATGAAGGTTTTTATAACTGTTTCTACAGTTTGATTAGGTTGGGGTTCCGATTATGGATAGAGTTAGAGTAGGTTAGATTCTGGGTTAGGGTCGGTACCCTGATTACAGACCACGCCTGATAATGTTGAACGGTCTTCCTGCTTACTTTTCGCAGAGCCCATCCCCAACGCATGTAAACATCCTGTCCCTTGAAGACTGCCATGTCTGGGTGCGTCTGGGCTCAGTGGACAGAATACCGATTCATACGTTGCCAGGTCAAATCCCGCTGACGTTCGAACTATAAAAAAAAAGGTCACTTTTGCTACCTATCTTAACAGGTACTGATGTCCAACAATGTAGATTACCCCCTTCTCTCTCCCCCCCCCCCCCCCCCACACTCCTTCCCTCATCTGCCAGATCACCGGAAACTGGTACAGATGTCATCTGCCGGATCACCGGAAACGGGTACAGATGTTAAAGCGAAATGTCGGCATGAGAAAAGGAACAGTGTCTCAAGTGTCATGTGTTCAAAGGAGGTCACCCTTAAAACTATCGCCAACAGCAGGAATAGTTCTAGTTCTTCGTTTGTTTTATTTGCTTTCAAATAAGGTTTTCTTGAGAGTTAGTTTTAGGTTGGGTTGTTGTAAGGGTTAGGAGTACGTGGAGGTTAAGGTAAGGGTTAGCGCTTGGCAGATGGGTAGAATTTGAATTTAATGAAAAGTTCGTTTGTTGGCACCGAGAAAAAAAATATCACTTTGTTAACTCCTCGACATTTGCTTTGCTTTAATGTATTGTCATTTGATGGTGACGATATATAATCAAAATAACCCCCTCCCACCCCACCCCCATCCCACACCCCTACACACTGCCGCATTAAGTGGGTGGCCATTTCAACTGAACATAACACGACGTCAAGGGAGATGATCTCCATTCTTGCTCCCCCACCCCCACCCCCTCACCCTTTCTTATCTTTTAAGAGGTGAAGAAGCTCTGTGGTGCATTCCATGTCATGTACCACTCACAGTGAAACATATTCTTTTAGAGTGTTGGGACTTGCATGATGTGAGACATAAACACTTTACAGCAGACTCCATGAAAACCTTGTTCAGAGATGTCTCACCTGATGTGATCTTTGAATTTTTGAAAGAGATTAACATTTTTTGTCTGATCTGAAATTCTACGGAAGAAAGAGTTTTAACGAAGCTTCCGGTGTGTTTTTAGAAGGTGCATTTTAAAGGGTTGTGTGAATTAAAAAAAAAAATTAATTGACTTGTGAAGTGACAATAAACAAGTAGGGTAACTCTTGCTCCCACAAGAAAACATAACTCCAAAGGAATGCTGCTTACGACATCGAATCGCCTAGCAGACATGACAGCACAGAGCACACAGAACAAACAAGGAAACATCCCCCCAAAAGGATGCTCCAAGCTTGCCCATATACCCCATACCGAACACATCAACACAGTTTATCGTTTATTATCTTCTGTTCCATGACTCGTTTCATATTTAATTTTGTGAATTGACGTCAACGCGGTGACAGCCCTGGTCATTTTTATGGCCCTTTGCGGTCGGCTGGGCTATAAGCAACATTACCTTACCTTACCCTTCACCCCCCCCCCCCCCCCCCTCCTCTCCCCCACAACGCTGCCGCAGACACTGAACCAAGTTCACGATGCAGACACAGCGACAGTCATTGTCCGTTCGCCGCATCACTCAAATCCTGATTCTTTGGGACAGACCCGTGTGACAGCGAGCGAGAAGCCCTCAGGGGAGGCAAGGCATGGTAGTGTTGATTGTCTCCCTTTAATGAGCCGAGTCAGTGACCGTGCACGTTCGGTTATTTCCGTCCGGGAAAGATCGGAAATCGGTGGTACGGCCGGTGGAGTTGAGGAGGAGAAACGGACATACGGTTCAACGTCCTGATTTTACGGCCAGAGAGGAGTCGTCTGCCTCTTCCGTTCCTTGCACGCAAAGATCTGCTGGAGAAGATTTCACTTCGGTACCCCCCCTCCCTCTCTCTCCCCTCTGTTCTTCTCACCCACCTCCGCTACACCCCTCCCCTTCCTTAATCTCCTGTCGCCCCTCTTCCTTCTGCAATACAGCGTTTTGTTTTTTATATCTTGAAGATCAATTTCGACTTCACCACAATTAACTGATAAATTGTAGAGCTTTTTAAAGCATTAAAAAAAAAAAAAAATCAAATCTGTCTGTCTGTCTGTCTGTCTCTCTCTGTATGAAAACCTGGTCAGTTTGTTGTCAGCATGCCTTGCGAGCGCGTGCGCGTACACACACACACACAACACACACACACACACACACACACACACACACACACACACTCATTTATTCATTCACTTGCTCATTCATTCTTTCATTTGTTTTTTTCGTTCGTTCATTCATCTAAATGGTTCTTTGTTCATAGACGTTCATCTTCCTAGAATTTTCAGATTTGTGTTGAAAATGTGGACGCATGTGCGGTGACGATGGGTAATGTGGACGCATTTGCGGTGACGATGGGTAATGTGGACGATGTGCGGTAACGATGGGTAATGTGGACGCATGTGCGGTGACGATGGGTAATGTGGACGATGTGCGGTGACGATGGGTAATGTGGACGATGTGCGGTAACGATGGGTAATGTGGACGATGTGCGGTAACGATGGGTAATGTGGACGATGTGCGGTGACGATGGGTAATGTGGACGATGTGCGGTGACGATGGGTAATGTGGACGATGTGTGCGGTAAGGACGATGGGTTAATGTGGACGATGTGCGGTGACGATGGGTAATGTGGACGATGTGCGGTAACGATGGGTAATGTGGACGATGTGCGGTGACGGTGGGTAATGTGGACGATGTGCGGTGACGATGGGTAATGTGGACGATGTGCGGTGACGATGGGTAATGTGGACGATGTGCGGTGACGATGGGTAATGTGGACGATGTGCGGTGACGGTGGGTAATGTGGACGATGTGCGGTAACGATGGGTAATGTGGATGGATGTGCGGTGACGATGGGTAATGTGGACGATATGCGGTGACGATGGATAATGTGGACGATGTGCGGTAACGATGGGTAATGTGGATGGATGTGCGGTGACGATGGGTAATGTGGACGATATGCGGTGACGATGGGTAATGTGGACGATGTGCGGTGACGATGGGTAATATGTGTATATCACACACTGAGAGGAGACAGGGAGAGATGGGGGAGGAAGAGGAGAGAGAGAGAGAGAGAGAGAGAGAGAGAGAAAGCGAGAGAGAGGAGAGAGAGTGAGAGAGAAAGAGAGAGAGCGGAGAGAGAGAGAGAGAGAGAGAGAGAGAGAGAGGAGAGAGAGAGAGAACGAGATAGAGCGAGCGAGAAAGAGAGAGAGAGCGAGAGAGAGAGAGAGAGAGGGAGAGAGAGAGGGGGGAGGGGGATAGAGTGCGAGGGTGTTTAATTCTAGACTTCACAAACACTGAGAAATCACGTACCTATATCTCTGTCAAAAAAAAAAAAGTTTTTTTTTTTTTTTTTTTTTTTGAATACATAGAAGAAAACTATTCTTATTGACAAACGCCCGAATTTTATCATCATCGATTGCTTTTGGGGAGGATTGCGTCCTTTCTTTCTCTCTTCCCCCCCCCCCCTGCTCCCCCCCCCCACCCCCACCCCTTCGCCACCCCACCCCACCCCCTTTCTCTCTGCCCCCTCCCGCTCTAAGTCTCTTTCCCTCACGACGTCTGTCTATCTGTCTGTCTGTCTTGTCTCTCTCTCTTCTCTCTCTCTCTCTCTCTCTCTCTCTCTCTCTGTATGTCTGCCTAACTCTGTTTGCGTTTCTCTGTCTGTCTGTCTGTCTCTGTGTGTTTGTCTCTGTCTTTGTCTCTCTCTGTCTCCCTTTGTCTCTGTCTGTCTGTCTGTCTGTCTGTCTCTCCTCTCTCTCTCTCTCTCTCTCTCTCTCTCTCTTCTCTCTCAACAAACTTCCCAGTTAGCCACGGCGGTCTGTTCAACAGATCCAGACATTCCATAACCGTGGCCCACAAAACTACGGACAACGTCCAGCTACCGACTCCAACAGGTCAAGACCCGAACTACGGTGACCGCACTCTCTTTTGTGCCCCTGTCTACCGCAACCCCCCCCCCCCCCCCCCCCCTTCCTTCCCCTCCCCCGTCTCCCCGAAGTCCAACAGGTCCCCGCCCCTTTTCACAGGTTACGTGTTTACTCCTCTCTCTCTCTCTCTCTCTCTCTCTCTCTCTCTCTCTCTCTCCCCTCTCTCTCTCTGTCTCTCTCTCTCTCTGTCGTTGTCTCTGCCTCTCTCTGTCTCTCTGTGTCTGCCTAACTTGGTCTGCGTGTCTTTGTCTCTGTCTCTCTGTCTCTGTCTCTCTGTCTCTCTATGTCTGCCTAACTTAGTCTGCGTCTCTCTCTCTCTCTCTCTCTCTCTCTCTCTCTCTCTCTCTCTCTCTCTCTGTGTCTCTCTCTCACTCTATATGTCTGCCTAACTTGGTCTGCGTCTCTATCTCTGTCTCTCTGTGTGTCTCTCTCTGTCTCTCTCCCTCTCTTTCTCTCTCTGTCTGTGTGTGTGTCTGTCTGCCCAGCTTGGTCTGCGTCTCTCTCTCTGTCTCACTCTCTATGTCTCTCTCTCTTTCTGTCTCTGTCTCTCTGTCTGTGTCTCTGTCTCTCTCTCTCTCTCTATGTCTCTGTCTCTCTCTCTATGTCTCTGTCTCTGTCTGTCTGTCTATCTGTCTGTCTGTCTGTCTCTCCTTGTGTACGTCTGCCTAACTTGGTCTGCGTCTCTCTCTCTCTCTCTCTCTCTCTCTCTCTCTCTCTCTCTCTCTCTCTCTCTCTCCAACACACACCCTTTTCCCCTGGACAATCACGCTAAGCAAGATGGACTAGAGTCATCAGCTGTCCGAGGGGATTATCAATCATGTCCATTGTCCACAATGCTGCCCCGTTGTTTCGCCAAGTTATTACGGTAAGCCAGCGATTCCCGCGTGACCACAGTGTCTTAGTTTAGTCTAAGGGCCTGCCTGGTGTGCGTACTACTAGCGAAGGAGAGACTGGGGAACAGGGGGTTTGTCGGTGGGTGGCTGGGATAACGGATTGCGTACTCTCTTGTTTGATTGTTGTTTTGAGGCATAGCTGCATTTCTTTTTTTTTTTCCTTGCTTTCTTTTGCTTGTTTGTTTTGTTTTGTTTGTTTCTTTCTTCTTCTATTCTTCTTGTTCTTGTTCTTCTTTCTCGTCTTTTTCTTCTTCTTCTTCTCTTCTTTTTCTTCTTCTTCTTCTTCTTCTTTCTCTTCTCTTCTTCGTTTTCTCCTCCTCCTCCTTCTTCTTCTTGTCCCCTTCTTCCTCTCTCTCTCTTCTTCTTCTTCTACTTCTTCTTCTTCACCTCCTTCATCTTCTTCTTTTCCTTCTTTCTTCTTCTTTGTTTCACTAGCATAGTGCATTTTCTATATTTTTCCCCACGGGCAAAACTCCCTTGATTTCCTTCTTTGTTTCTTTCTTCCTTTCTTTCTTCTTTCTTTCTTCCTTTCTTCTTTCTTCTTCCTTTCTTTTTTTATTTGACTGGTACAGTGTATCTTCTACACTCTTTTCCCCACGGGTACACTCCTGTGATTAGTTCCATTCAGTTTTAGGTCCACCGCCACCAGAGAGGACATAGCACACGGGAAAAACCATCCATGGACAGACGGGGAAGATCTGTTATGATTATCAATATTATCACTATTATTATTATCATTATTACTGTTATTGTTGTTGTTGTTATTGTTATCATTATCATGACTATCATTATTATCTATTTCTTATTACTATTATTATCATCATTATTATTATTTTATTATTATTATCATTATCATCATCATCATCATCACCATTATTATTATTATAATTATTCTTTTAACTCGCATTGTCTCTTTCTAGACAGCCTCGTTTTCATTCAACGTCCATCTGGTGCCCAAATTGAGAAGAGAAGTGAGTGCTCGTTCTTCGTTTTCATTGGCCTGAATGTTGCTTCGCTTGCCTGAAGAAGACCTAAGAGGTCGAAACGCGTCGTGTTTTGTCTTGTCATTTGTTTGTCCCCATTTGTTTGAGCAGATTAACTGTAATTTCACTGTAAAAACTTGTTTCAATTTCCGCCTGCGTTCACCTCACTTTGAAATTGCTTTATACTTCACCCGGACCACCAGAACGACAACATGTTCAGATGGGCAGCGAAATAGCGCGGATTCTTTTCTGCGTGCTACGTACACTGCTGCACAAGGGGTCTTGGTTTGTGGTCTACTTCAAAAGGCTAGGTCTCTGACTACTGGTTAACATCTCGTAGGAGAGAGAGAGAGAGAGAGAGAGAGAGAGAGAGAGAGAGAGTGGAGAGAGAGAGAAGGAGAGGAGGAGGAGGAGGAGGAGGAGAGGAGAGAGAGAGAGAGAGAGAGAGAAGAGAGAGAGAGAGAGAGAGAGAGAGAGAATGTGTACTTAGATTATAACAACAATTTTCATTAATCTTAATATTGATGCGTTTATGGGCATTAACATAATGGCACAATCGTAACCCACCCCAACCCCCTCTTTCCAACACACACACACACACACACACACAAGGCGCGCGCGCGCGCGCGCACGCATACGCACGCACACACACAAACACGCGCGTGCGCGCGCGCACACGCACACACCCATAACAAGTAATCAGACCTAGTACCTATATCTTGAACTAGAAAAAGAAAAAAAAAAACTCCCAGAAAGCCCAGCCCCCCCCCAGCCCCCCCCCCCCCTCCCCGCTTGTACTTCAACCTTTTAACAATCACGTGACTTTGTTGTGATGGTCACTGTAGCGCATACATCACTCGACATTCTTTGGTTGTCGGGTCACGTGTTGTACAAAACAGACAGCGCCCCCTGGTGGCCTTCTCACCCACCTTTGCATCATCAGCAGCTCAAAATAGCCACAGCGTTATTCATTGTTTTCATCCTACGTGAGTAATGTGCTCTTAGCAGGTGAGCATGCAACAGAGAGAGAGAGAGAGAGAGAGAGAGAGAGAGAGAGAAGCCGTGCTGCAATAATTCAATAATTCTCTGATCTGACGCAAAACGTATCGTAACACTCGGCGTATGGATTACCCCAACCTCTCCAAACCCCTTCACACATACACACAGGCGCGCCTGCACGCGCGCGCGCGCGCATAACACAAGCACGCACGCACGCACACTCGCTCGCGCACACAACAATCTCCTCTCTCTCTCTCTCTCCTCTCTCGTCAGTCTTTCTCGCTTCCTCCCCCCCCCCCCCCCCCCGTCTCTTTTGCGCGCACGCACGAACACACACACATATACACATACAAACACACATACACACGTGTGTGTGTTGTGTGTGTGTGTGTGTGTGTGTGTGTGTGTGTGTGCGCGCGCGTTCAGTTTGTGAACAAACTGGAGCAATAGGAGGACAGATGGGGGACGAGGAACACGGAATACAGGGAGGGGAGAGGGGGGGGGGGGGGGGGGAAAAGAAGGGGTTTGGAGAAAACCTTTCAACCGTACACATAAAAACATTGAAGTATTGCATTTCTGGAAAAGAGAGGCACGCGCGCAAGCTCTCTCTCTCTCTCTCTCTCCTCTCTCTCTGAGTGTACAGATGTGCGTCCGTGGGCGCACTTGAGAGAGAGAGAGAGAGAGAGAGAGAGAGAGAGAGAGAGGGGGGGGGGGCTTCTACTAGGATGAAACCAGTAGTAACATTTACTACAGTCATATGTACCACGCGCAATGGATACAGATAGCACTTAGAACAAAACTACGACTACGAATGCGACGGATAATAACAAAAACACTATCACTGCTGTTATAAACAAAATTAAAATTAATCTATCATCATCATCAGCAGCATCAGCATCATCATCATCATCATCATCATCATCATCAATCAATCAATCAATCAATCAATCAATAACAGCAACAACAGCAACAACAACAACGACAACAACAACAGCTACAACCATTCCTCCTCCTCCTCCTACTATTGCTGCTGCTGCTACTACTACTTCTACTATTAATGCTGCCACTACTACTACTACTACTACAACTACTACTATTACTACTACTACTACCTACCACTGCTGCTGCTGCTGTCACTACTACTACTACTACTTCTACTGCTGCTACTAGTATTGCTGTTGTTGTTGTTGCTGCTGCTGCTATTACTGCTACTACTACTACTTCTTCTACTACTACGACAGCCCTAATTTGGCCTTATGTGATCGTGTGGCCTATGAATCAAATGAATGACATTGAACTTACTGTGTGTGAGCAGTCCCACGGGATGAAGATGAAGATGCACTCGCCACTTGCTGTTGCGGTGAAGCGGCAAAAGTCTGGGAGTCCTTCGTCTTTCTCTCTTTCTTTCTATAAACTGCCTTTTTCTTTCTGTTCGTCAAGAAATTGAAAAAAATGTCTGTGTGTGTATTTAGTGGATCTGTTTCCTCTTCTTTTTTTTGTGTGTATGTGTCTTTCTTTTCAAGCAGTCCGAGAAATCAGCTGTCACTTAGGCAAGTTGCTTCCCTTTTTTCTGTCTTTCTTTTTTTTCCTCCTTTTTTGTTCCTTCGTTCTTCTTCTCTTTCCTTCCGTCTTTCTGATCTGACTCTTATCAAGAGTTAACTCTCTTCTTTAACACCACACACACACACACACACACACACACACACACACACACACACACACACGCACACACGTTCGCGCAGTCGGCAATCACTGTGCAAAAACTGGCACCCTTCTGACCGGAAACGTGGCTGGAGTGACCGTTCCTGACAGGAAGTGCTAGTACAGACGATTTAGGCTGCACGTCACCAACATAGGGAATGCGGTGAGATGGAAGAGAAGCTGCTTTGACTGGTCGGCCTGTGATACAGATGATGAGGTGATGGTGGGCAATAAGCGGTTCGTTGTTCTGTTCCGCATGACCGGACTGCGCTGCCCATGTAACAAAGACAGGCTTCACCTTTGTCCGTTTCAGATGGATGGATATTAGGCTTCAGCCGATGACAAACTAATTTCACACTTTGGTCGATGTCACACTTTGGTCCACACGCAGAGGCTATGTTCTGTCCCTGCAAAAATAGAATTTTTTCACCATTTCGACCACAGAAATTTTTTTGTTATCAATTCGCTTTCATAAAAAAAAAAATCGTACAGCTTGTCCCTCAAGAGGAAGAATTCGATTGTAAAGTCCATAAGCAGTATTTCGACCCACTAAAAGAAGATACAGTTTGACCCACCAGATGGAGATCGTTTTTTTCCCCTACCAGACTTTTTTTTCCATTTGGCTCACTAAGAAGTACATTTTAGGGAGAAGTCCAGAACAAGCGCTTAGCGTTGAATTAGGCAAACAGAAGAAATCATAATCATGCCAACAAGACACAAGCTTTAGTGTTCTGCCGTGAAGTGAAGAAACTATAATCATGCCAACAAGACATAAGCTTTAGTGCTCTGCCGTGAAGTGAAGACATTATAATCATGCCAACAAGACATTAAGCTTTAGTGCTCTGCCGTGAAGTGAAGACATTATAATCATGCCAACAAGACATAAGCTTTAGGCTGTGCCGTGAAGTGAAGAGGGCGGGATGGCATGCTCCAGAAGAAGCAGACTGAATACTTCAACCCACAAGCAGACGTCTATTTTATAAGGAAGTTTACAGGAAGAGTCTGGAATCCATCCTATTATTGTCCAGAATTTAAAGTTCAAACCTAGAAAATGACTTTCATTGAGAGTTTGCCTCAAAAGTCGTAGATTTATGGGTTTTTTTTTTAATTAACTATTTCGCAGTTTGCCCTACGAGCGGTAAAATTTGTAACTTTGTTTAGAGCAAATAAAGTTGGCCCTCAAAAAAAAAAAAAAAAAAAAAGGAGACAAAAAAGAGAAAGAAACTTGAAAATTTGATCGACAACAAGTTAGTTTAAGGAACGAAACTTTTGCATAAAAGTGTGGCTGTCCCTCAGAAAAAAAAAAAAAGAGAAAAAAAGAAAAAACACCTTGCAAATTTGATCAACAAGAAGTTTGTTTAAACAACGAAGCCGGTCCATGACAGTGTTTGATATACTGTCACACAAAAAGAAGAGTTTAGAACAAGGTCCACAGGACGTAAATCTTGTAATTTGGTTTACGATCATTTGAATAACTGGGTCAATAAAAACATTGTTGTTAATCTGGTCCACAAGAAGTCTTCATAATTTGGCCCATTGAAGGTCTTATGCCTTGGCTCGCGGAAAGATTTAGTCACCTGGCCCACAAAGAGACCCGACGCCTTAACACACTAGAAGAAGCGTTCATACCTGCCTCACAAGAAGAAATTGTTCATATCTTGAACCTTGAGAACATTTTACACATTGGCCCAGAAGAAGTAAAGTTAATACCCTGGTTAGCAGGACGAAGTTATCAAAACTTGGCTTCTTGGAAGATTTTGTTACTTGGTTTTCAATAAGACGAGTCTATGCCTTGACTCACAAGTAGTTTTAAATAGGCCACAAGAAGGGAATGCTATAGCATGGCCCACAAAATGAGTTTAAGCCTTAACCCACAAGAAGTTCTAGATTTATTATTGATGGTGAGCATTTATGAACTGCTTCCCACACACTGACGTTTATTTATATGAATTTGACCTCCTTCCCCTCGTTTCTTGGCCTACAACTTCCATTTCACCTAAGTTGTCTCGGATTTCTTTTTTTTCTTTGTTTTCTTTTTCTTTCTTTCTTTCTTTCTTTTTTTTCTTCTTCTTCTTTCATTCTTTTTTTCTTTCTTCTTCTTCTTCTTTTCTCCTTCTTCTTCCTTTTCTTTCTTTTTTTCTTTCTTCTTCTTCTTTTTTCCTTCTTCTTCTTGCTTTCTTTTTTTTTTCTTTTTGGCCATTTTCTCTTCACTTTTGTTTTCATTTGATGCTTATTTGCAATGTTGTGGACACTTCAAACATCACTGTTCAGACATCCGTCGAAGATTTTGGAGAGCACAGTCTTTTTCAAAACAGGGCTTTATACAAATTTCTTATTGTCCAATCATATCTATATATGTTTACATGAACTTGTGACACGACTGAAATAAAATGTGAATTAAACCAAGAGGTTGTTATATTTGCCCCACTAAGTTCGTTTTTCATTTTCTTTTTAAAGAAATTGGCTCATTAAAAAAAATATAATCCCGATCCATAAGAAAACAAAAACTATACCTCAATTTACAAAAACAAGATTTTTTAAAGACTCGATCCATGGAAAGTTCATATCGTACCTCTCTCCACTCGACTGTCCACAACTAAACATTCCTCATCACCAGACAGCGTAGAAATCAACCATCATCAGTAGCTGCTGTAGTAGTCGTCGTCGTCGCAGTCGCTGTTGTTGTTATTGTTGTCGCTGTCGCTGTCTTTGGCGTGACAGAGAGCGAGAGCGAGCAAGAGTAGCCAAGGCCAGCCACAGACAACGGACTCACTCCGCTGCCGACGCCGTCACTCACTGAACTGGTCTTCCCCGCAGTGGGGCGGTCGGACGGACAGACAAGTGGAGCGTGACTGACTCCGCCGCACTGGTTGGCCACTGGCAGGCTGACTGCTCTGAACCTGTTGGGTAGCCACTGGCGGACTTCACGACAGCGATAGTGGATGGAAGGAAGGATTGAGAGAGAGAGAGAGAGAGAGAGAGAGAGAGAGAGAGAGAGAGAGAGAGAGGGGGGGTTGCCTCTCTTCTTATCTCAGTCCCATCTCTCCCTCCCTCCCCCCTCCTCCCTCTTTCACTCCCCACCTCTCTCTCTATCCTTCCTCTGCTCTCTCTCTCTCTCTCTGGCACACACACACACACACACACAACACACACACACACACACACACACACAACACACACACGTTCGCGCGCGCAGAGAGAGAGAGAGAGAGAGAGAGAGAGAGAGAGAGTGATTGATTATACCGACATGCGGACTATTCATATATGCAATAATAACATGCTACGTAGTCAAATAGAATGGACAAACACAAACACAGCAAACACACACACACACACACACACACACACACACACACACACACACACAGAGAGAGAGAGAGAGGAGAGAGAGAGAGATTGGTTTGGAGTGGGAAGGGAGTGGAAGGCAGGAGAGAGAGCGGGGGTGAGCGGTGTGCTCAGACAGAATTCCAATTATGGCTTGCAGAAAAGTTTGCAACAGGAAGATTACGATTTGAAATCAAACAATCAATCAAATCATTAACACATGAAATTTTTTATTTCATTTTTATTGTGAATGTTTCTTACAATACTTTAGAATATTCGTACTTTTGTAAACTCGCTGGATGTGAGTTCTAGAGTAAGCTAGGCTTGTTTTCAATATAATAATCAAAGCGTAGGTAGGGGAAAAGGCATTTCTTCAAGCCAGAACGACCGTTCAGTATTGTTTTTGCACCGCTTGGCTTCGCGGACGAAGATGATGGAAGAAGTAGACCACGTCGACTGCAGGCGCGCTCGTTCGTGGCTGACAAGGCCAACACAGGACAGGCAAGGCCTGGCCACAGTGGCTGACAAGGCCAACACAGGACAGGCAGGGCCTGGCCACAGTGGCTGACAAGGCCAACACAGGACAGGCAGGGCCTGGCCACAGTGGCTGACAAGGCCAACACAGGACAGGCAGGGCCTGGCCACAGTGGCTGACATGGCCAACACAGGACAGGCAGGGCCTGGCCACAGTGGCTGACATGGCCAATGCAGGATAGACAGGCCTGGCCACAGTGGCTGACATGGCCAATGCAGGATAGACAGGCCTGGCCACAGTGGCTGACAATGCAGGATAGACAGGCCTGGCCACAGTGGCTGACAATGCAGGATAGACAGGCCTGACCACAGTCGCTGACATGGCCAATACAGGATAGACAGGCCTGGCCACAGTGGCTGACATGGCCAATGCAGGATAGACAGGCCTGGCTACAGTGGCTGACATGGCCAACACAGGATAGACAGGCCTGGCCACAGTGGCTGACATGGCCAATGCAGGATAGACAGGGCCTGGCCACAATGGCTGACAATGCAGGATAGGCAGGCCTGGCCACGGTGGCTGACATAGCCAACACAGGATAGGCAGGCCTGGCCACAATGGCTGACATGGCCAATGCAGGATAGACAGGCCTGGCCACGGTGGCTGACATGGCCAATGCAGGATAGGCAGGCCTGGCCACAGTGGCTGACATGGCCAACACAAGATAGGCAGGCCTGGCCACAGTGGCTGACATGGCCAACACAGGATAGGCAGGCCTGGCCACAATGGCTGACATGGCCAATGCAGGATAGACAGGCCTGGCCACAGTGGCTGACATGGCCAACACAAGATAGGCAGGCCTGGCCACAGTGGCTGACATGGCCAACACAGGATAGGCAGGCCTGGCCACAGTGGCTGACATGGCCAATGCAGGATAGGCAGGCCTGGCCACAGTGGCTGACATGGCCAACACAGGATTGGCAGGCCTGGCCACAGTGGCTGACATGGCCAACACAGGATAGACAGGCCTGGCCACAGTGGCTGACATGGCCAACACAGGATAGGCAGGCCTGGCCACAGTGGCTGACATGGCCAACACAGGATAGGCAGGCCTGGCCACAGTGGCTGACATGGCCAATGCAGGATGCCTGGCCACAGTGACTGACATGGCCAACACAGGATAGGCAGGCCTGGCCACAGTGGCTGACATGGCCAACACAGGATAGGCAGGCCTGGCCACAGTGGCTGACATGGCCAATGCAGGATGCCTGGCCACAGTGACTGACATGGCCAACACAGGATAGGCAGGCCTGGCCACAGTGGCTGACATGGCCAACACAGGATAGGCAGGCCTGGCCACAGTGGCTGACATGGCCAACACAGGATAGGCAGGCCTGGCCACAGTGGCTGACATGGCCAACACAGGATAGGCAGGCCTGGCCACAGTGGCTGACATGGCCAATGCAGGATGCCTGGCCACAGTGACTGACATGGCCAACACAGGATAGGCAGGCCTGGCCACAGTGGCTGACAAGGCCAATGCAGGATAGGCAGGCCTGGCCACAGTGGCTGACATGGCCAATGCAGGATGCCTGGCCACAGTGACTGACATGGCCAACACAGGATAGGCAGGCCTGGCCACAGTGGCTGACATGGCCAATGCAGGATAGGCAGGCCTGGCCACAGTGGCTGACATGGCCAATGCAGGATAGGCAGGCCTGGCCACAGTGGCTGACATGGCCAATGCAGGATGCCTGGCCACAGTGACTGACATGGCCAACACAGGATAGGCAGGCCTGGCCACAGTGGCTGACAAGGCCAACACAGGATAGGCAGGCCTGGCCACAGTGGCTGACAAGGCCAATGCAGGATGCCTGGCCACAGTGACTGACATGGCCTATGCAGGATGCCTGGCCACAGTGACTGACATGGCCTATGCAGGATGCCTGGCCACAGTGACTGACATGGCCTATGCAGGATGCCTGGCCACAGTGACTGACATGGCCAATGCAGGGAGAGCCTGGGGAGATCAGACAGGTTGTCACATACAGCCTTGTCCAGCTTTGGGAGGGGGGGGGGGGGGAGAGAGACAGAGAGAGGGGGGGGGGGGAGAATCTTGGCGGGTCAGTGAAAAGATTGTGCAAGTCACTCGGATTAGTGAATCGTGGTGTTTGCAGTTTTTGCTCAGGTGTTCCTGCACTAGAACAATACTTGTAGAATAAAAGACTGATGGCGACGAGCTTCGAGTTGCTACAGTTCACTTGCACCTTGGTCCAGTACAACTCATCTCTGGTGGTGGGGTACAACTTGGTCACGTGGTCCGATACAACTCATCACTGGTGGTGGGGTACAACTTGGTCACTTGGTCTGGTACAACTAATCACTGGGGAGGCTGGTGGGGATAGGGGGAAAATCAGCATTGTCGCTGTGGACAAGAGGCTGATCTGGTTTTGGTAAAGTCAGCCTATTGTACATTGAATAATGTCACCAACATAACATTTGTATGATATCGGTCTAGTCATTAGGAACAACTTCACTGTGACTTTAAATGTCGGTTGCTTGGAGTCTCAGTTAATGTCTGTCTGGGAACCAGGGGGTTGTCTTCACCCCAGATGGAGTTGATACAAACTGTTTTACTCCTAGCATGGTAGAATTCCAGACATGACAGTATTTTAGCGTATTTATGTTAAGGTCACCAAGTACAAGAAGACGTTGTTATGGATCTCTTTATAATTGATCACCATACCACTCAAAAGTAGATGTAGGATTGTGACATAACACACATGCCATCAACAGGACTGTTTGCTTGTGCTTCGTCTCTGTCAATGCGCACTCTGTGTAGTCAAAATGTGAATGCCAGGAAATACATCGCTGGCGGGAATTATGGATATAGACCATGACGTCAGTTTGTTTTTCAGGAGTTGATGGATCGTTTCTGATGACTGAACAATTCAGAACTGTTATAATATCGTCACTGAATCAGAACTTAGTCAAATATTTCAGTACCTTGAAAGAAATAGAAACGATTAGAAGTGTACATGACCACATTAGTTACTTTGTTTGCCACGTAAAAAATTTCAAAGGTCCAACAGACAACTTTTGTTCCTTTCTTGTATTGATCCTATCAACCGATAGTCAGTACAAGCAGTTCTACTGTCATCAACATCCTTCAAAAGTGTTACACAAAACAAAGTGCTGAACAACAACAACAAAAGAAAAATCAAAGGATTACAACTGAAAAAGGGATTTCCACCTATTGCAGAATCAGCACTCACAAACAGCAATAGGCCTGTCAAAATGAGCTCAGGGAAATTGTGAAAGTATTACACACACATACACACACACACACACACACACACACAAACACAAAACACACACACACACACACACACACACACACACACACACACACACACACACACACACACACATACATGCTCGCGCGCGCACGCACACACAGATCCCCCCCCCCCCTCCCCCACAAGCTGGAATGCTCATTGTCACGTTCTACCGTAGTCCATACAATAAATTAAATTTACAGCACGTTCTAGCGCGAAACTGTTGTCCACACCACACAAAAGAGAGGAAGCCTTTTGTTCCGCTAGCACAATGATCGTTTACTTCACCACAGCCAGTGAAGGATGTTACATACTGAGATTAGTGTGGGACATTATTGCCACAGGCCAGTCAACACAGTAATGACGACGAGCCCAAGACACAAAAGAACAAACACAGATTAGGCCAACAAAAGGCCACTCTGCTAATGACAGACTGATGTAACTAGGAAAGGGAGACAAGAAGGCAATCACGTAGTCAGTCTGAGCCTCATGGCTTCTGTGTGTATATTCTTCTTGCTGTCTTGGATTCACTGCATGCCCAGAAGACGATACACAG
>CM065730.1:58520246-58530246 GCA_033310375.1 Conus canariensis
TGAACCCCCTCTGTCCACCCAGCGGTGAAAGGGTACCTGAACCCCCTCTGTTCACCCAGCGGTGAAAGGGTACCTGAACCCCCTCTGTCCACCCAGCGGTGAAAGGGTACCTGAACCCCCTCTGTCCACCCAGCGGTGAAAGGGTACCTGAACCCCCTCTCTCCACCCAGCGGTGAAAGGGTACCTGAACCCCCTCTGTTCACCCAGCGGTGAAAGGGTACCTGAACCCCCTCTGTCCACCCAGCGGTGAAAGGGTACCTGAACCCCCTCTGTCCACCCAGCGGTGAAAGGGTACCTAAACCCCCTCTGTCCACCCAGCGGTGAAAGGGTACCTAAACCCCCTCTGTCCACCCAGCGGTGAAAGGGTACCTAAACCCCCCTGTCCACCCAGCGGTGAAAGGGTACCTGATTAAGTCGAGGGATAGTTAGAAACAAGGATGAGCTCCGTCTTCTATCATGCCGTGCCCTGGAGCCGGTAAACCTCTGACAGCTCACCGCCTGTCTCTACGACCAATAGTCTACGAGAACGTTTATCCACTTTCCAAAACCCTTCTTCACGCTGTGTTTCAAGGTCAGATGACTGCAGGCAGAAGTAGAAACCAACTGAACAGAAAAATCACTGTTCCGCCGAAGGAAAGAGACAAACATGGGCGGGTGTGATTTGTGATTTGTAATTTGTTAAATATAGATCCATAGACATGTCTTTATGGCCACTCTTAATATTTTTTGAAGATAATAAAATCTTCTTGACTTGGCTCTTGACTTAACAAATTACAAGACAAAACACGACGCGTTTCGACCTCTTTGGTCTTCTTCAAGCAAGACAGACAACATTGAAGACAATGAAAACGAAGAACGAACAGTCTCTCGTCTCCTCAAATTGGGCGTAACATGGATGTAGAGGAGTGCTGCCTCACAGGCCGGGCGTGCCTTCAGGTGGATGCCAGGGGTGACAACCTGAAGGATGTAGAGGAATGCTGCCTCACTGCCTTCAGCTGGATGCCAGCAGGACAACTAGAATATGCGGGGTGAACGCAGCCTCCACTAACTTAACGTCGATCCGCCCTTTCTCAAGAGTCCATCAATATCTGAAGTATTCCTCCCACCTCGCCCCCCCCCCATCCCCTCCCCTAAAAACAACAGCAAAAAACAGCAGTAAGGAAAACCAAAACAAACAAAAACAAACGACAAAACAGAAAGTAGAGGCGGTGGCAAGGTTTTTATCTTTTTCTTCTTATTATTTTCATCTTTTTTTGTTGTTGATAAATTTCTGTGAGCAAGTCAATTTAAGGGTAGATACAAAAGTGTCTATTTTTTCCGCTAAAGGAAGCAACTGTGTCGGTATGGACTGAAACAATTACTTTCCATGTACTTAAAAAAATCTTAAAAGGCTGTGCCAGTCTTGAATAAAAGTTACTCTGTGTTAGGTTTTCTTATGGGAGCAAAAAATACCCAACTTGTTTACTGTTTATCGTTTACTGTTCCCTGCCTCATTTCATTTCCGATTTTCTTTTTAAACACGATAAGGAAAATGCAAAATGTCAATTTTGAAATCTATAGAAAGTTTTTAGTCTTCCATGTTTCAGTTTCAATTTCATCAAGGAGATGTCACTGCGAGCGGACTAGTCCATAAACGCTACATCAAATCCGCTAAGTTTCGAGACCAAAATACGCATGGTTTAAAGCTGATGGATAAATGAATTAATGACTAAGATAAGAGAATTTAAGAAGAGGGTCTCATTGCTACGACTTAGCAGATGTCTGACCTGCGCATTAGCCTAACGCGCTGGTCAGACCTTGAGACATGAAATATTCTGCTTCAACAATACTGATCAGTTCGTCAACAGTCATGTTATGGGCGTTACGTGCTCAGAGAATGAGTTGTAATCCTCTGGCAAAACCAGTCCTGGATCCGTCTTTGAATCCGGAACCGCAGACCATATTAAACATTTGAAATCTAACGACTTTGTCTTTTATCCACAGGCTGCACACCTAAAATTCATGCGCTAAGACCTTGTTTAAGAAACCGAGTATCTACACATAGACACAATTAGATTGTTTTGAGAATTTGTATTATGTCTGAAAGTTATATACCATCTTTTCTTTCATGTGCCGGTTAAGGGACATACCATCTGGTTCCAAGCAGACAGATTAGAATGAAAGGAGAGGGACTATTTTTGGAGAAACCACCTGGCGCAAAGATAGGGTCATAGGTGAGTGCAAAGGCCTGACATGCGTCATCAGGTAAGGGGTAGCTAATGCATTTTTGAATTGTGAATGATTTCATCAGGAGAATCCCTAAACCCACCACCACGGTGGAGATAAAAACATTTGAAAAATATGTAAGGCTCACCCAACAATCCGATCGGCTT
Source organism: Conus canariensis (assembly GCA_033310375.1). Lineage (NCBI taxonomy): Eukaryota > Metazoa > Mollusca > Gastropoda > Neogastropoda > Conidae > Conus > Conus canariensis. Next base: position 58,522,619 of record CM065730.1, read on the forward strand.
CTTCAAACCGGAATGAGAAAAGAAAGAGATACACCCGAAGGTACAGGTAGGATCCAGTTAGAAAAGTACTAATATCCTCAACTGCCGAACCAACCGGCACCACCCTTGGAAGCCTGCGCTGTGTTCACATAGTGTGCAGGCACGTGCAGGACATTCCATTAAGACGTCAAGGGACATAACTGCTCCCTGGCAGACGCCACTGTGTAATGGCCACTGGATGTGACACGACAGAACCTCCACGGAGCAATCTCCGGGGTGCACCAGCCCATATGTCATGACTGCAGAGCGGAAAACGCCACCGTCAAGCAACTACTGTGTGCATCCTGCAGCCTCACTCGTCGCTGTTCCACTGACAGGTGAAGACAGTACCACTCCAGACACGGCCAAACTTTCGCCATGAGGTCTTACGTGCCCTCTGAAGAGGATCCCGGGCTACAGTCTTTCCTGCTGTCAACTGTACTTTCCCTGTGGTCAGTGGGTCTTTCCTCACTGTCACAGGGTCTTTTCCTGTGGTCAGTGGGTCTTTCCTGTGGTCAACTGGACTTTTCATGTGGTCAGTGGGTCTTTCCTGCTGTCAACTGGACTTTCCCTGTGGTCAGTGGGTCTTTCCTCACTGTCACTGGGTCTTTCCCTGTGGTCACTGGGTCTTTCCCTGTGGTCAGTGGACCTTTCCCTGTGTTCAGTGGGTCTTTCCTCACTGGGTCTTTCCCTGTGGTCACTGGGTCTTTCCCTGTGGTCACTGGGTCTTTCCCTGTGGTCAGTGGGTCTTTCCTCACTGTCACTGGGTCTTTCCCTGTAGTCACTGGGTCTTTCCCTGTGGTCAGTTGGTCTTTCCTCAATCTCACTGGACCTTTCCCCAGAGTGGCTGAAGAGCCTCGGAACATGTTCCATCGCAAACGTGAAGAAAACCGAAACGCGCACTGAATGATCAAGTAACCCCACAGAGTGAGAAGGTATGGTATGGTATCAGTATCATCAAACCACTGGTCCATGGCCAGATTCCATGGCAAGGTCAAGGTCATCTTCCCCCCCCCCCTCCCCACCCCTCTATTTTCAGTTCAGTAACAAGAAATGTTTCGGAAACTGAGCACCAGTCACAGTAGCGGGGCATTTGAGCACCCACAACGGACGGTCAGCGAGTTTTATTCTCCCACGTCATATACATTTCGCATTTTTATTCTTTCTGAATACAGTTTGCATGTTCGCTTTCATCTAATTTCGCCTAACGTGCGGGAGTACTCATTTCATATTCAAGCTCTCGACTTCTTTTTGTACTCCGTGTTCTTATAGAACAGGGAGAACTTTACAATGGGAACGAAGAAATGCTGTGTGTGTGTGTGTGTGTGTGTGTGTGTGTGTGTTGTGTGTGTGTGTGTGTGGTGTGTGTGTGTGTGTGTCTGTCCGTCCGTGGTCAAAATGTGTTCCACTCGCTCCAGACAAAACTACTGGGCCGATCTTTCTGAAAATTTGTAGGTATGTTCATTATGGGTCACGGATGATGCCCGATGTTTTATTTTACCGTTATATCCGTTACTAGCGACTGTAACGGCCCATAACGGTTTTTCATCTTTATGGAATATCTCAAAGTACTTGGCCGATCTTTCTGAAAATTTGTAGGTATGTTCATTATGGGTCACAGATGATGGTCGATGTTCACCAGAACAGCCGTTACTAACGGCTATAACGGCCCAAAACGGTTTCTCCTCTTTATGGAATATCTCACGCGTGTCCAAGATTAACTGGGAGTACGTTTATATGCTTTGCGTCTTGTTCATTTTATAAACTTCTATTCATTTGCTTTCAGTTTTGTCACGTTTACGTCGGCTTTTGAGAACTGAAAAAGACGTGACGGTCAAACTTGTAAGTGAATTGGTGATGGATTTGATCATCAGTTTCAGTTTCAGTTTCATCAAGGAGCTGTTACAGCGTGCGGACTAGTCCATATACGCTACACCACATCCACTAAGTTTTGAGACCACACTACGCATGATTTAAAGGGGATGGAAAAATGAATTAATGACTAAGATGAGTAAATTTAAGAAGTCTTGTGGCCACGATTAAGCAGATGTCTGGCTTACGCATTAGCCCAAAGCAATGTAATGTGACCGTCAGATTGTGAGTAGTTGAACGTTTTGTAGCCATTAGTAAGCGTGGTACCTGCAGGCGGCACCATCACAGGCGGGGGATTTCTCTGTGAAGGTCTGGCACTGTGAACGGAATCAAAGAGTGCTATTTGGAAGCGGTGCGATAGGTGTCAGGACGATTGATCTTTTATTCACGGCGACACTCCTGTCCCATGTCTAGGCCCAGTAGCTCAGGCGCCATACGTGCCTCACGTGCTGGTGTGTTGCTGTGTTGTTTTGCGTGTTTTGTATCGTTCGTATTGTGTTGAAAATACTGTATTATATTTTGCTCTATTGTGTTGTGTTGTTCTGTGTTGTATGGTACAGTTTCATTGTCACACAGTAGATTGGTCAGTGTGACGTTCGTGTTGCTATTCTAGCGAAGGGTGTGGAGGTTGGGAGGGGGGGGGGGTGGCACTTGTTGTTATAGTATAGCGGCAGCAGTGTTGTTTTTTTGTTTGTTTGTTTTTTTCTGGTCTGCAGGAGTTTCTGTTGGGGTATCAACGTCGTGGGCTTTCCTTCAGAACGGGCCAGTTTCCGTCCTGCCGTAGAATCTTTTACGTGCGCTACGTGAATGCGCGTCATCCGAAATAACATTAATCTTACCGCCTCTTCAGGTTTGGAAGAAAAGACGCACACACACTATGATACAGTCACTCACTAACTCACACACACACAAACACACACACACACACACACACACACACACACACACACACACACACACACACACACACACACACACACACACGCACGCACACACGCACACACACACACACACACATCACGCACGCACGCACACACACACACACACACATACATACACACACCACACATATATACACACGCACGCGCCCGCTCACACATATACACTCACACACGCACGCACGCACATAAATGCGCGTGCACACACACACACACACACACACACACACACACACACACACACACACACACACACACACACACACACACACACACACAAAACGTCACGTACAAAAGACTCGAACCCCAAACTCAGGATTCTACCGCTTCATTCAGAAATGTGTTATCCACTGAACATTCGACACCCATGCCTTCAAACGATCAAGCAGCACCTCAGACCATGTAAAAATCCGCTGACATCAGCTGAGAGAAGAAAAAAAAAACTCTACGTTGGTATGGCAGTGTTACACGATCCTGTAGCCCTGCTAAGACAATCTCCTGCCCCCCCTCCCCCCCCCCCCCCGGAGAAATGTTGAAAGAGGTGTGAAGGAAGGGAAGACAGAATCATCTCCCCCACCCCCACCCCCCACCAACCCCGCCGACCTCCACCTCCAAAATGGACCCCGACAACATTCGCAAAAATGGACAGGGAAAGCCATTTACACAGACACCCCAGGCCTTGACTCACAAGAGAGGAAGGAGCCTGGTGAACTGTTCTTCAGTGAGGGGCTTCTAATCACTCCCGACAGAGAAGGGAAGACATTCAGGTCTGGGTGAATTGAATTTTAGAACACACACACACACACACACACACACACACACACACACACACACACACACACACACACACACAAAACCAACCCTAATGCTCATTTATCGAGTGTCAGCTTTCCCTGAGGATGTTCCAAACTTGGCTATGTACTCTACATCTGACACAACTATGCAGCACACAGGTATAGCGAATGCAGGCAAGTTTGGAACATCCCTTTTTTTGGGGTGGGGTGGGGTGGGGGGTGGGGGGGGGGGCGGGGTGGGGGGGGGGGGTTGTCTCCTTGTTTGTTCTGTGTGGTCTGTGCTGTCATTTCTGCTAGGCGATTCGGTGTCGTAAGCAGCATTCGTTTGGAGTTATGGGCCGTGTGTTGATTTCATCATGGGGAGCAAGAGTTAGCGTACTTTTTTTTGTTGTTTACTGTTTACTGATCCCCCCCCCCCTCCCCCGCCTCATTTAAAATTAATTTTTGCTTTCCGGCCAACAGAAATTTCAACCAAAGCAAAAAAGCAGGCAAAGTAAGGAAAAGCCTACCACTGACCCTACTTTCTTCTGTCATATGAGGGTTAATCCACTTTTTTGTTGTTTAAGTATTACAATTAACTCACTTTTTTACTTTAGTAAAGTTAACTTACCTTTTGCTTTACTAAAGTTGTCTTACTTTTTGCTTTGCATATTACTGTGAACTTACTTTTTTTTTTATTCACAGATGTTACAGTTGATCAACATTCTTTGCTTTACATGTTACAGTGCATTCACTTTTGTACTTTACATGTTAGAGCTAACTCCCTTTTTTGCTTTACCTGTTACAGTAAACTGTCTTTTCACTCTACCTAATTACACTTAACTCATTTTTTTGTTTACAAACTACAACTAACTCACTTTTTTGTTTTATATACTACAGTTAACTCACCTTTTTGCTTTACAAATGACAGGTAACTCACATGTTTGCTTTAAATATTACAGTTAACTATTTTCTTTTTGCTTTATATGTTACAATCAACTCTCTTTTTTGCTTTACACAGTGCAGTTAACTCATTTGTTTTTGCTTTACATGTGACAGTGAACTCACAATTTTTTTTTGTTTTACATGTAACAGTGAACTTACTTTTTGACTTTACATATTACAGTTTAGTCACTTTTTTTTTGTTTTACATATTACAGTTAATTCACTCTTTTTTCTTGTTTTACATGTTGGCGCCGATCCGGATCAGAGAGCGGATCCGAATTCTGTGAGACCTGGACAGGGTCAGTATTTGCCCCAGGGCCCTCATTACTGGTCTTTTATTCACGATAAACCAAATGTAAATGTCTCATATGGAAGCTCAGATGTCGTCCATGATTGGGTGTTTGGCCTCTGTGAGACCATTATGCTGAAATTAGCAATTCATGGTGCCAGCAACGTTACGACAGAAAGTGACGTGAAGTAGTCGCCTCTGTTTCATTTTGTTTGAAACCTGCTCACTGGCGTCAATGACAGATTCGTGTTTTGAAGGGCTTTTTTTGGTTTGTTCGTTTTTGTTTGTTTTTTTTTGTCTCGAACATCCAGAACTGAGGTTATCATGTATTGCAAGTTTAGACTAAACGTTCAGTTTCTCTGTCATTGAAGTTATGGGGTAAATACATGCATGCACGCATACACACGCACGCACGCGCGCGCGCGCGCGCGCGCACACACACACACACACACACACACACACACACACACACACGCACACACGCACGCACGCACGCAAACACACACACAGACACACAGACACACAGACACACACACACACACACACACACACACACACACACACACACACGCACGCACGCACACATACCACACACAGATTTGTCCAGAACTTAATTAAGTCGTAGTGTAAGAAATCCATACTTTAATTTCTCTTAAGACTAAAGTTAATGTACAAATGCACGAAAGTGCACATCACCTAAAATAGAAGAGTCAAAACTCGCTCTCTCTCTCTCTCTCTCTCTCTCTCTCTTCTCTCTCTCTCTCTCTCTCTCTCTCTCTCTCTCTCTGCACATCACCTCAAACAGAAATAACAGCTCTCTCTCTGCCCCCCCCCCTCTCTCTCTCTCTGTTTGTACATATGTTTCAAACGGCAAAACTCTACGTTAGCTTAAAGTTGTTTACATCATCTACTAGAAATGTATCGTGTAAAGTTGTTCTGTGTACATCCCCCTTCTGAGGTGCTACGGCCATTACGAATGAAAAGACTTTCTCTCTCTCTCTCTCTCTCTCTCTCTCTCCTCTCTCTCTCTCTCTCTCTCTCTCTCTCTCTCTCTCTCTCTCTCGTAAGAAAGGTTTCTCAGGGAAACTTTAAAGGAATGGTTAACAACACACACAGCGTTTTCGCCAGACCATTTTTCTACAAAGTCCTATGCTACTGATCGGAGAAATCCAATCTTGACCCATCTGGACGGATACACAGCGCCCCTTTGGACTTCATTTCTGTCTAATGGCTTCTCAGTTTTTCTCCAGTCGTGTAGAATTGCCGTATCAGTTTTAAAATCACTGACGTCAGTAACATTAGTCTGAGAACTTGGGTCTGTGCGCGCGCGCACGCGTGTGTGTGTGTGCTTTTTGTGCGCGCGCGCGCGCGCGCGCGTGTGTGTGTGTGTGTGCCTTTGTGTGTGTGTGTGTGTGTGTGTGTGTGTGCGCGCGCGCGCGCGCGCTTTTGTGTGTGTGTGTGTGTGTGTGTGTGTGTGTGTGTGTGTGTGTGTGTGTGTGTGTGTGTGCTTTTACATGTGTGTGTTAGTATGATTTTTATGTGTGTGTGTGTGTTGTTTGTTAGTATGCTTTTGTATGCGTGTATTAGTATTAGTGTGTGTGCGTGCGTGCGTGCGTGCGTGAGAGTATGCATGCTTGCTTGAGTTGTGTGTGCATGTATGCTGTATGTGTGTGTGTGTGTGTGTGTGTGTGTGTGTGTGTGTGCGCGCGCGCGCGCGCGTGCGTGCGTGTGTGTATCTGTGTGTGTGTGTGTGTATGTGTGTGTATGTATGTGTGTGTGTGTGTGTGTGTGTGTGTGTGTGTGTGTGTGTGTGTGTGTGTGAACAAAAAGTTAGAAACTATAGGAAAAGGAATGAGAAAGCGAGACAAGAAAACACGCAAAAGGTGAAAACAAACTAGAGAGCAGAGAGGTGCTAAAATGTAGAAAAGATAGGAAAAACAAGATGCAAAGAATATAAACGCACTCCCACTTTATCTTCCTGAAAAACGTCACAATCAAACATGCGTCATAATGCATTTGACAACACAATCAAACATGCGTCATAAAGAGATATTCCATAAAGAAGAAACACCGTTATGGGCCGTTATAGCCGTTAGTAACGGCTGTTCTGGAAAAATGAAACATCGGGCATCATCAGTGACCCATAATGAACATACCTACAAATTTTCAGAAAGATCGACCCAGTAGTTTTGTCTGGAGCAAATGGAACACATTTTGACCACGGACAGACACACAGACAGCATTTCTTCGTTCCCATTGTAAAGTACTCCCTGTTCTATAAGAACTGGGAGTACAAATACGACAGAAAGTGCAGGCTAAACACACATGTACTCCAAATGTCATTCCGCATTTAATGTTTTGTTTTCTCTATTGGTAAAAGAAACAACAACAAACAAGCAGATAGGGTAAATTGCTCCCGTGATGAAATACGTACACGCTCATAACTCCAAACGAACGCTGCTTATAACACCAAATCGCCTAGCAGAAATGACAACACAGAGCACACAGAACAAACAAGACAGCATGGAAGCAAGAGTTACCTTACTTGTTTGTTATTTACTGTTTACTGTTCCCTACCTCATTCAAGATTTCCCTTCTCTAGGTAAAAAAAACAAACAAACAAACAAACAAACAAACAAAAACAACAACAACAACTGCGATGACTGGCCCAACACAGAACATGGGGACTATATGAATCAAACTTGCAATGCACAACCTTAATTTGCCTAACAAACATAGTATTAGGATGCTGTGACGAACATGAAGATGCTGCTGAATTGCTGTTAGCCAGCC
>CM065730.1:58540246-58550246 GCA_033310375.1 Conus canariensis
GATTTCATTCACCCCTTGTTTGTGTCTTTTATTCCCCCTCCCCCCTCCCCCCCCCCCCCCCCCCCCCGCTCTTATCCCTCCCTTTCCACCCATGCTTAGAAACTGTAGCACTGACTTGCTCTCCCCCCCTTCCACCACCATGGCCTCTTGTACCCACCACATCACCCATCGTCTCTTTCTCGCCGCCCCCTCCTCCGCCCGTGGCTTTCCATCCATTTATCTCTATTCCCTCCATGTTCTCATGTCATTCTCTCCGATGTTTTTATTGTTTTTATTAAATGTTAGTGTAAACTGTCCTTTTGTTCGGAAGAAATCTGTTGTGACGTCTTTTTCATACAGACGTTCCATTCTAAAAGTCTTTGTGTGTCTTTTGTCGTAGAAAACCAAATCACCACATACCACCTAACACACACCCCAACAATTGTCAACCACAAGGTGAAGGACTTTTTCCAGTGACCTACTTCACTTGAATGCGCTGGGTTCATTTCGTTTGATGTGGGGGAAGGTTTATGTCTATTATAAAAAAAAAAAGAACACGAGGAGAACCAGATGTGTTTGTGTGTGGGTGGTGTGTTGTGAGACGTGTGTGTGTGTGTGTGTGTGTGTGTGTGTGTGTGTGTGTGTGTGTGTGTGTGTGTGTGTGTGTGTGCGTGCGTGCGTGCGCACGTGAGAGAGAGAGAGAGAGAGAGAGAGAGAGAGAGTGTGTGTGTTGTGTGTTTGTGTTTGTGTGCGCGCACACTCTAGCGCACATGTGTGTGTGTGTGTGTGTGTGTGTGTGTGTGTGTGTGTGTGTGTGTGTGTGTGTGTGTGTGTGTGTATGATGACAAGCACTATCATGCAATAGTTATGCTGTACTCACCAGCACTATGGCAAGAATTCCGTCTTCATTTTACTGCACACCACAGGCCCGTACTGTTTCCACAACCCAGATCACTTTCCATTCCAGTCTTCACGCCTTTACCAAGTCTGTTGTCAACGTGCGGATAACTGTACGGTCACAAGCATCAAACTCACCCAGAAACACTATCACCTCGCTTTCTGTGTTACATAAACACGGTTCCTTTTCAGTGTTGTAATCAGTTGCACACGTCACAAGAACCTTATGTTTCAGCGACACACCAGACCTCTGTACATGTGACACGTGCCACAAGAAGTGACATCTCAAGTCAACGATAACGTCACATTCTCAATGCTGTACAGCAGAGTTTCATGTTAAGAAATTCACAGACACACGAGTGACAAGAAGTAAACTTATCATAGATACTTAGCACTTTGAATTCCACTGCGAATTGACAAAACTTGATTTTAGTTAACAGTGTCAATAAACACGCTTCTTCTGAACTGAAGACAAAAGAAACCAAAGGTTAATTTTTCCATGTCTGATTCAATAGTGTGGTTTGTACTCATTTTCCAACATTGATTAAATGAAATTATTAAGTCGTTAGAACTGAACGCACAAACAAACACACTTTACCTCGAACGTTGCAAACGAGGCTAAATTGAGTTTAGCATGACAGTTTACTCAAACTCAAAGTAAACATAGTTTTCTATGAATTGAGTTTAGCACGACAGTTTACTGAAACTCAAAGTAAACATAGTTTTCTATGAACTGAGCTTAGCATGAAAGTTTACTCAGACTCAAAGTAAACATAGTTTTCTATGAACTGAGTTTAGCATGACAGTTTACTCGAAACTCAAAGTAAACATAGTTTTCTATGAACTGAGTTTAGCATGACAGTTTACTCAGACTCAAAGTAAACATAGTTTTCTATGAATTGAGTTTAGCACGACAGTTTACTCAGACTCAAAGTAAACATAGTTTTCTACGAATTGAGTTTAGCACGACAGTTTACTCAGACTCAAAGTAAACATAGTTTTCTATGTTGTGGACCTGAAGTTCGTTTCCAGCGTGGAAATGTACACATTTGTCTCCCTTAAATGTAAGCGTGAGCATCTTTGTTTTCACCGTTTAGACTTAACATAAATGTCTCAAGAATTAGATTTACAAGAATCGTAATACACAGACCTTGTTTCCCGTGGCTACTGCAATATTTGGGAATTCGTCGATGAAATAGATACACACATAAATAAATAAATGGTAACTGAACTGACAAATATAGAGATCTCCGTCGTTCAACTCTGTACAAGCAGCTGTCATTAGCAACGTCAGTTTCATTTTGGAATTCGTCGATGAAATAGATACACACATAAATAAATAAATGGTAATGAACTGACAAATATAGAGATCTCAGTCGTTCAACTCTGTACAAGCAGCTGTCATTAGCAACGTCAGTTTCATTTTGGAATTCGTCGATGAAATAGATACACACATAAATAAATAAATGGTAATGAACTGACAAATATAGAGATCTCAGTCGTTCAACTCTGTACAAGCAGCTGTCATTAGCAACGTCAGTTTCATTCATTATACACCTAAAGAACGAATGTGAAGGAAAGCAAACGAGAATATCCTACACTTTCATTATCAGTGTCTGAACAAGACGATAAGTACCCCCCCCCCCCCCCCCCACACTCACTCACTGAACAGAATTGAAGTCACCTTTCTTCTAAACTTGAAAGAAAAATTACTGCTCTTCGGAACGAAAGAAACCAACACATTACGAGACAAGACACATTTGTTGGTCTCTTTCGTTGGGCGGAACAGTCATTTTCTTTCAAGTTGGTCTCAGGACAGTCACCTCACTTTGAAAACTCACCTTTCTTTCAGCATCGCTCGGAGAGTCAAGATTCCGTGTTGCAGAATAAATAATGACAGCAAACGTGGATGGTAAGTATGTTTTGAATGGTGACCTGAAATGCGTCATCTGCAGCCAGTCAGTTTGAAAGTAAACTGTCGGTAGGATTTTGATGATAACAAGAGATCAAGGGCTGTGTCACTTTACCGCCGAAAACTTTTTTTTCAGTTGGTTCTATTTGTTCGGCGGTCTTAGAACATCTTTTTTCACTGTTTTCAGTTTCTGTGTTCGAACAATAAAAAAAAAAAAAAAACACATTTTACCAAGAAGAACTACAATTGCTAAGCTTGCACACACATTTCTTTAACTCTCCACACAAGAAACAACTATGTACGAAAAATAACGAAAGTAACAAGCACAAGTCTGCGCGCGCAACACACACACCACAACCCCACACACACACACACACACACACACACACACACACACACACACACACACACAGAGGCGCGCGCGCTCGAGCACTGCTTTAAACCACACTAAGAAAACCAGCTACACGTTACGAGAAAAACCGACGCTGCAAAGCTTGCACACAAATACTACACAAACACACACACAGACCCACTCGTTGCTTCAGATCGCAAAACATGAACGAATGACGACAGCCTTCTATATTCTCCACGTCTCCGACAAACGGCACCAACTTTAAAGCTAAACCACAGTCGCTCAGAACACGATGAGTAAGTACTACCTATCGTTACGTTCCACGAGGAAGAATATGAAGGGGAGGGGTTGTGAGACGCGGGGGGAGGGGGAGGGGGCGTAGGCAGGTTGGAGGGAATGGGGGTGAAGGGGTGGGGGTGGGGGATTCGCTTCATCGAGCGGGGAACAGCAAGCGGTGGCGTGGGAGGGGTGGGGGGTGGGGGTGGGGGGAGGAGATGTTGATGAGAGGGTGTGGAGTGATGATGATGCGGAGTGGTAAGGTGATGAGGGTGTGTGTGTGTGTGTGGTGTGTTGTGTGTGTGTGTGTGTGTGCAGTTATCGTGAATGAGGATTGAAAACCTCCTGTCTGCTGTGTTCTTCACTGGCTGGCTGTTTGTTGCTCGTAAACCAGCGTACACAAGTGCACGTGCTTTACGTCTCTGTTGTTGTGGGACTTGTGTCTGTCCTTTTTCCTCTTTCTCTCGGCTTTCTCTGTTCATCTGACTCTCTGTCTTTTTGTTTGCCTTTGGTAAGAAGGCAAGTTAATAAATTACAATACCAGCTCCTTTTTTTTGCCTTTGCCTCGTCATCCCTCCTCCTCCTCCTCTCTCTCTCTCTCTCTTCTCTCTTCTCTCTGTCTCTCTTTCTCTTCTCTCTCTTTCTCTCTCTGTCTCTGTCTGTTCTCTGTCTCTCTCTCTCTCTCTCTCTCTCTCTCTCTCTCTCTCTCCCCCCCCCCCTTCCATACATTATGCAGACCTTGAAACACATACGCAAACACATTTCATACACACGCATTCGTCATCGTAGACATGCACACAAACATATATACACATTTGTTAAGAATATTTAAACGTCACGTGACAAGAGAGAGAGAGAGAGAGAGAGAGAGAGAGAGAGAGAGAGAGAGAGACAGACAGACAGACAGACATATATACACATTTGTTAAGAATATTTAAACAGAATATTTAAACAGAGACAGAGAGACTGTACTAAAATATCAAGCTGCATAAATTAGCGTCCAGCTGTTATAAATGACAGAATGGCAGAAATGATATTTCACACATAACCTCTCTCTCTTTTCTGTCTCTGTCTCTGTCTCTGTCTCTGTCTCTCTCTCTCTCTTCTCTCTCTTCACACACAGATACACACAGATACACACAGACACAAGACACACACACACACACACACACACACAACACACACACACACACAACAACATACACACACGCAAGAGAGAAAGAGAGCGACGCGGGGACGACGAGAGAGAGAAGAGATAGAGAGAGAGAGAGAGAGAGAAATTGTACTAAATTAGCGTAAATTAGCACCTAGTTGTTATGAATGACAGCATAATAGAAATGGAATTTTACATAAAATCTCTCTCTCTCTCTCTCTCTCTCTCTCTCTCTCCACACACACACACACACACACACACACACACACACACACACACACGCACACACACACACACACACACACACACACACACATACACACACACACACACACACACACACACACACACACACAGAAACACGCGCGCGCGCGAGCGCACACAAACATACACGAAGAGAGAGAGAGAGAGAGAAGAGAGAGAGAGAGAGAGAGAGAGAGAGAGAGAGAGAGAGAGAGTTAGTTTACGGTTCCGGCTGATATATAAATCAGCAACATATGGTAAAAATAGCTTGATGATGTTTTATGATGATCGCTGCAAGTGTCTCTTTGAAGTCCTAATTGCCAATCATGCGCATGTCGATTTGCTTGTCGCTTTCAATGCCAACGGCAAAGGTATATGAGCAATCCTTTAGCGTAGCGTGTTCACACGCACGTTCGCACGCACGTACGCACGCATGTGCGGTCGCGCGCATGCACGCCACACACACACACACACACACACACACACACACACACACACACACACACACACGCACGCACGCACGCATGCACGCACACAGACACAGACACAGACACACACACACACACACACACACACACGCGCGCGCGCGCGCGCGCCGCGCACACACACACACGCACACACACCCATGTATGTTGAAAAGGAGGAAGCTGAGGAAACATCGGTGTAGCAGAGAGAAGCAGAAAGCTGTGGGATTATGCTAGTTTCAAAGATCCTGGGGTTACCGCTTAACGGGGATTTTCACGCCAAAACAGTAATGTTCATCAACAGAAACATCGATGATAACTGATTTTTGTGTGTGAAGAAAATGGGTCTTTTTGGATGGAAATTTCCACTTTTGTTTGAAAACAGCTAATATTTCAAATGCAAACAGTTTTTTTTTCACCGGAAAATAGTCGTTCACACGTGGTAGTTAGCTGTTTTTATATGACAATTTGCTGTTGAAAACAGATATTTGCTTTTTATTGAATAACTACAGATATGGATTAGCACATCAAAGTATTTTTGTGTAAAACAATTACTATTTTTAATGGATGGTTAGTTGTTTTATGTGAAAATGGCCGTAATTCCTTCATATACAATAGTTACGTTTTTGTGTGAAAGTCATGATTACTGATTCATACCTATCAACTATCCCTTGAAGACTGCTGGGGTGCCACAGAAGACTTTGCAACCAGCTTCCTCCACTCCTCCCGGTTCTCAGACGCTCTTAGGCAGTTGCTGAGTGTGAGGCCAGTCCATGCACTGATGTTGTCCTCCCATCTCTTTCTCTGTCTTCCTCTCCTTCTGCCTCCTCACGTTGTGGAATGGTTTTGGTGAGTCCTGTTGATCTTGACACATGACCATACCATCTCACTTTTCTTCTTTTCACTTTGGACAACAGGTCTTCGTATAGTCCAATGGCTTGCCTTACTCTGGTCTGGACCTCCAGGTTGGTAATGTGCGTCTTTGTATGAGATGCCAAGGATCTTGCGGACACATCTCATCTCTAATGCCTGAATCCTTCTCTCAAGTTCAGCTGTCCGGGTCCACGTCTCACAGGCACAGAGAAATATGGCAATGACCAGGGAGCGCATCAGTCTCATTTTGGAACCTATTGTGATGTTTCTGTCATTCCGGATGGATCTTAAGTCTGGCTAGCGCTGCTAGATTACTGATTGACATGCGACAAATTACGGCCTGTAGTGAACAATTGGGGCCTATTGCGGATGAAACTCCGTAAACCCGAGTCCCATATGCAGCTGGGATTCAGGGTACATAAAGGAACTGACGGCAACAAGAAAGTGGTTCTTGGCAGAAAGTGGTTCTTGGCAGAAAGTGGTTCTTGGCAGAAAGTGGTTCTTGGCAGAAAGTGGTTCTTGGCAGAAAGTGGTTCTTGGCAGAAAGTGGTTCTTGGCCAAATCCTGGGAAAGGAAAACAACAACACATTCTGTGTCAGAGATAAGCAAGCGTTCAGATCAGACAGCACGTTCTGCAAGATGGTGCATGCCCTTCATCCCCCCCCCCCCCGCCTTCTCTTCCACCCCTCCCCGCCCTTTTCCCTCCCAGGTATTTAGAGAGGGGTATATGGACGATGGCTAATGGAGGGGATGGGAGTGTTTCTGGGAGTTGTGGAACTGATGAGTACTACGGTAAGAGTAATTAAGTGACGATAGGTGGGATCGGTGGGTCCGGCGTCGTTGCATGGCCCTATATTTTCACCTGAGGGAGATGGAGTGTGCTGACAGGCATTTCACACTGTAGGAGAATGTCGTGACACTGAAGCATGCCAGTGGAGATGGAAGTCGACTAAAATTCACATAAGGATGGCGCTATGGATTTTACTTTGGAGGACGAGGTGCCTGAATGAGATGTTCCACACGGTGGAGGGGGTGTGCCGCTGACTCTGAAGAATGTTTCCACCGTGTGGAGACAGCGCCCTGACACTGAAGCAATGTTTCCACACTGTGTGGGAGGAGAATGTGTCGCCTGACTACTGAAGCAATGTTTCCACACTGTGTGGGAGGACGGAATGTGTCGCCCTGACCTAAGCAATGTTTCCACACTGTGTGGGAGGATCGAATGTGTGCCCTGACCACTGAAGCAATGTTTCCACACTGTGTGGGAGGACGGAATGTGTCGCCCTGACTCTAAGCAATGTTTCCACACTGTGTGGGAGGACGGAATGTGTCGCCCTGACCACTGAAGCAATGTTTCCACACTGTGTGGGAGGAGGAATGTGTGCCGACTGAAGCAATGTTTCCACCTGTTGGGGACGAATGTGTCGCCTGACGCTGAAGCAATGTTTCCACACTGTGTGGGAGGATGGAATGTGTCGCCCTGACCACTGAAGCAATGTTTCCACACTGTGTGGAGGATGGATGTGTGCCTGACTGCTGAAGCATGTTTCACACTGTGTGGGAGGATGGAATGTGTGGCCCTGACTCTGAAGCAATGTTTCACACTGTGTGGGAGGACGAATGTGTCGCCCTGACTGCTGAAGCAATGTTTCCACACTGTGTGGGAGGACGAATGTGTCGCCCTGACCACTGAAGCAATGTTTCCACACTGTGTGGGAGGATGGAATGTGTCGCCCTGACCACTGAAGCAATGTTTCCACACTGTGTGGGAGGACGGAATGTGTCGCCCTGACTACTGAAGCAATGTTTCCACACTGTGTGGGAGGATGGATGTGTCGCCTGACTGGAGCAATGTGTTCCACACTGTTGGAGATGGAAGTGTCGCCTGACCATGAAGCAATGTTTCCACACTGTGTGGGAGGAGGAATGTGTCGCCCTGACTCTGAAGCAATGTTTCCACACTGTGTGGGAGGATGGAATGTGTCGCCCTGACCTGAAGCAATGTTTCACACTGTGTGGGAGGAGGAATGTGTGCCCTGACCTGAAGCAATGTTTCCACACTGTGTGGGAGGATGGAATGTGTCGCCCTGACCTGAGCAATGTTTCACACTGTGGAGGACGGAATGTGTCGCCCTGACATGAAGCAATGTTTCCACACTGTGTGGGAGGATGGAATGTGTCGCCCTGACCACTGAAGCAATGTTTCCACACTGTGTGGGAGGACGGAATGTGTCGCCCTGACTGCTGAAGCAATGTTTCCACACTGTGTGGGAGGACGGAATGTGTCGCCCTGACCACTGAAGCAATGTTTCCACACTGTGTGGGAGGACGGAATGTGTCGCCCTGACCACTGAAGCAATGTTTCCACACTGTGTGGGAGGACGGAATGTGTCGCCCTGCCCACTGAAGCAATGTTTCCACACTGTTGTGGGAGGATGGAATGTGTCGCCCTGACCACTGAAGCAATGTTTCCACACTGTGTGGGAGGACGGAATGTGTCGCCCTGACTGCTGAAGCAATGTTTCCACACTGTGTGGGAGGAGGGGATGTGTCGCCCTGACCACTGAAGCAATGTTTCCACACTGTGTGGGAGGACGGAATGTGTCGCCCTGACCATTGAAGCAATGTTTCCACACTGTGTGGGAGGACGGAATGTGTCGCCCTGACTGCTGAAGCAATGTTTCCACACTGTGTGGGAGGACGGAATGTGTCGCCCTGACTGCTGAAGCAATGTTTCCACACTGTGTGGGAGGATGGAATGTGTCGCCCTGACCACTGAAGCAATGTTTCCACACTGTTTGGGAGGATGGAATGTGTCGCCCTGACCACTGAAGCAATGTTTCCACACTGTGTGGGAGGACGGAATGTGTCGCCCTGACTGCTGAAGCAATGTTTCCACACTGTGTGGGAGGATGGGATGTGTCGCCCTGACCACTGAAGCAATGTTTCCACACTGTGTGGGAGGACGGAATGTGTCGCCCTGACCATTGAAGCAATGTTTCCACACTGTGTGGGAGGACGGAATGTGTCGCCCTGACCACTGAAGCAATGTTTCCACACTGTGTGGGAGGACGGAATGTGTCGCCCTGACCACTGAAGCAATGTTTCCACACTGTGTGGGAGGACGGAATGTGTCGCCCTGACCACTGAAGCAATGTTTCCACACTGTGTGGGAGGACGGAATGTGTCGCCCTGACCACTGAAGCAATGTTTCCACACTGTGTGGGAGGACGGAATGTGTCGCCCTGACCACTGAAGCAATGTTTCCACACTGTTTGGGAGGATGGAATGTGTTGGCCTGACCATTGAAGCAATGTTTCCACACTGTGTGGGAGGACGGAATGTGTCGCCCTGACCACTGAAGTAATGTTTCCACACTGTTTGGAGGATGGAATGTGTCGCCCTGACTACTGAAGCAATGTTTCCACACTATTTGGGAGGATGGAATGTGTGGCGCCCTGACTACTGAAGCAATGTTTCCACACTGTGTGGGAGGATGGAATGTGTTGCCCTGACGACTGAAGCAATGTTTCCACACTGTGTGGGAGGATGGAATGTGTTGCCCTGACCACTGAAGCAATGTTTCCACACTGTTTGGGAGGATGGAATGTGTCGCCCTGACTACTGAAGCAATGTTTCCACACTGTTTGGGAGGATGGAATGTGTGGCCCTGACTACTGAAGCAATGTTTCCACACTGTGTGGGAGGACGGAATGTGTCGCCCTGACCACTGAAGCAATGTTTCCACACTGTGTGGGAGGACGGAATGTGTCGCCCTGACCACTGAAGCAATGTTTCCACACTGTGTGGGAGGACGGAATGTGTCGCCCTGACCACTGAAGCAATGTTTC
>CM065730.1:58555246-58557746 GCA_033310375.1 Conus canariensis
ACGGTGGTTTGCCCGGGACTAAAATGTTGCTGGCATGATATTCCGACGTTTGGGCAGAATAAGTTGGTTTCAGTTTCAGTTTCATCAAGGAGGCGTCACTGCGTGCGGACTAGTCTATATACGCTACACCACATCCGTTAAGTTTTGAGAACATACTGCGCATGATTTAAAACTGATGGATAAATGAATAAATGACTGAGATGAGAGAATTGAAGAAGAGGGTCTCGTAGCTACGACTTGGCAGATGTCTGACCTACGCATTAGCCCAACGCGCTGGTCAGACCTTGAGTACCTATCTAACACTGGTGGTGCCATTTTTATCATTGTATGTGCGTGTAGTGAATGTACGCATGTGTGTGTATGGGTGTGTGGGCACGGGCCCGCGTGTGTGTGTGCAAGCACATGTGTGTGTGTGCATGATGTGCGTATATGCGTATGCATGTGTGTGTATGCGCGTGCGCACGCGTGTGTGCGCGCTTTTGTGTGTGTGCGTGCGCATGTGCAGAAGTACATGCACATGTGTGTGTGTGTGTGTGTGTGTGTGTGTGTGTGTGTGTGTGTGTGTGTGTGTGTGTGTGTGTGTGTGTGTGATTTGTAGGCTCGTGAGCATGAGCACGTATCTGCATATGTGTGTACATATATGTGTGTATGTGTGTGTGCCTTTGGATGTGGGCATATACGCATGTGAGTGTGCGCGTTCGTGTGTGCGCGTGTATGAGAACAAGTTGGACAGACGAATACCACTGAAGAGGCGCTGTCAAAGACTAGGTGTGCCAAGAGAGCCAATGCAGCACGTCAGATCAACAACGCTGGCCTATTTTGGACATGCCATGAGGCACAACTCACTTCCACAAAACATCTTCACTGGCACCGTGGAGGGCCAGAAAGCCAGAGGACATCAGAGAAGACTGTGGACAGATGATGTCACAGAATGGACAGGGAGCAATCTGACACACTGCCTACAGTATGACGCAAGATCGGAAAACTTGGAGAGATCCTGACACGCGCTCTGGACCCAGATGGACTAGCAGCAGGCGGGGCAGGGAACTGGCAAGGCAGCTAGGGCAAGACAGGGCAGAGGCAGCAGGGCAGGCAGGGCAAGCAGGGCAGGGCGAGGCGGGCAGGGAAGGCAAGGGCAGGGCAGGAGCAAGCAAGCAGGGCAGGGCAAGGCAGGGCAAGGCAGAGGCAGGCAGGCAGGCAGGGCAGGCAGGCAGCAGGGCAGGGCAGGGCAAGGCAGGCAGGAGGCCAAGGGCAGGGCAGCAGGAGCAAGGCAGGCAGGCAGGCAGGGCAGGCAGGCAGCAAGGCGCAGGGCAGAGGGCAAGGCAAGGCAGGCAGGGCAGGGCAGGCAAGGCAATGGCAGGCAGGACAGGGCAGGGCAAGGGCAAGGCAGGCAGGCAGAGGCAGGCAGGGCAGGCGAGGGCAAGCAGGCAGGAAGGCAGGCAAGGCAGCAAGCAGGCAGCGGAGGCAAGGCAGGCAGCAGAGCAAGGCAAGGGCAGGGAAAAGCAGGGCAAGGCAGGCAAGTCAGGCAGAGCAAGGAGGCATGGAAGCAGCAGCAGGCAGGGCAGGGCGCAAGGCAAGGCAGGCAGGCAAGGCAGGCAGGGCAAGAGGCAGGCAAGGCAGGCAGGCAAGGCAGGGCAAGGCAGGCAGGGCAAGGGACAAGGCAAGGCAAGAAGGCAAGGCAAGGCAGAGGCAGGGCAGGCAAGGCAGGGCAGGGCAGGGCAGGGCAGGGCAGGCAAGGCAAGGCAAGGCAAGGCAGAGGCAAGGCAAGGCAGGCAAGGCAAGCAAGGCAAGGCAAGGCAAGGCAAAGGCAGAGGCAGGGCAAGGAGGCAGGCAAGGCAAGCGGGCAGGCAGGCAGGCAGGCAAGGCAAGGCAAGGCAAGGCAGGCAGGGCAAGGCAGGGCAAGGCAAGGCAAGGCAAGGGAAGGCAAGGCAAGGCAGGCAGGGCAGGGCAAGGCAAGGCAGGGCAAGGCAAGGCAGGGCAGCAGGCAGGCAGCAAGGCAGGCAAGGCAGGCAAGGCAAAGGCAAGGCAAGGCAGGCAGGCAAGCAGGCAGGGCAGGCAAGGAGGCAAGGCAGCAAGGCAAGGCAAGGCAAGGCAGCAGCGGCAGGCAGGCAAGGCAAGGCAGGGCAGGCAGGCAAGGGCAGGCAGAGGGCAGGGCAGGGCAGGGCAGGGCAAGGCAGGCAAGCAAGGCAAGGGCAAGGCAAGGCAGGGCAGGGCAGGGCAAGGAAAGGCAAGGCAAGGCAGGGCAGGGCAGTGCAAGGCAAGGCAGGCCAGGGCAAGGCAGGGCAAGGCAGGGCAAGGCAAGGCAAGGCAAGGCAAGGCAAGGCAAGGCAAGGCAAGGCAAGGCAGGGCAGGGCAAGGAAAGGCAAGGCAAGGCAAGGCAAGGCAGGGCAAGGCAAGGCAGGGCAAGGAAAGGCAGGGCAACGCAGGGCAAGGCAAGGCAAGGCAAGGTAAGGCAAGGCAAGGAAAGGCAGGCAAGGCAAGGCAAGGCAAGGCAGGGCAA
>CM065730.1:58567746-58570246 GCA_033310375.1 Conus canariensis
CATGTAGAGATGTATCACCTGAGGTACTTTGTCAATCATGTACAGATGTATCACCTGAGTATTGTCACATCATGTATAGATGTATCACCTGAGGACTTTGTCACATCATGTAGAGATGTATCACCTGAGGACTTTGTCACATATGTAAGATGTATCACCTGAGACTTGTCACATATGTAGAGATGTATCACCTGAGATTGTCACATCATGTAAGATGTATCACCTGAGGCTTTGTCACATCATGTAGAGATGTATCACCTGAGGATTTGTCACATCATGTAGAGATGTATCACCTGAGGACTTTGTCACATCATGTAGAGATATCACCTGAGTTGTCACATATGATATGTACACATATGTCACA
The DNA here is from genome assembly GCA_033310375.1 of Conus canariensis. NCBI lineage: Eukaryota > Metazoa > Mollusca > Gastropoda > Neogastropoda > Conidae > Conus > Conus canariensis. Next base: position 58,568,111 of record CM065730.1, read on the forward strand.
TCATGTAATTACACCTGAGGACTTTTCAAATCATGTACAGATGTATCACCTGAGTATTGTCACATTCATGTAGAGATGTATCACCTGAGGACTTTGTCACATCATGTAAGATGTATCACCTGAGTATTGTCACATCATGTAGAGATGTATCACCTGAGGACTTTGTCAAAATCATGTACAGGATGTATCACCTGAGTATTGTCACATCATGTAGAGATGCATCACCTGAGGACTTTGTCACACCATGTACAGATGTATCACCTGAGTATTGTCACATCATGTAGAGATGTATCACCTGAGGACTTGTCAATCATTGTACAGATGTATCACCTGTATTGTCACATCATGTATGTATCACCTGAGGACTTTGTCACATCATGTAGAGATGTATCACCTGAGGACTTTGTCACATCATGTAGAGATGCATCACCTGAGGACTTTGTCACATCATGTAGAGATGTATCACCTGAGTATTGTCACATCATGTAAATGTATCACCTGAGGACTTTGTCAAATCATGTTGCAATGTAATGACACCTGAGGACTTTGTCACATCATGTAGAGATGTATCACCTGAGGACTTTGTCACATCATGTACAGATGTATCACCTGAGGACTTTTCAACATTCAATGTAGAGAATTGTATCACCTGAGGACTTTGTCACATCATGTACAGATGTATCACCTGAGTATTGTCACATCATGTAGAGATGTATCACCTGAGGACTTTATCAAATCATGTACAGATGTATCACCTGAGTATTGTCACATCATGTAGAGATGTATCACCTGAGGACTTTGTCACATCATGTACAGATGTATCACCTGAGTATTGTCACATCATGTAGAGATGTATCACCTGAGGACTTTGTCACATCATGTAGAGATGTATCACCTGAGTATTGTCACATCATGTATGTATCACCTGAGGACTTTGTCACATCATGTAGAGATGTATCACCTGAGGACTTTGTCACATCATGTAGAGATCTTTCACCTGAGTATTGTCACATCATGTATGTATCACCTGAGGACTTTGTCACATCATGTAGAGATGTATCACCTGAGGACTTTGTCACATTATTTAGAGATGCATCACCTGAGGACTTTGTCACATTATGTAGAGATGTATCACCTGAGTATTGTCACATCATGTAGAGATGTATCACCTGAGGACTTTGTCACATTATGTAGAGATGTATCACGTGAGGAATTTGCCACATCATGTAGAGATGTATCACCTGAGGACTTTGTCACATCATGTAGAGATGTATCACCTGAGGACTTTGTCACATCATGTACAGATGTATCACCTGAGGACTTTATCAAATCATGTACAGATGTATCACCTGAGTATTGTCACATCATGTAGAGATGTATCACCTGAGGACTTTGTCACATCATGTACAGATGTATCACCTGAGTATTGTCACATCATGTAGAGATGTATCACCTGAGGACTTTGTCAAATCATGTACAGATGTATCACCTGAGTATTGTCACATCATGTAGAGATGCATCACCTGAGGACTTTGTCACACCATGTACAGATGTATCACCTGAGTATTGTCACATCATGTAGAGATGTATCACCTGAGGACTTTGTCAAATCATGTACAGATGTATCACCTGAGTATTGTCACATCATGTATAGATGTATCACCTGAGGACTTTGTCACATCATGTAGAGATGTATCACCTGAGGACTTTGTCATATCATGTAGAGATGTATCACCTGAGGACTTTGTCACATCATGTAGAGATGTATCACCTGAGTATTGTCACATCATGTATGTATCACCTGAGGACTTTGTCACATCATGTAGAGATGTATCACCTGAGGACTTTGTCACATTATGTAGAGATGCATCACCTGAGGACTTTGTCACATTATGTAGAGATGTATCACCTGAGTATTGTCACATCATGTAGAGATGTATCACCTGAGGACTTTGTCACATTATGTAGAGATGTATCACGTGAGGAATTTGTCACATCATGATATATTGCAGGCTGAAGGGGAAACCTGAGGATACTGACTGCTCTGAGACCACAGTGGGCCTGAAACACGTCCGATGCCATCTAGATCATTAGACACCTATCACGCATGCACAGGGTTCCATGTCCGGTCTGTCC
>CM065730.1:58575246-58577746 GCA_033310375.1 Conus canariensis
AATCAATATCTTGACGGACAATGAACAACATATCAGACAAGGCAATGAAGGCATTTGAGAGAGAGAGAGAGAGAGAGAGAGAGAGAGAGAGAGAGAGAGAGAGAGAGAGGAGAGAGAGAGATTGTATTGTGATGTGTTGTGTCGCGTTTTTGTGTGTGTTGTATTGTGTTGTACTGTCTTGTGTTGTGTTGTGTCGTATTGTATGGTGCTGTGTGGTGTTGTGTTGCTTTGTGTTGTATGATATTGTATTCTATGGTATTGTAATGTATTGTGTTGCACCGTGTTCCGTTATATTGTAATATGATGCATTGTTTTATACTGTACTGTACTGTCTCGTATTGTATGACATTACATGATATGAAAAGGAACGTTACATGATAACAAACCTAGTTAGAGCTGTATTTGACTTGATTTGCTTTTTGGTTTCGCCTTTTTTTTTTTTTTTTTTAGCTTTTTGTTCTCTTTTTATTTCGTTTTACAAATGTTTCTGGGCGAGACTTAGAGAAATGCTGCTGGTGAATTGACTTTGCGCACCTATAAACTCAAATTGTTTGATTACAACAAGAAGGCCACTTGCAGCTTAAAGCCAGCACTGTGATCTTGTGTAGCTGAAAGTCAGAAACATGTGAAGACATTATTCACTCCTACAGTTGTACGCAAGGAGGGTTATTCTCTCCTTTGTTTGTTTGTTTGTTTGTTTTTCTGAAAGCAAGGACCAGATGTTAACCTCGTTATCTGAAAGGCTGACCTTGTTTATCTGTCTGTTCTGAGACCTGAAATGTTGCATTCTGCTGATCGTTTTATCCTCCATATCAAAGATCTAGCCCTGTCCATCTCTTCATTCAGTTATTTTTTGACCCAACTTAGCTTCTGATCCCTTTATCTGAAAAACAAGACCGTGTTTCTTCTGACATTTGAACGAAAGGACCCTGTTTATATCATTTTGTCCCAATGTATGAAAGGTAAGACTCGGTTTATCTCTTTATTCCTACATCTGAAAAAAAAGGGCCCTTTTACCAGTAAATCAGAAAAGCAGGACTCTGTGTACCGGTTTATCCCAATATCTGACTGGTAGGACTCTGTTGATCTCTGTATTTGAAATTCAAGAAATGGTTTCTTCCTTTTTTTTCTGAAGAAAGGACCTGTTTGTTTGTTTGTTTGTTTGTTTTTACCGTTATGTCTGACAGACAGGCCCCGTTCGTTTCTGTCTCCTTACCTCTGAAAGGCAAAATTCTGTTTTCACCCAAATAATTCAATGTGAAAGATAAGCCCTGATTATCTCTTCATCCTGATGATGATGATAATAACAACATGATGATGATAGTGATGATAATAATAAGAAGAATGATAATAATAATAATAATAATAATAATAACGATAATCATAATGATAATAATGATAATAATAATGATGATAAAATAAATAATCATGATATCAGCAATAACAATAATGATAATGATAAATTGATAACAATAAATAATGATGATGATGATGATAATTATAACAACAACAACAACAACAATGATAGTGATAATAATAATAATAATGATGATGATGATGATGATGATGATGATAACAATAAGTATAATACTAATGATGGTGATAATGATGATTATCATCATCATCATCATCATCATCATTAGCATCATCATCATCATCATCATCATAGTAATAATAGTAAGGATGATAATGGATAGTTACATAGCACATTATTCAGAAAACCGCTTTAGCTGCCTTACAATTATGATGATGAGTCGTGTCTTTGTGATTGGCCGCTATATTTGGAAACCAGATGTAGGTCAGCTGTGTGCACCTCAGGCAGTGACACGTGTAGCAATAATAAGGTCACGTCTGGACTTGGCCCTGGAGGACCAAAGTCAACTCCACTGCTCCTCGTTCGTTCTGTGCGCTCTGTGTTGCCATTTCTGCTGAGCGATTTGGTGTCGTAAGCAGCATTTGGTTGGAGTTGTGGTCTGTAAATTATTTCATCGTGGGAGCAAGAGTTACCGTACTTGTTTGTTATTTACTGTTTACTGTTCCCTGCCTCATTTAAGACTTCTTTTAAAGTTATACTGATTTTTTGTTTTACCCCGAATCAACTTCTTTCTTTTTTCTAATGGAAACAACAAAGTAATAATAAAGTCTGTAGATTTACAAACACTGCTTGGATATTCCTATTTGATTGAATCTAACGTCTCTTAACAGAGGTTCGTACATGTTTAACTATATGTAACCATAGCTCTATATTACATGTAAAATGTCATTTTTGCTACCTGAGGAGAGTCATATCACTCTTATATGTAGAGGCTTACTTCCCTTTGCAGAGAATCACATTACTCTATATCGTAGAAACATAAAAGAAAAATTAATCTACCGCCCAACGAAAAAAAAAAGAAAAAGAAAAAAGCAAATTACAAGTTTTACGTTTCTTGTGTTCGGCGACAGAGTTGTTTGTCTTTTAGATTTGTTCCAATTTCCGCCTGCAGTCTCCTTTCTTCTT
>CM065730.1:58582746-58585246 GCA_033310375.1 Conus canariensis
AACATCTAGGCATAATACAATACAATACAAGACACAGGATTGAGTACAGGCCTTACCCCATGGTAGATGGTTTTGGAAATGGCGCAGCCAGTGTTAGTGGTTGGTTATTTAAGGTCTGACCAGCGCGTTGGGCCAATGCGTAGGTCAGACATCTACTAAGTCGGAGCGACAAGACCCTCTTCTTAAATTCTCTCAAATTAGTCATCAATACATTTATCCACCAGCTTTAGGTCATGCGCAGTGTGGTCTCGAAACTAAGCGGGTGTGGTACAGCGTACATAGACTCGTCCGCACACAGTGAACCCCTCAGCCATTGATTTAACCTTTACATCTCCATCACTTGTAGTAAACTCAGTGTGGGAAACAGGAGATAATCCACTGGGATCAGATCATATTCCAATAATAATATCGTTGAATGACGTATTAGAACAGGAAATCTCAGAAGATATTATTCCAAAATATATTTACAAAAAAGCAGATTGGTCTTTTTTTCAAACCAATCTTAACAACATAGACATAGTGTTCTCAGCTAATGAAAACGTAGATGACCAATACACTGCATTTTGTAAATATATTTTAGCAGCAGCTGACAAGTCGATCCCGAAGATAAAAAACACAAAGTCAAAGAAACATAATGGAAATGTATGGTGGAACACAAAATGTGAAACTGCCAATAAAAAGAAAAAAGAAAGATTCAAGATTTATTGTAAAAAGAGATCGGCAAGTAGTCATAAAGAAATGAAAAAGGCAGATAAAGAAAGTAAAGATGTCATAGATGATGCAAAGCTGCAGCATTGGAATGAATTTTGTAACTCTGAAGTTAAAAATCATAAAGATTTTGGTAAAGTGTGGGAGGAACTGAAAGCTATGAAAAATGGATTAACATCGACACAGTACCCTATAACAATAGATGACAACATTCTTCCTAGTGCTGATGAGAAAGCAGAAGCTTTTGTAAACATGTTTGCTGAGGTAAGCCGCTCTGAAGGTCTAACAAGTACTGACCAAATATACAGAGAGAAAGAAGAAGGTAGTAAAGCACATGATGAATCTACAGCAGACAATAGTAACAATATTAATGCTCCTATAACTATCCAAGAAGTAAAAGAAGCCATTAGATCCTTACCATTAAGAAAATCATCTATTGGTTTAGATGCAATATCTAATCAAATGTTAAGAAATTTGCCTGAACATTTTGTAGAGTTTCTTCATAAATTATTTAGTACGTGTTGGAGCAATGGTGTTATGCCAAATATATGGAAACAGTCGATTATTGTTCCAATTCATAAGCAAGGAAAATCTACAAAGGATCCTAAGAATTATAGACCCATTGCATTAACTTCACATGTATGTAAACTTTCAGAAAGAATTGTTTTGAATAGACTTGCACATTACTGCGAAAAATATAACATCATACCAGTCAATCAAGCTGGTTTCCAGAAAGGTCGATCCACTACAGAAATTTTAGTGAAATTATCAACAAATATAAAGAAACAGTTTGCTAGAAGAAAATGTGTTCTTGCTACCTTTTTCGATATAAATAAGGCTTACGACCAAGTGTGGCATTTTCAGCTATTGAATAAACTTAAAAACATTGGCTTGACAGGAAATATATACAACTACGTCAGATGTTTTCTAAAGGATAGGGTAATAAGAACAAGAGTAGGAAAAACATATTCCACGAGTAGAACACTTTCAATGGGAATCCCTCAAGGGTCAGTATTAGCGCCACTTCTCTTCTCGTTATTAATGCATGATCTGCCAAACAAATTATCAAAAAAAGTTATTCTTGTCCAATATGCCGATGATATATGCATGTGGATGGATGTAACGTTAAAAAAGAAAACTTCACAGCGAGATATAAAATTCGTCAAAAAGATCTATCAAGGAGAACTAAATAAGATGGTGGATTATATGAAGCTAAATGGATTAAGTCTGTCGACCGAAAAAACAAAATATGATTCTTTTGAACAGTGGATCTAACCCAGAAAGTATGCCTGTTTTCACATTGGATGATACTCCTCTTAAGTACGTTACAGAGATCAAATTTCTAGGAGTTTATTTTACATCTAAATTATCATGGAACTTTCATATCGAATATTTATTAACAAAGGCGAGAAAAACATTAAACTTTCTGAAAATTATTTCTAAAGAAAAGTGGGGGCAAGATCCAGCTACATTGATTACTCTATGTAAATCTTTAATGAGATCAAAAATAACTTATGCCCAAGAAATATTCTTTAACGCGCCTAAATATCTATTACAAAAACTGCAAAGTATTGAATGTAAGGCGTTGAGATTAGCCCTTGGACTTCCTGTGCACGCATCATCGTCACGTACATATCATGAAGCTCAGGTACTTCCTCTAGATGATTATAGAGATTTAACATGTTGTAAATTTGTCATTAAAAGTACAGCTAGAAAAACACACATTAAATCAGAAATCAAAATAATATCAGATTTTGATTTTCCGAAAAGAGCAAAGTCTATAACTTCTCAA
>CM065730.1:58590246-58612746 GCA_033310375.1 Conus canariensis
GTGTCATTCAGTCAATACTGTTCATTCAATTTAACAACTCTTTCATTCTTTATATTTTTCACGCAGGGTGCATGCTATGTGTAACGTGTCATCCATACCAACGGCCAAACTGGCCTTATCTTCCGAAAGTTAGTGATGGGATTTTGCGTGTGTGCAAGATGTTATGCGTGCGTTCACATACGGAATCTCGGTTTATATATAGTCTCATTCGCCACAACTTGTCTGCGACAGAAGTCGACGCTGCAGGAAAAAAGATCGTCCCAAATCGCTGGGATCTTTTTTTTTTCACAATTTTCTACAAATCGTGTACCCCAACATGCATTTTCATCATATTTATTGTTTGAAAAAAGAGCAAAAGATAATCCTCTTTTTTGTACTCCCAGTTCTTATAGAACACGGAGTACTTTAGAATGGGAACGAAGAAATGCTGTCTGTCTGTCTGTCTGTCTGTCTGTCTGTGTCCGTGGTCAAAATGTGTTCCACTCGCTCCAAACAAAACTATTGGGCCGATCTTTCTGAAAATTTGTAGGTATGTTCATTATGGGCCACGGATGATTCCCGATGTTTTAGTTTACCGCTATAGCCGTTACTAACGGCTGTAACGGCCTATAACGGTTTTTCTTCTTTATGGAATATCTCAGAAAGTACTTGGCCAATTTATAAGCGGTTTGGATGATCTTGTGACAAATCGGAGCCTCTGTCCATATGTAAGTGATGTAACGCTGAAAATGGATTAAACAAACGTTAAAAACCGTTATTCTGCCGTTATTTCTTATACATAGGTGGATTTTAATGAAATTTAGTATATAGAAAGGTTATCACACACAAATGACACTTCTACATAGTGTTTCAAAATTTGACCGTTAAAAACCGTTATTCTGCCGTTATTTCTTATATATAGGTGGATTTTAATGAAATTTGGTATATAGAAAGGTTATCACACACAAATAGCACTTCTATATGGTGTTTCAAAATTTGACCGTTAAAAACCGTTATTCTTGACATACTGTTCGATTTGGATGAAATTTGATATGTACACAGGCTTTAGCCCAGTGAGGACTAAAATACCGGTTTCAAAAGTGTATATCGGTTATATAACCTTTAAACCGTTATTTTGCCGTTATTTTTTTATATATTGGTGGGTTTTAATGAAATTTTGTATTTAGAAAGGTTATTACACACAAATGGCACTTCCATGTGGTGTTTCAAAATCTGACCATTAAAAACCCTTATTCTTGACATATTGTCCGATTTGGATGAAATTTGGTATGTACACAGGCTTTAGCCCAGTGAGGACTAAAATACCAGTTTCGAAAGTGTACATCGGTTAAATAACCGTTAAAACCGTTATTTTGCCTTTATTTCTTATCTCACAAAGCACTTGGCCGATTTATAAGCGGTTTGGAAAACTGGGAGTACGTGTATATGCTTCGAATCTTGTTATTTTTATCGTACTCCCAGTTCTTATAGAACAGGGAGCACTTTATAATGGGAACGAAGAAATGCTGTCTGTGTGTCTGTGTGTCCGTGGTCAAAATGTGTTCCACTCGCTCCAGACAAAACTACTGGGCCGATCTTTCTGAAAATGTATAGGTATGTTCATTATGGGTCACTGATGATGCCCGATTCTTCAGTTTACCATTATAGCCGTTACTAACGGCCATAACGGCCCATAACGGTTTTTCTTCTTTACGGAATATCTCAGAAAGCACTAGGCCGATCTTTCTGAAAATTTGTAGCATGTTCATTATGGGTCACGGATGATGCTCGATGTGTTATTTTACCGTTATAGCCGTTACTAACGGCTATAATGGCCCATAACAGTTTCCTTCTTTATGGAAAATCTCAGAAAGTACTTGGCCGATCTTTCTGAAAATTTGTAGGTATGTTCATTATGGGTCACAGATGATGGCCGATATTTACCAGAATAGCCATTACTAACGGCTATAACGGCCCAAAACGGTTTTTCCTCTTTATGGAATATCTCACGCGTATTCAAGATAAACTGGGAGTACCTTTATATGCTTTGCATCTTCTTTTTTTTCTAAATTGAGTTAAGCTGACCGTGTTGGAGCACCAGCAATGTCTTCCAGACTGCTGTGTTATGCTGTTAAGAATCAGTACTTCACGCACGCGCGCACGCGCGCGCGCGCGCGCGCGCGCACACACACACACACACACACACACTCACACGCACGCACGCATGCACGCACGCACGCACGTGCACGCACGCACACACACACACACACAGACACCACACACACACACACACACACACACACAAACACACACACACATGCGCGCGCGCGCGCGCAAAAACCGGTTGACATTACTGCAGAATGGACAGGGGGAAACATTCGCAGAATCCGAAGTCTTGACACATAACCGATAGGAGTGGAGGACCCTGGTGAACTAGTTCCTCAGTGTGTTGTGCCTCAACGACCCGTCGTGGAGACCAGAGAAAAGAAGAACAAAAAAAAAAAAGGAAAGAAAGGAACAATGAAAGAAAGAAGGAAAGAAAGAAGGAAAGAAAGAAAGAACGAACAAAAGAATGAAAGAAAGAACGAAAGAAAGAACGAAAGAAAGAAAGAAAGAAAGAAAGAACGAAAGAATGAAAAAAGGAAAGAAAGAAGAACGAAAGAAAGAAAGACAGACAGAAAAAGAAAGAAAGAAAGAAAAGAAAGAAAGAAGAAAGAAAGAAAGAAGCAGAAAAAGAAAGAAAAAAAGGGAAGGGGAAAAAAGAAAGAAGGAAAGAAAAAGAAAGAAGGAGAGAGAGAGAGAGAGAGAGAGAGAGAGAGAGAGAGAGAGAGAGAGAGAGAGAGAGAGAGAGAGAGAGACTCCTGAATTCACTAGAGACGACCAAGCAGCAGGAACGCTATTGACAGTTACCCATAGTAAGAGACTCCCCTTCCAAGAGAGGCCTGTTCATCTTGGTTCAGTCTCAACACATTTTCTCCACGCTTTAACCCCCCCCCCCCTCCCCTTGTCCTGACCTCCAACTGGACGTGTTTGGAGTTGTCGCTGCCTCATCGTCTTCCAGGCCAGTACAGGGCTATTATACAACCACACACAGGATAGTTCTGATGCAGTTTTACCGCCAGTAGTTATCAGTTATGCGTCAGGCATAGAGCAGCTTGCCGGAGAAGACACTGTGCTAGCTGTTGCCGAGTCACTTTGGTGGTGTGAGTTTGTGTCTGCTCTTATCCGACATACCAAAGACATAGCCTGCTAAGCTCCCTTCTGACGGATTTCCGTCAGAAATGGAATGGATTCCTAAACAGACACAGACACACACACAACAGACACACAGACACAGACATACATAATTTATCATCTATCTATCTATCTATCTATCATCTATCTATCTATCTATGTGTATATATATATATTTTTTTTTTTATGTATATGTATATATCTATGCATATATATATATATATATATATATATATATGTCTGTCTCCCTATGTATGTAAGTGCATAGCACATGCGAGCTCGTGTGTGTGTGTGTGTGTGTGTGTGTGTGTGGTGCGTGCGTGCGTGCGTGCGTGCGTGCGTGCGTGAGTGCGTGCACGTGGGCGTGCGTGCGTGCGTGCGGTGTGTGTGTGTGTGTGTGTGTGTGCGGCGCGCGCGCGCGCGTGTGTGTGTGTGTGTGTGTGTGTGTGTAAAAGATATCATATACCAATGATATCTATCTATCTTTCTGTCGGTCTGTTTATTTATCTATCTATATGTCTGTCTGTCTGTCTATCTATCTATCTATCTATCTATCTATCTATTTGAAATCCCTCAAGCCGCTGTGCAGTTGACTTTATAGTTGACGGGACTGGCAGTGAAATGTGGGAGATAAACGACTGCTGAAGTGTAAATCTGAAGATAAATGACTGCTGAAATGTAAATCTGAAGATAAATGACTGCTGAAGTGTAAATCTGAAGATAAATGACTGCTGAAGTGTAAATCTGACATTCAAACAAACCAACCACACAAAGCGGGGTGAGTGGTTGTTGATGGCAATTCTAAACGAACAGCAAAGAACATGGCGAGAAAAAAAAAAAAAAGAAAAAGAAAGAGATGCATATTATGTCAGACACGCAAATCATTTTAGGCCGATGAATATGAGAAAGCCTTTGCGGAGAGAGAGAGAGAGAGAGAGAGAGAGAGAGAGAGAGAGAGAGAGAGAAGAGAGAGAGAGAGAGAGAGAGAGAGAGAGAGAGAGAGAGAGACCTGACACTGACACTGACATTTTTTATTGTCCGTTTAGCAGTTAAGCCTTTTAGACAAGGGGGTTGGCAAATACATTCACCGATACAAAAAGCAGAAATTTCATGCGTACACGTACTCACACACACACACACACGCACACACGTCCTCACCTTTCCCTCCGCCCCACCCCGCTACCTTTCTACTATTGCCCCCAACATCCATACCGCCATAATCACACACACTTGACCACTAACCCTTCCCTCTCCCTCCCCCTATTCCGCCAGCTCACACACCCTCCCCTGTCCCCCCCCCCCCCCGCACCCCCGCCCTCCCCAGAACATCCGCACATTGGATCATCCTTATGTTAACCGGTATTTTGCTCAATTATCTTTTTTCTCACATACATGGCTTCAGCTATGTATTTAGCCACTTCTTTAACAACACGTTCATTGTTATTAGATAACACTGAAGCAACGCTAGCATTATTTTGGTGGAATGAACGAGTATTCAACACACTGCAGTTTTTACGTTTGTCAGCATAAGTAGTACAATGAAACAAAAAATGTTCTTCGTTTTCTAATTCATTTCCGCAAGATGGGCAAATAGTGTCATTCGAATATTCAGAACTTAAGAACCATTGCTTACAGTTTTTCAGACCACTAACCCTTAACCTAAATCTGGCCAAACTGATTCTGTGCCATTTATTTGTAATTAACGTTAGGTACTTTTCTGCCTGAAAAATGCTTTTGAAAGAACAGAAATATCTATATTTATCGTTATTATCTATTTCAGCATGCCAGTTTTGTTTGAAACAGGAAATGAGTCTGTCTTTGAATTCTGTTATAAAACCATATTCGGAACAAACTCCCTGGTTCAGCCAAACAATACCAAAGCCATTTTCAGTCAGAGTCTTTTGTACTTCTGACACCCAATTAAAGTGACCAGATTCGTGCTGTAACAGAAGCATTTCGTAGGCTTGCCTACATATTCTCGACATGGGGAGTCTGACTAGTTTTAACCAGTATTTGATGCATTTTACAGTAGTTGTAACGCGTAGAGAATACCTCCCAGTTTCTCCATAATCAGTTTATTTGATGTATGTAGGGGTACATTCAGATATCTTTTTATGGCAAACATGTGGACATTTTCAATCTGTTTACTGTCTTGTTCTAATCCCCAGACTTCAGCTGCGTATGTTAGGATAGGCTGAATTTGCGTATCGAAAAGCTTCCAAAATAAATTTATATCAATAGTGTTTAGTCTTCTTAATGATTTCATGATTTCCATCACTCCATTTTTTGCCTTTCTACAAACATCAGACAGAGCATTGCTAACACTCAACTTTGTGGTAAAAGCCATCCCTAAGTATTTGTATGAGTTCGTTACCTTTACTTCTTCATTTCCATAAAACCATCTTTCTCTATCACTTAAGTAGCCACCTTTTCTGAAAACCATTACATTTGTTTTGTCAAGATTGACAGTTAACTTTAATCGATCTGCCCCTTCTTTAAGACTATTTATTTGATTCTGGAGCCCAGTAACAGAGTCAGATAACAAAATAACATCATCCGCAAACAATAGTAAGAATATTTCAGCTGCACCAGGAATAAGCTGAATACCATGTTTTCCATTGCTTGACAAATCAACAGCCAATTCGTTTATGAAAAAGGAAAATAAGAGCGGACTAAGTAGACATCCTTGTTTCACCCCCTTGGGCATTCAAAGTAATCTGAATAACAACATTTATCTCGTACACATGCTAATACAGAATCGTAAACACTTCGTATAGCTTGATAAAGTTTTCCTTTCACACCACATTTTCTCAAAACTGCCCATAAAACATTTCTGTTCATAGAATCGAAAGCCTTTCTGAAGTCCACAAAGGCAACATACAGTTTAGACTTTTTTATAAGAAACTTTTGTACTAACGCATATAGGGTGAAAATATGATCTACGGTACTATAACCTGGTCTGAAGCCTGCTTGCTCTTCTATTATTTTTTCCTCTTTCTCTACCCACTTTGAAAGTCTTTTGTTTAAAATATGTGTATACACCTTACTTACAACACTCGTTAGGGCAATGCCACGATAGTTATCTGGCAGGTTTGGATTTCCCTTTTTATATATTGGAACAACTATAGATTTCGACCAATCATCTGGGAAAACACCAAGGTCAAACAATTTATTGAAATAAATAACTAAGAAATCAATAATTTTTGAATTGGCATGCTTCAGCATCTCACTAATAATTTTGTCCGGGCCAGAACTTTTTCCGGCCTTGAGATTACCAATGCTGGCTTGAACCTCATGACTGGAAATTGGTTCATCGAACAAAACATCTGAGTCATCTGTTGTTTCTCCCACATGGCTAAACTCGATATTTTCCTCTGGAGTAGATGATACATCCACATCATTAAAGACATTGTAAAAATGGTTATGCCACTGTTCAATGGTAGTAGAGTTGTATATGGCTGACTTTCTATTGACTGATCGAATAGTTTGCCAAAATACCTTTGGATCATTAATCGACTGATTGAGTTTGGTTAATCTTCTTTGGTCAAATTCATCTTTTTTTCTGTTTAACAAATATTTGTATTCTTTTCTTTCTTTTACGTACTCTTCTCTTTTTTCTGCACGTGATTTCTTTGAAGCTCGTTTAAATTTCCGTAGTGACCCCTTAACTGCCTTCTTTTTTCGATCACATTCCTTGTCAAACCAGTCGTTTTTCTTTTTCTTATTTCCTTTTGTTCTCATCATGCAAGAAGCAGCGCTGCAAAGTGATTTAACGAAAAGTTCAATGGAAATATTGACATCTGTATCTAGAGCTTGGTAGGCGTTCTGTAGGCTTTCATCAAATTCATGAGAACTTAATTCCTCTTCAAAAACACTAAGCAAATCGTCTGACCACACAAACCTATCTTCACACCTTGTTCAGCTTCAGCTGGCTTTTCCACATCCTGTCCTACATTTGTCCACTGAAATTTGACTGGTAAATGCCAGGAGTCAATACGGTCTCCGACATTCAGCTTACAATGTTGCGTAGAAAACATATCCTTAGACATAATGACATAATCGATCACACTAGAGCCGTGAGGAGAAACATACGTAAAATCCCCAGCAGACTCACATTCACCACAACCATTAACTATGACACAGTTGATCATCAAACATAAATTCAACAAAGATTTACCGAAACTATTTACAACATCATCTTTTGAAAATCTATGCAAAACATCATCAGTCACACAATCGTCATCATCAATATCGGTGAGTAATTAGTCATCACTTCGGGTGTTGGTTGTTCAGATCCAGTTCTTGCATTGAGGTCACCCATTATCAAAACATTTACGTTCTCGTTTTCTGTAGCCTGCAAGATACATTCTTCCAAGTTCACGATCCCATCTTTGATTTCCATTGAATTGTACAATGGACCATTTTCAGGGACAACATAACATGCGAACAATAACACATCTCTATCCGAGTTAAATACACATCTGTCAATCCGTATGGCCACAACATTTTCACAAGTAACATTGACTACTGAAATATATCTGGAAAAGGATTTGCGCACTAACAGAAGAACGCCACCAGAATGTCTTCCATGATGTGACAATTTTCTTGCTGGAGCAGTAAACTTAACGAAGTCTTGAAGAATATTACTGAAATCAAAAGAACCATCAACAAAAGTCTCTGTCAAACACGTAACATCAAACTTCGAAATGTAATCCATGAAAGAAAAGTCATTAAGCTTACTGTATAAGTTTTCCACATTGTAAACAAGAAATGTCACTTCCTCAAGATGATCCGGCCTGTCCTACCGTGTAGTCGTCCGTGCACTTCGCCTGGGTCGTGTGTCATTGGCAGGGCTCTTGTGAGAGAGAGAGAGGAGAGAGAGAGAGAGAGAGAGAGAGAGAGAGAGAGGGGGGGGTGGGAGGGGGAGTAGGCAGAGAAAGGTGGTGAGGCGAGGGAAGAGGAGAGTTAGGGAGGGAGGGAGAAAAGGTGAGGGAAGGAATCGACCAGGTAAGACTAGGAAAATTGAATCATTCGTTAAAACAGAACGAGCAGTCTAACTCCTACTCTGCTCTGCTCTGCTCTACTCTGCTCTGCTCTACTCTGCTTTGCTCTGCACTGCTCTGCTCTGCTTTACTCTACTCTGCTCTGCTCTCCTCTGCTCTGCTCTGCTCTGCTTTACTCTACTCTGCTCTGCTCTACTCTGCTCTGCTCTACTCTGCTCTGCTTTACTCTGCTCTGCTCTGCTCTGCTCTGCTCTGCTCTACTCTGCTCTGCTCTGCTCTGCTTGCTCTGCTCTGCTCTCTCTGCTTACTGTACTGCTCTGCTCTGCTCTATTCTGCTCTGCTCTACTATACTCTGCACTGCTCTACTCTGCTTCACTCTGCTCTGCTCTACTCTGCTCTGCTCTGCTCTGTTCTACTCTGCTCTGCTCTGCTCTACTCTGCTCTGCTTTACTCTGCTCTGCTTTACTCTGCTCTGCTTTACTGTACTCTGCTCTACTCTGCTCTGCTCTATTCTGCTCTGCTCTGCTCTGCTCTGCTCTGCTCTGCTTTACTGCTCTGCTCTGCTTACTCTGCTCTGCTCTGCTCTACTCTACTCTGCTCTGACTCTGCTCTACTCTGCTCTGCTCTATTCTGCTCTGCTCTACTCTACTCTGCTCTGCTCTACCCTGCTTTACTCTGCTCTGCTCTACTCTGCTCTCTCTGCACTGCTCTACTCTGCTCTGCTTCTACTCTGCTTTCTCTACTCTGCTCTGCTCTGCTCTGCTCTCTCTGCTCTGCTTGCTCTACTCTACTCTGCTGTGCTCTACTCTGCTCTGCTCTCCTCTGCTCTGCTCTCTCTGCTCTGCTCTACTCTGCTTTACTCTGCTCTGCTCTACTCTGCTCTGCTCTGCTCTACTCTACTCTGCTCTGCTCGACTCTACTCTGCTTTACTGCTACTCTGCTCTACTCTGCTCTGCTCTACTCTACTCCGCTCCACTCTGCTCTGCTCTGCTCTGCTCTACTTACTCTGCTCTGCTCTGCCTGCCCTGCTCTGCTGTGCTCTACTCCGCTCTGCTCTGCTCTGCTCTACTCTGCTCTCTCTCTCTGCTTCCTCTGCTTGCTCTACTCTCTTTACACTGTTGCTCTGCTCTACTCTACTCTGCTCTACTCTACTTTACTCTACTCTATTCTACTCTGTTCTACTCTGCTCTACTCTGCTCTGCTCTACTCTACTCTGTTCTGCTCTACTCTACTCTCTGATTCTCCCACTGCTCTGCTCTACTTCTTACTCTACTTATCTACTCTGTTATGCTCTTCTCTGCTCTGCTATGCTCTGCTCTACTCTACTCTGCGTTACTCTGTTATGCTCTACTCTGCTCTGCTCTCTCTGCTGTGCTCTACTCTACTCTGCTTTACTCTGTTATGCTCTGCTCTACTATACTCTGCTCTGCTCTACTTTACTCTACTCTGCTCTGTTCTACTCTGTTCTACTTTGTCTACTTGGTCTGCTCTACTCTACTCTACTCTGCTCGCTCTGCTCTATCTGCTCTGCTCTGCTCTGCTCTACTCTATCTACTCTGCTCTACTTCTCACCTGAATTTAATAATCCAAAGACTCTTCCTCTTTTCGTTTTCTCTTCATAACTTTATCCACGTACACAAGGTGCCTGTCTGTCTGTCTGTCTGTCTGTCTGTCTTCAGTGTGTGGTGTGTGTGTGTGTGTGTGTGTGTGTGTGTGTGTGTGTGTGTGTGTGTGTGTGTGTGTGTGTGTGTGTGTGTGTGTGTGTGTGTGTGTGTGTGGTGGTGATGTATCACTATGAGTGTGCGGGATCGATGAAGATGTGATGATGTGTGATGATTTGTGAAGATGATGTGTGACATAAAAGGCTTGGTGTGTGCGTGTGTGTGCGTGTGTGTGTGCGTGTGTGTGCGTGTGTGTGCGTGTGTTGTGTGTGTGTGTGTGTGTGGTGTGTGTGTGTGTGTGTGTGTGTGTGTGTGTGTGTGTGTGTGTGTGTGTGTGTGTGTATAAAATGGTGATGATAATAACCATACTATCGAGGATGATACCGATGAAGATGTGAATGATGATGATGATAATGATGAAGATGATAACGCTGCTGACATAAAAGGCTTAAATCACATATCATCATCATCATCATCATCATATTTAATGGTTGATGACAATAACGTCGATGACTGAAAACCAATCGTAGCAATGATGACAATGGATGGTGCGATGACGACAGTGATGGTCATACTACACACACACACACACACCACCCACCACACACCCGCACGCCGCACGCACGCACGCACGCCACGCACACCCCACACACACACACACACACACACACACACACACACACACAACAAGCTAAATGAAAATGACAGCAACATGTTCATGGCAAGAACCACTCGACACAACACAGAACGGAGCACTAAACTGGGAAGGGAGCGAACCCAGACAGATATTTTCTTTTTTTTTTTTTTTTTTTCTGTCAAACTTGTCTGTCCGATTCAAACAGAAAGATTACACACCCACATCTTACCTCACCCTATCCCCCAAATCACCCCCCCCCCCCCCCCCCCCCCGACCCACGCTCGTTCTCCCAGTTCTTCTTCCCTACCAGCACCAGCACCACCACCCCCCACCCTAAAAGAGAAGAAAAAAGAAAAAGAGGAAGATAAAAAAAGAACATGCCAAAACGTAATGCACTTCTTTTAAAAGCTTCGGAAACACCGGTTGTTATTTTGTCCTGAATTATTTTTTGTTTTGTCAGGGGTTTAGTTTTTGGTGACCTTGACGGAAGAGAAATCCAAGCCCTAAAAGATTCATGAACAACAAGATTCAGGTTTACAGCCTTGTATCTTTGAACAAAAAGCAAGCAAACAAATGAAAATGGGCGAAAAAAAAATTAAAAGGATAGCAATAGTTATGTGACACGGCTATAACGTGTTATAAGCATTACCCACCAAAAAACTACTACCATGGGAACTTATTTAATAGGGGTAAAGGAAAGGACCCTATTTGTCACGGTCGCTAAGCGGACGGCCCTACCACCCTTACCCACGCCTATCACACACTAGGTCAGACAACACAGCACACTAACAGTTTTACAATCACGCACGCTTCTTTATTTCACACACACTCTATGGCGCCACCACTCGCGCACATCCACAACTGCACACAAGTATCCCAATTCCCGCTGACTCACCCTACTCTACTGTAATGACCTGGAAGACCCTAACCTAACCTGAAACACCAGTTGCGGTATATCACTGTGACCTGGGGACACAGCGATAGCCCGCACACGTGGGTAACTACTAGGGACAAGGATTTACCAAAGGGACTCTAATCTCTTAACTACTGCTACCACCCACACCTCTCCCCAGGACTCACCCTTCCTTTTAACCCGGGACCACTACCAAACTGGTCGCTGCGTCCCTAAGGGAGGCAACGACAAGTACCCTACACTGTGCCGGCCACTACGTCCTAAAAGGAGGCAGTAGCTAACACCCCTAACCCTACTGCCTAACGCTACACCCCTTCTACCACAAACATGGGACAACCCATCCCGGCCCGGAAAGCTCCAGTCCTCGGCGCTGTACGTGGCCCCTCACAGGCTGACACCTCCCCGGAAGACTCCGCACCCCGGCGCTGTCCGTGGCTCCTCCGCGGGCCGACACCCTCCCCGAAGACTCTGCACCCCGGCGCTGACCCTGGCCTCCCGCAGTCTGACTCCTCCCCGCGATGGGCACGACACCCAACGCACACACACCAGACGCCCTCTCGACGGGTCCCGGGGCTCGTAGGACGCCTCCTCCTCTGAAGGCCCCGCCGGACACCAAGGGTGGAAAAAAGCCTGGTGCAGCGCCCTCTCACAGGACGCCTAAACCGGGACGAGGAACCAGTGCCGGAGAACTCCCGGAAGAGTACCGGTAGCCGGAGGAGAGCTGCCCCACAGAAGGCAGACGGCCTGGGTGGTCTCCCTCTCCAGGGAAAACAACAGGTACTGGAAAGCGCCGCTCACCTGCCGGCACGCAGCAGTAGACTGCGGTGATCTGGCCCCAGCCTCAGGACGGAACAGGATACCTGCTGACACAACTGTAGGCCCCTACTGTAATGTTGCTACTACCCGAGTCATCAAGGCACATAGGCTACTTGGTAAAACTTTAACTCTCCATCTCCCTTGCCTACTTCCCACTCGGGCATGAGAGTGACCCCTTGAATTTCGAACACATCCCCCAACCCATTACTCACTTTGGGGTTATCAGACCCATTTCCTGCCAACCCTTACAACAGCGGTAAAACAATATTCTCCCTGAGCCCATCCACGCTATTACATATGAAATTATGAATCGCACCCAATTCTCGGAGAAATAAACCAATCTAAGCGATCCAACACGGACTCCACTGGACCCCCTTAGGACATACTAAATAACTAGGAAATGGCCAATTTCACAAGGAAATGTCTCCACACAATAACCAGTAGTAATACACATCTCTCAGAGAAAACAAAACAAAACAAAAAAAACACATCAATTTTAGCGGTTCACAGTTCCAGCATGTTCACACAAGAGAATCGGCTCGCAGCCACAATCCTTCACATTATTACCCCTCTTTGCACTGTCAATTATAATCATATATCAAAAACAACATGATTTGTTCGCCAAAATTTCCATCCAGCACCTCACTCTCATGTCATCTCTTGTCAGATAACCCAGTGGTTAATCCTTGTTATGCCAACACAACCACACTTCATACAATATTACATGCTGCACATCATCCGTTTTTATCCTATCGACTGCTAAGCTACTCGCCTTAAACTTTACCTTTCCCTTCTTTCCGACTACTGAAATTCATAATGGGACTCGTCTCCCCACAACCTAAGACATCTTTCTCCAACCCCGTTCTGTCACAAAACACATACATCCCTGCCTGTGTGACGACTGTCACTTGTATTACAAAAACTTCTACCCTATGGATTCACTGTCCTATACCAAATGCGTACGTCACAGATACAGTCCGCACGCGCACGACACCCGCGTCGAGAACCCTGACTCGTAACGAAAGTGAAAAGACACCAATATAAGTTGAATGGTTACGACCGTACTCCAGTATAAACCACTCGACCACAAATTGGCCTTAGCCCTACTACACAGTTAACCGATTCCAATGCTGTGCAGGTCAACTCCGGAATCGTTAATCAATTTCAACGAACTCCTACTATTTACAATTGAGATTGAGCACAATCATCAAACCCCTCTATGATTCACGCAGACACATCTGCACCTGACTCATATTATGATCCTCAACCAAACGCAACCTCGTACTACCTTCTTATTGAACCCACTGACATTAACACGAACTAACCACAAACAATATCTACATCACTGTCCATCAACGGTCATTATATTGAACCCACATTGTCTAGCCAAACTGTCCTGAGAAAATCGAACTCAGGAACCACTATGTACATTACTTACAAAAATATACAGGAAAAAGGTGACAACTCAAACCGGCTGACAAATTTCAATCACGGAACCAAGACGACATCATACCAGACAACCAGTATACGCAACGAACACCATACAACTAATCCCAACATAGACAACTACAGTACAACTCGCCATAATACAAGACAACACGACGAACTACAACACAACGAACCTAACAGATCACCAACCTGGACATACAGACGATCAACCACACCAGTTCTGCAACTGGCTGACAGTGGCTGCAACAAGGACGACACCGACTCAGCACAGGCCAAGGGCACCCAACCCCGACGAGGACCTGGCACTAACTATGACTCGAAGTCACTCTTCAAAAACTAACGGCGCTGCCGCCGCACCTACAAGGAGTACGTCCACTCCGACGAACACCAGGGACCGAAGTGAAGCTACCCCAACGCATTCCGCCCTGGTCGGAATCAAGCGAACTCTACTCACCACACAAAACAACGATTGGTCAGAGCAGTGTATCCCTCCGCAGAGCTGACACGCCTGACCAACGGACTAGTTGTTGCTCGTGCAACAACACGACAATTTACCACAACAACTCACTGACTCGACAACACCAACAACAGCCGATATCCTGCCCCGCCTTCTCTGGTGTAGAACCAAAGTAACAAAAGGGTAACAATCGGGAACGAAACCAACCTCCCGCTTCCATTCCATTCCTTCAATAAGTGAAGACTGGAATGAAAGAATATTGTATGTCCTATTTCCCCAGCCTCCTACCTAGCCTAATCTTTCTACCTAACCCTGAGGAACTTAACCTAACTCTAGCTAACTAAACCCCAACCTCACATACGCGCGAGCGCACACACACACACACACACACACACACACACACACACACACACACACACACACACACACGCATACGCATACGCGCCCACGCTCTCTATCTTGAACCACCACTACTCTTAAACACATGGACATACTGATTTAGTACCGCCGATCGGTGACACCCCCCCTGCCTAAGTTTTAACTACAGGTTAAAACAAACAACTTCTCACTCGATCGGCGTTTTAGCTGCACCCTACCTATGAGAATCCAATTTCCCATCACTCATTCTGTCCTACTGTTACTTTTGATGCACTCCAAAACTTCCATCACAACAGCATCAACTTTTAAATACATCAACAATCACAGGTTACATTAATCAACCTGGTCTAACGCTGCCACATTGTCACTTCCAGACACTGCCTGCACCGTAAACTGGAATGCCTGCAGCTGCAGTGCCCACCTTGTGATCCTCCCACTAGTACTCTAGACCCTACAGCTACCTTCTTGGGTTTCGCCGTCAAGTCAAAATGCCGCTTGTACCTGCAAGCTGCCGTTGCCAAGTTCTCCTTTGCCAACTTGCACGTCTTAGCTATTTTGTTCCTTAGGTTGACGACGTACTCTGTAGCTGTGCAGAGCTCTTGCCTCTCGGGTTGCAACCACCGATCTCTCAGTATCTGCATGGGCCTGCGCATCAGTGGCATCCTTACAAGGGGAACTCTTGAGACTCTTCCCTTGTCCACAGTACGCTGACACTGGAAGCATGACTGGCAGTACCGACGAATGTCAGCATGCATGCCTGGCCAATAAAAATGGCGACCAAATCGCTCCTTTGTTCGGGTGGTACCTAAGTGACCAGACATGGGTACGTCGTGGCCTAGCTTCATCATCGTGGTCCGTAGTTCTGCTGGGACGCAGATCTGACTCGCTACGTCCTTGGGACTCTCAAACCGCCGAACCAGTACACCAGATTTCCGAGCGTACTCGACTCGTCCAAACTTGGTGTGGAAGTGCGTCCCTACCTCACACGCACTCCGAGCCTTCCTCAAGGTTTCATCCTGGTCCTGCATCTGAATTAACTGCTGGGTAGAGGTGTTCAGAATGCATTCCTCGACGGGCAGTGGTACAGGTTCTTGCTGCTCCCTGGCTCTCTGCGCGCGTGTCTGCACTGCCCCTACCAGCGCCGGGTCTGCGTATACAGGCACACGTGTCCAACCGGGATCTCCTACTCTCTTTGCGAAGTTTCCGATCAGGACTTCCTGCACAGGGCTATTCATGACCAAAACCTCCAACTTCCTGCGATGAATGGTGACTTCAACTCTATTACCGCCACAGGTAACACAGACCTACATCTGGACTCGGCCAACACTACTGGGACTGTCTCTCCTGTGTACGCATCTGCCGGTACTAACCACTTAGCCACTACGGTGTGTCCGGCACCAGTGTCCCGTAATCCATTGGCCGGAGACCCGTTAACTTCTACGATGCACGCAGGCTCGTACCGCTGCTCAGCGCATGGGCGACACAACGTAGGGACCACTCGAGCTTGGGGCTGGTCACAACAATGAACAGCTCCAACAGAATGGGGCTCAGGGCATTTCCTAGCGATGTGGCCTGGCTTCTTGCAGTTGAAACAAACTATGGTCGATCTAGGCCCTTCTGATCTCCTGTTCAGCTGCTGTAGTGCACCATCACTTTGTTGGGACCTCCCTGCGGGCTGGCTCCCTGCTGTTTCACGTGTATTACCCAGGTTGGGCTGGTTAACTGTTCGGTCTTTTCTCGCCTTCCCCCCCAGTCTTTTGGCCTCTGCCAAAACAGTAGCTTCTGTTGCAAGTTGTTCCACAGTTTTCGGGCATGTCTTCCGCACCTCAATTGTGAACTCTGGAGACAATAGCTGATAAAACTGTTCTTGGAACAGCAGATCCTTTACGTCCTCTGCCACACTCTCATCCTTGCCCGCTGCTGCACACCAGAGGGAAAACCACCGCTTCATCCTTCCCAGCATCTGGCCAAAAGTCTCAGCAGCGTCCTTCTTGATGCTCCTGAACTTTTCTCGGTAGGCCTCAGCATCTAGCCTGAAGTGGCTTAACAGGGCGCTCTTTATCTGATCATAGTCGCCTAACTCATCCGCACTTAACCGCATCACCGCTTCTCTAGCCTTTCCTCTCAGCAGAGACATCAGACGTGTGGGCCATGAGGTCTTGCTCCACTTGCACATCTGGGCTACACGCTCAAATTGGGCGATGAAAGCGTCCACGTCGTCGTTCTCTCCCAACGGCTCAAGGTGGACATGCTTCGTTTCCTCCACCTCAATCAAGCGTTTCCTATGCGCTGCTTCATCTAAGGCCTGTCTCTCTTGTATGATTAGCTCTCGCTCTCTTGCCTCTAACTCGGCTTCATCCCTTCGTCTCTTGAGATCTAACTCGGCTTGCCGTGCTTGAGCTTCTATTTCCCTTATTGCCCTTTCTTCCTCCATCTTCTTCCTCTGCAGTTCCAATTCCATCTGTCTCGCTGCTTTCTCATCTTCGATCTTCTGCTTCACCTCTAGTTCCCTCTGTCTATCAGCTTTCTCCTCTTCTATATTCCTCTGCTGCATCTCTAGCTCCCTCTCATCTTTCATCTTCTGCCTCACTTTCTCCTCTTCGATCTTCTTCTGCTTCATTTCTAGCTCCCTCTGTCTATCAGCTTTCTCCTCTTCTATCTTCCTCTGCTGCATCTCTAGCTCCCTCTGCCTAGCAGCTTTCTCCTCTTCATCCCTCATCTTCTGCCTCACTTTCTCCTCCATCCGGAACTCCAATTCTGCTTCTCTCGCCGTCTTCTCATCCTCATTACGTACTGAGTCTGTGACGAACTTGGCGAGGTCTCCCCCAGCTAAACCCATCGCCGCTCCCAACTTGGCAAACTTTGCATAAGCCTCCGTCCCCTGTTCTCGATCCACCCCCGCATCCTGGTCACTAACCTTAGGTTTGGTATCCGCCGTAGGGGCCTGTGGATCCATGACACTATCGGGGTCGTACTGCGGATGGGCTCGGGTGTGTTTAGGCATGGGATAACCCCTACCACCACAGAGCTAACAAGGGACAATATCCAATATGAACGCAAGTAGATGTTCCTAACCACGCGCTTGCCCCCCTAACCAACAAACTAAAGCAACTCAGCACAAGTATACAATGCTCTCAATGAGTCACACAACAAGCATAACTCCACCCACACTTGTGTACCTCCTACATATACCCACATAGGCTCCAACCCATATAATACCACCCATGCACAGTCTGGTCACTAACCGAGCCACGTGACACCGTGTGTCCACCGTCCACTGTGCATGCGCACCAGTTACCCACAGTCACAGGCCTCACTGTCTCTGGTAGGCCGCACCCACACGATCACAGTGCACTTGCACCCCTCAAGTCCAGGTGCACTCACAGCATATCCTATGCCACAACACTGCGCACCCTCGTGCTTCCCAAACACGGTCACCTGGGCTTACTCTGCCCTTAATCCCCACAGGATATCCGAGCACACAGCGTGCACAGTCACGGGCCAGGTACCACTCTACCTACTCACTGGGGTATACCACATGTAAGGGACACAAAAGACACCTGGTACCCTCCGGCACCTCACCTACACTGTACTGTGTAATCACTCACACTTCCAACAACCACTCAATGTTTATTGACCATTCATACCTCACTCACATGGTAGCGCCAACCCATTCACACCAACACAAGTGCCCTGCCCAATGCCAATGGAAACCTGCCTGAAGTGAACAGGGACACTACGTACCACCTCCCAGGGTACTGGTACGCTCCCACCAACCACCCACTTACATTTCACACAACGTACACACCGGACACAACACCCCCCTACCTCCCTCCTAGCTACCTATCACCTACCCAGAACCGCTTATGTTACCCCGCATCTCCACCAAAGTGTCACGGTCGCTAAGCCGGACGGCCCTACCACCCTTACCCACGCCTATCACACACTAGGTCAGACAACACAGCACACTAACACAGTTTTACAATCACGCACGCTTCTTTATTTCACACACACTCTATGGCGCCACCACTCGCGCACATCCACAACTGCACACAAGTATCCCAATTCCCGCTGACTCACCCTACTCTACTGTAATGACCTGGAAGACCCTAACCTAACCTGAAACACCAGTTGCGGTATATCACTGTGACCTGGGGACACAGCGATAGCCCGCACACGTGGTGACTAACTACTAGGGACAAGGATTTACCAAAGGGACTCTAATCTCTTAACTACTGCTACCACCCACACCCCTCCCCAGGACTCGCCCTTCTCTTTTAACCCGGGACCACTACCAAACTGGTCGCTGCGTCCCTAAGGGAGGCAACGACAAGTACCCTACACTGTGCCGGCCACTACGTCCTAAAAGGAGGCAGTAGCTAACACCCCTAACCCTTCTGCCTAACGCTACACCCCTTCTACCACAAACATGGGACAACCCATCCCGGCCCGGAAAGCTCCAGTCCTCGGCGCTGTACGTGGCCCCTCACAGGCTGACACCTCCCCGGAAGACTCCGCACCCCGGCGCTGTCCGTGGCTCCTCCGCGGGCCGACACCCTCCCCGAAGACTCTGCACCCCGGCGCTGACCCTGGCCTCCCGCAGTCTGACTCCTCCCCGCGATGGGCACGACACCCAACGCACACACCAGACGCCCTCTCGACGGGTCCCGGGGCTCGTAGGACGCCTCCTCCTCTGAAGGCCCCGCCGGACACCAAGGGTGGAAAAAAGCCTGGTGCAGCGCCCTCTCACAGGACGCCTAAACCGGGACGAGGAACCAGTGCCGGAGAACTCCCGGAAGAGTACCGGTAGCCGGAGGAGAGCTGCCCCACAGAAGGCAGACGGCCTGGGTGGTCTCCCTCTCCAGGGAAAACAACAGGTACTGGAAAGCGCCGCTCACCTGCCGGCACGCGGCAGTAGACTGCGGTGATCTGGCCCCAGCCTCAGGACGGAACAGGATACCTGCTGACACAACTGTAGGCCCCTACTGTAATGTTGCTACTACCCGAGTCATCAAGGCACATAGGCTACTTGGTAAAGCTTTAACTCTCCATCTCCCTTGCCTACTTCCCACTCAGGCATGAGAGTGACCCCTTGAATTTCGAACACATCCCCCAACCCATTACTCACTTTGGGGTTATCAGACCCATTTCCTGCCAACCCTTACAACAGCGGTAAAACAATATTCTCCCTGAGCCCATCCACGCTATTACATATGAAATTATGAATCGCACCCAATTCTCGGAGAAATAAACCAATCTAAGCGATCCAACACGGACTCCACTGGACCCCCTTAGGACATACTAAATAATCTAGGAAATGGCCAATTTCACAAGGAAATGTCTCCACACAATAACCAGTAGTAATACACATCTCTCAGAGAAAACAAAACCAAAAAAAAACATCAATTTTAGCGGTTCACAGTTCCAGCATGTTCACACAAGAGAATCGGCTCGCAGCCACAATCCTTCACATTATTACCCCTCTTTGCACTGTCAATTATAATCATATCAAAAACAACATGATTTGTTCGCCAAAATTTCCATCCAGCACCTCACTCTCATGTCATCTCTTGTCAGATAACCCAGTGGTTAATCCTTGTTATGCCAACACAACCACACTTCATACAATATTACATGCTGCACATCATCCGTTTTTATCCTATCGACTGCTAAGCTACTCGCCTTAAACTTTACCTTTCCCTTCTTTCCGACTACTGAAATTCATAATGGGACTGTCTCCCCACAACCTAAGACATCTTTCTCCAACCCCGTTCTGTCACAAACACATACATCCCTGCCTGTGTGACGACTGTCACTTGTATTACAAAAACTTCTACCCTATGGATTCACTGTCCTGTACTAAATGCGTACGTCACAGATACAGTCCGCACGCGCACGACACCCGCGTCGAGAACCCTGACTCGTAACGAAAGTGAAAAGACACCAATATAAGTTGAATGGTTACGACCGTACCCCAGTATAAACCACTCGACCACAAATTGGCCTTAGCCCTACTACACAGTTAACCGATTCCAATGCTGTGCAGGTCAACTCCGGAATCGTTAATCAATTTCAACGAACTCCTACTATTTACAATTGAGATTGAGCACAATCATCAAACCCCTCTATGATTCACGCAGACACATCTGCACCTGACTCATATTATGATCCTCAACCAAACGCAACCTCGTACTACCTTCTTATTGAACCCACTGACATTAACACGAACTAACCACAAACAATATCTACATCACTGTCCATCAACGGTCATTATATTGAACCCACATTGTCTAGCCAAACTGTCCTGAGAAAATCGAACTCAGGAACCACTATGTACATTACTTACAAAAATATACAGGAAAAAGGTGACAACTCAAACCGGCTGACAAATTTCAATCACGGAACCAAGACGACATCATACCAGACAACCAGTATACGCAACGAACACCATACAACTAATCCCAACATGAGACAACTACAGTACAACTCGCCATAATACAAGACAACACGACGAACTACAACACAACGAACCTAACAGATCACCAACCTGGACATACAGACGATCAACCACACCAGTTCTGCAACTGGCTGACAGTGGCTGCAACAAGGACGACACCGACTCAGCACAGGCCAAGGGCACCCAACCCCGACGAGGACCTGGCACTAACTATGACTCGAAGTCACTCTTCAAAAACTAACGGCGCTGCCGCCGCACCTACAAGGAGTACGTCCACTCCGACGAACACCAGGGACCGAAGTGAAGCTACCCCAACGCATTCCGCCCTGGTCGGAATCAAGCGAACTCTACTCACCACACAAAACAACGATTGGTCAGAGCAGTGTATCCCTCCGCAGAGCTGACACGCCTGACCAACGGACTAGTTGTTGCTCGTGCAACAACACGACAATTTACCACAACTCACTGACTCGACAACACCAACAACAGCCGATATCCTGCCCCGCCTTCTCTGGTGTAGAACCAAAGTAACAAAAGGGTAACAATCGGGAACGAAACCAACCTCCCGCTTCCATTCCATTCC
Organism: Conus canariensis; assembly: GCA_033310375.1. Lineage (NCBI taxonomy): Eukaryota > Metazoa > Mollusca > Gastropoda > Neogastropoda > Conidae > Conus > Conus canariensis. The sequence continues at coordinate 58,611,814 of CM065730.1, forward strand.
TTCAATAAGTGAAGACTGGAATGAAAGAATATTGTATGTCCTATTTCCCCAGGCTCCTACCTAGCCTAATCTTTCTACCTAACCCTGAGGAACTTAACCTAACTCTAGCTAACTAAACCCCAACCTCACATACGCGCGAGCGCACACACACACACACACACACACACACACACACACACACACACACACACACACACACACGCATACGCGCCCACGCTCTCTATCTTGAACCACCACTACTCTTAAACACATGGACATACTGATTTAGTACCGCCGAACGGTGACACTATTCAAAATCCCCTACAAGATAGTTTCCCTTTGAGAGAGAGAGAGACAGAGAGCTTGTTCATAATATCATTCATTAGGGCAGGATTTGTTCAAACAGTAAGTATCTCAACCTGTGGGTTTATTGGACTTATATGATGTTATCAAATTAAACGGAGTTTGCTCACTTGCAAAAAAGAAAGTGAGAGAAATTATGTATAAAGGCAAATGAGCGGGTTTTTTTTTCTTTTTTTTTTTTTTTTTTTTTTTTTGCTAACTGAACCTGGTTTTGTTATACAAGTTTTAAACGGTAGCTGTTGCATGTCCACAAGTATTCTCTTTGTTCTGCTTATGGAAACGTCTTCGGATAATGAACAATATGAAAGAACAGTATCTCCTTCCAGCCCCTACCCCCTCCCACCCCCCTTCCCTCTCTCGCCATTCTCTCTCTATGCACGTCTTACCTCCCCCTCCCCCCACCCCTCGACTCTATCTCTATCTCTGCACCTCTGAAATCCCTTCTCCCCTCCCCCCCCCAACCCCAACTCACTCTCTTTGCGTTATTTCCCCTACCCCCCCCCCCCCCCCCGTCACCCTATCCCCTGCTCCTTTTTGCTGCATGCCTGTGAGAGTGGACATGGGATAGTCAGGAAAGATTAGCCAGTGACC
>CM065730.1:58617746-58622746 GCA_033310375.1 Conus canariensis
TATGTATGTGTACTTACACACACACCACACACACACACACACACACACACACACACACACACACACAAGATAGATAGATAGATAGATAGTAGATAGATAGACAGACAGATAGACGAATATGTATGTATGTATGTATGTGTACTTACACACACACACACACACACACACACACACACACACACACACATACATAATATATATATATATATATATATATATATATATGTGTGTGTGTGTGTGTGTGTGTGTGTGTGTGTGTGTGTGTGTGTGTGTGTGTGTGTGTGTGTGTGTGTGTGTGTGTGTGTGTGTGTGTGTGTGTGTGTGTGTGTGTGCGTGTGTGTGTGTGTGTGTAGATAGATAGATAGATAGATTCGCATTATGTTTATATCCTCAATGTTTGCTAAGACTACAGAAAAAAAACCAACAAAACAGTACACCCAGGAACTCCCACAAAAAAGGGGGGGAAAGGGGTTGGTGGTAGTGGAGAGCAGTGTCTTTTGGGAAGCGCGTTATATTGCACAGCATCACAGCATTGTTCAGTTCTAAACAGTTCTGCCACGACTGAAATATGCACTATGACCCTTCTCCCTGTCTTCAGTGCATATCATAACACTAGCTCATCCAATCATCTTATAACAGTAGATCATCCCGATCTATCTTATAACAGTAGCATCATCCAGATCTATCTTTATAACAGTAGCATCATCCAGATCTATCTTTATAACAGTAGCATCATCCAGATCTATCTTTATAACACTGGCATCATCCAGATCTATCTTTATGACATTGATACCATTCATATCTATCTTTATAACACTGGCATCATCCAGATTTATCTCTATAAAATTGGTATCATCCAGATCCAACAGTGGTATCATCCATATCTATCTTTCTAACATTGGTATCAACCAGAGTACCTTTCTAACATTGGTATCATCCAGATCCAACAGTGGTATCATCCATATCTATCTTTCTAACATTGGTGTCATCCAGATGTACCTTTCTATCATTTGTATCATCCAGATCCAACAGTGGTATCAACCAGATGTATCTTTATAACATTGGTATCATCCAGATCCAACAGTGGTATCAACCAGATGTATCTTTATAACATTGGCATCATCCAGGTATGTTCACATTTAAGAAAATCAAAACATGGTCAGTAGGAAAAAAAAGGTCCATTGTCTTTCGACTGCAGGGCGAGTGCCCTGACAGAGCTTCACCATATCTAGGGCACGGCATGATGGAAGGCGGTGCCCATCCTTCTCCTCCTGCCGTCTTCAACCTTCTCTGAACTGAATCAGGTACTTACTAACTGCTGCCTGGACAGAGCTGGCTTCCAAGACCCTCCCTCCCCCCCCCACCCCTCCTCAAATAATTCGATCTTACGTGTGTGGGCGCCCTATGCTCACAGCAGAGCCGTATCCTCACAGAAGTCTCAAGTAGAGCACTTTACGTTTATTTTCGGCTTTTTCGTCGACTAAGCACAAACATATGTGTTGTGATTAATGCACTAAATACGGAATCCACCGCAAAGAAAGGACATTTAGAAAGAAATAAGATTTTTGTAATTGAACACAGCAAAGCACTCTCCCTTTACCAATGAATCAGTGCACACCACAGTAACGTCTGCTTTTCGCGCGTTCAGTGAGAACTGGGTCAGCGCCTTGGTCTGAACTCTCACTGGTCAAGTCCATTATGGCAAAATGGGGGCTGCACCTTTGTTGTTTTTCTGTGCTGCTCTTCACAGATTACCAGTGGAGGAGAACGGACAGTAGACTGTTGGGGTGAGTACACTCAAATTGTCTTTTAGGCTGATATATGATAAGATGCTACATGCCACGAAGTACAGTAAACAGCGTCTTTCCATGCAGTGGAATTTTGCTGAAAGCGTGTACTAGCAGAAACTGGCCCTGTGATGGGCAACACGTGCCAGTAGTGGGAACGAAGTAGGCTACACCTGCCAGGGAGTGTGCCTCGCTGTTAGCTTACAGCCAGCTGGGAGCCTAAGGCGCCTGCACACGTGTGGTTCTTCTTAATTCTTCTGCGGTTGATTTTTTTTTTTTTTTTTTTTTTTTTTTTTTTTTTTTGGTTTGGTTGCGTCGGATCTTCAATCCTGTTGCCATGATGAAACCCACAGTCTTCTCGAGGTCTTGACGGCGGCCCCAAAGCTGCATCTGCAGTTCTGCGCCCTCTGGCCAGGTTTGACGACGTAGAACATCATGGACTGGACAGTGTTGGAGAATGTGTTCTGGGGTCTGAGATCCAATGTTGCACGGACATTCGTCTGAAAAGTCCGTCTGTACAGACAATCTTAATTCGGCTGAGGTGGCTCAGCAGTCGGCAGTGGCAAGTTCTCTCTTTGAAGAGGATTGTTTGCTGGTATCTCTGGATCTGATAGATTAGATCAGCACCACTGTCTGCACCCAGCTTTCTCTTCCTCTGGTTTTGGTATTGGCTGGGGATGACAGTTTTGGCCTCTCTGTAGGTCACCGGGTAGCTGTACTGCTCCATATTGCTGCCTGCCTTGGACAGAGCGTCAGCCTTCTCATTCCTGTTGATTCCACAGTGGGATGGAATCCACTGGAGTACAATGACGAATTTTCTTGAAAGATCATGGAGGGTTTTTTGAGTTTTCCCGCTGCTGTTCGCTCCTGTTGCTCTGAAGTCCCTACAGCAGAGATCTGCAGTCAGCGAATATATGGTTCGAACTCATGACTGTCAACTCCACTGGCCAGTGATCTAACCACTTGAGTACGGATCCCTCTCAAACATACAAACAAAAACAAACAAACCCACAGACAAACAAAAACCAACCAACCAACCAACAAACAAACAAACAAACACGCTGCCAAGACATCCTGTGTGGAGCGTGTCAAATGATTGCGATGTTTAGAATCCCAGAACTCTGGGGCGTTATTATTATTATCTCGCATAAATCACTTTAAAAAGATGGGTGGGATATCTCCTAACCTCTGTCAGCTCCGGTGAGTTTATTGTACTTTCAAGTATTCTGACAAATGCCTGCAGTGCATGATGTGTACATTAGCTCATGGCACTAAACTGCTTGAACATCATAGATAGCATAAACATGTCTTTGCTTGTTGTCATGTTCTTGAAAGAAAGGCGTTTGTCAAACTTGGTGAGTGATGGTCACAGCATGTAATGCATCCACTGGGTTATCAAGACTGTCCTTCTTTCTTTTCCTTATGCATGCGCTGCCTTATTAGCTTGTTTGACAAGGTCGTCTTGACCAGCTTGGGAGGTTGTTCTGCTGTAGAATTTAATACCCAAAGTGTTTATAACGGGTGAAAGGGGGAACAGCCCTTGGGGAGAGAGAGGATAGGGAGAGAGAGAGAGAGGGGGGGGGGGGGAGAGACAGAGAGAGGAGAAAGGGGAGGGAGAGAGAGGGGAGGAAGCAATGAGGAGAGGAAGAGAGGACGGGGGGGTGACAGAAGAGTAGAGAGAGAGAATTTGGGTGGGCGAAGGACGGGAACTGGTGTTCAGATGAGCATGTGCCACACGAGAGAGAGAGGAGAGAGAGAGAGAGAGAGAGAGAAAGAGAGGCAGAGGAATACTATGGTACTCCAAAAGAAAGGAAAGAGTGGAGTGGGTGGCATTTCCTGAATGTTCATGCATCTCCTCTCCTCTCTCTCCGCCTCTCTCTCTCTCTCTCTCTCTCTCTCTCTCTCTGTCTTCTCTCTCTCTCTCTCTCTCTCTCTCTCTCTCTCTCTCTCTCTCTCTCTCTCTCTCTCTCTCTCTCGCTCTCTCCCAACCAACCCACATACACACACCAGATCAACCCTACACACTCACAGACCAGACCAACCCTATACACTCAAGTCAAGAACACTTTATTGTCTCCAAAGAGAAATGAAGAGTGGCCACAAAGACATGACTATGGATCTATATTTAACAAATCACAAATCTCAGCCGCCCATCCACCCCCACCCATCACGACCTACACACTCACACACCAGACCAACCCTGCACACTCACACTACACCAACCCCATGTACTAACACCAGATCAACTCTACACACTCACACTACACAAACTCTACACATTCACACCACACCAACCCCACACGTTCACACCAGAGCAACGCCACACACTCACACCACACCAACCCCACCCACTCACAGACCACACCAACCCCATACACTCACACCACACCAACCCCATAACACTCACACCACACCAACCCCACACACTCATACCACACCAACCCACACACACACCACACCAACCCCACACACTCACACCACGCCAACCCCATACACTCACAGACCATACCAACCCCACACACTCACACCACACCAACCCCACGCACTCACACCACACCAACCCCACGCACTCACACTACACCAACCCCACACACTCACACTATACCAACCCCACACACTCACAGACCACACCAACCCCACACACTTACACCACACCAACCCCACACACTCACACCACACCAACTCCATACACTCAGAGACCACACCAACCCCACACAGTCACAGACCACACCAACACCACACACTCACAGACCACACCAACCCCACACACTCACAGACCACACCAACCCCACACACTCACAGACCACACCAACCTCACACACTCAGAGACCACACCAACACCACACACTCACACCACACCAACCCCACACACTCACACCACACCAACCCACACACTCACAGACCACACCAACTCCACACACTCACAGACCACACCAACCCCACCCACTCACAGACCACACCAACCCCACCCACTCACACCACACCAACCCCACACACTCACACCACACCAACCCCACACACTCACACCACACCAACCCCGCACACTCATAGACACACCAACCCCACACACTCACCCCCCCCCCACACACACACACACCACACCAACCCCACATATTCACACCACACCAACCCCACCCACTCACAGACCACACCAACCCCACACACACACAGACACACCAACCCCACACACTCACACCACACCAACCCCACACA
>CM065730.1:58627746-58756918 GCA_033310375.1 Conus canariensis
CGAACTAAAGAAACAAACAATCTACAAGACGAACCACGACGCATTTCGACCTCTTTGGTCTTCTTCAGGGCAGACAAACAACATTCACGACAATGGAAACGAAGAACGAACAATCATTTACCTCCTCAAGTTGGGCGCACCTCACTTTAAATCTAAGAAACTGCAAAGATCAAACATTGATTAGGGGTAGACTTAGTTATCAGGTATATCTTTCTGTCTAAGATCCCAATACTTCTGGCATTCCAAGATAGTTTGGAATTCATCCCCAAGAGCACCCATGTGACGCTTTTTTCCAAATATTATTTTCACCAGAAGTTCCATCCCGTCTACCTAGCTTTCTTTCCAGTTTATGGCAACGACATCGAAAACGAATTAGCGGGGAAATGAACGCATCTAGTAGTTTCATAAAGGGCTGTTCTGGTCCATAACACTTCTTGAAATTTCTTTACAAGAGACATTAAGTGTTTTGTTCCAGCACAGTTTCCAACTCAAGCTTATACTTATAATTTATTGAATAGCTAACGTTACATCTTTACATAGTGCATCGGCGCGCACACACACACACACACACACACACACACACACACACACACACACACACACACACACACACACACACAACTTACGACTCCCAAAAACTAGTAGTAACTAAAATATTACGGATGTGATCAATTCATGGTGACAAAAATAATATCGTCGACATATAAATCATAAAGACACAATATAATTCAGAAAAAATATTTCGAAACACTTGAGATCAATGTACACCAAAAGTGCATAACCCTGTTATTAACCAATACAGAAACAGCAAATAAACCTATTTCCCGTACAATATAGTAGTCATTGTGCTTCTATGCAATTTGAACAAGTGTTTCAAGAACTTTGAAAAAATTCAGTGATACTCAAAATTTCGTATTTGTGGATTTTTCTGCTACAATGGGTTCCTAGTCAGAGCTGAGTTTGCTATGGTCTCATCTAGGAAGACCAAGACCACACAGTCACCCCTTTCCCTTCCTTCCCCTGCTGTCCCTCTTTCGTCATTCTCATGCTATTTTCTCAATCCGTTCATACTTATGTTCTAGCCCGCCGATCATTCACTACATTCTTGTTTATGTTGGTAAGTCAGTCATAACCTTCACGGTCCTCATTGTGTCATATACATATATATTCATTCCTTACTTCTTTCCTTCCTTCGTCATGTTTAAGTTCTCCTGTTCTTGTTCTTCAAAAAATCATTCCTTCCGTTAACGTCTCTCTCTCTTTTTTTTTAATGCTGATCGATGAGAATGAGGATGATACAGATGATGCTACGGATTTCCATTTTGGTCTGGAACTACATGACAGGGCTGTACTCTACGCTTCCTTTCATAACATATCCCGGCGTCAACCAGGCCCGAGAGATGCAGACACCTGTAGTGTTGGTCAGGAAATTTGAGCAACACTCTCAGAGATGCATCTGTTAAGTGGATGAAACTCGACTGTGTGGTCCCAGTCTTCCCAACTGAGCCCGTAGCAAACTCAACTGCGGGTAGGAGCCGGTCGGGGCAGAAAAATCCCACATGACTGATGGGAATCGAATCCGCGACCTCCCAGCCGGGAGTCCGCGACGTTAACCACTTCGCCACGGCGGCTGGTTCCGTTAACGTCTCATTCTTCTAGCCCTGTCTGGCACTGGCTACATCTAATCCTATCCATGACTGAAATTTATCACGTTCTTTCCTCATCCATTATTCCTTATTCTCACGTACTTCTCTATTCATCTCGTCCATTTCGCGTTTTTTTTTTCCTCACGGCGTTGATCATTCTTGTCATCATTCCATCTATTGCTTCCTTTATTACATTCTTCCACCGTCCTGACACACACACACTCTCTCTCTCTCTCTCTCTCATCATATATGTACACACACACACACAAACACACACACACACACACACACACACACACACACACACACACACCACGCATATATATATATATATATATATATATATATATATATATATATATATCCCTTAATCCATCTATATAAAACATTGAAATAGATCAAATCCAAACAGACTAGTTTAAAACATCCGACATTGTTGGCTGTAATGTCTTCACCAGGAGGTATTAGACCGTAACAGCAAAAACGCTCCCCTCCTCGATTCTCGGTCTTTGAACATAATTCACAAAATCATGCGATAGGATGAAGCCATATTAAAGCCTACAAAAACGTAAAGCATTACTGTATAAAACTGACTGCATCACAGAGGAGCAAGAAGTGCGGAAGGAAGGGGTAGGGAAAGGTGCAAGGCAGGTAAGCCATGGTACTGACATTACCGCCAAAGATCACAACATTGATATGAATACGATGTTAGAGAGAGAGAGAGAGAGAGAGAGAGAGAGAGACAGAGACAGAGACAGAGACCCAGTATTCGAGGAGCACACATGGAAAACAAACTGCGACAAGCTGCCTGTTGCGCTGGAATAATGTGAAAGAAACTTAGCGCCAGAAACACCTGCACACTGAGAAATTATCGTGAAAAGAGAACACCTATTCTCACACACTCACCGACCCTCAAACGCAGGAGCACGTGCGTCGCGATGCAAAGGGGTAAGGGTGGGGGGAGGGGGTGGGGGTTGGAGTGGGGCTCGTTGACCATGTTACAAATGAATATATACAGAGAGAAAGTTACATGCGTACCGATATTAGCGCGCATGCATGTGTACACGCGCGCCCGCGCGCGCGCGCACACACACACACACACACACACACACACACAGGAGGCATAAACGAATTAATACAAACATGCACACATACACGGTAACCGACACATACACACGAATACATGCATATATACACTGACGCAAACAAAACCACGTACACAAACACACACCTATGGAAACACATTAATACACACATATGCGCGGGCGCGCGGCGCGCGCGCGCACACACACACACACACACACACACACACACACACAGTGAGTCATGAGCGCACTTTAAATTGGGGTGTTGGAGGGAGGGGGCGGGGGGGGGGGGGGGGGGGGGAGGGGCATAACACGCACGTGAAAGACGTGTTTGTGGCTGCTCGTTGTATCGCGTGATTTTCCGTCGTCCAATCAGCGTTGGTTTATCTGCGCTGAAAATGCTTTCAGTTCAACATCACCCGGTCCGGCCGGCGCCATATTGCAATGTATGAAGACAGAGACAGGGACTGCATCGGTGAGTGAGTGTACGTGTTTCGTCATATTGGACGAGGTACATATTCCACCCGTTCTTTCTAAACCTAAAATGTAGCTGTCCACACCAGTCTATTCAAACCACATTTAGATAACTATCCTTTTTTTTATGAAAGAGAACTTCTTTCCGTAAACTAAAAGGTCAAAGTGTTGAAAATGTTAACTGATGCGTTTATTTTGCTTTTTTTTATTTTATTTTATTTTTTTTTGGGGGGGGGGGGGGGGGATTTCTAATAAAGGCCTTAAGGGTATGTCATTTTGTACACCAGTTCCAATACAAGAGCTTCTTTACATCAAGTAGTAAAAGCTATTCATCGAAAACCAATACCAGTGAATGTGCCCCAGTCATGTTAAAGTGTTCTCAATATTCTTGACGACTGCTCCCGGTGGGATTGCCGGGGTAGCGACGGGACGGGACGGGCTGTGGCTGAACGGGGGGGGGGGGGGGGGGGGGGGGGGATCGGAATTCGCGGTGTGGGTGCAATGCCTTTGAGGTGGCACAGGAGATTGGACAGCAAACAAACAAAGGCAAACACAACCCCCCCCAGTAAAAAAGTGTTTTCCATATTTTGGGCGTCCTAACTGTTCTTAATGCCACAAAGAAAGCAGCCTTTGTGCAAAAGAGGAAGGGGGGGGGGGGGGGGGGGGTCACAAAAGGAAATTTGCCCCCGATCCAATTTCACTCGGACGGAGATATTTGAAAGCGAGTTGATGTCGGAAAGTAAGGGGCCACTAAACCTGATGTTTCCCAGAGGAAGGGAAGATGAGTGATGCATGACAAATGTACGAATATGACCACCTGGACGTTGAGAAAACCGTGTCTAATTCTCAGCATTCTTGCTCGTTTCAGACTAATCACTGGTCACGGCTGGATGTACCCTCGCCCCCATCCTTACCTTTCCCGCGCCTACCTTTCCACATTTCGGTAAGAATTTTTAAACCAAATGATGGAATGGAGATGAGGTAATAAATGTTTGGGTGTGTGTATTTATGCACATGAATTAACTTTATCTTTTTTTTTTAATTGTGCGAACCAGGTGACGGGTTACAAGGCCAATCCTTCTCGTTGTCTGCCCTATCCCTTTCCGTTCAATTCACTCTTGCTCGTTCCCACATTCCCCACCCCCTCTCCTCACATTCCCTACTTTCTCTGCTGATTTGTATTTAAGCACCCACCCTCGACTGCCCCCCCCCCCCCCCCCCCATCGTCTCCCCCCTCCCTCCACATACACACGTCCCGCCCCACAGCTCACCACCGTCCCCTCCTCCCTAGTGAAATCGTGCGATGTAGAAGAGAGATGAGAAAGGTGCTACTTCCCTTTCTAACCCTCCTCCCGCTACAGCTCCCATTTGCCCTTTAATCTTGGCGCCCCACTTGCGTCTCCCCCCCCCCCCCCCCCCCACTTCACTCTCTTCGGTGGTGTAAATCAAATCAGTGGTAATGTGAAAGAGGTGCCTTCATATTTAGATTCAGATGCATCAAAATGTGATGCTGAAATGAGAATGAGGTACCAATATGTAACGGTTTATATTCATCTTTGGGTATTTATAGTTTAGTTAAGAATCTAATCGCACCCGCGCGGGCGCGCGCACGTACGCAAGCAGGCACGCACATGCGCGCGCACGCGCGCGGGCAACTATATATATGTAAGTATATATATACACATGTATGTATATATATATAGAGAGAGAGAGAGAGTGTGTGTGTGTATGCTGAAATAACCTTATGGTCTTGTGGTGACCCAAACAGTTGACCGTGTATGCTGATTTACACCTAATTTCTGACAAAGGCCATATCCACATGTATTCTTATAACAGAAGTTCCACATAGAAGTTGATCTATTGACAGAAAGAAGATTAACGTTGAATCCTAAAAGCGTTATTCCTCGTAAATCATCTTCTGTTAGGGAAGTAACGGGTGATAAATCAACAAAATCCGGCTTGCAGAATTTCCTTTAATTCTCCTCATTCGATGACCGATACGAGTGAGCGTCGGTTATTGGTAGTGATTATTTAAAGTTGACTTTAACCATACTAGGAAAAGAAGCCCTCACCAAGTGCCATAGAATGAAATGTCAAGTGAACCAGAAGAGGGGTGAGAAAGGTAATCCTTCCAAATCCAACATACACCACGCTCCTCCCAAGACGCCGCCCGTGCCCAAGCTCCACTCAAATTTGTTCTACCCCCCCCCCCCTCCTCCTCCTCCCTACAGTTTTTCAAATTTATAAACTTATTCTGAAGCTAGGGAATAATGCCTCCTCTCCCTCTTCCCTACTCCCCCCCCCTCCCCTCCCCTCATCTCCCGGTAAAAATGTTCATTGGGAGGGATACGGGAGAGAATTGTCGATATAGAACAATCTTTAAAGGTAGGCAACCGCTATGTCGCCCCAATCCCCACCCGCCCCCTCTACTTCTTTCAGAGAGAGATAGTAGAGTCTCCCGTTTGTTTGCGCTGCATTGCTCAGTACTGCCCCACTTGTAAAATGATTTCCTTTCGTCGAATACCAGTTTGGTGAGAGAAACTTTATACAATAAAAGTTTTCCTGGTTCTTTTATTGAAAGAAAAAAATCTGATAATCATTTTTATTTGTCAAACATTTGGGAGCTAACTTCAATCTTTGACAGAAAACCAGCTGCAGGAGTAATGGTTCGTTGCTGTGTGTGGAGTGCGCGGCAGCCTGAGAGACTGCCCTCCCCGTCTGACTTAACCCGACACTTCTTTGCACACTACTGAGAACCGACGACATACAGTCACTCTGTACGAACCAGAGAGAAGCACGATCGACACAACATCAAGGGGGTGGAGGATGGATGGGGGAGGGGAGGGATGGGGTTGGGTGGATTTTGTCTTGGGATTCTCAAACACTGACTCAAGGATTTGGAGGAAAAAAATCCTTGCGTACCATCCCCTCCCCTTTCCGAACAGGAGCTGCTTTCTGTCAGAGGTCAAGGTCAGTCGGGTTGCAGAAAGTATTGCGTCCTCTACAATGCCAAGGGAAGGTGCCGCCGTCTTAGAATCAAGCAGCTTTGACGGAAAGAGTTCTGTGGAATGACAGACACGTAAGGGTATGTGGACACACTAAACTGGTGGAGGGGATTTGTCGAATGTCGTGGACACCAGACAGCCCATGCCGGGTTGTGATGGCACACCACTTTAGCGTTCAGGTCCGTAGACTGCGCTACAAAAAAAAATTGTTGACAAATGCGTTTGTTCAAAGCACATTAAGATTTGGAATGTTGTCTTTCTTGCTGTTATATTTTGGCCGTATATCTTCATGAATTGCATACATTTTTTTCACAAACTTTTGTTTAAGCACCTCATTTTAGAATGTGTATGTTCAAAGGGTTGTGTGAATGAGGGTTGTTTTGTTTTCGTTTTTTCTTTTCTTTTTAATGACTTAGAGTTGACTTCATTGCGGTGACAGCCCTGATATGGCCCTTTGCGGTCGGCAGGGCCATAAGCAACATTACCTTACCTTACCAATCACCCTCTCTCTCTCTCTCTCTCTCTCTCTCTGTTCTAAACTGTAGTGATCATTATCCAGTTTGTGTCACATGGTCCAAAAAAGGAGTAAAAATTCCCAAAACGGGACACAAGACAATGACCTACGTTGCTTTACAAGCTTTAACAACCAAGAGTACATGATTTGCTAAACTCAAATCTCTCTTCAGTTTTCAACATAACTAATCCAGATCTTGCAGTAGAATTTTGGATCAAAACATTTACTGAAATTTATGATAAACACGCCCCTCTAAAAACGATTAGAGTACGACATGATCCTAAACCGGCATGGTACTCCAAAGAGTTACAAGAGGCAGGTTACCTTAGAGATATGCTTAAACAACATGGCTATGAAGAGGAATCTAGAAAACTGAGAAATGTAATAAATTCACAGAAGCGCAGAGAAAAAACGAAATACTATCGAGAGCTAATATCCTCAAACCAGAACCCAAAATTGGTATGGAGAGCTATTAACGAGCTTACAATCGACCAATCTTCTTCAAAATCAACTATAATTAAAGACATCTCTGTCGAACAGCTGAACACCCACTTTTGCACTATTACCAGTAAAATTGTCATGACAGATTCATCCAGGTCAAACGACCTTCAAAAACTGAAACAATATTGCCAAGATAAAAACAAGTCTGAACTTGATATTCCACCAATAACAGTTTTTGAAGTTTATCACTACCTAACGCACCTAAAAGTCAGGTACCTGCGGGTGGATGGCCTAGACGGCAAAATCCTCAGACTATCGGCTCCAGCAATTGCAGATACGTTAACATACGTCTTCAATTTATGCATCGACAAAAATCATTTTCCCGACAGTTTCAAAAAAGCGAGTCATACCTATCTACAAAGCAGGTGACAGCTCAGACCCTGCAAACTACAGACCAATCTCAATCATTTCCACTATTTCCAAACCTTTGGAAAAACACATAAACAAGCACACAATGCACCACCTTAATACATACCATTTGCTTCATCCAAGACAGTCCGGGTTTCGACACAACCATTCATGCCACTCAGCCCTAATCAACCTGGTTGATGACTGGCTAAATAGCATTAACAACAACAGATATTGTGGTGTCCTATTTATTGATTTCAAAAAAGCGTTTGATGTGATAGACCATAACCTTCTACTTGGAAAACTAAAATTGTATGGCTTATCCACAAAAACGCTTACGCTTTTTCACTCATCTCACAAATGGGCAACAATGTGTAAAAATTAATACAACTTTCTCTTCATTTCAAACACTTTCCTATGGCGTCCCACAAGGCTCTATCCTGGGTCCCTTACTGTTCACAATTTACATCAATGATTTACCTCTCCATATTGCATCCACCTGTGAACTCTTTGCTGATGATACAACAATACATACAAATCATTCTATGTTACTGTTCTTGCACACACTTTACAAGAAAGTGCGAATGACCTCGTCATATGGACTGAACTAAATCAGATGTCGCGTCACCCTCAAAAAACTAAATCCATGCTTATCACAACCAGGCAAAAAAGACAAAATCTCACTATTAAGTTTCCTCCTGTACATCTTAAAAATGAACCCGTTGAACAGGTTACGTACCTCAAAGTGCTACGAATAACAATTGATAACAATATGAGCTGGCAAGCTCACATAACCACTGTGCAAACAGTTTCACAGAAAAGTTTATCAACTCTCCAAAATCAAACGCTTCCTCGACCTGCATTCACGCAAGCTTTTTCTAGTCTCATATTCAGTCATACATAGACTATGGATCTACTCTATGGGACTGTGCTAGCGCTAACACCCTCAAACCATTGTTAAGCCTACACAAGCGAGCACTCGAATTAGTCCTAAAAAGCAGTAGTCTTCTGGACTCGGACTATAAAAAGATTCAAGTTCTCCCATTAAGTCTGAGATTAGAATACAACAAAGGGATCATAATGCACAAGATTGTGTCTGGGAAGGCACCCTCAACATTAGTTCACAGATTCTCAATAAATTCCTCAAGGACTCTTCCCAAACTTCATGTCCTTGTTCCTAGAATTGACTTAATCAAATCCAGTTCAACATATTCAGGTTCCTGTCAATGGAACTCGCTCCCTGAATCAACCAAACAACGCCAATGCATATCAACCTTCAAACACCATTATTTCAACCATCTTATGTGCCAGTATTTGCGTACTCCGCCATAAATCCACCACCAACCACCACCACCCTCTTTGCCTTATGTACGTACCTGACTATTTAGAAAGTGTTTTTGTACTTGAAATGCACATGTATGTTATTTTGTTTAGTATGTCTTATATGAGTACGTGTGTGTGTGTGTGTTTCCTACTACCTCCTGCCCTCTTGTCATTCTGTCGATATGCTTATTTTCTTATGTGACTCTCTCTCTCTCTCTCTCTCTCTCTCTCTCTCTCTCTCTCTCTCTCTCTCTCACGGTTCTGCTGGAATGACTTGATTTATTATCCATAAGAGAACTATAAAATAGGCATTCTGGCTCACCCGGCTCCGCTGTTGCTCCGCCGGCTTACCCAGAATGCCTATTTTATAGTTCTCTAATAGTAAACACTTTACAAACATACATAATGTGTAGGATTATCTGTTTTTAACACTAATTTAGAAAACTTTTCAGATTTTAATTTTTGCTTCGTTTTACAAACATACATAATGTGTAGGATTATCTGTTTTTAACACTAATTTAGAAAACTTTTCAGATTTTAATTTTTGCTTCGTTTTACAAACATACATAATGTGTAGGATTATCTGTTTTTAACACTAAATTTAGAAAACTTTTCAGATTTTAATTTTGCTTCGTTTTTCTTGATCAATAAACATCATTTTCACGCATACATTCATCAAATGTGAAATAAAATTTCTGCAAAACTCTTCACATCTGGCCGCATTACTGATCACCTCTGGATCTCACTTGAGACCCTATGGCGCCCTAGGGCCCCAAGCCAGACCCAGAGGGTCACATATAACACGGCCAGATGTGAAGGGTTTTGAGAATATGCCTCCAACAGTAGTATACTTTTATACTTGTTTGCCTGCTTTCTATTTGTCTAATTTGGGCAATCCCCTCACCCCCTTTTTAGTGACTCTTCCAGATTTGGGTTTACGGGCGTTTATAGCCGCGCCAGTGACCCAGACAACACAACACATGTGGTTTACGGGCGTTTATAGCCGCGCCAGTGACCCAGACAAACGAAACACGAAATGGGAAGAGTCACTAGAGGGCAGGGAAGAGGGCAAATTTAGACTTTTGCAATACCATGACAACCAAGTATTTAAAACTACTGCAGGCATATCCCCAATGTTGTTATCTTCAAGATTTATATATATACTGTACACAAACAAACGCTTACAATTACATGGTGTCTACTTGCCTAGAGTAAAGTTGTTTTTATTTTGTTAAAACAACACCAAAAGCTAATTAACAAACCTTACTTTTTAGTCACTACTTTTTAATAAAATTTATTTTAAATACTTTATTAGATTGAATATAAAAATGCTGCTTTTAATACATAAAATTGGGAAAAGATTATTTTGGGGTGGGGAATTTAGCTGCCTAAATTTATACAATGCTGCATGACGGCTAACGCCTGCACTAAACGACGCCGGTGGGGAATTTAGCCGTCTAAATTTATACAATGCTGCGTGGTGGCCTGCAGTAAACGACGCCCCAACTCCGTTATGTGTAACTCGACACGAACCCGGAAACGGTGCGACGCTTTGACTCGGCAATTATGCAGTTGAGTAAGCCGTGGCCAGACATGTCTGACCTAGATACTACATAAAGGCAGCAAACCCTTCAGAAGTGAAGAGGAGTTGTCTCCCCGGAAAAGAATGTAACAATTAATTGCGTTTTATGAAAAAATCGTCATTAAGTCGTTCTAGGTTCTTATTCAAGTCGGCATCACGTTCTTATTCAAGTTCTTATTTAAGTTTTTAACAAGTTTTTATTTAAGTTCTTATTTAAGTTCTTAACAAGTCATCATCAAGTTCTTAACAAGTCATCATCAAGTTCTTAACAAGTTCTTATTCAAGTACTTATTCAAGTACTTATTCAAGTTCTTAACAAGTCGTCATCAAGTCGTCATTAAGTTCTTATCAAGTCGTCATCAAGTTCTTATGAAGTTCTTATTTAAGTTTTCATCAAGTCGTCATCAAGTCGTTATCAAGTTCTTATTCAAGTCACTTATAATTATTTATTAAGTTCTTAACATATTATTGCATATCAAATGGATCAAAATGAGATTTTGTTGTTGGCAGTTCTGGCATGCTTTTTTGTTCGGCTTCTGTATTTAGTGGCTGAGATTTTTTGGACTGCTTTGGTTTTTGCTGGCGTTGTTTATATATTTTATAAACGTAATAACCACCCCCAGCAGCAATGCCGCCAAAAATGACAATTGTTTTAAGTTCAATATTCCATAAAGACTTTGGTGTTGCAGGCCTTGAATCAACTTGTTCTGGTGTTTTTATAGCTGGCATTGAAACAACTGTTGGCGTTGGCGGTGTTATGTTTTCATTATGAGTTATATTCTGTGATTGCAACATTAATTTTTTTTGTTTGTTCCACTCTGCTAATTTTTTTCCTGCTGCAACGCGCCCAGGATGAGGAGGCTTTTTACTGGTCACTTTCTCCACCTGATTCAATGTTTTCTGATTCTGCTGATTTTCTGGCTCGGTCATTTTGAAGGGAAACAAAATCTATATGATTAAAAGTAATTAATCCCATGATTAATGGCGATAACAATGTTCCAAATCTGTAATATAGATCACATCCTAGAGACTCTAATGACTTTGTTAAAACGGGATCCTGTGTTAAATCATACATAAAATCTTGTTCAGAATCAATGGGAGCAAATCTACTAACTAGTTTAGTGTACAAACTAAGAACCGTTTGCCCAACACTTTTTACCATTCTTGACCCCAGTTGCGCTTCATACCTGTTGTGATACTTTACAATGTCTTGTGGCGACATTTGTTGAATCTGTTCTATGCTGAATTCATTTCCAAGGTACTGTTTTGTTTTTCCACATGCTGCTAAAGAATACAGCCCTTCCTTTTTGCGCATAATAGCTTGGTCATCAACTTGATCATTTGTAATCATAAGTTCAGGAAGTAAATCATCGCAGTTCATGTTTTATCAATAATAAATTTTATTTTATTTTTAAAAAATGAGCACCGAAAAAACTGTTGCCAACCTTGTATACCATTCTGCTGTTATTGGAGGTCTAAGTGTAGGATACACAATGCTTGGTAAAAGCTTGTTAAGAATAAAACCAGCAGATCTTGGCAAACTAGACTTTGAAGACTCAGCAAAGCTGATTGCTGTTATTACAGCTTCATTTGCTACGAAAGATTTTTTAGTTAAGCAAGGAATAATTCCAGACAGTATCAATATGTAAAATTAAAAAAATACATTTATAAAAATGGCTTCACTCGTAATGATGATTGGTGGCGCTGTGGTTAATGCGCTTGCTTTTAGCGGAAGTAATTACGCATTTAGTAAACTACAAAATAACGATGAGAGAAAAAGACATAACAGAGCTATGGAGCAACTAGCCGCAGCACAAGCTGCGTATGAAAAGCAGAGAATTGAGCAGTTAGATTTTATCAACGATGAACTGAAAAAACAGGGACATGCAGCTTACACATTTAAAGATGTTGATCAAGCAATAAAAGAATATTATCTTGTAACAGGCAAGCCAATCGAGACATTGCCTCCACCAAAATTCAGCGATTTTTATCAACCATCAGAAAAACAAAAGATGCAAGAAATATTGTTTATTGCCTTTGGTATGACCGCTGTGTATTTTGTTGCACAAAGTATTGGCTGAATAAAAATATACAAAATCTATTATTCTCCAAAAGGATATTGGAAGGGAATAACAGCAATTAAAAAGCTAAGCCAAGCAGCTGGAGTCAGTGAACAAACAGCAAAGGAATGGTTATCTAAACAAGCGATTTGGCAAATTTATTTACCAGCGCCTAAACGAATACAAAGACCACACTTTGTCAACACAATACCGAACGACACCCATCAAATGGATCTTCTATATTTACCCCATGATACGATTAGACGAAAAAGATTTAAGTACGCACTTACAGTCATTGACATAGCTTCAAGATACAAAGATGCGGAACCATTAACACAAAAGAGTGCTGCTGCTGTTGCTGTCGCTATACAACTGATATATCAACGAGGCCCTTTAACTTATCCTCGCATGATTCAAGTCGATGACGGAAAAGAATTTAAAGGTCAAGTGAATCAATTATTGTTAAAACATAGAGTTACTATTAAAAGAGGCATTCCAGGAGTTCACAGATCACAGGCTTTGGTTGAAAACTTTAACAAACAGTTATCTTAAAGACTTTTCTCCTACCAGTATCACAGAGAGCTGATTGACAATTCTCGCAACACAGAATGGGTAAAAAGACTGCCCTCAGTTTTGCGCGCAATGAATAATGAAGAATTTAAAGGGCTAAAACCAGTACAAGCAATCAAAACCAAACGAATAAATGTTGCTATTGAAGACTCATCCAGCAAACTATTGCCATTTGGTTTAAAAGTGAGATACCTTTATTCACCGGGAGAAGCGGAAGGGGACACTCGCATCAGGGCAACAGATCCAGTTTGGAGTGTTGATCCATATGAGATAAAAAAAATTGTGAAAATGAATCCGCCCGTGTATTATTTACGAGAAACTGACACAACAAAACGACCAGCCCCCCGAAGATCTTTTGTGAAGGAAGAACTGCAGATAATCCCACCAGACACAGTTCCAGTCGCTTAGTTAATTTAGGCAAATACATTTGAGTTTAAAATGGAAGCTCAAAAAAAATTATTTGCGTATAAATTTATTATTAAAACAATGATAAAGAATAAACTGCCAATAGATCCTAATATTTTTGAAAAAATCAAAAATCTTGAAACAACAACCACAAATAATCCGGCTATACTGGATAAAGAAATTACTGAGTATCTAATTGCGCTTGACCAAATGTCCTCCAGTGACCAATCGCATATGAATACTCTGGATTAACAAATACTCTTTTTGTGTTAGTGCTGTCAAGAGACCGTTTTGTTACAACAGCTGTGTTAATCTCATGCAGATTAGATCGTAGTTTGTAATTGTCATGATGAAAAGTCTTTTTATTGAACAATGCTTCTTTGTAGTTGTCATGTGATATGTTTGACTGCACAACACTGCGAGATATTCCCTTTGCTTTTTTAACAGTTTTTGTTTGGCTAGCAAGACTGTACATTTTTGACCTTAAACCAATAAACTCCTTGATCACACCTCCAGATAATTCATCCTTCATCTTACCTAAAACCTTCTTATTAATAACTGAATGCAAAGGTGAATCTTTAGGGTAATCAGATGTGTCGTACCATCCAGCATGCTCTTTTGCTACTTCCAATTCCATGTCTTTGTAAAAATCTTCAGTAGGGATGTCGATTACAAAGGAATCTGTATCTGTGTACAGAACTCTGGACTCTGGATACAAGGGTTTAAAGTAGTCGTAAAGAAATTCTAACATCAAAAGCTTTGACAGCTCTAAAACAGTAAACCCAATAAAAACAGGTTTGTCTAATTTGACTTTCTTTTTTTTCATCATTATACCAAAAAGCTGATCATGAAATTTTCTAAAGTCTTGATAATTTGGTTTTGATGTCAACTTAATTGCATCGTTCTCTCTGGTGACCAATCTTACATCTTTGCGCTTGTGCGGATTTTCCATAGTCTTTCCAAAACAGCTGTTGTTCATCAACTTGAAAAAGTCTTTTTCTGAAGCATCTGCGGATTTAGTTCTGAGATCAGTGTTCTTCATGATGTATGGTTTCATGAACTGTTCTTGATCAAATGCAATTATACGATGAACTGCTGTTAACTTTAAACCATGTCTTAAATAAAATTGGAGAAGTCTGTAATGACAGACATAATTTTTTTTGTCACGAAGATTAGGCACAAGTTTAGGTGGTTCTGTCATTGACACTTTTAGGGTTTCTGCTGCTAATGGGTAATCATTATGGTAATCATGAAGTTCATGAAGTTCATGAGGATATTCTAAATCAACTTCTAGAATGAGACCTCTTTTACGATCAGCTTCTAGAGTAGGTAGCCATTTTAAAAACTTTTGAATGTCTTTTACACCTCCTGTGTACATTTTAAAGTTACGTAATGGAAGTGATTGGCTCATAGCCCAACCATACAGATTGTTTGCATCTAAATACATAAGATAGACTTCCTACTTGGATCATAGTTGTCTAGGTATTTGTTGTTTGCTTTACAGTAATGGTGAGACGCCATACTAATTCCGCCACGCAATCCGTTTTCAATCATCTGAAGCATTGGTAGGTCAGTTAATAAATCAATCTGTACACCAGTAAATTTTAAGAAAGCATCCCAACTCATCCCAGGCGCAGAAATATAATGCGCAGGATCTAGACTATAATGTTTCATGCAGGTCTTTCTGTAATTTTCAAAGATATCCGCCAACAAACAGGTATCCGCCATTAAATAGGAATCATGATAGTCTCCCATTGTTTTAGAGTCTAATTTTTGCCACGCTTCTTGAGCATAAGAATAATCAGAATCACTGATGTCCTTTCCTCTAAGACTACTAAAGAACGCGCCTTTAGGAGGAAGTGAGTCTTCATCAAACCTTTCCCAACTGTTCATGTACTCATAAGGATAAACGCCTTTTCTAACAAGTGTTGGGTCAAAATATTCTTCCGTTATTGGGCAGGACTTTAAGGACATAGCCAGTGACTCTAATGAACCCATCAGGTGTTGCATAGAGTCATAAAAAGATAAATTATTTAAAGTGAAACACATGTACTTTTCTGATGACTGCGCAATGCATGACACCCTAAAGGCGCTAGTTACTGCTTGCAATATAAGATGAGAGTCGTAACCTCGCAAGTTATGAAAGAATATAGGAAGTCTCCAAGTCCTAGGATCAAACTTTAGTTGAAGATTGCAATTGTTATGCGCTGCTCCTCTGAATTCTCCGCTAATGTGATCATGATCTCTTACTGTTGGGTTTAAACTTTTAGGTGTTAGCTCTAAACCACAAATCCAACAGTGAGTGGCCGAGTCATAGCGATCTTGATCTTCAGGGGTCATCTTAAGATCGGATAGGACTAGATTATTAGAACAGACATTACGAACTTCTTGCATGCGTTTTAAGAAATGTTTTGCTGCATGTGGCCCTCTGTATAATTCTGGCTTTGAATGTTCACCATCTGACCTGACAACAATGAAGGCAAATGAACAAATCTGGTGGTTATTCATTATAACTGTTTTTGGTAAATGTTTTGGAGCAGGTCCTTCATAAGGAACAATAAGCGATTCAAAGTCTGCGTAAACAACGTATGGAGACCTCTGGAGTTTTTTGTAATTCTTAAAACTAACCTTACTGCCTTCTCTTGGCATAATTAGTTCTGTATTGCAGTCAACTGGACTAAGACAATGTTTTACATGTTCGCTCGCAGCTTGAACGGACGGAATTCTTGTTAAACATTTTCTACAAAATTCTTGTTTGCTATGTTGTTTTGTAGTATGCACTAGTAATCTACTCATTGTGCGTATTAGAGTGTAGTGCAACCCATTAAGGCTTTGCATTAGGAGTAAGTCTACATGAGTTTTGGTTGGTTCGCCTATTGTTGGACTGTTCTTTGACACTCTAATTGGCAGAAGGTTGGTTTCTTCAGACCATGCGTATACGTTAACAGTTATTGGTGGATTTTGTTTTTCAAACTGATCAATTTTGTCTACAGCCATAGGAAATTCAAGACCGTTAAAGTTAAGATCATTGGCCCACTGTAAATAGTTAGATACTCTCTCTGCATTTTTGGCAACGTGATGCAGCCTAGCAAGAACGCACCACATAAAACATTTGTCGTCTGAATTCTTTATGTTCAGAACTGCTTTCTTTGCAACTAATGTTGGAGGCAGTGGAATGTAAGACTTGCCTACAATTGGCTCATACTTAGCCTGTCTTAATCTGATGTCTAGGACTTCACCCTCTGACCAACCAGAGCCTCTCATTTTAGCTGCTTCAGAGGCTTCATTAAACTGTGTAAGAAGTTGATCTGCCCAACCGGGTGTTAAGTCATTATAAGAAAGAATAGTCTGCTGTTTAGTTGAGACCCAGACTTCTAGATTTTCTTCGTTTATTGTTATATAGTCGATTAAAACAACTAACCTTACTTTAACTGGAGGGTTTATTGTTAGTTTACTTGGAACTTGAGAAATAGCATGTACAACGCTTGCCTGCACGTTTGTTGGATCAATAACTTCTAAAACGACCTCATTTAAAGCTTTTGACAAACGCTCTTCCTCTTCCATTGCATCTAACCAAGAGTCAAAACTGTCATATATCTTATCCATGTTGAGCTTCTTTTCTAACTCAAAATATTTATTTAAATTAAAAAAAAAAACTTAATCAGAATCAATATCAACGGTCTTTTTGTGCTTGGACTCGTAAACTAAAGTATAAACGCCCTTTGGTGTTGTTAATGTGAGCTGTTTAGAACAGAGTTTAATGTTTCGTTTACTTTTTTTAAACATTCCTTTTTTATCTGGTCGGTGTCTGGTTGTTGAGAAAAAGTTGCCCGTGCCTTTCTTTGAAGATCAAACTTTTGTCTTTTGTAGTCCTCAAAATCAGCCTGTAGGCGACTAAATTCTTCATCCGTGATGTTTGAGTCAGCAAGTGCTTTATCAATTATCAGTTTGAAGGAACTAAGTTTAGCTGTTATTAGTTGAACCATAGCTGTGTGCTTTTGGAGTTTAGCTTTTATTTTTTTGCTGACAGCACTTACAGCCAATGAACACAGGCCAAGAGTTAAAGACACACCACCTAGAGGTATAGCTACCGGTGCACCTACGCCTGTTGCTAAGAGACCTACACTTGTTCCTGCTGATAGAGCACTAGTGATCGATGCTCCAGTATTAACATATGTAACAGCATTAAAGACAGCAGAATACCTTCGTTTGGTTTTACTGTATTTTGAAAGGTCCTGCTCTAGTTGGGTTTGCATTTGTGTTATGTTTGTTAATCTGAAAGTTTTTATGTCTACAGCAACAGAGTTCTCTTCTTTGGGCACTTTTGGATAAACCTGAACAGACATGCTTTTTTAAAATAAAAATAATTTAGTATTGGATATCTTTTAATCTGTTATCTTGAATATTCAGCTGCGCATCATATATTAAAAACAAATGTACATTAAGTGGTTTATCACTCTCTTTTTCTTTATCAATTTGAATGTTTATTACGTCTTTAACTGTTCTCCCACTCCCATGCAACTGATTATCCTCTGTTGACCTTAGGTCAATCCATAAACCGTATTTCGTTGTTAAATATTCATCAAGTCTAACACTGTGAAGGTGTAGATCTTTAGACACAAGGTCTACTGTTGGACTTCTAGACCTCCCGCCTCCAAACAATTTTCTTATTTCATCAAAATGATGATAAGGTTTAAGCCCGCTACCGTAGACTTGGTTAGGACTACCCTCAATTGAACATTGTACTTTCGTTATTTTAGGATTGATAAACTTTTCACTTTGTCTTTGGTATGGTTCTTTATCATCTTCACACAGCAATAAAATACCTTTAAGTGATCGTGCTGCGGCGCTAAAACTAAAATTCCATATAGTGTCTGCTCTGCTTTTAGGATATTTTGAATGATGAATCACTCTTTCGTAATATATTGCTAATTTTGACTGATATTGTTGCTCAATCAGCCTTGCTAAGTTAGGGTTGCTAACAATGTCAAACTCTAACGAGATGTCGAAAATGCTGTACTTGGAATCAGTGTCTGTAGATTTAATGACACGTTTGTATTCATTAAAAGTTAGTTCATATGACAATCTGTCTTTTAATGCTCCTTGAAAGTATGGCGCATGCGCTTTTAACAACTCAAAATCTAAGGGTATGGAAAAGCGATTTCCATAAGCAAAACTTACAGCTTCATACTTGTTGCCGGCTTTAGCGTCTTCGGCGTCTATTCTGTGTTTTAGTGCTTCGTTATTTTCGATTCCTTGAAACGCAAGATCGGCCCTTTCATTATCGGTTAGCCATAGATCACAATAGATTAGAAATATGTCTGCATTGTGTAAAGAAAATATTTCTTGCCCCTCAAGTTTTATAGAAATTTTCTTAACGATTGCCCGTCCCAGATTCTGTACAACTGTCCTGTTTACGTCTGTTGCTGAATCAAGTTCTATTTTGAAAGTAAGCCGTGCAGATCCCGGCACAATCACTTCATCTGCTCCTAGGTCTGGAAATTTAACAGTAAGAATTTGATCTGAATCAATAGTAGATGGATTATTTGGAACAATAATATTCTGTTTATTTCCCTTCACGCCAAAGGGCTCTTTCAGTCTTCTATGCGGGTCAAGAATCGAGCCATATGCTTGTGACATTTTTTTATAAAACAAAAATAAATTATTTTTAAAACATGGCAGGCATTGAAGATTATGATGTTTTTGATCCTGGAGACGACATGAGTGAAATGACTCCTTTAACACATCCATTACAATCATTGCGGCGTGAATTAACAGAAAGTAAGGTCAGATCATTTTACGAAAGTTTAGGTCAAGAACCTCCTGATTTTATAGACCCTAATGATTTTGAAACAAAAAATTATCACTTGTTTTTTAAAAATGATAAAGGTGAACTTTTTCAGCTTACAACTAAACCAGACTCATCAAAGTTTTTAAAAAAGAGTACAATTAGACAAAGGCTCAGTGTGAGCGAACAAAATCGCCTTGGCATTACTAAACCAAAATTAGATAGGGAAGCAGTTGCTAAACTTCAAAACACACTACAAGAACTCCCAACAGAAAACCAAATTCAAAACATACCCCTTAAAGATTTAAGCCCAACAGCAGACGAAATAATACAAGCAGAAACCAGTTTTTCAGAAGAAACAGTATTAAAAACTATGCACGATCCGCCGCTACCTATGAGAGAAATAACGGCCCTTGATCATGCTTTGAGAAGCATCAGAGGCGAATTAACAATTTAGCAAAACTGGGTGAACTAGATGAGCATATAAAAAGAGAAAAAGAAAAACTAGTTGAGGCTGATGACCACAACTTAGGACATGATGTTAAAGAAAGAATAACCCGAAGACTAAAAGATCTTGAACAAGAGAGATCAGCAAGACTAGAAGTGTTGTCTACTAACCGAGAACAATTACGAACTCAAGTGAGCAGAATAAGAGAAACTATCCAAAGAATTTTATATGAAGACACGACGCTAGCAGAACGAATAAGAACACTGTTTAGAGAGCAAGGCGTCACATTAGCAAGTGTTATAACAGCCTTAGGATTTGCAATAAGTACACTGGTGTTGGCTATTACAGGCGGCGGTGGTGGGGGGGCAGTGCCTCCGCCACCATCACCACCATCAGATAAATCATGGGTAAAAAAAACAACTTGATCATCTTGCAAGTTTATTAAAAAAATTAGCCAGTAAGGCAATAGACTCTTTGCCTGGTATAATAGGAGGGATCGTTAGCTGGCTTTTGTCTGCCGCAAGTAAAGTAGTTGGCTTTATGGCTGAGCACTTATGGGCATTAGTTGTCTTAATAGTTGGGTTACTTTATAGTAAGATAAAGACCAAGTAATCCTAGGGCAGTTAATCCAATAACAAGTGCCGTCTTTTCATATTCATGGTCATTTTTTTTTGAGGCCACGGGGATTGGATGGGGTTTTGAGGGGGGGATTGGATGGGGTTTAGAGGGGGCCACGGGGATTGGGGCTTCTTTTTTTTATTGCTATTGCTGGCTTAGAATTTATGTCGTTTTTTTCCGACCTTCTCTTCATTGCCAGCCACAAGGATTTCATTATTATAGTTTATTATTGTTCCTATCTGAAGTCTGAGGTCAGAAGGCAGCATGTATAAACCAGTGCCAACAGCAAAGTCTACTTTCGATCTTGCGTATTGCAAAACATTTTGGTACCTTTTAATACTTGAAGGCAAATCAATTGCAGAATTAATAGAATCCTCTAAATTTGCTAAATACTGTTTTTGGGCGTCAAAGCCAGTAGAAGGATCAATTATGTTTGATCTCGTTTGTGCTTGCGAACCTAGCAAACACCAAACATAAGTACGAATAGAGTCGTTTATTCGTTCTATTCCCGCTCTAGTTAGACCATTAGAAGTATCCAAAATAAATGTTGTCCATGCTGTTTTATGCTCTTGCTCTATGGACCCGAGGTGAACAGTTGTGCCTGAAGAGAAAGATGTGTAAGGAGGATTCCAATCATAGTTATACTTTCTGTGCACGCCCCAAAAATAAAGGGTGCCTAAACCATGATTAAGATCCAACTTTTGTCTAAAGTCTGTCTTTGGGTCAATATCAAATTCGTTACAGATCCTTTCAAAAGCCTTGTAATCTATTCTGTTGCTGAATGGATTAAACGTTTTGTCATTTGGTAATGGCGCTTGCAGTTCAGATAAAATACGTCTGAAGGTGTAATAAAAATGAAATCTATACACTGACCTCACCAAAGGATCAGGATGATTTAAATGATCAGCATACGACACTCCACACCCAGTTGATGCACAAAACACAGCAAAGTTTAACTGGTTCTGATAAAACTGCATCGGATGACTGAACCACACTTTCGGGATGTAGTCGTTTTTAATAGGAGGGTTTAGATATCTGTCCAATGGAGTACTAACCTTTACTTGAAAGGCGTCAGTCTGAGTCACAGAAATGTCGAGGGTATCAGTTGTTATATCTTTAGGACTGTAGTGCGGTCCAACAGAATATTTTGCATTAGTATATTTGAATGCACTCATTTTTAAATTTGTTTTAAAAATGTTTGTAACAATAACAACTCAAGACAGTCCTTCGTTTTTAGAATATGCTATTGATAATAACTGCGGAACCCAAAGGGTCGCACTCCATGAAATTTTTTACAAAGTCGTATGGTTTAATATAACTGAATCCAAGGAGAATAATAAGATTAAAAAATTTGATAATAGAGGAAACTTAGTTAGCCAGTTAACCATACCTGATGGTTATTACGGGTTTTGCTCGCTAAAAGAAGCAATGAGTAACTTCGACATTACTCTCAAACTTAACAATGCAAATTTGAAAATAATGTTGACATTCAAACCTGAAGAAGAAGTAGACCATTACCTTTTTGATGTAGAGCTAGCTAAAATGTTAGGCTTTGCAACTGACAATCATGGTTTTAGAGTTACATCAGACGAAACTACTTATGAGGGAGAATATCCGCTCGATCTTGCATTACATTCATTACTCTATGTTCATTTGGATGAGCTGAGCACTGATGAAAACTTATATGATGGAAGGCCCTCAACTGTTTTAAGAGCTCTTCCATCAGGGAAAGCTGCATATTGCGATTATGAAATTATACAATTCCCTAATTTACAGTTTAAAAAATTAGCTTGTGGGAGGGTCAGATCATTTAATATAAAGATCACAGATAAAACAGGGAAAGTCGTGAAATGTGATAACCTGCACATTGTTTTAGAAATAAAATAATAAGGTGTACTAAAAAATAATGTCTCGTGGGCCAGAAGAATCAGGAGTTACATTAGCGCCTGAGAGGTGTGTAACTTTAGAATTAAAAGACCTTGCAGACGTTGAGGACTTTGAACAAAACGGTGAGATAGGCACTTTGTATGGTTTTGAGTACACTAAAGATGGTTATTATAAGCGCAAAGAGGTTGACGACAACAAAAGGTTTCCTAAACTAGAACAACTACGCAATCTAGAAGCAAATAATACAGGTCAGTATGAATATAAAATAGTTCGAAAAACTGACAACAAATGGCACTTAGAACCATATTTAGAATGGGACATAAAATTTGAATTCTTAAGCCCATTTACATTTTTTGACCGTCAAAAAAGTTTCAGAAAAGCATTGAACTCTGGCCCTTTACATGTAAGTCTTATGCCAGAGGACAACAGTCGGAAAGAGATCGAAATAAAGCCGTTTGGGGACAAACAGTACATCCTCCACAGAAGAGAATCGGTTTTAAAGAAAGCTTCTACAAAATTACAGTTCATTCCACGCACAAAATTAGGAGACACGTTCACAATGATATTTAAAATTTCTGTCTTAAAAGATGAGGCGAGAAATGGAGCTCTGGGCGTCAGTGACAATCTTATGAAAGGAATTCTTATTAGCTGGCAAAACTTAGACGTTGACAAACTTAAAGTTACTGTCGTTGTTCTTTACAATGGCGAGGATATTAAGGTCATAACAACAAGCAACAAAATTGATATTAGTCTAAATAGAAACGATCTTACAGAACTAAACTGGATTAATCTTACACATTTAGACCTTATAGGTTTTTATTATACTGAACAAGTTTTGACAGAGAGTATGATAAAAACAATAACTGGATTAGATTAAATTATGTTTTAAAACTATGGAGCAGACGACTTTGGTGTCAATGCCGATGTTAAACTTTATGACAAAAACCCCTCATTGTTCATTGATTTGTGGACAGACTGGTTGTGGAAAAACAATATTTGTCCTCGACCTATTACAAACAGTTTATAGTTATAATTTTGATCATATTGTAATTTTCTGTCCAACACTCAAATGGAACAAAGCATATCACGACAGAAGGTTTATATGGACAGATGATGAAATCTATTTAGTTGATCCTAGCAATAAACTGAGTGAGTGTTTAGAACACTTTTATAGACAGTTTGAGGGAACGCAGACACTATTTATTATAGATGACTGTTCGGCAGAAAGAGACATAGTTAGAAAAAGAAATACTTTATCAAAACTGGCTTTTAGCGGGGGACATGCTGGGATAAGTGTGTGGATTTTATGTCAGAAATATAACTCAGTTTTAAAAGACTTTAGAGAGCAATTAAAGACAGTGGTTTTATTCCACATGAAAGATAGAGACGCATTTGATGAATGTATGAAAGAAAATGATGTTATTGAAAACGATCAAGAAAAACGAAGGATTAAGCAAAAACTTAAGTCTCAAAAGTTTTCTAAATTAGTGTTAAAAACAGATAATCCTACACATTATGTATGTTTGTAAAGTGTTTACTATTAGAGAACTATAAAATAGGCATTCTGGGTAAGCCGGCGGAGCAACAGCGGAGCCGGGTGAGCCAGAATGCCTATTTTATAGTTCTCTCCATATGACATCCCCTCCTACCCGTGGCGACTGGGCTATCATTATGCATTTCCCACCTCCATTTGTGCTTTATTTTCTATCCCCCCCCCTCACCCCGGCGCTTCAAAATCGATTGTCTTGTATCTCTTTGGAATTTTTTGATTGTCAGATTGTTCTAAACGTGCTCTCTTACCGCACCCACTCTCGCCTCTTTCTCCCCCACCCTCTCTCTCTCTCTCTCTCTGCAGACTTGCCCCGCATTCCCTTCGCTCCTGCGTCTCTCTCTCTCTCTCCTCTCTCTCTCTCTCTCTTTTTTTTTTTTTTAAATTGTAATCCCGTATTGTATTGTAGTTCTAGTCACTTTTTGCATGCTTCCTTTGTTACCTTTTATTTTATATTGTTGACCCTACTCAGGGCGAGGGCTGGATGTAAAAAAGCACATCAGTGCTTATCTATTATCCTCGTAAATAATCTTGTCTTGTCTTCTCTCTCTCTCTCTCTCTCTCTCTCTCTCTCGCACACACACACACACACACACACACGCACTGTCTGTATGTCTGTCTCTCTCGTTTTAGTTTAACTTTGCATAGATTGAAGTAGGTTTTCTTTTTTTGTTTTTAGCCTGCGAGTGGAATCTCTCAAAAACACAACATTAAAAGACACTTTAAGCGCAGTGCGCGTCCTAAAACAGTATAACGCCGCTAATTCTTTAGACGTAAAGTCCCCAGTGATCAGCCACGCAGTCGCATCCTTCTCTGTGTTCGAGAAGCAAGAACATTTAAGGGACTGCATAGATCTTTCTCTCCGACCTCCTGAATAGGAAATGGTAGGCAAGTTCCAGTCTCTTGTGACGAGCTGGTTTACTTTGGACTAAAATCGTTACATTTACCCAGAAAATTTGCTGTTAATAAACCTTTTCTTCCTCGCGGATTTCGTTTTGGCTGTTCTGTATGTTTTCGAAGTCTTTCCATAATTTTTAATCTGATTTCAGAGCCTAGTTTACCTCTGTGTGTGTACCATGCAACACCGTAATTCCTCTGCCTGTGTCTCCGTATTTTAATCTCTGTCTTCTCATTCTGTGTCTGTGTTTTGTTTCCATTTCATTTTCTGACGTCTCGTCTTCCATACAAACTCTCAGCGGCAGTTCCACGCTGCTCGTTCCAGCCGTCTGGTATATTGACCCATCTGTCTTGTCCTGTCGCAGTGCCTGCACTGGCAGTCTACTCCACTTCTGTGGTGGTCCTGCAGGAATGGACCATGACGCGCATCCAACCTCAAGGGTCTTAAAACAAAGGACACTCACATGCTGCTGCACTTGGACAGGTGAAAACTTCTGTTATTTTGAAACGGACTTTCGGCAAAGTAGTTCCAAGTGTGTGTGTGTGTGTGTGTGTGTGTGTGTGTGTGTGTGTGTGTGCTATTTATTTATCTATCAACGTTTTCTAAAGTGTGAGTAAGTGCGTGATTTTAGTTCGTAGCCATTCACACTCATATTCCTTCCGTGGCACAAATAATGGAATTAAATTTACTTGTTGGTTTTTTGCGGAACAAATGTGTGTGCGTGTGCATATGCATGCGTGTGTGTTTGCATGTGTGAGCTTTATGAAAATCTTGCAAAGTCAAGCAATTGATGTCAGCTCTTTGACAATTTGTGTGTTCCTGTGCATTGTGAACATACATTATTTCTCAGTCATGGCATGTGAACTGTCCGCAGTGTAGCACTGAAACATGTTGGTGTATATGTCTTTTTTCTTTCGCTTGTTTTTCTCCTTAGGATCTTGTGCAAGATGACCCTTTTTTATCAGTTGGGGTCCCCACATTCTGGTGCATAGATGATGAACTTCTGAAATCAGTGTAGGCATACTTATCTCGCCAAATGCCAGAGTAACTGTATTAAATTGTGAAGTCTTCGACTGCAGCGCGGTACATTCTTGGCGATTTCAGTAGGTCATTTGCTCCTTCCAATTGCTTGGCTAGTGAGTTTCACGAGCCACGAGCAATTGTCGGTGATTCAATATTTCATCACAAGTTTAGCTGCAAGGTTAGCCTGAGCATTTTCCGCCATTTCCTGTAGTTTCCTGTCCGTCGCTGTAGGTTGAACTCTGAACAGAGATGTGTGTTTGGCGCACAGACCTATTGGGATTTACTGTCGCTTGCTTCGTGTGGTGCTAATAATGCTGAGGTGTATGGGGTGGTGTGTTCTGGAGGGACTTTCTGACAGTGGCTGTGTTCTTGGGAAATGTGAGGAGTGTGGTTTTTCAGTTCGCCGAGACATCTGAATTCTTCTGTCTCGCAGTCCGTCAAGGAATGGTGAGAGATCCTCTAAGAGCAGGAGTCGTGTGCGGTGTCTTCCTTCATTGCAACTTGGACACAGCAGGGAGGTGTTCGGAAACTTCGGTGCTCAGGTAGCTGGTCAACTTGCATGGTGGATTGTTCGGACTGATGGTTTTGTCAAGAGTGGTGGTACTGGTCAGACTTTTGCTTGAAGGTTGATATTCCGGTCCAATACACCGTGCAGTTCCTGGCAAGGCTGGGAGATATGCAGGACGCTGTGGTGTTGAACTTCTCTGTGGATGTGGAACTCGTGTTAAGTGTAGCCGGAGACATGTGTCGATAGACATGTCACTGGTGCAGTACTCACAAGAAGTGGTGTGGATGAATCTTTGGTTTATCCACGCGATCTGTTGTGTGGTTGCAACATCTTGACAGTGCCCTGCTTGAGGGTGCCTGTCGGGGTGGACACCACAGGTGTCAGATCTATGGTGCTTGGAGCAGAAGGCCACTGGCCTTGCTGCCCAACTGACGGCTGCTTTTTGTTTCCAGTGTCGGATATCTGTGGAACAAGGGTATAGAACAGTGGTACCAGAGGACATGCTTCAGGAAAGGTTTGTTCTTGAAGTGTTTCCTTGTGTACACCTGGTACTCCTGAGTATCCCATGTTGTACCGAAAGGCCGTCATGGCGATCAGATCACCGCATGGCAAAGGCAGGACGTGCTGTAGCATTGCCCTCTGTGTGGCATGCTTTCCGCCATTTTTCTCATCCTCACAGATCCTTCAACACCGCCCCTGCACATTCTCAGTCTGTTGTCACTAACTGTATGTTGTATTGAATCAGTTTATGAGGTGGAACCACCGGAAGGTCTGATCAGAGAAGATTTGAGACGTCATTGATTCCAAACCTAATATCCTTTTTCATCATTCGTCAAAGTGAGGTTTTAGGGTAATCATATTGCTAGTCGTCTTTAGCTGTGGTCTGTTGATGGATGCAAGTGGAGAAGTTTCTGTGAATTCTGGGCCCAGTTTCAAAGAATTCAGATGAAGGCAAGAGAATTGGAGGCACGGTGAATCGGTCATCGGCTGGCTGAGGATCACACTCCTCCTGTGTCCAGGGAATGCAGTCGCTGGAACAAGAGCTGTAGCTTAATTGCTGTTGTTATGGCCCGATAGTTTCCTGAAGATAGCACATCTCTAAACTTGGTTCTTTCATTGAGACAATGCTTGAAAAAGTGATTCCGTAGGTCTGCAGTCTGAATACATATCCTTGCCCAGATCCTTGAAGAACTTGGTTTAGGCGATGATTGAAGATTACGCTGGAAAATATTGAGGTCGTGACTTGTGAATGAAAGTCTCTACCTTGATGTTATGTATGCACATAAATAGTTTAAGAAAAAAACAACAGAGTTAGAGAAATGACTTTTTTCAGGCGTAATTTTAGAGATAACATTTTCCGTGTTGTTAAAGCTTTATGGCAAGATTCATGGAAAGAAGTTGCTGGCAGTCATGTAGGAAAAACAAGTTGCGGAACTCAAGTGTCCCATTTTCTTGGCACTGAAGAGGACACATTTTACAGCAGTTTTCTATCTGTACTTATGCATGATTTTGATTTGTTGGAAACACCTTTGAACAAAATGATTTTAATGTAATTCACATGAATCTGGCATCCATGGGGCTGGAGAAGACCACACGGAAAACGAGACAGCCTTGCAGGAAAGGACGACAGCTGAAAGAGGGAGCGCCATGAAGCAGACTGACAAGAGGGGAGATCACCATCAGGGACAAGATGGACATCAGAAGGCAATGCCACCACAGGATACAGGTGAGACATGTACACAGGCTGTCGTCTTTTTTTCCTGTCAGCTATGAAAGGAAAGGATACATTGAATTGTATCATTATCAGATTGAAGTGTTGCTGAAAATTCAAAAATGGGACTGGGGGTATTTCAGATATTCACTACACGATTCATCGTACATAGATGGCTTGGGTCACCAGGGCGAAGATCTACAGAAAAATAAAAACAAGAGAAACGGAAACAATGTACGAAATGTCTAAGAACGAATGTTTACAATATAAACGTGTGCTCAGACGAACGGACACCGAAAATAACCACCATCCACGTACACGCTTCTCATCTACAGTAAAAGCATAGCGCAAGAATGGTCGTCCATTGGTCTCCCGGTGTTTATTGTGTTGCTTCTAAGTACAAAATAAACCATGAACTTTGATCACCTGCATACAGTTTATTTAAATGGAATAATGTAGTAGTAGAGAGAGAGAAATTACCATAAAAAGACTGAAAAGACCACAGGTAGCCAGTGTCCTAATTTTGACACCATGGAAGATTGGACGAAGGGAGGGGGCACTGAAACTCATTCAACAATTGAACTGCATTCTTAGACTGTGTGTGTGTGTGAGAGAGAGAAAGAGAGACAGAGTTTTCGACAGGTATGCTTTCCTCAAATGTTACAAAATACAGACATAAAAAAAACATGCAAAGAACAATACGCCGCGCAATTTGTCTTCTTCAGATGATACAAGTGACATAACAGAAAAACGAATAGAACAATACCACCCAGATCAGGATTCTGTTTTGTACATTTTTTAATGTCTGGTGTCTGTAACATGCGAAGAAGACGTATATTAAAATTCCAGTTTCATTTGTTGTTATATACTAAATTTGCGTTGTTTTACGCTGGGTTAAATGCGTTCATATCCACTTGTCTTAAACTGAATACGTATTGCTCATTTGAGTAGATCTGATTGTTCATGCAGAAAGTCAAATGTTGCAACAAAATATGGCTTGCGTCAACAGGACTAAGGGACTTCTGCCTCAGCGATCGTGGAAAACCAGGAGACCAGGACAACTGAAGAACCGGGAAACCAGGACAACTGAAGAACTGGGAGACCAGGACAACTGAAC
Organism: Conus canariensis; assembly: GCA_033310375.1. Taxonomy (NCBI): domain Eukaryota; kingdom Metazoa; phylum Mollusca; class Gastropoda; order Neogastropoda; family Conidae; genus Conus; species Conus canariensis. The sequence goes on from CM065730.1 coordinate 58,656,807, forward strand.
AACCAGAGACCAGGACTACTGAACAACCGGGAGACCAGGACAACTGAAGAATTTGGGAGACCAGGACAACTGAACAACCGGGAGACAAGGACAATTGCATTTTGCAGATAGGGAAGAATATGTATTCCTTGCGGTGGCGGTCAGTTGAGGTTCTCTTCAAATTAGTTAGTTCTAGAACTTTGGTCAAAATCCACTGACATAAGCAGGATCTGGGGGTTCAGAGAAGAGTTCAAACAATAATTCAGAAAAAAGATTCAGTGGACGGTTGGAGAGGGATGGTACACATGTTACTGTATACTGACCGTACACACTCGTGGTGTGGAATGCCACAGACTTAGAATCATTGCTGTATGGGATCCAGAGTTTTGGATAAGGAAGGTTTTGTGGAGCCAAAGAAGGCTGATGTAATCCAGTCTACAGCAACTCAAAACACTACAAAGATGGAGTCGAGTTTTCTTATCAGCTCTCCAATCTGTATGTGCCACAATCCCCAAAGTATCGATTGCTTTCTGACAAGTTTTCAAGTGTTTGAAATGACTAAATTGAGTATTTGATCGAAAAAAATTCCCTGGCAAAACTGGGCTTACTTCACAGTCTGAATGCCTTTATCCACACCAATTTTGGGATGGCTTAGAGTGCGGTTGAACATTGTGAATCTAAAAAAGTAAAACCATTTTCTTCAGTCCAAAGTTGAATGTTGTCCGTGCAAAAAAGTTGCACTCTGACATGGTTGGCTCCAACGGACTGGAGTGCAAATCCGTCAACAGAGAGGACAGAACTCAAAAACTACTGGTGCCTGAGTTCTCAATATGTAATCTACTTACTCTGACCCGTTCTCGGCCGTTTTGCTGGCGGCACTTTGGTCATGGAACCCTTGCGCTTTCTTGGTCCTGTCAAAGACACAGAAAACAAATAATTGTCAGTTACCACTGACACATTATCTCACTTAATGACAATAATCATCTACCAACAGTCATTGATCATGTCCATTTTTTCCCAACCAGCTTCCTTATGCTAATGCCAACACATAATACCTACATTAACTTTTACCTCTTTGTCAACTTTCCACTTCTGTCACTTCACAACTCATACATACAAGATACACTCCCTGATATCTGCACTAGGAGTCTTTCACCAGGCTAGCATCTTGTTCACCTCGCACAGTACAAGGGTACTGTTGATCTGACTGAACCTGTACCTCAGGTTAAAAGATAAGTTGTGCTTGTGATTGCTTTGTGGGTTGCAGTCTGCTCAGTCTGTGCCCTCTTTGAAAGACTAAGAGCTGGACAATGCAGCTGAGGACTGCAGAGTTTGGGGGTGGTCTTCGACCTGCTTGTCTTTTTTCTTTTTTCCTTCATTTGTTTTTCAGTGTAGTGTTCCAGTTCTTTCACAGACGAGTGGACTGTCATGGACTTGAACTATTCTTGCGCGTAGTTTAGAGTTTAGTACTTGGTTTCTGTGTAATTTCTCAGATTATTATTCTATCATCATTACACTTGCACAGCACCTATCTGCGGTTAGAGATTAACTTCCAAGTGCTTTGTGATTCACATGTACGTTTACACCGTGGGCTGCCTACCCGGGTAGATCTGAGCTGCTAGTTAAATTTCAGTCGCTCATTTCTTCGATACTTACGGAGGATGCTTGCTATGTGTATGTATCACCCACACTGACTCTCCGAACATTGATGATGGGATTTTACATTTGCGCAAGATCTTGCACGTGCGTTTACAAATGGAAGCTCGGCTTATAGTCTCGTTGGAACTTTTCGGGGAAACGGAATCAGAACCAATGTTAATTCCAAGGGAAAGGTTTTAACTGTGTTGAAACAGCCCGTCAGAGATTCCGACCCACAACCCCAGGATCACTGGGATTAGAAGTCCGGCACTGTACCAGCTGAGCTGAGCTATTTGTCACTCTTCCCCTCCACAGGATGTCGTGTCCTCTTTCTGCAAGGTTCGATGTCCCTTTCCCCCTAAAGGGTTTCGTGTCCTCTTTCTGCAAGGTTCGGTGTCCCTTAACACCTAAAGGGTTTCTTGTCCTCTTTCTATAAGATTCGGTGTCTCTTCCCCATCCCCACCCCATTTCTTCCTTCCATCCACCCAGGCGACCCAACGGTTTCGTGTCCTCTTTCTACAAAATTCCGTGTCTTCCCCCCCCCCCTCCATATGCCTCTCCTCCCACCGAGGGATTCTGGTTGTCTTTATAAAAGGTTCAGTTTCTCCCCCCCCCCCCCCCACAGGGTTTCGTATTCTCTTTCTACAAGGATCGGTGTCTCCCCCACCCCACCCACCCACCACATTTTCGTGTCCTCTTTCTGTGAGAATCCATGCCTCTTGCTCCTCTGGATGGATTCATATCCCTGTTCAAGGTTTGGTGTCTTCCCCCCCCCCACCCTCCCCAACCCCTTCCACGAGGTGTCTGTCCTGGTTCCTTTGCTCCCCCCCCCCCTTCACCCTACTTGTTGTACGTGTTCTATATGAATTGGCGTCTCTTTTTCACACCACAGGGTTTCGTGTTCTCGTTGTGTAGGGTTCGGTGTTTTTTTTCCCCCCAACTTTCATCTGATCTAAGATTTTACAGAGGAAAGATTTAGATTTCAAGCGTGTTTTGTGTATTTTAAAGGTTTGTGTGAATAACTTTTTTTCTTCTATGTTCTTATTTTTTGAATGACTTGAGTGTGGTGACAGTCCTGATACGGCCATTTGCGGTCGGCTAGGCTATAAGCATCATTCCCTTACCCTACCTCTTTTCTCAGACAGGGATTCATGCCCTTTTCCCGTTAGATTCTGTATCTGTTTCCGCACCACAGGATTTCGCGTTATCCTTTTATAGGGTTCTGTCCACGTCCCTAGCCCCTTCCTCCCTCCCTCCCTAAGATTTCGTGTCCTATTTCTATAAGATTGGGTGCTCTCCCCCCCTCCCCCCCCCCCCCCCCCCAGGGCTTTGTGTCCTACTTGTAAGGTTCAGTATCTACCCCCCCTCCCTCCCGCCCCCCAACGGTTTCGTATCCTTTTTAAGTAACATGACTGTCACCAACGCTCCTTCACATATGGGCATTCTGGTTATATTTCTGTAAGTTTGATGTTCTCCTCTCAAACACACACACACACACACACACACACACACACACACACACACACACACACAGAGAACGTTTTGCGTCCTCTTCCTGTTAGGGTCTGTGTCAACTTCCACCCACCTCCCCCACCCCACCCCATTCACCGGGGTTCTCTTCTTTAAGACTCGATGTCTCCCCTCCCCCCTATCCCCCACGGTTTCTTGTCCTCAGTCTGGAGGTTTGGTGACTCTATTCCACAACACATTTTATCGTTTCTTCTTTCTATAAAAGTCTTTTTTCCCCTAAAGCTCTCCAGAGTTTTGTATCCTATTTCCATCGAGTTCGGTGTCTCTCCCTCCTATCCTCTTCAACCGTCGTCCTCCTGCGCAGTTTCTTCTCGTCCGTAAGAATCATTGTGTCGCCCCCCCCCCCCCGGGTTTCTTGTCCTCTATGGTATTTGGTGTTACTTCCTCCACCCTCACCTCCAGTGTTTCATGTCCTCTATCTGTACGGTTCGTGTCTCTTCATCTTCCACTTTTTTCATTGTGTCATGTCCTCTTTCTGTACGGTTCGTGTCTCTTCATCCTTCCACTTTTTTTTTCATTGTTTCATGTCCTCTTTCTGTACGGTTCGTGTCTCTTCATCCTTCCACTTTTTTCATTGTTTCATGTCCTCTTTCTGTACGGTTCGTGTCTCTTCATCCTTCCACTTTTTTTCCAGAGTTTCTTGTCCCGCAAAAGATTCGTCGTCTCTTTTCGCCCCCACAGGGTTTTGTTTCCTCTTTCTACAAGGCTCGTGTCTTGTATCAACTCCCCGGGGTTTGGGTTCTCTTTATACAAGGGTAGTTGCCTCTTCCACACCCCCCCCCCCCTCCCCCGCTCGTCGACCCTTAGGTTTTTGTGTGTGTGTTTTTTACAAGGTCCTGTGTCTGTTTTTCTCCCCAGAGAGTATCCTGTTATTTTTCTTCGAGGTAAGTGCACCATCCTCCCAAATCATAAGATCTGCTATGTAGCTGGAGCAAACCTTCCATGTCGTTCCGGAAAATATTTCCTCTGGTACCCCCTGTCTTGTATCCTTGTTTCACAGACTACCGACATTGAAAACCAAAGCACTATGTAGAACGTAGAAACGACAGGCACTTTATGGTAGGAAAGACCCTAACCCCTCATTAAGAAGCTACGTAAACCTGTGAATGAAAAAGTCACTGAACCGTTACAAAGACAGAGAGACCTTTTAATGAAGGCAATACTAACCCTGAAATAAAGGAAAAGAGGATTCCTATAAAACAAGAAAGGACACAAAAACCATATGACGAATGGACAGAGGATACAGAACCCCAGGGGCTGGGGGTGTTGGGTGCGAGTACGTGGAAAGAACCAAGAGCCCTATGGAGACAGGATGAGAGAGAAAATCTTGTATAAAGAGAACATAAAACCCTCTGGGGCTGAGGAAAGCAAAGAAACCCTGGGGTGGGGCAGAGAGTCGATGAACTTCATGGAAGAGGACAAGAGATCCTGGGGATGAGGTAGGGAGGAGACATCAAACCTAAGAGGAAGAGGACATGAAACCCTGGGAAGAGGGTTGGAAAAGAAAACAAAAACGTATTGGGGGAGGGGGTAGAAAAAGAGACCTTGGATCTTATAGAAAGAGGACTAGAAACCCTGTGAGAAGGGTGAAGAAAACTGAGCCTTATAAAATGTGGACATGAAACCACCTGGGGGGAAACAGACACCGATTCTCATTGAAGGAAGACACACACACTGAGGTGTCATGGACTTGAACTATTCTTGCGCGTAGTTTAGAGTTTAGTACTTGGTTTCTGTGTAATTTCTCAGATTATTATTCTATCATCATTACACTTGCACAGCACCTATCTGCGGTTAGAGATTAACTTCCAAGTGCTTTGTGATTCACATGTACGTTTACACCGTGGGCTGCCTACCCGGGTAGATCTGAGCTGCTAGTTAAATTTCAGTCGCTCATTTCTTCGATACTTACGGAGGATGCTTGCTATGTGTATGTATCACCCACACTGACTCTTCCGAACATTGATGATGGGATTTTACATTTGCGCAAGATCTTGCACGTGCGTTTACAAATGGAAGCTCGGCTTATAGTCTCGTTGGAACTTTTCGGGGAAACGGAATCAGAACCAATGTTAATTCCAAGGGAAAGGTTTTAACTGTGTTGAAACAGCCCGTCAGAGATTCCGACCCACAACCCCAGGATCACTGGGATTAGAAGTCCGGCACTGTACCAGCTGAGCTGAGCTATTTGTCACTCTTCCCCTCCACAGGATGTCGTGTCCTCTTTCTGCAAGGTTCGATGTCCCTTTCCCCCTAAAGGGTTTCGTGTCCTCTTTCTGCAAGGTTCGGTGTCCCTTAACACCTAAAGGGTTTCTTGTCCTCTTTCTATAAGATTCGGTGTCTCTTCCCCATCCCCACCCCATTTCTTCCTTCCATCCACCCAGGCGACCCAACGGTTTCGTGTCCTCTTTCTACAAAATTCCGTGTCTTCCCCCCCCCCCCTCCATATGCCTCTCCTCCCACCGAGGGATTCTGGTTGTCTTTATAAAAGGTTCAGTTTCTCCCCCCCCCCCCCCCCCACAGGGTTTCGTATTCTCTTTCTACAAGGATCGGTGTCTCCCCCACCCCACCCACCCACCACATTTTCGTGTCCTCTTTCTGTGAGAATCCATGCCTCTTGCTCCTCTGGATGGATTCATATCCCTGTTCAAGGTTTGGTGTCTTCCCCCCCCCCCACCCTCCCCAACCCCTTCCACGAGGTGTCTGTCCTGGTTCCTTTGCTCCCCCCCCCCCCTTCACCCTACTTGTTGTACGTGTTCTATATGAATTGGCGTCTCTTTTTCACACCACAGGGTTTCGTGTTCTCGTTGTGTAGGGTTCGGTGTTTTTTTCCCCCCAACTTTCATCTGATCTAAGATTTTACAGAGGAAAGATTTAGATTTCAAGCGTGTTTTGTTTCAAGCGTGTTTTGTGTATTTTAAAGGTTTGTGTGAATAACTTTTTTTCTTCTATGTTCTTATTTTTTGAATGACTTGAGTGTGGTGACAGTCCTGATACGGCCATTTGCGGTCGGCTAGGCTATAAGCATCATTCCCTTACCCTACCTCTTTTCCCAGACAGGGATTCATGCCCTTTTCCCGTTAGATTCTGTATCTGTTTCCGCACCACAGGATTTCGCGTTATCCTTTTATAGGGTTCTGTCCACGTCCCTAGCCCCTTCCTCCCTCCCTCCCTAAGATTTCGTGTCCTATTTCTATAAGATTGGGTGCTCTCCCCCCTCCGCCCCCCCCCCCCCCCCCAGGGCTTTGTGTCCTACTTGTAAGGTTCAGTATCTACCCCCCCTCCCTCCCGCCCCCCAACGGTTTCGTATCCTTTTTAAGTAACATGACTGTCACCAACGCTCCTTCACATATGGGCATTCTGGTTATATTTCTGTAAGTTTGATGTTCTCCTCTCAAACACACACACAACACACACACCACACACACACACCAAGAGAACGTTTTGCGTCCTCTTCCTGTTAGGGTCTGTGTCAACTTCCACCCACCTCCCCCACCCCACCCCATTCACCGGGGTTCTCTTCTTTAAGACTCGATGTCTCCCCTCCCCCCTATCCCCCACGGTTTCTTGTCCTCAGTCTGGAGGTTTGGTGACTCTATTCCACAACACATTTTATCGTTTCTTCTTTCTATAAAAGTCTTTTTTCCCCTAAAGCTCTCCAGAGTTTTGTATCCTATTTCCATCGAGTTCGGTGTCTCTCCCTCCTATCCTCTTCAACCGTCGTCCTCCTGCGCAGTTTCTTCTCGTCCGTAAGAATCATTGTGTCGCCCCCCCCCCCCCGGGTTTCTTGTCCTCTATGGTATTTGGTGTTACTTCCTCCACCCTCACCTCCAGTGTTTCATGTCCTCTATCTGTACGGTTCGTGTCTCTTCATCTTCCACTTTTTTCATTGTGTCATGTCCTCTTTCTGTACGGTTCGTGTCTCTTCATCCTTCCACTTTTTTTTTCATTGTTTCATGTCCTCTTTCTGTACGGTTCGTGTCTCTTCATCCTTCCACTTTTTTCATTGTTTCATGTCCTCTTTCTGTACGGTTCGTGTCTCTTCATCCTTCCACTTTTTTTCCAGAGTTTCTTGTCCCGCAAAAGATTCGTCGTCTCTTTTCGCCCCCACAGGGTTTTGTTTCCTCTTTCTACAAGGCTCGTGTCTTGTATCAACTCCCCGGGGTTTGGGTTCTCTTTATACAAGGGTAGTTGCCTCTTCCACACCCCCCCCCCCCCCCTCCCCCGCTCGTCGACCCTTAGGTTTTTGTGTGTGTGTTTTTTACAAGGTCCTGTGTCTGTTTTTCTCCCCAGAGAGTATCCTGTTCTTTTTCTTCGAGGTAAGTGCACCATCCTCCCCCCCCCCCCCCCCCCGCCCCCACAGGGATTCTTGTGCTCATAATGCAATGTGCAGTGCACCTCTTTCCTCCCTCATAGGGTTTCGTGTTATTTTTGTACAAGATTTGTTGTCTGGTGCCTCCTCACCTCACCAGGGTTTTGCTTCTTTCTAAACGATATGGTGCCCCGCTCCCCCCTAAAAAGGATTCGTGCCCTCTTTCTGTCGAGTCCTTTTTCTATAACGTTAGGTGTCTCCCACCCCCCGTTAATGGTATGTCCTCATCCAATAAAGTTCGGTCTCTCTTCTTCCCCCCCCCCCCCCCCCACACACACCGAGTTTCGTTTTTACTTTATATAAGACCCCCTCCTCCCCTCTTCTCTTTCGAGTCTTTGTAGAAAGTTCGGTCCCTTTTCCCTGTGTTCTCTTTCAGTAAGTTTTGGTGCCTTTTTCCACCTCAGTGTGTGTGTCTTCCTTCAATGAGAATCGGTGTCTGTTTCCCCCCAGGTGGTTTCATGTCCACATTTTATAAGGCTCAGTTTTCTTCACCCTTCTCACAGGGTTTCTAGTCCTCTTTCTATAAGATCCAAGGTCTCTTTTTCTACCCCCTCCCCCAATACGTTTTTGTTTTCTTTTCCAACCCTCTTCCCAGGGTTTCATGTCCTCTTCCTCTTAGGTTTGATGTCTCCTCCCTACCTCATCCCCAGGATCTCTTGTCCTCTTCCATAAAGTTCATCGACTCTCTGCCCCACCCCCAGGGTTTCTTTGCTTTCCTCAGCCCCAGAGGGTTTTATGTTCTCTTTATACAAGATTTTCTCTCTCATCCTGTCTCCATAGGGCTCTTGGTTCTTTCCACGTACTCGCACCCAACACCCCCAGCCCCTGGGGTTCTGTATCCTCTGTCCATTCGTCATATGGTTTTTGTGTCCTTTCTTGTTTTATAGGAATCCTCTTTTCCTTTATTTCAGGTTAGTATTGCCTTCATTAAAAGGTCTCTCTGTCTTTGTAACGGTTCAGTGACTTTTTCATTCACAGGTTTACGTAGCTTCTTAATGAGGGGTTAGGGTCTTTCCTACCATAAAGTGCCTGTCGTTTCTACGTTCTACATAGTGCTTTGGTTTTCAATGTCGGTAGTCTGTGAAACAAGGATACAAGACAGGGGGTACCAGAGGAAATATTTTCCGGAACGACATGGAAGGTTTGCTCCAGCTACATAGCAGATCTTATGATTTGGGAGTCTGGAGCATGGACGCATGCTTTCAGGCTCATGATTGGGATTGAGCTGCAGGGAAGCTGGGGACTTCTTCGGAGCTGTTCCTAAAATATTTCCTAGTGCGCACCTGGTACCTCCCGATCAGACTATCCTTTAATCCACAGAAAGTCTGACATGAAAATCGACGTCAACTGCTGGATCATTTCTTTTACAGGATTTTGTGTCATCTTTCAAATAGTGTCTAGAATTTTCCTTTCAAAGTGGTTAGTGTCTCATGATTTGGTGTTTTTTTCATGCAGGAATGTCTTTTTTTGAGAGGATAGTTTTGTCCTTTCAGAAAGTTTAGTTTCCTCTTTTCACAGGCTTTTGTGTCCTTTTTTCCGTAAGATTGTCTTTTACCACAGGTTTTCAGGTTCTCCTCCCATAAGGTTTAGTGTTATTCTCCGCAGGTATCCTATAAGATTTAGTGTTTCCCCCTCCCCCCAGGCTTTCGTGCCCTATAGGGCTTAGTGTATTTCCCCTCCCCCTGCCCCCCCCCCCCCCAAGCCATTGTGTCCTCTATCGGTGTCTTTTCTTCTCCTCCTCCCCCCCCCCCCCCAGGGTATCATATTGTCCTTCTACAAGGTTCAGTGTCTCCTTTCCCCGACAGGGTTTTGCGTCCTTCTTCCGTAAGGTTGTCTGTCTCTTACCAGTCCACCACACTCCACCCCTCACTCACCCCGGTTTTGTTTCTTCTTTTTGTAGGAACTGGTCTCTTTTCCTGCAGGGTGGTTGCGTGATTCATTTCAATCATGTTCGGTGTTTTAGTTCCTCGCCACAGGTTTTCGTGTCCTGCTCTCATAAGGTTCGATTTAGTTGTCTCTTTTCACTCCTACAGGGTTCTCTATCTACAAATTTCATTGTGTCTTCCCCATCCTGCATCCTACCTCAACGTTTCATGTCCTCTTTATACGAGATTCAGTGTGTCTTTTCCCCTATCACAAGATTTCCTGTTCTCTTTGTGTAAGGTTCGGTGTCTCCTCCCCATTCCCAACGGGTTTCATGCCTTCTTTCTACAAGGTTCGGTGTCTCTTTTCCACATATAAGGTTTTGTGTATTCTTTCAGGTTGAATGTCCTCTTTCTATAAGGTTCGGTATCTCCCCCCACCCCACACACAGGGTTTCATATCTTTTTTTTCTAAAAGATTCGGTGTCTCTTCCCCACCCCACCCCACCCCCAGGGTTTTGTACCTTCTTTCTCTTAGGATCGGTGACGCCTCCCCCCCCCCCCACCCCCCTTCAGAGATTCTTGTTTTCTTTCTATAAAGTTTAGTATCTTTCCCACTTTCCATAAGACCGTTCCCCTCTCATCAAGGCTTTTCATGTTCTCTAGTAGGTTTGATGACTTTTGATTCCCCCCTCCCCCCCACCCTCCCTTACTTAAGTGGCCTCTATCAGGCTTGGTGTCTTTTTAGCCCCTGCTGGCTCTCATGTCCTCTTTTTTTATAAGGATTAGTGTCCCCCAGGCTTAGTGTCCATTTTTGAAAGGAATTGGTGTCTTTTTATCCCACACGGTTTTGTGTCAACCTACTGAAAGGCTTAGTGTTTCTCCGCTCACCCCCCTCCCTCACCAGGGTTTTGTGGCCTCTTTCTGAAGATAACAGAACAGCCTCTATAACACAGGCTTTAACAGAACAGCCTCTATAACACAGGCTTTAACGGAACAGCCTCTATAACACAGGCTTTCATATCATTTTTTCTGTATGGCTTTTTCCATCGTTTCGTCTTTCTCACTGAGTGTTTCGTTCCTTTCCACACCCCACGCCCCTTTCTCTCTGAGTGTTTCGTTCCCTTCCACACCCCACGCCCCTTTCTCTCGCCCTACAGTGTCGTGTCCTTTCCATAAAGTTTGGTGCACCCACTCCAATCCCCTCTCCTAGATTCGAGCCCTCTTGTCATCCCTAAGACAGTTCGGTGTCCTCTTTCTATAACGTTTGATGTCTCTCCCCCCCCCCCCCCCCACACACTCCCTCCCCCAGGATATTGTATCCTCTTCTTGTAAGGTTCGGTGTCTCCTTTCCCCTACAAGGCTTCGTGTTCTCTTTCCATAGGGTTCTCTGTCTCTTCCCACTCATCCCCTCCATCCACCCTAGTTTTGTGACATCTTTCTGTAAGAATCGATCTATTGGACCCTGGCGGTAACGTGTCTCGTATCAATCAGGATCAAGGTTTTAGTTCCTCGCCACAGGTTTTCATGTCCTCTTATAACGTGTGATTTAGTTGTCTCTTTTCGCTCCCACAGGGTTCTCTTTCTACGAAGTTCGGTGTCTATTCAACATCTCTCACCCCACCACCTGAATATTTCATGTCCTCTTTCTACAAGGTTCAATGTCTTTTTCTTATCACAGGGGTTTTCTTTTGTTTGTGAGGTTCGGTGTCTCCTCCCCGCCCCTCTGCCCATGGGTTTCGTGCCTTTCTACAAGGTTCGATGTCTGTTGTTTGGTGTTCTCTTTCTGTAAGGTTCAATATCCTCTTTCTGTAAGGTTGGGTGTCTCTTTTCCCCATATGGTTTCTTTTTCTATAAGATTCGGTATCTCTCCTCCCCCCCCCCTCCCCCAAGGGTTTTATGTCCTATTTCTCTTGGGTTTGGTGACACCCCCCCCCCCCCCACCCTCCTTCAGAGATTCTTGTTTTCTTTCTATATAGTTTAGTATCTCTTTTCCTTTTTCTATATGACTTGGATTCGCGTCCTCTTCCCTCCCAAGGCTTTTCATGTTCTCTATTAGGTTTAGTGACTGACCCCCCCCCCCCCCCCCCCCTCTTCGCTTTCGTGTCGTCTATCAGGCTTGGTGTCTTTTTAGCCCCCGAAGGCTTTCATGTCCTCTTTTTTATAAGGCTTAGTGTCCCCCAGGCTTAGAATCCACTTTTAAAAGGGCTTAGTGTCATTTTATCCCACACGGTTTCGTGTCCACTTACCATTAGGCTTAGTGTTTCCCCCCCTCACCCCTCCCTCACCCGGGTTTTGTGGCCTCTTTCTGGAAGCACTATAAACCCTTTCCCACCACTGCGTTTTGAGTCATCTCACCATAAAGTAAGGTGTCCTCCCCCTCCCCACCTTCTGCACTCGCACCCCCCACCCTAGGTTTCAAGACCTTTTTATATGAGGTTCGTCTCTTGACCCCAAACAAGGTTTTGGTCCTTTTTCTGTGAGTTTCGGCGTCCTCACTCCCTCCCCCATCTCTCGAACCGTTTTGTGTCCTCTTCCTACAACATTCGTGACTTTCGCCCACCCCACCCCCTCTCACACACACACAGGGATTCAGGTTGTCTATCGGGTACATTTGTCTCCATTTCCCCACCCGATACAGGGCTTCATGTCCTTTTATAGGAATCTGTCTCTCTCCCCACCCCTCCCATTTTCGTGTCCTCTTTCTGTAAGAATCCATGTCTCTTTCTCCTCTGGACAGATTTGTGTCCCCGTTCTGTAAGGTTTGGTGTCGCTTCCCTGCCTTTGCCCCCTCCTCCCCGCCCCGCCCCCCGGTGTCTTTTCATGGTTCATCCCCCCCTCCCCTTCCCACGTATTTCGTGTCCATTTTCTTTAAAAATCGGCGTCTCGTTTCCCCGCTGCAGGGTTTTTATATTTTATAAGGTTCGATGTTTCATTTCTGCAACAGGGTTTCATGCCCTCTTTCTGTTAGGTTCTGTGTCTCTTTTCCCCACCAGAGGGTTTTGTGTGCTCCTTTTACAGGGTTCGGTCCCTCTCCTCCCTTCCTCTCACTCCCCATGGTTTCGTGTCCTACTTCTATAAAGTTCAGTGTCTGTTCCCCACCCCCACTCTCCACAAAGTTTTGTGTCTTTCTACAAGGTTAGTCGTCTCTCCCTTCACCTCAACCAATATATTGTCCACTTTCTATGAGGATCAGTGTCTTCCCCTTGGGTTTTATGTCTTCTTTCTATAAGGTTCCATTTCTGTGCCCACCCCTCCCTCACACACGGGGATTCTGGTTGTATTTCTATAAAATTTGATGTCTTCAACCGCCTCCTCCCCCTACAGCGTCCTGTACCTCCTTCCTCTTAGGTTCTGTGTCTCCCCCCCTCCCCCCCCCCCGGGTTTGTGCCCTCTTTCTCAAAGAATCGATGTCCCCCATCCCCCACGGATTCTTGTCTTCTTCCTACAGGTTTGGTGACTCTGTTCTCAGCCACATTCTTTCCATTCTTTCTATCAGACTTTCCCTGAATCTCTTCAGCGTGTACCGTCCTCTTTCCATAGGGTTCGTTGTCTCTCCCCTTATTCTCTAACCCCCTGCCCTTCCCCTCCCACCGCCCCCCCCCCCCCCCCCAGCGATTTCTTCTTTTTCTATAGGAATCATTTTGTTTACCTCTCTCCCCAGGTTTCTTGTCCTCTTTATAGTCTATAATGTTCGGTGTCACTTCCCCCACTTCCCGTGTTTCATGTCCTCTTTATAGTCTATAATCGGTGTCACTTCCCCGCTTCCCGTGTTTCATGTCCGCTTTATAGTCTATAATGTTCGGTGTCACTTCCCCCACTTCCCGTGTTTCATGTCCTCTTTATAGTCTATAATGTTCGGTGTCACTTCCCCCACTTCCCGTGTTTCTTGTCCTCTTTATAGTCTATAATGTTCGGTGTCACTTCCCCCACTTCCCGTGTTTCATGTCCTCTTTTTGCAGGGCTCAGTGTCACTTCATCCTTACCCACCTTTTTCCAGATATTCTTACCTGTAAATGATTCGTCATCTTTTTCCCCGAGAAGATTTTGTTTCCTCTTTCTAAAAGGCTCGTGTCTCATATCCTCTCCACTCGGTCCGGGCTCACTTTATACAAGGGTAGTTGCCTCCTCCACCCCCCCCCCCCCTTTTCGGCCTTTAGAGTTTTGTGTTGGGTTTTTACGAGGCCCAGTGTCTTTTTTTCTCTCCATTGAGTTTCCTGTTTTTCTTGTGCAAGGTTAGTGTCTCCTCCACTCCCCCCACCCCCTTTTTCCCATGCATTCTTGTACTCTTAATGCAAGGTGCAGTTCCCCTCATTCCTCCCTCACAGAATTTCGTGACCTTTATGTACAAGATTTGTTGTCTGGTCCCTCCTCATTTCACCAGGGCTTTACTTCCTCTTTGTAAACGATTTGGTGCTCCCCTCCCCCTCCCTACTCCAAAAAACGTTTTCGTAGCTTCTTTGTGGGGGGTTGGGTCTGTCCTAGCGCTTAGTGCCTGTCGTTTATAAGTCCTACATAGCTGCTTTGGATTTCAATGTCAGTATTCTGTGACACAAGGATACAAGACAGGGGGGTACCAGAGGGAATATTTTCCGGAAAGGCATGGAAGGTTGGCCCCAGCTACGTAGCAGGTCTCGTGATTCGGGGGTCTGGAACATGGACGCATACTTTCAGACTGATGATTGGGACTGAGCTGCAGGGAAGCCGGGAAATTCTTCGTTGCTGTTCCTAAAATATTTCCTAGTGCGCACCTGGTACCTCCCGATCAAAATATCCTTTAATCCCACAGGAAGTCTGACATGGATATCGGCGTCCACTTGTGGATCATTTTGTAGATTCCAGTGCCCTTCTTTTATAGGATTTAGGGTCTTCTTTCAAATAGTGTCTAGCATTTTCCATTGAAAGGGGTTAGTGTCTCATGGTTTGTTTTTTTCATGCAGGAATGCCTTTTTATAAAAGGATAGTGTTGTCCTTTCAGAAGGTCTAGTTTCTTTTCACAGGCTTTGGTGTCCTTTTTCCTGTCAGGTTTTTTCCACAGGTTTTCATGTTCTCCTCCCATATGGTTTAGTGTCAGTTTCCTCCGCAGGCTTTCATGTACTGCTATCTTTTGTTTCCCCCTCCCACAGGCTTTCATATCCTATAAGGCTTAACGTTTTCCCCCCATCTCCCCGCACCCAGGCCATCGTGTATCAAGCTTAGTGCCCCATCACAGATTTTAGTGTTCACCATCTACATAGTTCATCTCCTCCCCCAGGCTTTTATCTCTTTCCTATAAGGCTTAATGTCCCCCGAGCTTTCGTGTCTTTTTTTTTTATCAAGCTTAGTGACCGTTTCCCTCACAGACCTTCATGTCCTATGAGGCTTGCCCTCTGATAGGCTTTCGTTTGGACTTCCTGAAAGGCATAGTGATTTCCCCCACAGGCTTTCGTGCCCTCTTTTTACGAGGCTTAGTGCCCCACCCCCATCCCATTCCCGCCAAGGCTTTTCGTGTCCTCTAATTAGGTGTATCTTTATCCTCAACAGGCTGTCATGTCCTCTTTATATCAGGGTTAGCGTCTTGTCTGACCCCACAGGCTTTTATGTCCACTTTCTACATGGGATTCGTGTACATTTTCTATGAAGGTTAAATCTTCCCCTCCCCTACTCCACAGCACAGGGTTTCATATTCTCTTTCTGTAAGGTTTTTTCTACCATTGGGTTTCGAGTCGTCTTTACGAGCGTTTCATTCCCATCTTCACATTCATCTCCTCCCTCTACGGTTTCGTGTCCTTTCCATAAACTTCAGTGCACCAACCCCCATCTCCTCTCTGGATTTCGTACCCTCTTTCTGTAAGGTTCAGCGTCTCTTTATCCCTAACACGGTTCTGTGTCCTTTTATAACCTTCAGTGTTACGTCTTCTCCCCCCCCCCCCTCTCCACCAGGTGTTGTATCGTCTTCCTATAAGGTTCGATGTCTCCTTTCCCCAACAGAATTTCGTGTCCTCTTTCCATAAGGTTCTCTGTCTCTTCCCACTCCACCCCTCTCCTCCCGTCAATCCACCCCAGTTTTGTGACGTCTTTCTGTAAGAATCGATCTCTCTTTTTACACCCGGGCGGTTTACATGTCTCATTTCAATCGGGTCTGGTGTTTTGAGTTCCTCGCCACAGGTTTTCGTGTCCTTCTCACATAAGGTTCGATTCAGTTGTCTCTTTTTGCTCTTACAAGGTTCTCGTTCTACAAAGTTTGGTGTCACTTTACCATTCTCCATCCGACCTCCTCAACGTTTCATGTCCTCTTTTCTACAAGGTGCAGTGTGTCTTTTCCCCTTTCACGGGGTTTCATGTTCTTTTTGTGTAAGGTTCAGTGTCTTACTTCCACTCCCGCGGGTTTCGTGTATTCTTTCTACAAGGTTCGGCGTCTCTTTTTCCACACACTGGGTTTTGTGTCCTCTGTCTACAAGTTTCAGTGTCGTCTTTAAGGTTCGGTGACTCTTTTTCTGCACGCAGGGTTTCATGTCTTTGTTTTTCTCTATAAGATTTGGTATCTCTTTCACCCCCTATGGTTTAATGCCCTCTTTCTCTTAGGACCATCAACCCCCCAACCCCAACCCCTACCCTCCTTCAGAGATTCCTGTGCACTTTCTATAAAGTTTAGTTTCTCTTTTCCTTTTTCTATGACTTGGACCCACGTCCCCCTCCCACCAAGGGCCCCCACGGGCCGGCCTTCTCGTGGCGGGGGTGTTTCTCGACTTACCTGAGCCCACCCCTTTTTCTTATGTTTCCTGTTTTTCTGCCTACTGTGTCTTTTACTATCTCTTTTTCCCCCATAAAGTCTCCCCACAGAAACTGCAGCCTCCGTTTCGTCTAGTTTCTGCCTACCTGGCTCTTTACTCTGTACTTTAATCTTTACTTACAAGCCTTCTTTGGAACACTTCTTTTCTCTGCGGTCTTCTTCAGACCCACCGTGTTTGCCGTGCGGTGCGTCCTGTAAGTGGGGGGGAATGAGGTCCTGGTGATTGAGAGAACCTGCTGTTCTCAACACATCACTTTGGCTCGGACCTCCTCTAAGACGGGTGGCATACATTGGCCCGTGTATGTCAATCGGCTGCCTCTACGTGAGGTTGGGTCAAACTGGGTAGTTCTTGGCTGGCCTTGGAAACCTTGTAAGTGTTCACCGTCTGTCCCCGGCGGTGTGTCATGATCTTGGCGGAATAGGTTAGTTATGTTCTATCTGGTGTATATCCCTGCTGAAACCTGGATAGGGTCAAGAGCTGGATTTCCCCTTGACCCTGGCCCCTTGATGGACTCCATGGTGGGTGGGTAGGCAGGGATGAACTTTAAAAACTCAAAACTATGGCTCACTCCCCAACAAAAACGGAAAAGAAATTATTCCTCAGGCTCGAACTTGGACTCGGACTCGGATAATGAAATAAGGACAGCATCTGGTTTTTGGCCTTGTTGGTTGGTGATGGAGGGTGTGGACGAAGCTCGCCCTCTCTGTGGGGTGAATGGATTGAGTCCTTTTGCTATTTCGAGAGGAGTAGAGGGACTCTCCGGCGTACCCAAATCCATGAAACGGCTACGAAACGGTTCCTTTTTGATAGAATGTGCAAAACAAAAGCATTCTGAGTTGCTTCTCGAGTCGACGACATTGATTGACAGGCCAATCAGAGTGACACCTCACAAAACTTTGAATTCAAGCAAGGGCGTCATCAGGTGTCGTGATTTGAGAGGCGTTTCCGAGTTAGAAATAAAGACGGAACTGGGTTCCCAGGGTGTGACCCACGTCCACCGGGTTCTGGCACGAAAAGACCAAGACCGTATGCCAACAGATACTTTTTTTCTAACTTTCTGTACAACAACTCTCCCTGTGTGTGTGAAGGTCGGATATTTGAGGGTTCCCGTCTCCATGTACATTCCTTCACCTTTGCGATGCTTTAAATGCCAAAAGTATGGACACATTAAGGACAGGTGTACAGAACAGGAGGCGTGTGGCAAGTGCTCAAAACCAGTGCATGAAGGTCCGTGTGATTGTCCGCCCTGTTGCATAAACTGTAAAGGCAACCATCCTGCTTTCTCGAAGGACTGTCCAGTCTGGCGCGTCGAGTCCGAGATCCAGAAGGTACGCACAGAGAATCGAATTTCGTTCTTTGAGGCAAGGAAACTTGTGCAGAATAGACAGCCCTCCCTCAGCAAGTCATATGCTGATGTCGCCAAGGGGAGCATGGTTAGTGTCGGTGTTCAGACTGAAACTGTTCAACTTCAGGCCGGCTGCCAGTATCATGACCGGCAGACGCAACAGGAGCCTCAACATGTACAGAAAGACAGTGTAAAAAGAAAGCAAAATTCAAACAGTGCCTTGGGTGGAGGCTCAATATCCACCTCCCCCCGGACTCCTCGAGGGTCTGAGCCCCCTTCCTCCAATCCCAGACCCTCAGGGAAGGCTGCACAGGTAGCCTCTTTGTCTGGGGAACACTCCAGAAGTCGACCTCTGATGAAGCCTCCTCTTCCACCTCGTCCATCTGGGGTGGAAATAAGTATCGTCCTTCGTCAGCCAAGAAGGTGGTATCTCCATCGCCTTCTTCCAATCGCTTTTCTCCTTTGGAGTTAGAAGACGATGAGGACAATGTGATGGAGTAATTTTCTTCTCCTTTTTATTGTCATGGCCCTTATTCATTGGAATATATGAGGCATTAATGCCCAATATGAGGAACTCCAGCGGTTGTGTTCTGACCTCAAACCTAGTGTTGTTGCGCTGCAGGAAACATTGTTGAGACCAGGAAAATATTTTTCATTGGCAGGCTTTAGTTCAGTAGGTTTTCCTGCTTTACCTACGGATACTGGCCATGGTGTCACTGGGGGCGTTTCCCTTCTTATTCACAGATCTTTATTATTCAGCCAAGTTAACTTAAATACCCCATTACAGGCTGTTGCGGCCAGGATTACTTTCAATAAAACAATAACTCTGTTCAATTTATTGTCCTCCTTCTGGTACAATATCTAAGCAACAAGTCATTGATCTAATAGATCAGCTTCTGCGTCCTTTTTTATTTTGGGAGACTTCAACGGGCACTCCCCCCTTTGGGGCAGCTCATATTCCTCACCTCGGGTCTCATGCTGGAAGAGATCTTTAACGAACTGGACTTGTGTTGTCTAAATGACAAATCACCAACATACATGCATTCTTCAAATGGTACTCTTTCGTGTTTGGATTTGTCAGTGTGTGATCCTTCATTGGTTCTAGACTATGATTGGTCAGTTCACGATGATCTGCACGGGAGCGACCATTTGCCTGTAATACTTTCTCCAGTTTTGAAGGAACCTGTTTCCTTTCCACAGTATTTTAGCTTTAAAAGGGCTAATTGGGATTTCTTTCGTTCAGCCATAACTGATAAGCTAGATGCTGAAATCGTCTTCCGATCAGAAGATCCAGCGGAGTCCTTTACTAATGTTTTGTTATCATGTGCGAGAGATACCATCCCACTTACAAAACCAGGTCCGCAACTACCTGGTACGCCATGGTTCAACCAGGATTGTAAGAAATGCTTGCAACGTTCGCAAGAGGGCCCAACGTTTAGTCTTTCAGCATCCTGTGGCCCCGACTGTTCAATTTTATCAGAGGAAAAAAGCAAAGGCGAGGTTTGTTTGTAGAGGAAGTAGACGAGTGTCTTGGAGAAATTTCTGCTCTTCCCTCACATCAAACATTTCCAAGAAAA
This sequence comes from Conus canariensis, assembly GCA_033310375.1. Taxonomy (NCBI): domain Eukaryota; kingdom Metazoa; phylum Mollusca; class Gastropoda; order Neogastropoda; family Conidae; genus Conus; species Conus canariensis. Next base: position 58,675,883 of record CM065730.1, read on the forward strand.
AGATCTGGAGAGTTGTTAAAAAAAATTAGGGGCAAGAACAGCTGCCCTTCAATCCACCATTTAAAACTTGATGATACACTCATTACTGACAAACACGCTGTGGCTAACTTGCTAGCTTCCACCATAGAAACCAACTCTTCCTCTAGTCAAAAATCCACCGCGTTTTTAAAGATCAAAACGCAAGCAGAAAAAAAGCTTGACTTTTCCTCACCCAATCAAGAAGACTACAACTTGCCCTTTAATCTAAATGAACTGAAGTCTGCCTTGCAGGCGTGTCATGATTCTGCTCCTGGTCTTGATGAAATACATTATCAACTCTTGAAACACCTTCCTGACTCAGGTCTTAACATTCTGCTTCAAGTTTATAACCAGGTTTGGACGTCTGGGTCTTTCCCAGCTTCATGGAAAAGGGCCGTAATTGTTCCCATTCCGAAGCCTGGGAAGGATCATTCAAACCCAACCATCTATCGTCCAATAGCCTTAACAAGCTGTGTTTGTAAAGTGATGGAAAAAATAGTAAATGGTAGGCTCATGTGGAAATCGGAAAGTGATGGGCTTTTAGCCATAGAACAGTGTGGTTTTAGAAAGCATCACTCTACCATGGACCATTTAATCAGATTGGAAACCACTATTCGAAACTTTTTTAGATAAAAAGCATGTTGTTGCCATTTTCTTCGACATAGAGAAGGCCTATGACACGACGTGGAAGTATGGAATCCTGTCAGACCTCCATCGGATGGGTTTCCGTGGCAGTCTCCCAGTGTTCATAGAACAGTTTTTGGCAGACGGATCCTTCCAGGTCCGTGTGGGGACAACATTGTCAGAAATTCATGAGCAGAAACTGGGTGTTCCACAGGGTAGTATCCTTTCCCCAGCCCTGTTTAGTATAAAAATAAATGAGATTGTAAATTCTGTCAACCAAGGTTCAGACTGCTCTCTTTTTGTTGATGATTTTGCCCTTTATGCATCTGGGAAGACATTCGCTGGTGTACAGCGCCAGCTCCAGTTGTGTGTTTATAAAGTCCAACAGTGGGCAGTCGAAAATGGGTTCAAGTTTTCATCAGTTAAAACAGAGTGCATCCACTTTCACAATTTCAGACAACTTTTCCCGCCACCGGAAATTTTCATAGATAAGGCTAAAATTCCTGCTGTCACAGAAGCCAAATTTCTGGGTGTTACCTTTGACCAAAAATTGAATTTTAAAGCCCATATTCAGAAGTTGAAAACATCGTGCCTCAAAGCCATGAATATCCTCCGTGTAGTGGCTCATACGGATTGGGGTGCAGACAAACGCACGCTTCTCCATCTTTACAGGGCGTTAGTTCGATCCAAGTTGGACTACGGCAGCATCATTTACGGCGCCGCTAGAGCCTCGTATCTAAAAGTCCTAGACCCAGTTCACCATCAGGGTCTTCGCCTCTGCCTTGGCGCTTTTCGTACTACACCTGTTCATAGCCTATATGCTGAGGCAGGAGAGTGTTCCCTCTCTCATAGAAGAGTAAAATTAGCTTTGAATTACTACACACAGCTTTTTTCAGAACCAAACAACCCTGCCTACGACTGTTATGAATCCTCATTTCCAAGAGAAATATGAAAGAAGTCCATCCAGTATTCCCCCTTTCGGTATTCGCATCCTTCCTTTTCTGGAGGAGGCGGATATTGATGTTGGGGTCATCTCTGACGTTTCCAAGTTTCCTCAACAACCTCCTTGGACGTTTTCGTCTCCAGAAATTAGGTTTGATTTAACCGTGCAGCGCAAACAGAACACGAGTTCCTTAATTTATAAACAATTATTTTTAGACATGTGTTCTAACCTTAAAGAACATGTGGTTATTTTTACTGATGGTTCAAAGTCCGATGTTGGTGTAGGGTCCTCCGCATATGTTCCAGCTTCGGGAGGAAAACTGTCCAAACACATTCCCTCTGAAAGCACTATTTACACTGCGGAATTTACTGCACTACTTTTGGCTTTGGAGTTGATCAGGCAGTCCCAGTCTAGGAAATTCCTTATTTGCACAGATTCTCTTTCGGCTTTAGAGGCTATAGGAGCAAGAAACATAAAACATCCGGCTCTTGTCAAGTTTTTTACCATGTTTTCTTCATTAGTTTCAAGGGGGTTTTGAGATTTTGTTGGCCTGGGTGCCAGGTCATGTGGGGATCGGAGGCAACGAAGAAGTGGATCGGCTTTCTAAAGAGGCTGTCCGTCTTCGTCCTAATAAACTGCGTGTACCATCTTCAGATTTAAAAGGCAAAATAGCTTCGTATGTCAATTCTTTATGGGAGGAGGAGTGGAGCCTCCAAGAAAACAATAAGCTTCATCAAATACGTCCAGATTTAAAGGAATATCTTCCCATGGCTGCTGGCGGTCGAAAGGGAGAAACAGTATTGTGTAGATTGAGGACGGGTCATGCCTATTTTACTCATTCGTTTTTATTGAAGGGAGAAGACCCGCCTTTCTGTGTTGCCTGTGATAGTCAGATATCTGTCCAACATATTCTTTTAGACTGCTGGGATTTATACGACATTAGAAGGAAACATTACACTGCAGATAATATGAAGATTCTTTTCCGTGATGTTCCCCCTGACAATATTTTTAACTTACTAAAAGAAGTGAATTTATTTCATCGTGTGTGACTTTGGTGTTAGATTTTCTATACCCAGTATTGATTTTTGCAGATTACAGTTAGTGATTTCAACGTGTTGGTTTTTAATCCTAGGATTGGTTCTTTTAATCTTGTTTTAATGGGTTGGGTAAGGTTTTGCTTTTAATCCTTTTTTAACATATATACGTGGTAGTTTGAAACGTGGTGACAGTCCTGAGATAACCTCTGCTGTTGACGGGACTATAATTTTAATCTTAATCTTAATCTTAATCCCACCAAGGCTTTTCATGCTCTGTAAGTTTGTTGTCCCCCCCCCCCCCCTGCTCCCCCCTTGGCTTTTGTGTCCTGTATCAGGCTTAACGTCTTTTCGTCAATGCAGGCTCATGTTCTCTTTTTATAGGGCTTGGTGTCCATTTTGTAAATGGAATAGTCTTTTTATTCCATACGGTGTCGTGTCCACTTGCTATAAGCCTTCGTGTTCCCCGCCCCTCACCAGGGTTTTGTGGCCCCTTTCTGGAAGGTTTAGAAAATCTTTCCCACCACTTAGGTTCAAGTCATCATACCATAAGGTGAGGTGTCCCCCCCCCCTTCCTCCACCCCTTCCTCCCGCAGTCGCACCCCCACCCCAGGTTTTGTTGCCTTTTTCGATAAGGTCCGGTGTCTCTTTACCCCAAACAGGGCTTCGGTCCTTTTTTCATAAGTTTTGGTGTCTGTTCTTACGCCCCTCGCCCGCCCCTCAAACGGTTTTACATCCTCTTCCAACAACATTCGTGACTCCTCCCCCCCCCCCCCCCACACACAGGGATTCTGGTTGTCTTTCTAAAAGGCGCATTTGTCCCTTTTCCCCCACCCCCTACAGGGTTTTGTGTCCTTTTATAGGAATGTGTCCCTCCCATTTTCGTGTCCTCTTTCAGAAAGAATCCATGTCTCTTTCTCCCCTGGACAGATTCATGTTCCCATTCTATAAGGTTCGGTGTCTCTTCCCCGCCTTTGCCCCCTCCTTCCCCCCACCCCCCTCCCTAATTAGGTGTCTCTTCCCCGCCTTCGCCCTCTCCTTCCCCCCACCCCATGAGGCGTCTTTTCATAGTCCCCCCCCCCCCTCCTTCCCCCATATTTGGTGTCCATTTTCTTTAAGAATCGGCATCTCTTTTCCCTGCCATAGTGTTTTGTGTTATTTGATAAGGTCCGGTGTTTTTTTTTTCTGTAACAGGGTTTCATGCCCTCATTCCGTTGGGAATTGTCTCTTTTCCCTACCAGAGGGTTTCGTGTTCTGCTTTTATAGGGTTCTGTCCCTCTCCCGCCTTCCTCCCTCCCCAGGGTTTCGTGTCCTGGTTCTATAAGGTCCAGTATCTGTTCCCCCAGCCCCGTTCCCCACAGTTTTGTGTCCTCGTTCTACAAGGCAAGACGTCTCTCCTTTCACTGGCCCTCTGCGGTCGGCTGGGCTATAAGCAACATTACCTTACCTTACCTCTCCTTTCACCTCAACCAAGGTATTGCATCCACTTTTTATAATGTTCAGTGACCTCCCCATGGGTTTCTTGTCCATTGTCTATAAGGTTCTATTTTATCCCACCCTTCTCTTTCACACGGGGATTCTGGTTGTATTTCTATAAGATTTGGTGTCTTCCCCTACAGTGTTCTGTACCCTCTTCCTCTTAGGTTATGTGTCTCCTCCCAGCCCCCAGCTCCCCTCTCTCCCCCGCGGTTTGTGTGTCCTCTTTCTCAAAGAGTCGATGCCCCCCCCCCCAATTCCCCACAGCTTCTTGTCCTTTTCTTATAGCTTTGTTGCCTCTATTTCCAGCCACATTTTTTCCCTTCTTTCTATACAACTTCCCCTAAATCTCTCCAGGGCTTCATGTCCTCTTTCCATAGGGTTCGGTGCCTTCCCCCTACTCTCCAATCCCCCATCCCCGCGATTTCTTCTCCTTCTATAGGGATCATTGTGTGTGTCTATCTGGTTTTCATGTCCTCTTTATAGTCTATAATGTTTGGTGTCACTTCCCCCATCCCCACCTCCAGTGTTTCATGTCCTCTTTCTACAGGGTTCGGTGTCACTTCATCCTTCCACACCTATTTCCAAGGTTTTTTGTCCTGTAAAAGATTCGTCATCTCTTTCAGTCCCCACAGAGTTTTGTTTCCTCTTTCTACAAGGCTCGTGTCACGTATCCTGTCCCTTGCGTTTGGGTTCTCTTCATACAAGGGTATGTGTCTCTTTCACACCTCTCCCCCGCCCCCTCCCCCCCCCCCCCCCTCGTCGGCCTTTAGGGTGTTGTGTTGGGTTTTTACGAGGTCCTGTGTCTGTTTTCCTCCCAGAGAGTTTCCTGTTCTTCTTGTACAAGGTAAGTGCCTCCTCCCCCACCTCCTTCCAGGATTCTGGTACTCTTTCTGTAAGGTGTAGTTCTCCTTGTTCCTCCCTCATAGAATTTTGTGTCCTATATGTACACGATTTTTTCTGGTCTCTCCTCACCTTACCAGGTTTTTACTTCCTCTTTCTACATGATTTGGTACCTTCCCCCCATCCCCAGTCCACAAGAGGTTTTTTAGTTTATTTATGGGGGTTAGAATCTGTCCTAGCATTTAGTGCTTGTCGTTTATACGTCTTACATAGCTGCTTTGTATTTCAATGTCAGTATGCTGTGACACAAGGATACATGACAAAGGGGTACCAGAGGGAATATTTTTATGGAAGGCCCGCCAATCTACCTTGCAGGTCTCATGATTCAGGGGTCTGGAACATGGACGCATGCTTTCAGACTCATGATTCGGACTGAGCTGCAGGGAGGCCGGGGATTCTTTGGTGCCGTTCCTAAAATATTTCCTAGTGCGCACCTGGTACCTCCCAGTCAGAGAATCCTTTTTTCCACAGGAAGTCTGACATGAAAATCAGTGTCAACTCGTGGGTCATTTCAGAGAGTTCAATGCCCTTCTTTTACAGGATTTGGGTCATCTTTCAAACGGTGTCTAGCATTTTCCTTTCAAAGGGGTTGTGTCTAATGGTTTGGTGTGATTTGTTTTCATGCATGAATGTCTTTTTGTGAAAGGATAGTGTTGTTCTTTCGGGTTCAGTTTCCTCTTTTTTACAGACTTTAGTGTCTTTTTCCACAGGTTTTTGTGTCCTCCTTCCATAGGATTTAATGTCATTTTTCTCTGCAATTGTTGATATCCTGATCTAAGATTGTGTCTCTCCCTCCCCCCAGGCTTCCATATCATATAAGGCTTAGTGTCTCCCCCCTTCCCCCGCGCCCAGGCCATTGTGTCCTCTATCAAACTTAAGTGTCCCACTATGCGTAGATTTTAGTGTCCTCCATCTACAAAGTTTGTCTTCTTCTCCACGTTTTCATCTCTTCCCATTGAGGCTTAATGCCCCCCCCCCCCCCCCCTTCCTTCCCCGAGGTTTCGTGTCTTCTTTTTTTATCAGGCCTAGTAACTGTTTCCCTCACGGACGTTCATGTCCTCCTATGAGGCTTACCCCTCCGGGGGTTGCAACCTTGCCGTGGTCGGAGGGCTTGCGTGGTCCAGTGATCTTTTAGGCTTTGCTGACGGGGGCATCAATACTCGACTAGATGGTTAGTTGTTGTCAATGCTTCTAGGCCTGTATAGCCAAGCTGCTGACTGGCCAAGCATTACGTGGTAGGAATTGATGCCCCTGGTAGGGTCTCCCATGTCAGAAAGGTTAGGAGTGAGGGCCCAGACAAATAGTAACCCACCTTTTTCCTATTCTGTCTTCTGCCTTTCTTAACGGTTCTTTTCTTTCTTCATCTCCCTTTCAAGCCTTCTTTTGCACACTCTTTTTCTCTCTGTGGTCTTCTTAAGATCCGCCGCGTTTGCCGTGCGGTGCGACCTGTGACGGAGGGGGATGAGATCCTGGTGATTGAGAGGGCCAACGCCCTCAACACATCACTTTGGCTCGGACCTCTCCTAGACAGGAGGTACACTCTGGCCCGGGTGTATCAATCGGCTTCCCCTTCGTGGGGCTGGGTCAAGACAGGCAGTTCTCCGACTGGCCAAGGGAACCCCTGCAGTGCTCAGCTCTCTGTTCCCGGGAGTTGGGCATGATCAGGGGGGATAGGGTCAGTAGGCTTCTGTTTGTCGTATATCTCTCCTGAAGCCTGGAAGGGGTCAAGACAATGAGTTCTTGGCCCTGGCCCCTTAGTTGGACTCCATGGTGGGTGGGTAAGGGAGAGACGAAATTTCTAAACATAAATCATGGCTTTATCCAAAATCACACCCCCCATAAAAAAGAGGAAGGCAGTGGACCCCATTTCTGGTCATAACGATTCCGACAGTGACTCGGATATGGAGACGAGACAGAGGACAGGTTTTTGGGCTTCCTGGCTTGTGGTTGAAGGGACAGAGCAGGAAAAGCCTATTTCTGCTCTGAGTCCTTTTGCTATTCAGAAGGGCTTTCAGGGTCTAGCAGGTGACCCTCAGTCAGTGAAAAGGCTACGGAATGGCACTTTCCTCGTCCAGTGCAGATCAAAGAGGCAATCGGAGCAGCTGCTGAGGGCAACAAAACTTGTGGACAGAGAGATCCGGGTGACCCCCCATAAGCAGTTAAATTCGACCAAAGGGGTTATTCGGTGCCCGGATTTGAAAGGTGTCTCGGAAGCGGAGATCAAGACAGAACTTGCGTCCCAAGGTGTGACAGAGGTACATAGGGTGACAGTCAAAAAAGGTGCAGAAAGAGTGCCCACCAACACCCTCTTTCTGACATTCTGCAACCCTGTGCTGCCTCCGGTCATTAAAGTCGGATACTTAAATGTACGTGTCCAACTGTATGTCCCATCCCCGTTGAGGTGTTTCAAATGCCAGAAGTTTGGACATGTCAGAGACCGCTGTTCTGGGCAGGAGGTGTGTGGTGTTTGTTGCAAGGCAACCCATGATGGGCCGTGTAAAGACCCGGCTCATTGTGCGAACTGCGGTGGCGACCACCCCTCCTCTTCACGCAACTGCCCTGTTTGGGTTCAGGAGTCCACCATCCAAAGAGTGAAGACTGAAAAGAAAATTTCGTTTTTTGAGGCCCGCAAACAGGTTGTTGGCAGTCAGACGTCAACAGTGTCTTCGTATGCTTCCGTTACAAAGAAAGTTTCCACCCGTTCAGTCTGCTGCCAGACTGACAATTTTACTTTCACCAAGACATTGCAAGAAAGACCGTTAAGCTTTGGTGGAAGCAAGTCCACCGCCTCCCAACCCAAAGTGGGTGCCCCTGGTGGAGGCAAAAAATCCGCCACCCCTCAGACTGCCCAGCAGTCTACTCCATCTGCTGCTGGGCAGATGAAAAAGCCAGGCCTCCCGCCTCGAACTTCCTCGAGCAGTGCCCGTGCGGGCAAGGGAGTTCAACCAAGTGTGGAGATGGTGGAGATGAGGAAGAAACCTCCACCATCTCCAAAATCCAGACCTTCTTCACCTGTGGGCAAGTCTGCCAGCAGGTCTGAAGACCCAAACAGTCCAGTGAAACTAAGCAATAAATTTGCTCCACTGAACGCAGACGATGACGAGGAGATGACCTGACTTCTCTCCTGTTCATCCTCTGCACCATGGATAGTAGTAAACTAATCCATTGGAATATCCGTGGCCTAAATTCAAATTTTGAGGAGCTGCAACTTCTGTGTCAAACTGTAGAACCTTCCGTCGTGGCTCTTCAGGAAACTAAAATTCAAAGCCAGAAGACCTTCACTCTTTCTGGCTTTAATATTCTTTCTAAACCTGCACAACCATCCACATTGGGACTGTCAGGCGGTGTTGCCCTTCTTTTACACAAAACTTTGCTGTTTAGTCCTGTCGCTCTGACTACCTCCCTTCAGGCTGTAGCTGCGAGAGTCACTCTCCACAAGACTGTTACAATCTGCTCACTGTATCTGCCACCTTCTGTCCCGGTTTGTCGTCAGGACCTTGTCAGTCTGATCGAAGAACTTCCTCGACCTTTTTTGCTGTTGGGTGACTTTAATGGTCACAATCCTCTTTGGGTAGTGTCAGTTCGTCATCCAGAGGTCTGCTTCTTGAGGATGTCCTTTCAGACTTTGATTTGTGTTGTCTGAACGATGGAGCTCCAACTTACCTCCACTCTTCCACAGGTTCACTTTCGTGCTTAGATTTGTCGATTTGTGACCCCTCGCTGGTCCTGGACTATGAGTGGTCTGTCCATGACGATCTGCACGGAAGTGACCATTTCCCTGTTCTTTTAAAACCCTTATTAACTGAAAACATCTCTGTCTCACAACATCTTAATTATAAGAAGGCCAACTGGAATCTTTTTGCCACCAATATTTTGAAAGAATTCCAGGACACTGATTTTCTTCAGAGTCCAGACCCAGCAGAATCTCTGACTAACACTGTGATAAAGTGTGCTAAAACCTGTATTCCAATGTCTTCCAATAAACTCCAAATGCCCAAAACACCCTGGTTTAATTTAGACTGCCAACAAATTTCAAAAGTTCGCAAACGGGCTCAGCGTCGGGTATACCAACGACCTTCAGGTTCCAACGCTCGAGCCCATCAGAAACTCCGCGCCAAATCGAGACACACTTTCAAAATCAGTAAACGTCAGTCTTGGAGAAACTTTTGCTCCGGGCTGACATCAAAAACTTCAAAGAAAAAAGTCTGGAACATCATCAGAAAAATCAAAGGGAAAAACACCAACCCCTCCATTCATCACTTGAAACTTGCCGATGCTCTGATCACTGACAAAGAAGCTGTTGCCAATCTGTTGGCCTCCACCATCCAACAGAACTCCTCATCTTCAAATAAATCTGCAGCCTTTTTAAAAAACAAACAGCTCAGAGAGAAATCTTTATACAATTTCACATCAGACAACTCTGAAGCCTACAATCTCCCTTTTTCAATCAATGAACTGAAAACAGCTTTACAAACCTGCACTGATTCTGCCCCTGGTCTGGATGATATTCATTATCAGGTTTTGAAGCATTTTCCAGAAAGCTGTCTCCAGACTCTTCTTAAAGTATACAACCATATCTGGACCACAGGGTACTTTCCGCCCTCCTGGCGGAAAGCCCTGATCATTCCAATTCCAAAGCCTGCAAAGGACCTTACCAACCCTTCCAACTATCGTCCGATAGCTCTGACTAGCTGCCTCTGTAAGTTGATGGAAAAGATGGTCAACTCCCGTCTGATGTGGAAGCTGGAAACCGATGGCCTTTTGGCCAGTCAACAGTGCGGTTTCCGGAAATACCACTCGACAGTTGACCATCTAATCCGTCTGGAAACCACCATCCGCAATGCCTTTGTCAATAAACAGCATGTGGTCGCTATCTTTTTCGACCTCGAAAAAGCATATGATACCACATGGAAATCAGGAATTCTTCTGGACCTGCACAGACTTGGTTTTCGTGGTCACCTGCCTCTGTTCATACAGAACTTTTTGGCTGATCGACAGTTCCAGGTGCGTGTTGGCACCACACTCTCTGACATCCATGGGCAGGAGTTGGGTGTCCCTCAAGGGAGCATCCTTTCTCCTGCTCTTTTCAGCATTAAAATCAACGACATTGTGAAATCGGTAAGCCAGGGCTCTGAGTCCTCTCTGTTCGTTGACGACTTTGCGCTGTACGCAGTGGGAGCTTCTTACCCCAGCGTACAGCGTCGACTCCAACTTTGTGTCAACAAGATCCAGCAGTGGGCCGAGGAAAACGGGTTTACCTTCTCACGTACCAAAACTCAGTCAATCCATTTTCACAATTTTCGTCAATTTTTTGCTGATCCTGAAATTCGTCTGGACAAGTCCACCATTCCAGCTGTAAAAGAAGCCAAATTCCTTGGAGTTATTTTTGATCAAAAACTCAACTTTCTCAGCCACATTAAAAATCTCAAAACCTCTTGCCAGAAAGCTCTGAATATTCTGCGGGTCGTAGCACACACTGACTGGGGCCTGATAAGAAAACTTTGCTGCATCTCTACAGAGCCCTGGTCCGCTCCAAACTGGACTATGGTTGTGCTGTGTACGGCTCTGCAAGACCCTCTTATCTGAAACTCTTGGACCCTATCCACCATCAAGGGCTTCGTCTCTGTCTTGGAGCATTCCGCACCACCCCTGTGTACAGCCTGTACGCAGAGGCAGGTGAACCCTCACTGTCCAACCGCAGGCTGAAAATGTCCCTAAATTACTATATCAGACTGTTCTCAGAACCTCAGAATCCTGCCTATGACTGTGTCTTTGACCCCCAGTTCCAAAACAAATTTGAAAACAACCCTAACTGTATTCCGCCGTTTGGTGTTCGTATGCAGCCTCACGCGCGGAATGCAGGTCTAGACCTAGGAGTTGTCTGATTTTTCCAAGTTTCCAGATCAGCCTCCGTGGACCTTTTTCACACCAGAGATTCGTTTTGATCTCGCAGCTTTTCGTAAAGAGTCCACCAGCTCTCAGGCATACAAGGCATTGTATGCTGACCTCTGTTCAAAATTTCCATCCTGTCAGAAAATTTTCACTGACGGTTCCAAGTCTGAGGATGGAGTGGCCTGTGCAGCCTATTGCCCTGGTGCTCCTTCTCAGATACTGTTAAAACATATACCTCCAGATGCCTCTGTCTATTCTGCTGAACTTACTGCTCTGGTTCTGGCATTGAAAATAATTTCACAATCTACCAAGAGGGACTTTCTGGTTCTGTCGGATTCGCTGTCAGCTTTGGAGGCCATAGCTGGCCGCAACCTTCAGCATCCAGAACTTTTACATTTCTTTGAATTTTTTAGCAAGTTGAAAGTGGATGGTTACAACATTATTCTGGCTTGGGTTCCTGGTCATGTTGGCATCGGAGGTAACGAAATGGTTGATCGTTTAGCCAAGAATGCTACAAGAGAGAAATTGTCCAACATATATATCCCCTGCTCAGATCTGAAACCCAAAATTAATGATTATGTGAAAGACCTCTGGCAGGAGGATTGGAATACCCAGACGGATAACAAACTCTTTCGGATCCGTCCAAACCTTAAGGAGTTCCTCCCATCTACGTCTGGTGGTCGTAAAGAGGAAACGGTTCTGTGCCGGCTGCACACCGGCCATTCGTATTTTACTCATTCCTACCTTTTAAAGAGTGAAGAAGCTCCGTGGTGCATTCCATGTCATGTGCCACTCACAATGAAACATATTCTTTTAGAGTGTTGGGACTTGCACGATGTGAGACACAAACATTTTACAGCGGAGTCCATGAAGATCCTGTTCAGGGATGACCCGCCTGACGTGATCCTTGACTTTTTGAGAGAGATTAACATTTTTCATCTGATTTAAGATTTTACGGAAGAAAGATTTTTAATGAAGTTTCTGGTGCGTTTCTAGAAGATGTCATTTAAAGAGATGTGTGAAAGTTTTTTTCTTTTTTTTTTTTTTTTTTTTTTTTTTTTTTTTTTAATGACTTGTGAGTTGATTTTAACGTGGTGACAGCCCTGATGTGGCCCCTTGCGGTCGGCTGGGCTATAAGCAACATTATCTTATCTTATGAGGCTTACCCTCCCCCAGGCTTTTGTTTAGACTTCCCAAAAGGCACAGGGTTTCCCCCACAGGCTTTCGTGCCCTTTGTTTACGAGGCTTAGTGCCCCACCCATATCCCTTTCCCACCATGGCTTTTCGTGTCCTCCTGTTAGGCGTAGTGTCTTTTTATCTCCCACATGCTTTCGTGTCTCTTTCTCATCTGGACGGATTTGTGTCCCTGTTCATGTTTTGGTGTCGTTTTCCCTCCCCCCCCCCCCCCCCCCCCCGCCCAACTTCCATGAGGTGTCTCTCTCAGTCCCTCCGCCACCCCCACCCCACCCTTTCACCCATATTTCGTGTCCCTGTTCTATATGAATCGGCGTCTCTTTTTCACACCACTGGGTTTCGTGTTCTCGTTGTATAGGGCTCGGTGTTTGTTTTCCCCCAACTTTCATCTGATCTAAGATTTTGCAGCAGAAAGATTTAGATTTCATGTGTGTTTTAGGTGCATTTTAAAGGGTTGTGTGAAATTTTTTTAATGACTTGAGTCAACTTCAGTGCGGTGACAGCCCTGATATGGCCCTTTGCGGTCTGCTGGGCTGTAAGCAACATTACCATTACCACCCTTTTTCAATAAGTTTCGGTGTCCGTTCTCACCCCCCGCCCTCAAATGGTTTCATGTCCCTTTCCTACAAAATTCGTGACTTTAGCCCCCCCCCCCCCCCCCCGCACACACACGGATTCTAGTTGTCTTTCTATAAGAATCAGTTGTCTCCTTTCTCCCACCTGCTACAGGGTTTCATCGTCCTTTTATGAAATTCTGTGTCTCTTCCCACCCCACCCATTTTCGTGTCCTCTTTCTGTAAGAATCCATGTCTCTTTCTCCTCTGCACGGATGTGTGTCCCTGCTCTATAAGGTTTGGTGTCTCTTCCCCACCCCCTTCCCTCCCATGAGGTGTGTCTCCCTGGTCCTTCCCCCGTGTTTCGTGTCCATTTTCTATAAGAATAGGCGTCTCCTTTTCACACCACACGGTTTCATGTTCGCGTTCTATAAGATTCGGCGTTTGTTTTCCGCAACAGGATTTCTTGCTGTCTTTCTGTTTCCGCAACAGGATTTCTTGCTGTCTTTCCGTTAAGTTCGGTGTCTCTTTGTCCCGCCACAGGTTTGTGTTATCGCTTTATACGTTTCGGTCTCTGCCCTCCACCCCCTCTCCTTCCTCTCTCCCTAAGGTTTTGTGTTCTATTTCTATATGGTTCAGTGTTTGTCCCCCCCCCCCCCCCCTGCTCCTCACATAGTTTTGTATTCTGTTTCTACAAGGCTAGACGTCTCTCCCTTCACCTCAGCTGGATAGACTTTCTGACCATGCTCTTTCTCTTATTAGATCTTTTCTTTCTAACCGACGTCATAAGGTTTGCTTGGGTCACGAACAATCTGAATGCCAAAACACTATGTTTGATATCCCCCATGGATCTATTTTTGGTCCTGTTTTTTTTTTCTCTATATATTAATCATCTCCCCTTATGCATTTCGGGAGGCGTATGCGAACTATTTGCAGATGATACGTCTATTCATTCGAGCCACACTAACTTAAAACCATTTTGTACGACTTTGCAAAACAATGTTGATCACCTAATTGAATGAACTAAGCTGAATCACATATCCTCTAATGTCCTAAAAACTAAATTCATGATGATAACGTATCGGCTAAAACAGTAAAAAAAAATAACCTTCAGTATGCCATTTACAAATAGTTGATAGTCATTCAGGAAGTAAACACTCGCAAAGTCCTGTGAGTTACCATCGACAATAATCTTTCCTGGACACCGCATTTTGACAGTTTATGCATACATATTTGCCAAAAGTTATTTCAACTCTCAAAAATTAAGAATTTCCTTGATGTTACAGCACAAAAATTCTTCCATGCATTTATTTCATCATTTATCGATTATGCCTCAACACTATGATCTATATAGTGTAAACACATTAAATGTCTAAACAAAATCCATAAACGCTCTCTCAAGCTTGTGCTTTTAAAATCTTCTAATTTGACCAGTGAAGATTATTTAGCACTGGATATCCTGTCATTGTCTTATAAGCTGCAGTATAACAAAGCAGCAGTGACGTATCGAATAATGAATGACTTTGCTCCTCCAACACTAGCCATTCGATTTCTACGAAATCAGTCCAGATACACAGATAATACTGTGATAAGAAAACCCAGACTTGATCTCTTTAAGACGAGCCTTGTCTGCTCGGGGGGGGGGGGGGGGGGGGGGGGGGGGGGGGGGAGCCTTTGGAACTCCTTACTAAAATACAGGAAGGATGAAAGTAGAATTAGTTTCTTTAAATCAGCTTACAAACATTTCTATTTCAGGCACTAAAAACTTCAAATTATACTATATAGTAGATGTTGCATTGTTGTTTCCCATGCCCAGTAATACGGAAGGAAGAGTGTACTATGCATTGTGACAAAATTTTAAGTTTACACCAAAGCGAACATTTTTTTTCAGTGGATCAGCTTTTCCGTTCCCCACCCCGGGTTATGTGTGTGTGCGCGTACACATGCATATGCACATGTGCATGCATGCATGTTTATATTATTTGAGTTTGCAGTAGTAGTCTGTTTCTTTTGATACTTTGCATATTGCCCGGTGTTTTTGCTTTATTTCCTTGTTTTTGCTATATTGCTTTGCGTGTTTTCTATGTGCATTCTGATATTTTTGTCTGTTTTAGTCCCCAGGGCTGTGTGTGTGTGTGCGTGCATATACCTATTATTTGAATTTGTAGTAGTAGTCTGTGCCTTTTGACACTTTGCATGTTGACTAGTGTATTCGCTTTCTTTCCTTGTTTTTGCTATTGACTTGCATGTTTTCTATATGCTTTCCGATATTTTTGGCAGTTTTTGTCCCCAGGGCTGGGTGGGAAAAAAGCATTTCTAATATGCTTTTCCCATTACCCTGATAAAACAACATTCAGTTTCGTTCGTTCGTTCACTAAAGGTATTGTGTCCACTTTCTATGAGGTTCGATTTCCTCCCCTTGGTTTTCATGTCCTGTTTGTATAAGGTTCCATTTCTGTTCCCTCCCCCCTCGCACACACCGGGGATTCTGGTTGTATTTCTATAAGATTTGATGTCTTCACCCCCTCCCCCTTCCTTTTCCTACAGCGTTCCGTATCCTCTTCCTCTTAGGTTCTGTGTCCCCCCCTTCCAACCCACTAGGTTTTGTTCGTACTCTAAGAATCAGTGTCTCCACCCACCCATCATCTACAGTTTCTTGTCCTCTTCCTACAAGTTTGGTGACTCTATATCCGGCCACATTCTTTGTCTTCTTTCTATAAAACTTTTCCTACATTTCTCCAGGGTTTCGTGTCCTCTTTCCATAGGGTTCGGTACCACTTCATCCTTCCACACCTGTTTCCAGGGTTTTTTGTTCTGTAATAGATTCGGCATCTGTTTCCGCCCCCACAGGGTTTTGTTTCCTTTTTCTACAAGACTCGTATCTCGATCTCTCTCCTGAGTTCCGATTCTCTTTACACAAGGGAAGTTGTCTCTTCCACATCTCCGTCCCCGCCCCCCGACCCCCCCCCCCCCCCCCCCTTCTCGTCGACCCTTAGGGTTTTGTGTCAAGTTTTTACGAGGTCCAGTGTCTCTTTTCATCCCAGAGAGTTTCCTGTTCTTGTGCAAAATTAGTGTCTCCTCCCGCACCCCCCCCCCCCCTTCCTTCCAGAGATTCTTGTACTCTTCATGCAAGTTGGAGTTCGCATCGTTCATCCCTCTTAGGATTACGTGCCCTATCCTATATGTACCAGATTTGTTGTCTGGTCCCTCCTCACCTCATCGGGGTTTCGCGTCCTCTTTCTAAACGATTTGGTGCCCCCCCCCCCCCTCCTCCCTACTCCAAAAAAGAGCTTTGTTGGGTCAGGGTCTGTCCAAGCATATAGTGCCTATCATTTTTACGTCCTACATAGCTGCTTTGGGTTTCGATGTCGGCATTCTGTAACAAGGATACAAGACAAAGGGGTACCAGAGGGAATATTTTCTGGAAAGGCATGGGGGTCCGTCCAAGCTACGCAGCAGGTCTCATGATTCAGGGTCTGGAACATGGACGCATGCTTTGAGACTCATGATTGGGGCTGAGCTGCAGGGAAGCCGGGGACTTCCACTGCTGTTCCTAAAATATTTCCTAGTGCGCACTTGGTACCTCCCAATCAGAGTATCTTTTAATGCATAGAGTCTGACATGGAAATCGGCATCAACTTGTGGATCATTTCAAAGAATTCCATGCCCTTTTTATAAAAGAAAAGTATTGTCCTTTCAGAAGGTTTAGTTTCCTCTTTTCACAGGCTTTAGTGTCCTTTTTTTCCATAAAATTGTTTTCTCCACAGCTTTTTGTGTCCTCTTATGAGGTTTAGTGCCATTCTCCTCTGCAGGCTTTCATGTCCTTCTGTGAGATTTAGTGTCTACCCATCCCCCTAGGCTTTCGTATCCTACAAGGCTTAGTGCCTTCCCCCTTCTCCCCGCCCCCAGGCCATGGTGTCCTATATCAAGTGTAGTGTCCCACCATAGACTTTAGTGTCCTCAATCTACAAGTTTGTCTTGTCCCCCCGGCTTTCGTCTCTTCCTATGAGGCTTAATGTCCCCCCTTCATCCCCCGAGCTTTCGTGTCCTCTTTTTTTTTATCAAGCTTAGTGACTGCTCCATCATAAATGTTTATGTCCTATGAGGCTTGCCCACCACCACGCTTTCTATTAGACTTCCCAAAAGGCAGTGTGTTCCCCACAGGCTTTCGTGCCCTCTTTTTGCGAGGCTTATTGCCCCAACCCTATTCCATTCCCACCAAGGCTTTTCATGTCCTATTAGGCGTAGTGTCTTTTCATCCCCCACAGGCTTTCATGTCCTCTTTATATCAGGCTTGGCGTCTTGTCTGACCCCAAAGGCTTTCGTGCCCTTTTCTTTTCTGTTGTAAAATTTAGTGTCCCCCCGTCCCAGGCTTTCATGTTCACTTTCTACTAAACAGCTTTGTGCCTTTTCTAACTGGGATTCGTGTATATATATATTTTTTAATGAAGATTAGATTAGGTTTAGTGAAACCTATTCCACCACTGGTTTTCGTGTCGTCTTTCTGTATGAGTGTTTCATTCTCTTCCCCACATTCCCCCCCTCCCCTCCCCCCCGCCCCCACCCCACTTCCCCTCCCATGGATTCGTGTTCTTTCTATGAAGTTTGGTGCACCCACTCCAATCCGCTCTCCGGATTTTGTGCCCTCTCTGTATAAGGTTCAGCGTCTCTCTGTCCCTAGCATAGTTACGTGTCCTGTAATGTTCGTTGTCTCTTCTTGCCCCTCCTCCTCCTCCCCCCTCCCCCCCCCGGGGGGGGGGGGGTCCGATTCAGTTGTCTCTTTCACTCTACTGGGTTCTCTTTCTACTAAGTTTGGTGTCTTCCACATCCTCCATCCCACCTGCTCAACGTTTCATGTCCTCTTCTACAAGATTCAGAGTGTCTTTCCACCTGTCACAGGTTTCCTGTTGTCTGTGTGTAAGGTTCGGTGTCTAATCCCCACTCCCCGCGGGTTTTATGCCTTCTTTGTACAGGGTTTGCTGTCTCGTCCATGTGCAGGGTTGTGTGTCCTCTCTCAGGTTTAATGTCCTCTTTCTATAAGGCTTGGTACCCCCCCCCCCCCCCCCAACAAGGTTGTATGTCTCTTTTTCAAAAAGATTCGGTATATCTCCCCTCCCCCCCCCCCCCCCCCCTCGCTGAGTTTTGTGCACTCTTGCTCTTAGGTTCGTCAAATGCCCATCTCCTTCAGAGATTCTGGTTCTTTCTATGAAGTTCAGTATCTTCCCCTCGTTCCATAAGACTGTCCCCTTCTCTCCAAGGCTTTTCATGTTCTCTATTAGTTCTGGCGACTTGTTTTTATTCCACTCCCCCTTCCATGGCTTTCGTGTCCTCTATCGGGCTTGGTGTCTTTTTACCCCTGCAGGGTTTTATGTCCTCTTTCTTATAAGGCTTGGTGTCCCGCTTTAAAGGGATTACAGTCTTTTTATCCAACACGGCTTCGAGTCCACTTACCATGAGGCTTAGTGTTTTCCCCCCCCCCTCTCCCTCACCAGGGCTTCATGGCCTCTTTCTGTAAGGTTTCAAAAACCCTTTCCCAACACTGGGTTTTGCGTCTTCTTGCCATAAGGTAAGGTGTCTCTCCCCCACTCTACCCCCTGCACCCGCACCCCCAGCCTAGGTTTGGTGCCCTTTTTCTATAAGGCAGGATTTTGGTTCCTTTTTCTATAACTTTTGGCGTCTGTTATCACCCCCAACAACCCCGTCCATCAAACAGATACAATCCTACCCCCAGCACCCCGTCCATCAAATGGTTGCATATCCTCTTCCTACAAAATTCGTGACTTTCGCCCCCCTCCCACAAATACGAGGATTCAGGTTGTGTTTCTATGAGATTGAGTTGTGTCCTTCCCCCACTGGGATTCATTTTCTCTTCCTCATAGGTTCGATGTGTACAAGGCAAAGGCGTCTCTCCCTTCATCTGCCCCCATGGGCCGGCCTTCTCGTGGCGGGGGTGTTTCTCGACTAACCTGAGCCCACCCCTTTTTCTAGTTGATTTTAACGTGGTGACAGCCCTGATGTGGCCCCTTGCGGTCGGCTGGGCTATAAGCAACATTATCTTATCTTATCTTATCTCTTACCCCTTTTTCTTATCTTTCCTGTTTTTCTGCCTAATGTGTCTTTCACTATCTCTTTTTCCCCCATAAAGTCTCCCCACAGAAACTGCAGCCTCTGTTTCGTCTGGTTTCTGCCTACCTGGCTCTTTACTCTGTACTTTAATCTTTACTTACAAGCCTTCTTTGGAACACTTCTTTTTTTCTCTGCGGTCTTCTTCAGACCCACCGTGTTTGCCGTGCGGTGCGTCCTGTAAGTGGGGGGGAATGAGGTCCTGGTGATTGAGAGAACCTGCTGTTCTCAACACATCACTTTGGCTCGGACCTCCTCTAAGACGGGTGGCATACATTGGCCCGTGTATGTCAATCGGCTGCCTCTACGTGAGGTTGGGTCAAACTGGGTAGTTCTTGGCTGGCCTTGGAAACCTTGTAAGTGTTCACCGTCTGTCCCCGGCGGTGTGTCATGATCTTGGCGGAATAGGTTAGTTATGTTCTATCTGGTGTATATCCCTGCTGAAACCCGGATAGGGTCAAGAGTTGGATTTCCCCTTGACCCTGGCCCCTTGTTGGACCCCATGGTGGGTGGTAGGCAGGGATGAACTTTAAAAACTCAAAACTATGGCTCACTCCCAACAAAAAAGGAAAAGAAATTATTCCTCAGGCTCGAAGTTGGACTCGGACTCGGATAATGAAATAAGGACAGCAACTGGTTTTTGGCCTTGTTGGTTGGTGATGGAGGGTGTGGATGAAGCTCGCCCTCTCTGTGGGGTGAATGGATTGAGTCCTTTTGCTATTTCGAGAGGAGTAGAGGGACTCTCCGGCGTACCCAAATCCATGAAACGGCTACGAAACGGTTCCTTTTTGATAGAATGTGCAAAACAGAAGCATTCTGAGTTGCTTCTCAAGTCGACGACGTTGATTGACAGGCCAATCAGAGTGACACCTCACAAAACTTTGAATTCAAGCAAGGGCGTCATCAGTTGTGATTTGAGAGGCGTTTCCGAGTTAGAAATAAAGACGGAACTGGCTTCCCAGGGTGTGACCCACGTCCACCGGGTTCTGGCACGAAAAGACCAAGACCGTGTGCCAACAGATACTTTTTTTTCTAACTTTCTGTACGACAACTCTCCCTGTGTGTGTGAAGGTCGGTTATTTGAGGGTTCCGGTCTCTATGTACATTCCTTCACCTTTGCGATGCTTTAAGTGCCAAAAGTACGGACACATTAAGGACAGGTGTACAGAACAGGAGGTGTGTGGCAAGTGCTCAAAACCAGTGCATGAAGGTCCGTGTGATTGTCCGCCCTGATGCATAAACTGTAAAGGCAACCATCCTGCTTTCTCGAAGGACTGTCCAGTCTGGCGCGTCGAGTCCGAGATCCAGAAGGTACGCACAGAGAATCGAATTTCGTTCTTTGAGGCAAGGAAACTTGTGCAGAATAGACAGCCCTCCCTCAGCAAGTCATATGCTGATGTCGCCAAGGGGAGCATGGTCAGTGTTGGTGTTCAGACTGAGACTGTTCAACCTCAGGCCGGCTGTCAGCATCAGGATCGGCAGACGCAACAGGAGCCTCAGCATGTACAGAAAGACAGTGGAAAAAGAAAGCAAAATTCAAACGTGCCTTGGGTGGAGGCTCAATATCCACCTCCCCCCGGACTCCTCGAGGGTCTGAGCCCCCTTCCTCCAATCCCGGACCCTCTGGGAAGGCTGCACAGGTAGCCTCTTTGTCTGGGGAACACTCCAGAAGTCGACCTCTGATGAAGCCCCTCTTCCACCTCGTCCATCTGGGGGTGGAAATAAGTATCGTCCTTCGTCAGCCAAGAAGGTGGTATCTCCATCGCCTTCTTCCAATCGCTTTTCTCCTTTGGAAATAGAAGGTGATGAGGACAATGAGATGGAGTAATTTTCTTCTCTTTTTTATTGTCATGGCCCTTATTCATTGGAATATGAGGCATTAATGCCCAATATGAGGAACTCCAGCGGTTGTGTTCTGACCTCAAACCTAGTGTTGTTGCGCTGCAGGAAACATTGTTGAGACCAGGAAAATATTTTTCATTGGCAGGCTTTAGTTCAGTAGGTTTTCCTGCTTTACCTACGGATACTGGCCATGGTGTCACTGGGGGTGTTTCCCTTCTTATTCACAGATCTTTATTATTCAGCCAAGTTAACTTAAATACCCCATTACAAGCTGTTGCGGCCAGGATTACTTTCAATAAAACAATAACTCTCTGTTCAATTTATTGTCCTCCTTCTGGTACAATATCTAAGCAACAAGTCATTGATCTAATAGATCAGCTTCCACGTCCTTTTTTTATTTTGGGAGACTTCAACAGGCACTCCCCCCTTTGGGGTAGCTCATATTCCTCACCTCGGGGTCTCATGCTGGAAGAGATCTTTAACGAACTGGACTTGTGTTGTCTAAATGACAAATCGCCAACATACATGCATTCTTCAAATGGTACTCTTTCGTGTTTGGATTTGTCAGTGTGTGATTCTTTATTGGTTCTAGACTATGATTGGTCAGTTCACGATGATCTGCACGGGAGCGACCATTTCCCTGTAATACTTTCTCCAGTTTTGAAGGATCCTGTTTCCTTTCCTCAGTATTTTTGCTTTAAAAGGGCTAATTGGGATTTCTTTCGTTCAGCCATAACTGATAAGCTAGATGCTGAAATCGTCTTCCGATCAGAAGATCCAGCGGAGTCCTTCACTAATGTTTTGTTATCATGTGCAAGAGATACCATCCCACTCACAAAACCAGGTCCACAATTACCTGGTACACCATGGTTCAACCAGGATTGTAAGAATGCTTGCAACATTCGCAAGAGGGCCCAACGTTCAGTCTTTCAGCATCCTGTGGCCCCGAATGTTCGATCTTATCAGAGGAAAAAAGCAAAGGCGAGGTTTGTTTGTAGAGGAAGTAGACGAGTGTCTTGGAGAAATTTCTGCTCTTCCCTCGCATCAAACATATCCAAGAAAAAAATCTGGAGAGTTGTTAAAAAAATTAGGGGCAAGAACAGCTGCCCTTCAATCCACCATTTAAAACTTGATGATACACTCATCACTGACAAACACGCTGTGGCTAACTTGCTAGCTTCCACCATAGAAACCAACTCTTCCTCTAGTCAAAAATCCACCGCGTTTTTAAAGATCAAAACGCAAGCAGAAAAAAAGAAGCTTGACTTTTCCTCACCCAATCAGGAAGACTACAACTTGCCCTTTAATCTAAATGAACTGAAGTCTGCCTTGCAGGCGTGTCATGATTCTGCTCCTGGTCTTGATGAAATACATTATCAACTCTTAAAACACCTTCCTGACTCGGGTCTTAACATTCTGCTTCAAGTTTATAACCAGATTTGGACGTCTGGGTCTTTCTCGGCTTCATGGAAAAGAGCCCTAATTGTTCCCATTCCGAAGCCAGGGAAGGATCATTCAAACCCAACCAACTATCGTCCAATAGCCTTAACAAGCTGTGTTTGTAAAGTGATGGAAAAAATGGTAAATGGTAGGCTCATGTGGAAATTGGAAAGTGATGGGCTTTTAGCCATAGAACAGTGTGGTTTTAGAAAGCATCACTCTATCATGGACCATTTAATCAGATTGGAAACCACTATTCGAAACTCTTTTTTAGATAAAAAGCATGTTGTTGCCATTTTTTTCGACATAGAGAAGGCCTATGACACGACGTGGAAGTATGGAATCCTGTCAGACCTCCATCGGATGGGTTTCCGTGGCAATCTCCCAGTGTTCATAGAACAGTTTTTGGCAGACAGGTCCTTCCAGGTCCGTGTGGGGACAACATTGTCAGAAATTCATGAGCAGGAAATGGGTGTTCCACAGGGTAGTATCCTTTCCCCAGCCCTGTTTAGTATAAAAATAAATGAAATTGTAAACTCTGTCAACCAAGGTTCAGACTGCTCTCTTTTTGTTGATGATTTTGCCCTTTATGCATCTGGAAAGACATTTGCTGGTGTACAGCGCCAACTCCAGCTGTGTGTCTATAAAGTCCAACAGTGGGCAGTTGAAAATGGGTTCAAATTTTCATCAGTTAAAACAGAGTGCATCCACTTTCACAATTTCAGACAACTTTTCCCGCCACCGGAAATTTTCATAGATAAGGCTAAAATTCCTGCTGTCACAGAAGCCAAATTTCTGGGTGTTACCTTTGACCAAAAATTGAATTTTAAAGCCCATATTCAGAAGTTGAAAACATCGTGCCTCAAAGCCATGAATATCCTCCGTGTAGTGGCTCATACGGATTGGGGTGCAGACAAACGCACACTTCTCCATCTTTACAGGGCGTTAGTTCGATCCAAGTTGGACTACGGCAGCATCATTTACGGCGCCGCTAGAGCCTCGTATCTAAAAGTCCTAGACCCAGTTCACCATCAGGGTCTTCGCCTCTGCCTTGGCGCTTTTCGTACTACACCTGTTCATAGCCTATATGCTGAGGCAGGAGAGTGTTCCCTCTCTCATAGAAGAGTAAAATTAGCTTTAAATTACTACACACAGCTTTTTTCAGAACCAAACAACCCTGCCTATGACTGTGTTATGAATCCTCATTTCCAAGAGAAATATGAAAGAAGTCCATCCAGTATTCCCCCTTTCGGTATTCGCATCCTTCCTTTTCTGGAGGAGGCGGATATTGATGTTGGGGTCATCTCTGACGTTTCCAAGTTTCCTCAACAACCTCCTTGGACGTTTTCGTCTCCAGAAATTAGGTTTGATTTAACCGTGCAGCGCAAACAGAACACGAGTTCCTTAATTTATAAACAATTATTTTTAGACATGTGTTCTAACCTTAAAGAACATGTGGTTATTTTTACTGATGGTTCAAAGTCCGATGTTGGTGTAGGGTCCTGCGCATATGTTCCAGCTTCGGGAGAAAAACTGTCCAAACACATTCCCTCTGAAAGCACTATTTACACTGCGGAACTTACTGCACTACTTTTGGCTTTGGAGTTGATCAGGCAGTCCCAGTCTAGGAAATTCCTTATTTGCACAGATTCTCTTTCGGCTTTAGAGGCTGTAGGAGCAAGAAATATAAAACATCCCGCTCTTATCAAGTTTTTTACCATGTTTTCTTCATTAGTTTCAAGGGGTTTTGAGATTTTGTTGGCCTGGGTGCCAGGTCATGTGGGGATCGGAGGCAAGGAAGAGGTGGATCGGCTTTCTAAAGAGGCTGTCCGTCTTCGTCCTAATAAACTGCGTGTACCATCTTCAGATTTAAAAGGCAAAATAGCTTCGTATGTCAATTCTTTATGGGAGGAGGAGTGGAGCCTCCAAGAAAACAATAAGCTTCATCAAATACGTCCAGATTTAAAGGAACATCTTCCCATGGCTGCTGGCGGTCGAAAGGGAGAAACAGTATTGTGTAGATTGAGGACGGGTCATGCTTATTTTACTCATTCGTTTTTATTGAAGGGAGAAGACCCGCCTTTCTGTGTTGCCTGTGATAGTCAGATATCTGTCCAACATATTCTTTTAGACTGCTGGGATTTATACGACATTAGAAGGAAACATTACACTGCAGATAATATGAAGATTCTTTTCCGTGATGTTCCCCCTGACAATATTTTTAACTTCCTAAAAGAAGTGAATTTATTTCATCGTGTGTGACTTTGGTGTTAGATTTTCTATACCCAGTATTGATTTTTGCAGATTACAGTTAGTGATTTCAACGTGTTGGTTTTTAATCCTAGGATTGGTTCTTTTAATCTTGTTTTAATGGGTTGGGTAAGGTTTTGCTTTTAATCCTTTTTTAACATATATACGTGGTAGTTTGAAACGTGGTGACAGTCCTGAGATAACCTCTGCTGTTGACGGGACTATAATTTTAATCTTAATCTTAATCTCCCTTCATCTACCCTAAGGCCTTGTGTCCACTTTCCATAAGGTTTCGTGACCTCCCCTTGGGTTTCATGTCCTTTTTCTATTTGGTTCCATGTTTGTCACCACCTCTCCATCACACACTTCACCCCCCTTCTCCCCCCTACAGCGTTCCGTATCTTCTTCCTATTAGGTTCTGTGTCTTCTCCTACCCTCCTTCCCCACAAGGCTTTCTATGCCCTCTTTCTATAAGAATCGATGTCCTGCCCCCATTCCCGATGGTTTCTTATCGGTTTCCTACAAGTTTGGTGACTCTGTTCCCCACCACATTGTTTCCCTACTTGTTTCTATAAAACTTTGCCTAAATCTCTCCAGGATTTAGTGTCCTCTTTCCATAGGGTTTGGTGTGTCTCTGCTTTTCCCTCCCTCCCCCCCCCCCCCCCCCACTACCTCTGCGATTTCTTCTATTTCTATAGGGATCATTTTGTCTCCCCTCCCCCCGGGTTTCATGTCTTCATTCTATACGGCTCGGTGTCTCTTCAACCCTTCACCCCCACTTCCATGGTTTCTTGTCTTGTAAAAGCTTCATCTTCTCTTTCCACCCCCACAGGGTTTTGTTTCCAATTTCTACAAGGCTCATGTCTCATATCGTCTCGCCTGGGGTCGGGTTATGTTTATTCAGGGTAGTTGCCTCTTTCATATCCCCCCCCCCCCCCCCCCACTTCCTCGTCAGCCCTTAGGGTTTTGTGTTGGGTTTTTACGAGGTCCAGTGTCTCTTTTCTCCCTAGAGAGTTTCCTGTTCTTCTTATAAAAGATAAGTGTCTCTTCTTCCCCCCCCCCCCCCCCCTTCCCAGAGATTTTTGTACTCTTTTGGCAAGGTGCAGTGCCCCTCTTTCCACCCTCATAGGATTTTGCCTTTTATGTACAAGATTTGTTGCCTGGGACCATCCTCACCTCGTTAGGGTTTCGCTTGCTCTTTCTAAACGATTTGGTGTCTCACACCCCGCCCCGGCCCCCCCCCCCCCCCCCCCCCCCCCCCGTCCGAAAAAGGTTTCATGTCCTCTTCCAGTATGATTCCTTTTTCTATAACATTAGATGTATCATCTCCCGCCACATGGTATCAGATGCTCTTTCAATAAGGTTCGGTATTTCTTTTTCCCCAACTAAATTTTGTTTTCTCTTTATGTAGGACCCCCCTCTCCCCACAGGGTTTGGAGTCTTCATAGAAAGTTTGGTCTTCCCGCCCCCCCCCTGCCCCGGTGTTCTCTTTCAATAAGTATTGGTACCTCTTTTCAGCCTCGGTGATTCGTGGCCCCCCTCCCTTGAGAATCGGTGTCTTTTTCCCCCAGGCGGTTTCGAGGTCCCTTTCCATAAGGTTCGGTGTCTCTTCACTCTTCTGCGGGTTTCTTGTCCTCTTTCTATATGATCCGATATCTCCGCTTCTCTTCTCCCCTCTCAGATATGTTTATTTCCTCTTTCTAATTCTCAGCACATCTTAAGCCACCTCCCCATTCCCAGGGTTTCATGTCTTCATGATATAAGGTTAGATATTTCTTTCCACACCATAGGATTTCAGTGACCTCTTTCTATAGGGTTCAGTCTCTTTGACCTCATACAGGGTTTTGTGCCTCTTTCTGTAAGATTTAATGTCTTTTGCCCTCCATAGGGTCAAGTACCTTAAGTTCACCGTCTCTCTGCCCCACCCCAGAGTTTCTTGTTCTCTCTTCAGCCCCAGACAGGGTTTTATGTTCTCTTTCTACGAGATTCGTGTCTCTAATCCTCTCTCCAGGGTTCCCCCTCATGAAGATTTATGCGGCAGTGACCATTTCCCCATTTTATTAGAAAGTTTGGCTACATCTGACGATGAGACATCAAAATGTTGGAATTTGAAACATGCTAATTGGGCCTTGTTTGAACTTCAGTGCAAGACCAAAATAACTACAGTCATTCTTTCTCAGTCAGATCCTATGGACACCTTTACTTCTATCCTGATGGACATAGCGTCTGATTGTATTCCTAAATCTGTGATAGATAAAAAAAAACCTCCTAAAGTGCCTTGGTTTAATAATGAGTGCAAAGAAGCTATTAGAAATCGCAGGAAAGCGCTTAGAAAATTCCGAAAACATCCGACGGAAGAAAATCGAATTGAGTATAAAAGACTAAAAGCTAAAGCGAAGTATATTATCAAAAGATGTAAAAAGAACTCGTGGTGTAACTTTTGTTCCTCCTTAAATTCTACAACATCATCTGCCCGAGTATGGAAATCCATCAAAAGAATCAAAGGGAAAGGTCTTCTGGTTTGAGACACCTGAAAATCAATGGGAAACCAATTTTGGATAGAAAAGACATAGCAAACCTCTTGGCCTCTTCCATCTCTCAAAATTCATCTTCTAACCATTATTCCAGTAAATTTCAAAAAATTAAAGTAGAATCAGAGAAACACCATCCTCAATTTTTATCTGACAATTCTGAGGACTATAATGCTCTATTTTCACAGTGGGAATTAGACCAATCCATCCACAAGTCTAACAATTCAGCAGTTGGCCCAGATGAGGTTCATTATGAAATGCTTCGTCATCTCCAGCGGAAAGTCGTTCTATTCTTCTTCAGATTTATAACGGTATTTGGGAATCGGGAAGTTTTCCCGAAAAATGGAAGGAAGCTATTATTGTACCCATCCCTAAACCAGGTAAGGACAACTCGGATCCGAATAACTACCGTCCTATAGCGTTGACAAGTTGTCTGTGTAAAACTATGGAAAGGATGGTCTCGGCGCGTCTCTTGTGGACGCTAGAGGATAAGGGTTTATTGGCCAATATTCAATGTGGCTTTCGTAAGAAAAGGTGTACTATAGACCATCTTGTACGTTTGGAATCTTTTGTGCGAGAAGCCTTCGCTCGCAAACAGCATGTTATCTCTATATTTTTTGACTTGGAGAAAGCATATGACACCACCTGGAGGTACGGCATTCTGAGAGACCTTTTCAACATGGAGTTTAGGGGCAGGCTCCCCGTTTTTATTGAACATTTTTTACAGGATCGTTGTTTCCGTGTGCGTTCAGGATCAGTTCTGTCAGACTTCTTTGTTCAAGAACAGGGAGTGTCCCAGGGAAGCATTTTATCTCCCTTGTTTTGTATCAAAATTAACAATATCGTTGAGTCTGTTGTAAAAGGTGCCGATGCTTCTTTGTTTGTAGATGACTTCTCCCTTGCGATTAGAGGGAAGTTTTTACCTTCAGTAGAACGTCAGCTTCAGCTATGTGTCAAGAACATCCAAGAGTGGGTTGAAGAGAATGGTTTTAAATTTTCACAGTCCAAGACTGTGTGTATGCATTTTACGAAACTTAGAGGCCCTTTTGGAGAGCCGGACATTAAGATTTCTGGTGAATCGATCAAAGTTGTGCATGAAGCCAGATTTTTAGGCGTGATTTTTGATAAGCTCACGTTTTTACCTCGCATTAGAGATTTGAGGGCAAGGTGTTTTAAAACTTTAGATATATTAAAGGTGGTTGGTCGCTCCGATTGGGGCGCGGACAAATTTACTCTGTTAAACCTTTATCGAGCTCTAGTGAGATCAAAGCTCGATTACGGTTGCCAGGTGTACGGGTCAGCTGCAAAGTCTTCCTTGAAGCTATTGGACACAGTTCATCATCAAGGTCTACGGATAGCTCTTGGTGCTTTTAGAACATCGCCAATCTCTAGTTTGTATGCGGAGGCTCATGGAACCATCTTTAAACCTCCGTCGTACTAAACTCAGTATGAATTATTATTTAAAGTTGAAGGCTTCCCCAGAGAATCCAGCCTACTCTTGTGTTTTTGAGCCTCCGCCTGCCAGCCTGTTTGAGGCATCTACGTTGACCCCTCCTTTTGGCCAGAGAGTAAAGGACTATTTTGAAGAGGCTAACATAAATTTAGTGGATGTTGATGACCTTACTGTTGCCGGTGTCCCGCCATGGAGACTGGTAACTCCACAAATAGATTTCTCTCTCTCTGCTTATAAGAAAGAAACAAGTCCAGAGATTTATAAACATTTGTTTTTAGAAAAGAAAGAGAAACATAAACATCGAACATTTCTCTATACGGATGGTTCCAAATTGGAAGAGAAAGTTGCTGCAGCATCGACATCTGCCTCGGGCCATTCTCATTCTTTTCGTCTGAAAGATCATTCTTCTATTTTTACTGCAGAATTAGAAGCACTATACTTAGCTTTAAAGACTGTGCAAAGTTCAACTCGAAAGTCTTTTGTTATAGTAGTTGACTCTCTCTCAGCTTTACAAGCTCTTAAATCGTCAACTTGTGACCATCCTAAGTTAATATCCATTTTAGAACTTTTAACCGAACTCCCTGTAGATAAAGATGTGTTTTGGTGGGTCCCTAGCCACTGCGGTATTACGGGCAATGAGATAGCGGACAGACAAGCAAAGAAAGCGTTAAATGATCCTGTCAAGCGATCCCATCGGTTACCATATCCGGATCTTAAACAGCTAATAAATAAGTTTGTAAAGAAACGTTGGCAAGATGATTGGAATTTGGAATCGGAAAACAAACTTCATGAGATAATGCCAGACTTGTCTGAATGGTTACCTTCGGTTTGCAAAAACAGGAAAGAAGAATGTGTTTTAAGTAGACTGCATATTGGACATAGTTATGTTACTCATTCTTTCCTCTTAAAGGGAGAAGATCGACCCCATTGTTTTGCATGCGATTGTGTATACACTCTTAAGCATGTGTTGACTGAGTGTGATGATCTCGGTGAGATCAGAGGAAAATATGTTACTTAGTGAGCTTTTTAGAAATGTGCAAGTATCTGTGATATTTCAGTTTTTAAGAGATGTGAACATGTTTTATAAGATTTAGTTGTTGTTTTTTTACATTTTAATGTTGCAGATTGCAGATGTGTTTGTATAACGCAAGTCACGTAATGACCCTCGGTGTATAGCTCTGATATCACCTCTTTATGGTGGAAAGGGCTTGTCCTTTATAACTATCTATCTATCTATCTCTCCAGGGTTCCCGGTTCTCTATCATGTACACATTGCACCTAGCTCCCCCCCCCCCCCCCCCCAGCCCCCAAGGTTGTGTATCCTCTGTCCTTTGTGGCGTATGGTTCTGTGTCTTTTTTCTTAATTATCATTTAAAGGATTAGTGAGTTGAAGTTTAGTGTCACCTTCATTAAAAAGTCTTTGTGTCTTCTTTGTAATGGTTTACGGTCTATTCCATTCACAGGTTTATGTGGCTTCTTTCAGAGGGGTTAGGATCTCTGTCCGAACATTTATTGCCTGCCCCCACGGGCCGGCCTTCTCGTGGCGGGGGTGTTTCTCGACTTACCTGAGCCCACTCCTTTTTCTTATCTTTCCTGTTTTTCTGCCTACTGTGTCTTTTACTATCTCTTTTCCCCCCATAAAGTCTCCCCACAGAAACTGCAGCCTCTGTTTCGTCTAGTTTCTGCCTACCTGGCTCTTTACTCTGTACTTTAATCTTTACTTACAAGCCTTCTTTGGAACACTTCTTTTCTCTGCGGTCTTCTTCAGACCCACCGTGTTTGCCGTGCGGTGCGTCCTGTAAGTGGGGGGGAATGAGGTCCTGGTGATTGAGAGAACCTGCTGTTCTCAACACATCACTTTGGCTCGGACCTCCTCTAAGACGGGTGGCATACATTGGCCCGTGTATGTCAATCGGCTGCCTCTACGTGAGGTTGGGTCAAACTGGGTAGTTCTTGGCTGGCCTTGGAAACCTTGTAAGTGTTCACCGTCTGTCCCCGGCGGTGTGTCATGATCTTAGCGGAATAGGTTAGTTATGTTCTATCTGGTGTATATCCCTGCTGAAACCCGGATAGGGTCAAGAGCTGGATTTCCCCTTGACCCTGGCCCCTTGATGGACTCCATGGTGGGTGGGTAGGCAGGGATGAACTTTAAAAACTCAAAACTATGGCTCACTCCCCAACAAAAACGGAAAAGAAATTATTCCTCAGGCTCGAAGTTGGACTCGGACTCGGATAATGAAATAAGGACAGCATCTGGTTTTTGGCCTTGTTGGTTGGTGATGGAGGGTGTGGACGAAGCTCGCCCTCTCTGTGGGGTGAATGGATTGAGTCCTTTTGCTATTTCGAGAGGAGTAGAGGGACTCTCCGGCGTACCCAAATCCATGAAACGGCTACGAAACGGTTCCTTTTTGATAGAATGTGCAAAACGAAAGCATTCTGAGTTGCTTCTCAAGTCGACGACATTGATTGACAGGCCAATCAGAGTGACACCTCACAAAACTTTGAATTCAAGCAAGGGCGTCATCAGGTGTCGTGATTTGAGAGGCGTTTCCGAGTTAGAAATAAAGACGGAACTGGCTTCCCAGGGTGTGACCCACGTCCACCGGGTTCTGGCACGAGAAGACCAAGACCGTGTGCCAACAGATACTTTTTTTCTAACTTTCTGTACGACAACTCTCCCTGTGTGTGTGAAGGTCGGATATTTGAGGGTTCCGGTCTCTATGTACATTCCTTCACCTTTGCGATGCTTTAAGTGCCAAAAGGTACGGACACATTAAGGACAGGTGTACAGAACAGGAGGCGTGTGGCAAGTGCTCAAAACCAGTGCATGAAGGTCCGTGTGATTGTCCGCCCTGTTGCATAAACTGTAAAGGCAACCATCCTGCTTTCTCGAAGGACTGTCCAGTCTGGCGCGTCGAGTCCGAGATCCAGAAGGTACGCACGGAGAATCGAATTTCGTTCTTTGAGGCAAGGAAACTTGTGCAGAATAGACAGCCCTCCCTCAGCAAGTCATATGCTGATGTCGCCAAGGGGAGCATGGTCAGTGTTGGTGTTCAGACTGAGACTGTTCAACCTCAGGCCGGCTGTCAGCATCAGGATCGGCAGACGCAACAGGAGCCTCGGCATGTACAGAAAGACAGTGGAAAAAGAAAGCAAAATTCAAACAGTGCCTTGGGTGGAGGCTCAATATCCACCTCCCCCCGGACTCCTCGAGGGTCTGAGCCCCCTTCCTCCAATCCCAGACCCTCTGGGAAGGCTGCACAGGTAGCCTCTTTGTCTGGGGAACACTCCAGAAGTCGACCTCTGATGAAGCCTCCTCTTCCACCTCGTCCATCTGGGGGTGGAAATAAGTATCGTCCTTCGTCAGCCAAGAAGGTGGTATCTCCATCGCCTTCTTCCAATCGCTTTTCTCCTTTGGAGATAGAAGGTGATGAGGACAATGAGATGGAGTAATTTTCTTCTCTTTTTTATTGTCATGGCCCTTATTCATTGGAATATAAGAGGCATTAATGCCCAATATGAGGAACTCCAGCGGTTGTGTTCTGACCTCAAACCTAGTGTTGTTGCGCTGCAGGAAACATTGTTGAGACCAGGAAAACATTTTCATTGGCAGGCTTTAGTTCAGTAGGTTTTCCTGCTTTACCTACGGATACTGGCCATGGTGTCACTGGGGGTGTTTCCCTTCTTATTCACAGATCTTTATTATTCAGCCAAGTTAACTTAAATACCCCATTACAAGCTGTTGCGGCCAGGATTACTTTCAATAAAACAATAACTCTCTGTTCAATTTATTGTCCTCCTTCTGGTACAATATCTAAGCAACAAGTCATTGATCTAATAGATCAGCTTCCACGTCCTTTTTTTGTTTTGGGAGACTTCAACGGGCACTCCCCCCTTTGGGGTAGCTCATATTCCTCACCTCGGGGTCTCATGCTGGAAGAGATCTTTAACGAACTGGACTTGTGTTGTCTAAATGACAAATCACCAACATACATGCATTCTTCAAATGGTACTCTTTCGTGTTTGGATTTGTCAGTGTGTGATTCTTTATTGGTTCTAGACTATGATTGGTCAGTTCACGATGATCTGCACGGGAGCGACCATTTCCCTGTAATACTTTCTCCAGTTTTGAAGGAACCTGTTTCCTTTCCACAGTATTTTAGCTTTAAAAGGGCTAATTGGGATTTCTTTCGTTCAGCCATAACTGATAAGTTAGATGCTGAAATCGTCTTCCGATCAGAAGATCCAGCGGAGTCCTTCACTAATGTTTTGTTATGTGCGAGAGATACCATCCCACTCACAAAACCAGGTCCACAATTACCTGGTACACCATGGTTCAACCAGGATTGTAAGAATGCTTGCAACATTCGCAAGAGGGCCCAACGTTCAGTCTTTCAGCATCCTGTGGCCCCGAATGTTCGATCTTATCAGAGGAAAAAAGCAAAGGCGAGGTTTGTTTGTAGAGGAAGTAGACGAGTGTCTTGGAGAAATTTCTGCTCTTCCCTCACATCAAACATATCCAAGAAAAAAATCTGGAGAGTTGTTAAAAAAATTAGGGGCAAGAACAGTTGCCCTTCAATCCACCATTTAAAACTTGATGATACACTCATCACTGACAAACACGCTGTGGCTAACTTGCTAGCTTCCACCATAGAAACCAACTCTTCCTCTAGTCAAAAATCCACCGCGTTTTTAAAGATCAAAACGCAAGCAGAAAAAAAGAAGCTTGACTTTTCCTCACCCAATCAGGAAGACTACAACTTGCCCTTTAATCTAAATGAACTGAAGTCTGCCTTGCAGGCGTGTCATGATTCTGCTCCTGGTCTTGATGAAATACATTATCAACTCTTAAAACACCTCCCTCCGGGGGTTGCAACCTTGCCGTGGTCGGAGGGCTTGCGTGGTCCTGTGATCCCTTGGGCTTTGCTGGCGGGGGCATCAATACTTGAAGATAGGCTGGTTTTTTAAAATTGCTTCTAGGCCTGAGAAGTCAAGATGTTGTCTGGCCTAAGCATAACGTGGTAAGGAGTTGATGCCCCTGGTAGGGCTTCCCATGTCAGATAGGCTAAGGGTGAGGATCCTGACTAATAGTAACCCGCCTTTCTCCTTTTCTTGTTTTCTGCCTTTCTTATTTGGCTCTTTTCTATCTTCGTCTCCCCTTCAAGTCTTCTTTTCCACACTCCTTTTCTCTCTGTGGTCTTCTTAAGATCCGCCACGTTTGCCGTGCGGTGCGACCTGTGTCGGAGGGGAATGAGATCCTGGTGATTGAGAGGGCCAACGCTCTCAACACATCACTTTGGCTCGGACCTCTCCTAGACAGGAGGTACACTCTGGCCCGGGTGTGTCAATCGGCTTCCCCTTCATGGGGCTGGGTCAAAACAGGCAGTTCTCCGGCTGGCCAGGGTAACCCCTGCAGTGCTCAGCTCTCTGTTCCCGGGAGTTGGGCATGATCAGGGGGGATAGGGTTGGTAGGTTTCTGTCTGTTGTATATCTCTCCTGAAACCCGGAAGGGGTAAAGACAGTGATTTCTTGGCCCTGGCCCCTTAGTTGGACTCCAAGGTGGGTGGGTAAGGGAGAGACGAAATATAATTACACTAAATATGGCTTTTTCACCAAACAATCCTCCCCCAAAAAAACCCTCCGGGGTTGCAACCATGCCGTGGTCGGAGGGCTTGCGTGGTCCTGTGATCCCTTGGGCTTTGCTGGCGGGGCATCAATACTTGAAGATAGGCTGGTTTTTTAAAATTGCTTCTAGGCCTGAGAAGTCAAGATGCTGTCTGGCCTGAGCATAACGTGGTAAGGAGTTGATGCCCCTGGTAGGGCTTCCCATGTCAGATAGGCTAAGGGTGAGGATCCTGACTAATAGTAACCCGCCTTTCTCCTTTTCTTGTTTTCTGCCTTTCTTATTTGGCTCTTTTCTATCTTCGTCTCCCCTTCAAGTCTTCTTTTCCACACTCCTTTTCTCTCTGTGGTCTTCTTAAGATCCGCCGCGTTTGCCGTGCGGTCCGACCTGTGACGGAGGGGGATGAGATCCTGGTGATTGAGAGGGCCAACGCCCTCAACACATCACTTTGGCTCGGACCTCTCCTAGACAGGAGGTACACTCTGGCCCGCGTGTACTAATCGGCTCCCCCTTCTTGGGGCTGGGTCAAGACAGGCAGTTCTCCCGCTGGCCAAGTTAACCCCTGCAGTGCTCAGCTCTCTGTTCCCGGGAGTTGGGCATGATCAGGGGGATAGGGGTAGTGGCGTTCTGTTTGTCGTATATCTCTCCTGAAACCTGGAAGGGGTCAAGACAGTGATTTCTTGGCCCTGGCCCCTTAGTTGGACTCCAAGGTGGGTGGGTAAGGGAGAGACGAAATATAATTAAACTAAACATGGCGTTTTCAAAAATCATCCCCCCAAAAAAGAAGAGGAAGGCAGCAGCCCCTATTTCAGGGGATTTCGAATCGGACAGTGACTCGGATATAGAGATAAGAGAGAGGACAGGTTTCTGGGCTTCCTGGCTCGTGATAGAAGGGACGGAGCAGGAAAAGCCCATTTCAGCTCTGAGTCCTTTCGCGATCCAGAAGGGCTTCCAAGGTCTAGCAGGTGACCCTCAGTCCGTGAAAAGGCTACGGAACGGATCATTCCTCGTCCAGTGCAGGTCAAAAAAACAATCGGAACAGCTGTTGAAGGCAAAAAAGCTCGTGGACAGAGAGATTCGGGTGACTCCCCATAAGCAATTGAATTCATCCAAGGGAGTTATTCGGTGCCCGGATTTGAAAGGTGTCTCGGAAGTGGAGATCAAGACAGAACTTGCATCCCAAGGTGTGACAGAGGTGCATAGGGTGACAGTCAAAAAAGGTGCAGAAAGAGTGCCCACCAACACCCTCTTTCTGACATTCTGCAACCCTGTGCTGCCTCAGGTCATTAAAGTAAGGTACCTAAATGTCCGTGTGCAATTGTATGTCCCATCCCCGTTGAGGTGTTTCAGATGCCAGAAATTTGGCCATGTCAGAGATCGCTGTCCTGTTGAGGAGGTGTGTGGTGTTTGTTGCAAAGCAACCCATGATGGGCCATGTAAAGACCCGGTCCATTGCGCAAACTGCGGTGGCGACCACCCCTCCTCTTCACGCAACTGCCCTGTCTGGATCCCCTCCGGGGGTTGCAACCTTGCCGTGGTCGGAGGGCTTGCGTGGTCCAGTGATCTTTTAGGCTTTGCTGACGGGGGCATCAGTACTCAGCTAGATGGTTAGTTGTTGTGAACGCTACTAGGCCTGTATAGTCAAGCTGCTGACTGGCTAAGCATTACGTGGTAGGAATTGATGCCCCTGGTAGGGTCTCCCATGTCAGAAAGGTTAGGAGTGAGGGCCCAGACAAATAGTAACCCACCTTTTTCCTATTCTGTCTTCTGCCTTTCTTAACGGTTCTTTTCTTTCTTCGTCTCCCTTTCAAGCCTTCTTTTGCACACTCTTTTTCTCTCTGTGGTCTTAAGATCCGCCGCGTTTGCCGTGCGGTGCGACCTGTGACGGAGGGAGATGAGATCCTGGTGATTGAGAGGGCCAACGCCCTCAACACATCACTTTGGCTCGGACCTCTCCTAGACAGGAGGTACACTCTGGCCCAGGTGTATCAATCGGCTTCCCCTTCGTGGGGCTGGGTCAAGACAGGCAGTTCTCCGACTGGCCAAGGTAACCCCTGCAGTGCTCAGCTCTCTGTTCCCGGGAGTTGGGCATGATCAGGGGGGATAGGGTCAGTAGGCTTCTGTTTGTCGTATATCTCTCCTGAAGCCTGGAAGGGGTCAAGACAATGAGTTCTTGGCCCTGGCCCCTTAGTTGGACTCCATGGTGGGTGGGTAAGGGAGAGACGAAAGTTCTAAACATAAATCATGGCTTTATCCAAAATCACACCCCCCATAAAAAGGAGGAAGGCAGTGGACCCCATTTCTGGTCATAACGATTCCGACAGTGACTCGGATATGGAGACGAGACAGATGACAGGTTTTTGGGCTTCCTGGCTTGTGGTTGAAGGGACAGAGCAGGAAAAGCCTATTTCTGCTCTGAGTCCTTTTGCGATTCAGAAGGGCTTTCAGGGTCTAGCAGGTGACCCTCAGTCAGTGAAAAGGCTACGGAATGGCACTTTCCTCGTCCAGTGCAGATCAAAGAGGCAATCGGAGCAGCTGCTGAGGGCAACAAAACTTGTGGACAGAGAGATCCGGGTGACCCCCCATAAGCAGTTAAATTCGACCAAAGGGGTTATTCGGTGCCCGGATTTGAAAGGTGTCTCGGAAGCGGAGATCAAGACAGAACTTGCGTCCCAAGGTGTGACAGAGGTACATAGGGTGACAGTCAAAAAAGGTGCAGAAAGAGTGCCCACCAACACCCTCTTTCTGACATTCTGCAACCCTGTGCTGCCTCCGGTCATTAAAGTCGGATACTTAAATGTACGTGTCCAACTGTATGTCCCATCCCCGTTGAGGTGTTTCAAATGCCAGAAGTTTGGACATGTCAGAGACCGCTGTTCTGGGCAGGAGGTGTGTGGTGTTTGTTGCAAGGCAACCCATGATGGGCCGTGTAAAGACCCGGCTCATTGTGCGAACTGCGGTGGCGACCACCCCTCCTCTTCACGCAACTGCCCTGTTTGGGTTCAGGAGTCCACCATCCAAAGAGTGAAGACTGAAAAGAAAATTTCGTTTTTTGAGGCCCGCAAACAGGTTGTTGGCAGTCAGACGTCAACAGTGTCTTCTTATGCTTCCGTTATAAAGAAAGTTTCCACCCGTTCAGTCTGCTGCCAGACTGACAATTTTACTTTCACCAAGACATTGCAAGAAAGACCGTTAAGCTCTGGTGGAAGCAAGTCCACCGCCTTCCAACCCAAAGTGGGTGCCCCTGGTGGAGGCAAAAAATCCGCCACCCCTCAGACTGCCCAGCAGTCTACTCCATCTGCTGCTGGGCAGATGAAAAAGCCAGGCCTCCCGCC
Source organism: Conus canariensis (assembly GCA_033310375.1). Classification (NCBI taxonomy): domain Eukaryota; kingdom Metazoa; phylum Mollusca; class Gastropoda; order Neogastropoda; family Conidae; genus Conus; species Conus canariensis. The sequence continues at coordinate 58,713,118 of CM065730.1, forward strand.
TCGAACTTCCTCGAGCAGTGCCCGTGCGGGCAAGGGAGTTCAACCAAGTGTGGAGATGGTGGAGATGAGGAAGAAACCTCCACCATCTCCAAAATCCAGACCTTCTTCACCTGTGGGCAAGTCTGCCAGCAGGTCTGAAGACCCAAACAGTCCAGTGAAACTAAGCAATAAATTTGCTCCACTGAATGCAGACGATGACGAGGAGATGACCTGACTTCTCTCCTGTTCATCCTCTGCACCATGGATAGTAGTAAACTAGTCCATTGGAATATCCGTGGCCTAAATTCAAATTTTGAGGAGCTGCAACTTCTGTGTCAAACTGTAAAACCTTCCGTCATGGCTCTTCAGGAAACTAAAATTCAAAGCCAGAAGACCTTCACTCTTTCTGGCTTTAATATTCTTTCTAAACCGGCACAACCATCCACATTGGGACTGTCAGGCGGTGTTGCCCTTCTTTTACACAAAACTTTGCTGTTTAGTCCTGTCGCTCTGACTACCTCCCTTCAGGCTGTAGCTGCGAGAGTCACTCTCCACAAGACTGTTACAATCTGCTCACTGTATCTGCCACCTTCTGTCCCGGTTTGTCGTCAGGACCTTGTCAGTCTGATCGGAGAACTTCCTCGACCTTTTTTGCTGTTGGGTGACTTTAATGGTCACAATCCTCTTTGGGGTAGTGTCAGTTCGTCATCCAGAGGTCTGCTTCTTGAGGATGTCCTTTCAGACTTTGATTTGTGTTGTCTGAACGATGGAGCTCCAACTTACCTCCACTCTTCCACAGGTTCACTTTCGTGTTTAGATTTGTCGATTTGTGACCCCTCGCTGGTCCTGGACTATGAGTGGTCTGTCCATGACGATCTGCACGGGAGTGACCATTTCCCTGTTCTTTTAAAACCCTTATTAACTGAAAACATCTCTGTCTCACAACATCTTAATTATAAAAAGGCCAACTGGAATTTTTTTGCCACCAATATTTTGAAAGAATTCCAGGAAGTTGATTTTCTTCAGAGTCCAGACCCAGCTGAATCTCTGACTAACACTGTGATAAAGTGTGCTAAAACCTGTATTCCAATGTCTTCCAATAAACTCCAAATGCCCAAAACACCCTGGTTTAATTTAGACTGCCAACAAATTTCAAAAGTTCGCAAACGGGCTCAGCGTCGGGTATACCAACGACCTTCAGGTCCCAACGCTCGAGCCCATCAGAAACTCCGCGCCAAATCGAGACACACTTTCAAAATCAGTAAACGTCAGTCTTGGAGAAACTTTTGCTCCGGGCTGACATCAAAAACTTCAAAGAAAAAAGTCTGGAACATCATCAGAAAAATCAAAGGGAAAAACACCAACCCCTCCATTCATCACTTGAAACTTGACGATGCTCTGATCACTGACAAAGAAGCTGTTGCCAATCTGTTGGCTTCCACCATCCAACAGAACTCCTCATCTTCAAATAAATCTGCAGCCTTTTTAAAAAACAAACAACTCAGAGAGAAATCTTTATACAATTTCACATCAGACAACTCTGAAGCCTACAATCTCCCTTTTTCAATCAACGAACTGAAAACAGCTTTACAAACCTGCACTGATTCTGCCCCTGGTCTGGATGATATTCATTATCAGGTTTTGAAGCATTTTCCAGAAAGCTGTCTCCAGACTCTTCTTAAAGTATACAACCATATCTGGACCACAGGGTACTTTCCGCCCTCCTGGCGGAAAGCCCTGATCATTCCAATTCCAAAGCCTGCAAAGGACCTTACCAACCCTTCCAACTATCGTCCGATAGCTCTGACTAGCTGCCTCTGTAAGCTGATGGAAAAGATGGTCAACTCCCGTCTGATGTGGAAGCTGGAAACCGATGGCCTTTTGGCCAGTGAACAGTGCGGTTTCCGGAAATACCACTCGACAGTTGACCATCTAATCCGTCTGGAAACCACCATCCGCAATGCCTTTGTCAATAAACAGCATGTGGTCGCTATCTTTTTCGACCTCGAAAAAGCGTATGATACCACATGGAAATCAGGAATTCTTCTGGACCTGCACAGACTTGGTTTCCGTGGTCACCTGCCTCTGTTTATCGAAAACTTTCTGGCTGATCGACAGTTCCAGGTGCGTGTTGGCACCACACTCTCTGACATCCATGGGCAGGAGTTGGGTGTCCCTCAAGGGAGCATCCTTTCTCCTGCTCTTTTCAGCATTAAAATCAACGACATTGTGAAATCGGTAAGCCAGGGCTCTGAGTCCTCTCTGTTCGTTGACGACTTTGTGCTGTACGCAGTGGGAGCTTCTTACCCAGCGTACAGCGTCGACTCCAACTTTGTGTCAACAAGATCCAGCAGTGGGCCGAGGAAAACGGGTTTACCTTCTCACGTACCAAAACTCAGTCAATCCATTTTCACAATTTTCGTCAATTTTTTGGTGATCCTGAAATTCGTCTGGACAAGTCCACCATTCCAGCTGTAAAAGAAGCCAAATTCCTTGGAGTTATTTTTGATCAAAAACTCAACTTTCTCAGCCACATTAAAAATCTCAAAACCTCTTGCCAGAAAGCTCTGAATATTCTGCGGGTCGTAGCACACACTGACTGGGGCGCTGATAAGAAAACTTTGCTGCATCTCTACAGAGCCCTGGTCCGCTCCAAACTGGACTATGGTTGTGCTGTGTACGGCTCTGCAAGACCCTCTTATCTGAAACTCTTGGACCCTATCCACCATCAAGGGCTTCGTCTCTGTCTTGGAGCATTCCGCACCACCCCTGTGTACAGCCTGTACGCAGAGGCAGGTGAACCCTCACTGTCCAACCGCAGGCTGAAAATGTCTCTAAATTACTATATCAGACTGTTCTCAGAACCGCAGAATCCTGCCTATGACTGTGTCTTTGACCCCCAGTTTCAAAACAAATTCGAAAACAACCCTAACTGTATTCCGCCGTTTGGTGTTCGTATGCAGCCTCACACGCGGAATGCAGGTCTAGACCTAGGAGTTGTGTCTGATTTTTCCAAGTTTCCGGATCAGCCTCCGTGGACCTTTTTCACACCAGAGATTCGTTTTGATCTCGCAGCTTTTCGTAAAGAGTCCACCAGCTCTCAGGCATACAAGGCATTGTATGCTGACCTCTGTTCAAAATTTCCATCCTGTCAGAAAATTTTCACTGACGGTTCCAAGTCTGAGGATGGAGTGGCCTGTGCAGCCTATTGCCCTGGTGCTCCTTCTCAGATACTGTTAAAACATATACCTCCAGATGCCTCTGTCTATTCTGCTGAACTTACTGCTCTGGTTCTGGCATTGAAAATAATTTCACAATCTACCAAGAGGGACTTTCTGGTTCTGTCGGATTCGCTGTCAGCTTTGGAGGCCATAGCTGGCCGCAACCTTCAGCATCCAGAACTTTTATATTTCTTTGAGCTTTTTAGCAAGTTGAAAGCGGATGGTTACAACATTATTCTGGCTTGGGTTCCTGGTCATGTCCCTCCGGGGTTGCAACCTTGCCGTGGTCGGAGGGCTTGCGTGGTCCTGTGATCCCTTAGGCTTTGCTGGCGGGGGCATCAATACTTGAAGATAGGCTGGTTTTTTAAAACTGCTTCTAGGCCTGAGAAGTCAAGATGCTGTCTGGCCTAAACGTAACGTGGTAAGGAGTTGATGCCCCTGGTAGGGCTTCCCATGTCAGATAGGCTAAGGGTGAGGATCCTGACTAATAGTAACCCGCCTTTCTCCTTTTCTTGTTTTCTGCCTTTCTTATTTGGCTCTTTTCTATCTTCGTCTCCCCTTCAAGTCTTCTTTTCCACACTCCTTTTTTCTCTGTGGTCTTCTTAAGATCCGCCGCGTTTGCCGTGCGGTGCGACCTGTGACGGAGGGGGATGAGATCCTGGTGATTGAGAGGGCCAACGCCCTCAACACATCACTTTGGCTCGGACCTCTCCTAGACAGGAGGTACACTCTGGCCCGCGTGTACTAATCGGCTCCCCTTCTTGGGGCTGGGTCAAGACAGGCAGTTCTCCCGCTGGCCAAGTTAACCCCTGCAGTGCTCGGCTCTCTGTTCCCGGGAGTTGAGCATGATCAGGGGGGATAGGGGTAGTGGCGTTCTGTTTGTCGTATATCTCTCCTGAAGCCTGGAAGGGGTCAAGACAGTGATTTCTTGGCCCTGGCCCCTTAGTTGGACTCCAAGGTGGGTGGGTAAGGGAGAGACGAAATATAATTAAACTAAACATGGCTTCTTCAAAAATTATCCCCCCAAAAAGAAGAGGAAGGCAGCAGCCCCTATTTCAGGGATTTTGAATCGGACAGTGATTCAGATATAGAGATAAGAGAGAGGACAGGTTTCTGGGCTTCCTGGCTCGTGATAGAAGGGACGGAGCAGGAAAAGCCCATTTCAGCTCTGAGTCCTTTTGCGATCCAGAAGGGCTTCCAAGGTCTAGCGGGTGACCCTCAGTCCGTGAAAAGGCTACGGAACGGATCATTCCTCGTCCAGTGCAGGTCAAAAAAACAATCGGAACAGCTGTTGAAGGCAAAAAAGCTCGTGGACAGAGATTCGGGTGACTCCCCATAAGCAATTGAATTCATCCAAGGGAGTTATTCGGTGCCCGGATTTGAAAGGTGTCTCGGAAGTGGAGATCAAGACAGAACTTGCATCCCAAGGTGTGACAGAGGTGCATAGGGTGACAGTCAAAAAAGGTGCAGAAAGAGTGCCCACCAACACCCTCTTTCTGACATTCTGCAACCCTGTGCTTCCTCAGGTCATTAAAGTAGGGTACCTAAATGTCCGTGTGCAATTGTATGTCCCATCCCCGTTGAGGTGTTTCAGATGTCAGAAATTTGGACATGTCAGAGATCGCTGTTCTGGGGAGGAGGTGTGTGGTATTTGTTGCAAGGCAACCCATGATGGGCCATGTAAAGACCCGGCTCATTGCGCAAACTGCGGTGGCGACCACCCCTCCTCTTCACGCAACTGCCCTGTCTGGATCCAGGAGTCCAACATTCAGAAAGTTAAAACAGAAAAGAAGATCTCATTTTTTGAGGCACGTAAGCAGGTTGTTGGCAGTCAGACACCAACAGCGTCTTCATATGCTTCAGCAATAAAGAAAGTAACGACCCGTTCAGTCTGCTGCCAGACTGATGAATTTATTTTCTCAAAGACATTACAAGGAAGACCGTTAAGCTCGGGTGGAAGCAAGTCCACCACCTCCCAACCCAAAGTGGGTGCCCCTGGTGGAGGCAAACAATCCGCCACCCCTCAGACTGCCCAGCAGTCTACTCCATCTGCTGCTGGGCAGATGAAAAAGCCAGGCCTCCCGCCTCGAACTTCCTCGAGCAGTGCCCGTGCGGGCAAGGGAGTTCAACCAAGTGTGGAGATGAGGAAGAAACCTCCACCATCTCCAAAATCCAGACCTTCTTCACCTGTGGGCAAGTCTGCCAGCAGGTCTGAAGACCCAAACAGTCCAGTGAAACTAAGCAATAAATTTGCTCCACTGAACGCAGACGATGACGAGGAGATGACTTGATTTCTCTCCTGTTCATCCTCTGCACCATGGATAGTAGTAAACTAATCCATTGGAATATCCGTGGCCTAAATTCAAATTTTGAGGAGCTGCAGCTTCTGTGTCAAACAGTAAAACCTTCCATCGTGGCTCTTCAAGAAACTAAAATTCAAAGCCAGAAGACCTTCACTCTTTCTGGCTTTAATATTCTTTCTAAACCTGCACAACCATCCACATTGGGACTGTCAGGCGGTGTTGCCCTTCTTTTACACAAAACTTTGCTGTTTAGTCCTGTCGCTCTGACTACCTCCCTTCAGGCTGTAGCTGCGAGAGTCACTCTCCACAAGACTGTTACAATCTGCTCACTGTATCTGCCACCTTCTGTCCCGGTTTGTCGTCAGGACCTTGTCAGTCTGATCGAAGAACTTCCTCGACCTTTTTTGCTGTTGGGTGACTTTAATGGTCACAATCCTCTTTGGGGTAGTGTCAGTTCGTCATCCAGAGGTCTGCTTCTTGAGGATGTCCTTTCAGACTTTGATTTGTGTTGTCTGAACAATGGAGCTCCAACTTACCTCCACTCTTCCACAGGTTCACTTTCGTGTTTAGATTTGTCGATTTGTGACCCCTCGCTGGTCCTGGACTATGAGTGGTCTGTCCATGACGATCTGCACGGAAGTGACCATTTCCCTGTTCTTTTAAAACCCTTATTAACTGAAAACATCTCTGTCTCACAACATCTTAATTATAAGAAGGCCAACTGGAATCTTTTTGCCACCAATATTTTGAAAGAATTCCAGGAAGTTGATTTTCTTCAGAGTCCAGACCCAGCAGAATCTCTGACCAATACTGTGATAAACTGTGCTAAAACCTGTATTCCAATGTCTTCCAATAAACTCCAAATGCCCAAAACACCCTGGTTTAATTCAGACTGCCAACAAATTTCAAAAGTTCGCAAACGGGCTCAGCGTCGGGTATACCAACGACCTTCAGGTCCCAACGCTCGAGCCCATCAGAAACTCCGCGCCAAATCGAGACACACTTTCAAAATCAGTAAACGTCAGTCTTGGAGAAACTTTTGCTCCGGGCTGACATCAAAAACTTCAAAGAAAAAAGTCTGGAACATCATCAGAAAAATCAAAGGGAAAAACACCAACCCCTCCATTCATCACCTGAAACTTGCCGATGCTCTGGTCACTGACAAACAAGCTGTTGCCAATCTGTTGGCTTCCACCATCCAACAGAACTCCTCATCTTCAAATAAATCTGCAGCCTTTTTAAAAAACAAACAGCTCAGAGAGAAATCTTTATACAATTTCACATCAGACAACTCTGAAGCCTACAATCTCCCTTTTTCAATCAATGAACTGAAAACGGCTTTACAAACCTGCACTGATTCTGCCCCTGGTCTGGATGATATTCATTATCAGGTTTTGAAGCATTTTCCAGAAAGCTGTCTCCAGACTCTTCTTAAAGTATACAACCATATCTGGACCACAGGGTACTTTCCGCCCTCCTGGCGGAAAGCCCTGATCATTCCAATTCCAAAGCCTGCAAAGGACCTTACCAACCCTTCCAACTATCGTCCGATAGCTCTGACTAGCTGCCTCTGTAAGTTGATGGAAAAGATGGTCAACTCCCGTCTGATGTGGAAGCTGGAAACCGATGGCCTTTTGGCCAGTCAACAGTGGGGTTTCCGGAAATACCACTCGACAGTCGACCATCTAATCCGTCTGGAAACCACCATCCGCAATGCCTTTGTCAATAAACAGCATGTGGTCGCTATCTTTTTCGACCTCGAAAAAGCGTATGACACCACATGGAAATCAGGAATTCTTCTGGACCTGCACAGACTTGGTTTCCGTGGTCACCTGCCTCTGTTCATACAGAACTTTTTGGCTGATCGACAGTTCCAGGTGCGTGTTGGCACCACACTCTCTGACATCCATGGGCAGGAGTTGGGTGTCCCTCAAGGGAGCATCCTTTCTCCTGCTCTTTTCAGCATTAAAATCAACGACATTGTGAAATCGGTAAGCCAGGGCTCTGAGTCCTCTCTGTTCGTTGACGACTTTGCGCTGTACGCAGTGGGAGCTTCTTACCCCAGCGTACAGCGTCGACTCCAACTTTGTGTCAACAAGATCCAGCAGTGGGCCGAGGAAAACGGGTTTACCTTCTCACGTACCAAAACTCAGTCAATCCATTTTCACAATTTTCGTCAATTTTTTGCTGATCCTGAAATTCGTCTGGACAAGTCCACCATTCCAGCTGTAAAAGAAGCCAAATTCCTTGGAGTTATTTTTGATCAAAAACTCAACTTTCTCAGCCACATTAAAAATCTCAAAACCTCTTGCCAGAAAGCTCTGAATATTCTGCGGGTCGTAGCACACACTGACTGGGGCGCTGATAAGAAAACTTTGCTGCATCTCTACAGAGCCCTGGTCCGCTCCAAACTGGACTATGGTTGTGCTGTGTACGGCTCTGCAAGACCCTCTTATCTGAAACTCTTGGACCCTATCCACCATCAAGGGCTTCGTCTCTGTCTTGGAGCATTTCGCACCACCCTGTGTACAGCCTGTACGCAGAGGCAGGTGAACCCTCACTGTCCAACCGCAGGCTGAAAATGTCTCTAAATTACTACATCAGACTGTTCTCAGAACCACAGAATCCTGCCTATGACTGTGTCTTTGACCCCCAGTTTCAAAACAAATTCGAAAACAACCCTAACTGTATTCCGCCGTTTGGTGTTTCGTATGCAGCCTCACGCGCGGAATGCAGGTCTAGACCTAGGAGTTGTGTCTGATTTTTCCAAGTTTCCGGATCAGCCTCCGTGGACCTTTTTCACACCAGAGATTCGTTTTGATCTCGCAGCTTTTCGTAAAGAGTCCACCAGCTCTCAGGCATACAAGGCATTGTATGCTGACCTCTGTTCAAAATTTCCATCCTGTCAGAAAATGTTCACTGACGGTTCCAAGTCTGAGGATGGAGTGGCCTGTGCAGCCTATTGCCCTGGTGCTCCTTCTCAGATACTGTTAAAACATATACCTCCAGATGCCTCTGTCTATTCTGCTGAACTTACTGCTCTGGTTCTGGCATTGAAAATAATTTCACAATCTACCAAGAGGGACTTTCTGGTTCTGTCGGATTCGCTGTCAGCTTTGGAGGCCATAGCTGGCCGCAACCTTCAGCATCCAGAACTTTTACATTTCTTTGAACTTTTTAGCAAGTTGAAAGTGGATGGTTACAACATTATTCTGGCTTGGGTTCCTGGTCATGTTGGCATCGGAGGTAACGAAATGGTTGATCGTTTAGCCAAGAATGCCACAAGAGAGAAATTGTCCAACATATATATCCCCTGCTCAGATCTGAAACCCAAAATTAATGATTATGTGAGAGACCTCTGGCAGGAGGATTGGAATACCCAGACGGATAACAAACTCTTTCGGATCCGTCCAAACCTTAAGGAGTTCCTCCCATCTACGTCTGGTGGTCGTAAAGAGGAAACGGTTCTGTGCCGGCTGCACACCGGCCATTCGTATTTTACTCATTCCTACCTTTTAAAGAGTGAAGAAGCTCCGTGGTGCATTCCATGTCATGTGCCACTCACAGTGAAACATATTCTTTTAGAGTGTTGGGACTTGCACGATGTGAGACACAAACATTTTACAGCGGAGTCCATGAAGATCCTGTTCAGGGATGTCCCGCCTGACGTGATCCTTGAGTTTTTGAGAGAGATTAACATTTTTCATCTGATTTAAGATTTTACGGAAGAAAGATTTTTAATGAAGTTTCTGGTGCGTTTCTAGAAGATGTCATTTAAAGAGATGTGTGAAAGTTTTTTTTTTTTTTTTTTTTTTTTTTTTTTTTTTTTTTTTTTTAATGACTTGAGTTGATTTTAACGTGGTGACAGCCCTGATGTGGCCCCTTGCGGTCGGCTGGGCTATAAGCAACATTATCTTATCTTACCACACTCTCTGACATCCATGGGCAGGAGTTGGGTGTCCCTCAAGGGAGCATCCTTTCTCCTGCTCTTTTCAGCATTAAAATCAACGACATTGTGAAATCGGTAAGCCAGGGCTCTGAGTCCTCTCTGTTCGTTGACGACTTTGCGCTGTACGCAGTGGGAGCTTCTTACCCCAGCGTACAGCGTCGACTCCAACTTTGTGTCAACAAGATCCAGCAGTGGGCCGAGGAAAACGGGTTTACCTTCTCCCGTACCAAAACTCAGTCAATCCATTTTCACAATTTTCGTCAATTTTTTGGTGATCCTGAAATTCGTCTGGACAAGTCCACCATTCCAGCTGTAAAAGAAGCCAAATTCCTTGGAGTTATTTTTGATCAAAAACTCAACTTTCTCAGCCACATTAAAAATCTCAAAACCTCTTGCCAGAAAGCTCTGAATATTCTGCGGGTCGTAGCACACACTGACTGGGGCGCTGATAAGAAAACTTTGCTGCATCTCTACAGAGCCCTGGTCCGCTCCAAACTGGACTATGGTTGTGCTGTGTACGGCTCTGCAAGACCCTCTTATCTGAAACTCTTGGACCCTATCCACCATCAAGGGCTTCGTCTCTGTCTTGGAGCATTCCGCACCACCCCTGTGTACAGCCTGTACGCAGAGGCAGGTGAACCCTCACTGTCCAACCGCAGGCTGAAAATGTCTCTAAATTACTACATCAGACTGTTCTCAGAACCACAGAATCCTGCCTATGACTGTGTCTTTGACCCCCAGTTTCAAAACAAATTCGAAAACAACCCTAACTGTATTCCGCCGTTTGGTGTTCGTATGCAGCCTCACGCGCGGAATGCAGGTCTAGACCTAGGAGTTGTGTCTGATTTTTCCAAGTTTCCGGATCAGCCTCCGTGGACCTTTTTCACACCAGAGATTCGTTTTGATCTCGCAGCTTTTCGTAAAGAGTCCACCAGCTCTCAGGCATACAAGGCATTGTATGCTGACCTCTGTTCAAAATTTCCATCCTGTCAGAAAATTTTCACTGACGGTTCCAAGTCTGAGGATGGAGTGGCCTGTGCAGCCTATTGCCCTGGTGCTCCTTCTCAGATACTGTTAAAACATATACCTCCAGATGCCTCTGTCTATTCTGCTGAACTTACTGCTCTGGTTCTGGCATTGAAAATAATTTCACAATCTACCAAGAGGGACTTTCTGGTTCTGTCGGATTCGCTGTCAGCTTTGGAGGCCATAGCTGGCCGCAACCTTCAGCATCCAGAACTTTTACATTTCTTTGAACTTTTTAGCAAGTTGAAAGTGGATGGTTACAACATTATTCTGGCTTGGGTTCCTGGTCATGTTGGCATCGGAGGTAACGAAATGGTTGATCGTTTAGCCAAGAATGCTACAAGAGAGAAATTGTCCAACATATATATCCCCTGCTCAGATCTGAAACCCAAAATTAATGATTATGTGAAAGACCTCTGGCAGGAGGATTGGAATACCCAGACGGATAACAAACTCTTTCGGATCCGTCCAAACCTTAAGGAGTTCCTCCCATCTACGTCTGGTGGTCGTAAAGAGGAAACGGTTCTGTGCCGGCTGCACACCGGCCATTCGTATTTTACTCATTCCTACCTTTTAAAGAGTGAAGAAGCTCCGTGGTGCATTCCATGTCATGTGCCACTCACAATGAAACACATTCTTTTAGAGTGTTGGGACTTGCACGATGTGAGACACAAACATTTTACAGCGGAGTCCATGAAGATCCTGTTCAGGGATGTCCCGCCTGACGTGATCCTTGACTTTTTGAGAGAGATTAACATTTTTCATCTGATTTAAGATTTTACGGAAGAAAGATTTTTAATGAAGTTTCTGGTGCGTTTCTAGAAGATGTCATTTAAAGAGATGTGTGAAAGTTTTTTTTTTTTTTTTTTTTTTTTTTTTTTAATGACTTGTGAGTTGATTTTAACGTGGTGACAGCCCTGATGTGGCCCCTTGCGGTCGGCTGGGCTATAAGCAACATTATCTTATCTTGTCTTTCATAGGGTTTAGTATCTCCTGGTTTGTTCGTTTTGTTTCCACACAGGGTTGAGTGTCTTTTTATGAAGGGATAATCTTGTCCTTCCAGCTTTAGTTTTCTCCTTTCATTGGCTTTAGTGTCATTTTCACTATAGCATTTAGTGTCATTTTTCCTCACAAGTTTTTGTGTCCTCCTCCCTTAAGGTTTTGTGGGGCCCCCCCCCCTCCCCAACAGGCTTTTGTATCCTATGTTTTAGAATCTCCCTCCCACCCGATGTGATCTTTCAATTTCTGAAAGAGATTAATATCTTTCATCTGATCTAAGATTTTACGGAGAAAATTTAATAATAATAATAATGTCCCGTATGTTTTTATTTATTTTAATGGGTTTTGTGAATGAACTTTTTTTCTAATTTAATGACTTGTGACTTGACTTCAACGCGGTGACAATCCTGATTTGGTCGACTGGGCTATAAGCAGCATTACCTTACCTCGCGTCTTGGAAAATACATTTTATGACAACTGTCGGATGTGGATTATAGCCTACATTCCTTTAATTTATTGATCTGTAATCTAGATTTCTTTTATTATTGCTCTGTGATACCCCACGTAGTGTATGCTGTTTTTAATTCTTAAATAACAAAGTTGAGGTTAGACTCATGGAATACAAATTTAGTCGTTGATATTTTGTATATCTGCAAAGGACATATTTCATTTGCGTTTGATCGGGGAAGGGTTGGTAGAGAGAGAGGATTGCTAACGAAGGTTTGTATGTGTCTTTGATAATACTGTTATGATCACGTATGCACACGTGGCCAGCCTGAAAACTCAAGTGCTCAGTGATTTCTGAATGTATATACAGACAATGGACGGTATTGACTGGAAGCAAGGCTGAGCGTGTTCTGCCCATGTTACTGTTGTCTTGATGGTCTATCTGCATATTTGTAGATCATTCCAAAGAAACTTTGCAAACATTTCTACTGTCAATACAGAGAATGCACGGGCTGCCTAACGAGGATCAGTGAGGACGAGATTGAGGAGGAGGATGCTAAGGGGTTCTGACATAATTTGAGACGACACGACAAGGCTGTATTCTATGCTTCCTTTCATAATACACCCAGTCATCAACCAGGCCTGGGGGTTACAGAAACCATCAATATGGGTTAGGAAACGTGAGTAGCGGCCTCAGAAACGCATCCACGTAGTTTGATGAAATTCAACTGCGTGGTTCTATTCTTCCTGTCTGGGACGAAACCACACTGTGCACCTAAGAGTAGAATCTGGCCAGGTCCGAAAAAAAATCCACAAACAAAGGCCCCTTAAAGGACTCGAACCAAGAACTTGCAACTCTTTGACATTGACCACTCCACCACCTTGGCTGGTTCTTCCCTAGTGTTCTTGGTTGAGAGCTCTGTATAAAAGTTTAAGCGTGTGGTGTCGCGTCCTGAACGCAGCCAAAGACATTATGTGTTTATCGACGTCTATTTGTTGGTTGGTTTGTCAAAAGGACTTAGCAAGAACTATTGAAAAGAAAAAAAGGATTATTTCGCCAGACAAAAGTGACAAATTACAAGATTACATCTTCTATTTAACGTGTTTTCACCATGATTGGTGATATTACACGGGCAAATTACGAGACAAAACACGACACATTTCGACCTCTTAGATCTTCTTCAGGCAAGATAAACAACACTCAGGACAATGAAAACGAAGAACGAGCAATCACTTATCTTCTCAACTCAAATTACGTGCAAAGAACTCCTGGCCTGATTTTAACGGATCTTTGGTGGAAAGATGGAGTGTGGCCCCTGGACTCTAGGGTCAACCAGTCTAACGAGGCAAACTGATACATGGCTGTCTTTGGCATAGTGTATGAAGTCTTCAGCCCGCAGAGTCAAGGATTGGAGACTGGCCCCTGTAAGAGGCCAGGAAAGCACACCGTGCTGTGGACAGAAGTTGACACATGAACCTAGAAAGGCATGCAACATGTATTATTTTAAGCGAAAATCGTGTATGTCTCAGGCGCACGCACACGTGAACACACGCGCACACACACACACACACACACACACACACACACACACACACACACACACACGTCGAAACGACGACAGCCGCTGGAAGAAGATGTACACTAGCAGCACGGCAATCAAACTTAATGGGTCCCATTCGCGTTGGCGCCCCATGAGAAGGGAGGTTTTACGATCTCCTCAGCCCCCCATCCTCTCCACCCTCTACCTTTCTGTACCCCCACCTTATCTTTTGTAATTTTCCGAGCCTGTATTCAGTATTAAAGAAAGAAAGAAACAAACCAACGAATCAATAAACAGACAGACAAACGAACAAAGATTCAAAACAAACAAAACTCCAATAGCAACAACACAAAGCAATGTATTTGAACCGCGCGTGAGAATACTGACTGTATTATGCATCAGTCAGAGGTTGTTACCATTCATAGTACAAGGGAAGGAAGGGTGAGGTGGGGGATAACGGCAGTAATTAATCAGAAATTACATTTGTTCTGATCCCTAAACCCTTCAAGATAACATTTAACTTCTTCCTATCAAAGATGGGGTCGATGTTAACGAAAAGAACTTGAATCGGAGATTGTTTTATTTGAAGTTCATGCTTGCTTGCTTTTGTGTGTGTGCGCGTGCGTGTGTGTGTGTGTGTGCATTGCTTTCACCATTGAAGTATATTGATGCATGTGTTGGGATACGTGATTGGTCAAATTCTGTGAACTGTCTTTCGATTGGTGCCTGATAAACCCGCTGTTTACCTGCTTGGCCACCTCCAGACACTGGGTTGTAGAAAGATAGGAAGGCCAGGGATATAGCGTTGGGGGAAGAGGCGAAAGGAAGAGAAGTAGCTGGGGACGAGCTAGGTGAAATGGAAGGGTTGGGGGAGGGGGCGGGGATCGCAGAGTGTTCGGGGACGAGAGGGAAGATACCTGGGTCTGAAAATAATGTAACCCATCAAGACATGCTGGTTCTGTATCTATGGTAACGTATACTACATTCATAAGCTTGTAATAACTGTTTTCATTGCTTTCACCCAGGACAACAAATGATAACGGTGACAAAACGGTGATGAGATCTGCTCTCCAGGGCCTTATTATTACCGTCTCTTTGAAGGAGAATAACCATTTCCCATGCAGAAAACTGACACTCTGCGTGTGTGTGTGTGTGCATGTGTGTGTGAGAGAGAGAGAGAGATTGTCACAGCTTTTTGCTGGGTAAAAACCGATTTCCTTGGAAAAAGGAAAGGAGGGAAAACGGTTATTATATCATAAACTTAGGACGCCTCCCCTCTCTTCCTAAAGAAAACAGGAAAAAGGGTTACTGTATCATAAACCTATAATACCCCCCCCCCCCCCCCCCCCCATCTCCTCCTCCCTTTCTTCCCCTGTTTTCCCGAAATAGTTATAATCCGTCAATAAAGCAGTCACTATACCTGTTTTCTACGGAAATCACGTATCATCACCGTTTTCATGATGAATTGTGACTTTTTTTTCTTAGCAAAAAAGTGATAACAAATGACGTCACGATTTGCATCGTTTCCATAAAAGATAACTACTTTTCTTAAAAGAACATTAAGAAAAAAAAAAAGAACAAAACCCTGTTTTCCCCAAAATAACGATGGTAATAGCCGATTTCCCTATTATCATTGATTTCTTAAAAGATAACTGTTTACCTGAGCATAGCAATGCCAAATAGCCGATTTCCCTCTTATGATTACTTTTCTTAAAAGATAACTTATTTTCCCTCAGCAAAGCGGCAACAACAGCGGGTTTTCCTATTTTCATTTTTTTTAAGATAATAATTTTCTGAAGGACAGCAATAATAATCACACACACCAAAACACACACACACACACACACACACACACACACACAAGTACGCACGCACGCACATATACACAAGCACGCACACATACACACACACACAAGCACGCACACATACACACACACACACACACACTTTTCCAGTTGATTGAAACAAATGACCGCTATTCCCCTAAACGCCCCTCCCCTCCCTCCAACCCATATTCCCCTCGGCAAAGCAGAATTAACCTATTTTCAGAAATAATCCGCAACCTCCGACCTAGTTGTTTACACACACACACACACGCATGCATGCACACACACGCACGCGCGCACACACACACGCACACATACAGACACCACACACACACATCCTCTCTCTCTCTCCCACACACACACACACACACACACACACACAGGTGCATGATTTCTTCCTCTTCTTTTCTCCTACCTGCCCTTTACCTCTGTAGGGAGTCACTGGGGCACTACAGCAAAAGTGTTGTTCATGAGGTTCCTCCAGTGTTGGCGGCTGTGTGCCAGAGCCTGGGTCTCCGCCAATGGGTTTCCAGGTTTACAGTCTTGAAAACATCACCCACTGGCACATTCCGGACACTTCGTTTTACCATGCCAAGGTGCCAGCAACCACCTGTCCCTGAGTTCCAGAACATTAGTGATAACAGGTTTATAATGATGACGTAATATCCTAACCCTGACCTTTGTATATGTAGATCAAAGGCTTATGTTGTCTCCTCCCCATCCAGCCACCCCCCCCCCCCCAACCCCCTTTCTATATGTAGGTCGAAGGTATATGGCATCTCACCGCCCTTCTGTATGTAGGTCAAAGGTCATGGTGTCTTCCCGCCCTTCTGTATGTAGGTCAAAGGCCCATAGTATCTCCCTGCCCTTCTGTATGTAGGTCAAAGGCTCATGGTGTCTTCCCGCCCTTCTATATGTAGGTCAAAGGCTTATGGTGTTTCACCGCTTTCTTCGATAGAAAGGTTAAAGGCTTATGGTGTCTCAATGCCCGTCTATGTGTAGGTCGAAGGCTTTTGGGGTATCATCGCTCGTCTGTATAAAGGCCAAAGGCTTACGGTGCCTCGAAGTCCATCTATATATAGGTCGAAGACGTATGGGGTATCACCGCCCTTCTTTATGTAGGTCAAAGGTGTATGGTGTTTCCCGGCCAGTCTATATGTAGATCAAAGGCTTATGGTGTTTCCCGGCCAGTCTATATGTAGGTCAAAGGCTTATGGTGTTTCCCGGCCAGTCTATATGTAGGTCAAAGGCTTATGGTGTTTCCCGGCCAGTCTATATGTAGGTCAAAGGCTTATGGTGTTTCCCAGCCAGTCTATATGTAGGTCAAAGGCTTATGGTGTTTCCCGGCCAGTCTATATGTAGGTCAAAGGCTTATGGACACACGCATGCACGAACGCGCGCGCGCGCGCACACACACACATACGCGCGCGCGCGCACACACACATAGATACACACACACACAAGCAATTCCCCACCCCCACCCTGCCCCACCCCACCAGAACCCCCCACGAACACAAGTGCATGATTTCTTCCTCTTCTTTTCTCCTACCTACCCTATACCTCTGTAGGGAGTCACTGGCGCACTGCCGCAAAGACCTGTTCATGAGGTTCCTCCAGTGTTGGCGGCTGTGTGCCAGAGCCTCGGTCTCTGCCAATGGGTTTCCAGGTTTACAGTCTTGAAAACACCTCCCCCCCATCACCCACTGACACATTCCGGACACTTCGTTTTACCATACCATGGTGCCAGCAACCACCTGTCCGGGAGTTCCAGAACATCGGTAATAACGTGAACAGGTTTATGCTGATGATGTAACCCTGACCTTGTTATATGCAGGTCAAAAGCTAATGGTGACTTCCCGCTTTTCTATACAATGGTCAAAAGCTCATGGTGTCCCACCGCCCTTCCATATATAGGTCAAAGGTTTATGATGTCTCACACATTTCTATAAGTAGGTCAAAGGCTTATGGTGTCTCCCCACCTTTCAGTATAGAGTTTAAAGGCTTATTGTGTCGCTGCGCCCCTCTATAAGTAGTTAAAGGTTTGCGGTGTCTCCCTGCCCATCTATATACAGGTCAAAGGCTTATGGTGTCTCACTGCCCTTCTGTACGTAGGTCAAAGGCTTATAATGTTTTCCCGCTCTTCTATATTTAGGTCAAAGGCTTACAATATCTCACCGCCCTTCTATACGTAAGTCAAAGGTTAATGGTGTTTCCTCGTCCTTCTGTTTGTAGGTCAAGGGATTATGTTGTCTCCTGCTCTTCTATATTGACTACAAAAGCTTATGGTGTCTTACTGCCCTTCTACCTGCCAAAGCCCCGGTCGTTACTGCATCTCTTCCTGTATTACAGGCATGTAGCACGTCAAAAATTTTCGGCGCTGTGTCTGCTTTGGCGAGTAACCTGTGAAATTCCGAATTCTGTCAACTTCCCTGCGGCTCAGTCGGAAGAACTGCTAGGGTATGAAAGAGACACATTGTGCAAAATGTGTCGGTTCTCTCAAATCAACATTTCATATTTCAAAAGAAAAAAAAAAGACCTAAGTTTGTGTTTGTGCGTCTTTGGACGGAGGGAGGGGGAGGAGTGCATGTTGTTAGCTCATATCCACTCTTAGCTCATGTACAAATTGTCCATACTCTTATAGATTCATGTCTAGATTCAGTCATAAATAGTTTCAGTTTTGATTTCTGATACGTTTTAAGCCTACAAACAACCTGTCAGACACACAAAGTAACACACGGGTTGAAAAATCATAGCTCTGTACTTTCAAAGTAAGGTAACTGTAGGCGGAAAATTGAAAGACTTTTAAAAGAAAAATTACTATGCCGCCGAAGGAAAGAGACAAACAAATTACAAGACAAACACGACGCGTTTCCACCTCTTTGGTCTTCTTCAGGCAAGACAAAAAAACATGCACGACAATGGAAACGAAGAACGAAAAATCACATACCTCATCAGCTTGGGCGCCATTACAAATCGACCGAACAAGTGGTTTATGACCATCAGCTCCACTGCCAATCCGCTACTCACAATACCAAAAATAAAATCGTCAATCTCTACGGTTTTTCACTTTGTTTAGTTGTATTTATTTATTTATCATTATTATTATTATCATTATTTTTATTGTTATTATTACTATTATTGTTATTATTATTATTATTATTAATTATTATTATCATCATCATCATTATTACTATTATTATTATCATTATTATTATCATCATCATCATATCATTATTATTGTTATTATTACTATCATTACCATTGTTATGATTATTATGATTATCTTTATCATTATTGTTATCATTATTATTATCATCATCATCATCATTATTGTTGTTATTGTTGTCAGTAGTAGTAGCAGCAGCAGTAGTAGTAGTAGCAGCAGTAGTATCATCATCATAAATATTATCATTAGCATTATTATCATTTCTATTATTATTATTAACATAATTATTATTATCATTATTATTATTATCATCATTATTGTTATCATTATTATCATCATTTTGTTTGTTTTTCTGTGGTTTTTCAGCGCAAGGGTCAGCGGAAGGAAGACGCTCGGTCTTGAGTACCGAAAGGAAGTGGCAGGAAGAGGAAATGGAAGGTGCACTAAATACAGGAATGCGGAACACTAAAAACCGAAAACGAACGGAACGTGGAAAGTAAACCCATCAACGCCAATCTAACACACGTAGTTTTAAGACGTTTACGACATCCCGCACTCTCTCCCCGTCATTGCCCCCGTTCGGTCCCTCTGGTCTATTTGGCTCCTCTGGTTAAATGTGCAATTAGTTTTCCACAAAGTCCATTTAAAATCGACGCTTAGTGGGTAATGTTCGGGAATTTACCTCTCAAAGTGTTACAATAATGCGATCACACACACACACACACACACACACACACACACACACACACACACACACACACACACACACACAAGCGCACGCACGCACGCACACACACACACACGCACACACACACATAACTCAGGAACTCTCACAAAGGGGGTTGCTAACATGCAAGCACATTTTGTATTCAGCTGTAATAGTAATCTGCGTTTTGGCATCTCTCTCTGTCTCTCTCTATATGTCTGTCTCTCTCTCTCTCTCTCTCTCTCTCTCTCTCTCTCTCTCTCTCTCTCTCTCTCTTCTCTCTTTCTGTGTCAGTATGTGTGTGCGCGTTCGTGTGTGTGTGTGTGTGTGTGTGAGCGCGCGCTTGTGTGCGCCTGAGCACGAGCGTGTTGTGTATTCTTCCGTCTCTGCTCATTCTACTTGGTGGTAGATGTCTACCGGTAACGTGCGTGTGTCGGGGTGTACCAGCTCAATATGGCGTATCCAGAGAAGAAGTTAAATGTATCAAGTTGAGGTCACAAGAAGATAAAATGTGTAAGGTCGAGGTCACACTCACGCGTTATATCAAGCAACGAATGTCCGTTTTGAAAATAGATGACTCATTTCCTGCTGTCCGATATTTATTCCCTGTCTCGCTACTTGTGTCGCCGAGTTTTGCAGGTGTCACACATCAGTGTCTTGACAGTCAAGTCCGTTTTATCCTGTGTCATTTTGATTGTGAAAATTGTCTTGATGTGGGCCAGTAGACTGCTGCTAACAAGTAAGACCTAACAGAAGCACATGGTTACATTTGTCGCAGGACCCCACTCACTCAAAGCAAAGACGCCTCATGTATAAGGCTCTTGCCGAGTGAATAATGCTGAATGCCTGACTGCCTCGATGGTGGAACATCCAGTTTGTTTGTTTGTTTCGTCTTGTTGTTGTTGTTGTTGTTGTTTTTATTTACTTGTGTTTTGATCAGACGATTTACTTTTCAGCGTTAATTTTAGATGCGTCTACAGATTTAGGTCGTTGCTTTTTTTGTTTGTTTGTTTGTTTGTTTTTTCTTTGTTTTTGTCGTGTGTTTGTTTCTGGCGTGCGAGCATTACATTTATTTTTTCTTTTTTTTTTTTTTCTTTTCCTTTTTTTTTTGCGGGAGATATCTTTTGGGGTCTCGCTATTACTTCACCCTTTCAAAGGAGTTGACATCATTGGAGAAAGCGTTGTTTCCTGATTGAAGTCCCAGGCATGTACAGTTCTACACTCTAGAATGGACATGCTTGCATTCATGGGTTGGAACATCAAATCTCGGTGATGATCAATAATTTTATTTTTTAAAAAGGCATTTTCTTGTTGCCTGTCCTAACTAGTTATCGTTCTGGTGGTACAGTGTGGTGTACGGTTTCCTTCCCCTTCTCACCAGGGATGGTCATATTCGTCCGACTATCACAATTGATTGGTGTGCACTTCATATCTGAATGTAAATATTCTTCATAGTGGGAGGAGCCGGAAATAGGACGTAGTATCCGAATGGTAAGAAGAGAAACAGCAAATAGGACGTAGTAACCGAATGGTAAGAAGAGAAACAGCAAATAGGACGTAGTAACCGAATGGTAAGAAGAGAAACAGGAAATAGGACGTAGTAACTGAATGGTAAGAAGAGAAACAGGAAATGGGACGTAGTAACTGAATGTTTAGAGGAGGAACCGGAAATAGGACGTAGTAGCCGAATGGTTAGAGGAGGAAACGGAAATAGGATGTAGTAGTCGAATGGTGATAAGGGGAACCGGAAATAAGTCGTAAAAGTCGAACAGAAACAGGAAATAGGACGTAACAGCCGAATGGCGAGAACAGGAACAGGAAATAGGATGTAACAGCCGAATGGTTCGAACAGGAACAGGAAATAGGGCGTGACAGCCGAATAGTGAGAATAGGAACAGGAAATAGGACGCAAGAGCCGAATGGTGAGAACAGGAAATAGGACGTCACTGTCGAATGGTGAGAACAGGAACAGGAAATAGGACGTCACAGCCGAATGGCTCGAACAGGAACAGGAAATAGGATTTAACAGCCGAATGGTCGAACAGGAACAGGAAATAGGACGTAAGAACCGAATGATTCGAACACGAACAGGAAATAGGACGTACGAGCCGAATGATGAGAACAGGAACAGGAAATAGGACGACACAGCCGAATGGCTCGAACAGGAACAGGAATAGGATGTCACAGCCGAATGGCTCGAACAGGAACAGGAAATAGGACGTAAGAGCCGAATGGTGAGAACAGGAACAGGAAATAGGACGGACGAGCCGAATGGTGAGAACAGGAACAGGTAATAGGACGTAACAGCCGAATGGTGGGAAGGCGGGGCCTTTTCGTTGCTTTGAACACCAGCACAGCCAGCGAGGGAGGGGTGGGGGTAAAGTGTGCAGACCGATGCTTTCCTGGTTCCGCCCCCCCCCCCCCCCCCCTCCCCCACCTGTGCTTTTGTCCCGATCTTGTAAGTGACAGGTGCCTTTCCGTGAGTTCTGCACGTTAGAGATTCTGGCCGTATTCCAAGCCAGTCTGCGTTGGTTCCCAGAGACACAAACACACTCAACAGCCACCAGAGTGCTTTGAGAGGAGGCGGAAACCGACACACGATTTTCCTCTTGTCCGCTGACAGACAGTGATGAGAACTTCGACAGGAACAACAACCCGGCTGTTTGTTATTGATACCCCTAAAACCGATCAGCCGGAGGCAGGGTGTAAGTGTGTTTCGAAGGGGTGGGGGTGGGGGGGTGGAGAAAAGGGGAGGGGGGGATAGGACGGACATTTGTAGAGGAGATGAACGAGGATGTTGATCCCATCACCTTCTCTTTGCCTTCAGGTCAGCCTGACCCGGCTGAAACATGGGTTATCTTGGTCTAAAGAAAATACACAACCATGGCTTTGCTTTAATGGGCGCACGGTTTAAACACGAGTGAATTTTGAGAGAGAGAGAGAGAGAGAGAGAGAGAGAGAGAGAGAGAGAGAGCAAACACAACTGAGACAACAGGGTTTGAAATTTATGTTAGTTAAGAGAAACATGTTTATGAGCTGGGAAGAAGGTTGGTGTAATGGGTCCACACTGTATAAAGTTTCTTTTTTATTTTGCAAGGAAACGAACGGTAGCATGCTTCTATTGAATAGTACACGTAGTAAGTGAACATGCTGTAATAAACATAGTCATGTTTGAGAGAAATGATCTGCGGAGAGAGAGACAGACAGACTGACAGACACACAGACTCATTCTGATCATCCTAATCCCTATTGATCATTCTGAATAACAGTGTTAAACTCTATGGCCTCTCAGGCCCTGGTCTCTTGGTCACAGAAGTGACGATTCCCCTCTCCATGCCCACACTCATGATCTGACTCGTGTTGAAGTCACGGCAAGTGCGTGGGTACTGTTGTAGGTAGGACATGGTGGCACCGCCAGGAAAGGAACGATAACTCACGGTGATTCCGAGTCCCAAGCTAGTGCCCAGAGTTGGGGGTGCCTAGGAGATTGTGTCCTGCGCCTGTTGGATCAGAACAGGAATCACTGAACACAGTTGCTGTGAATCGCCGACAGTGCAGTGTCTTCTCTGCTTGGTGGCCTAATGACGTCCAGTGGGCTGACAGTTATGAGGGTGCAACAGAACTGAAAGGGGCTGAAGACGGGATCCAGCAGAAAGGGCGTAGGAGGAAACCCACTGAAATGTCACAAGAAGAAAAAAAAACGGGGAAAAAAACAAAAACAGCCAGAACAACAGCAAAAAGCAACAGCAACAACTATAGCAACAACAACACGAGCAAACAAGCAAAACATATCCGCCATGCCTGTTCAGACGCGCTTCATTTCTGACAAAACAACCCTGGAGTGTCTGTCTAGTTAAACACACACACACACACACACGCACGCACGCACGTGCACGCATGCACGTGCACGCACGCACGCACGCACACATGCACGCACTCACGCATGCACACACACACATAAAAAGAGCACATATGCACATCAGCGCTCACACATACATAGACATGCATGCATACATACATACATATCAACACAGTTTATTCAGGATTTCTCTTATAAACATTGTTTCCGAAGAAAAAGCAGAGGAACATGAACAACTCCCATGTCCAAAGACGCACAGAGGTCCAGATTCAGTCACGTGACATAGAGGACACAAAGAGCTAGGCGAGCAGACCAAGAAGCCAGTCTCAGACACAGTGTGTTCAGAACTGTCACAGAACAAAAAACAAAAAAACAAAGAAAAATGCGTGCGACAGAAATATTCTCACTGAGGGCAGATTGTATGCATTCATTCCAAAGACTGAAATACTTACCGATATTCGTTCTCTCTCTCTCTCTCTCTCTCTCTCTCTCTCTCTCTCTCTCTCTCTCTCTCTCTCTCTCTCTCTCCCAGGACTGGGTGGAAAAAAGCATCTGGAATTTGCTTATCTCATTACCCTGGTTAAATAAAATTTCGTTCGTTCTCTCGGTCTGTCTGTCTCTCTCTCTCTTTCTCTCACCCATACGCGCGCGGGCAGACTAAGAGACGCACTGAGAGAGAGAGAGAGAGAGAGAGAGAGAGAGAGAGAGACAGACAGACAGACGGACAGACAGAGACAGACAGACGGACGGACAGAGACAGAGAGTAGACAGACAGACAGACAGAAACAGTGAGACAGAGAGAGAGAGAGAGAGAGAGTCGGGAGCAAACAAGAACTACAATAAAGAAACTGACCAGCACACGCATTATACCCGCACTGTAAATGTGTCAGACGCCAGTCAAGACGTCATGTGAAACGGACCACAGACCCCCAGCCTACGTCAAGCGGAATGATGCACAGCGTCAGTTTCGCCGGTACGGTGGGCATCTCACTATTTTTAGCTGGGTAGAATTAGGATAAATAAACCATGCGGGTCATGACGGATTCCCCCTGTACAGAATGTCGGGGGTCGGAATGTCTGTACACTGTGTGTGTGTGTGTGTGTGTGTGTGTGTGTGTGTATGTGTGTGTGTGTGTGTGTGTGTGTGTGAGAGAGAGAGAGGTGTTTTGATCGAACTTTTCAACCGAAACTTCGTAAATCCCACTTTTAGTGGAAGATATTGACATGCGAAGTACGCCTCAGTAGGGAATCTCTAAGGGCTTGCATGTAAAATATTAAGTCACCCAGGCTGCACAAATAAAGTTCATCCTGACTTTTTCAAAAGATATTTTGGAGCGTCGAGTTAGATCGAAGTGTCATGCCTTGGTCGAGACTTAAGGCATGGAAGAACTATTTCAAGCAGGTGAAGAACGTTGAAATACACTGAGAGGCAGGAATTCCGCACAAACATAAAAAATCATGCACAAAAATCTCACTTGTCAGTTATTTAATTGGAATCTTGGTAACAACTTAAACAAACCAAATCTGCGTTAGAAAATGTGATTGAAAAGGGCATGTGTGAACAGAAAAAAAAAACGACCTGAATCAAATTCATAAACAACTGTCAAACATGATTATTGCACAGCATAAACCATCTTTCAAAAGAGATGATTCTGTCAATATCTGGTGTATCCACCATTGGCAGCTACACACGCTCGAAGACGCCGAGGCATAGACTGCACGAGACGTCGGATCTGCACCTGCTGGATGTTGAACCAGTGATGCTGAAGAACGGCGATCAGTTCACCTCTCGTCTGGGGCCTCGGCTGATGCTGCTCCACTCTCCTGCCGAGCGCGTCCCAAAGGTGCTCAATGCAGTTCATGTCAGGTGACAGGGATGGCCAGGGCATCACCTCCACTCCATTCTGCTGCAGAAACTGATGGGTCATCCGGGCACTGTGAGGTGTAGCATTATCATGCTGGAACACAAATTTGCGTCGTCCACCATGGTGATCCAGGAGTGGAAGCAGGACAGGCTGGAGAACGTGGTTCACGTAACGCTGTGCCGTGATGTTGCCATCGATCACCACCAGCTGGGATCTAAAGTTGGCGTTGATGGCACCCCACACCATCACTGAAGGGCCGCCAAACCGGTTGAGCTGCCTAACACAAGGGTCATGATACCGTTCTCCTCGTCTCCTGTAAATTCTGATTCTCCCATCAGCGTGGCTCATGCAAAAACGTGACTCGTCAGAGAAGACACACTGCCCAGTGGTGCTGGGCCTGCCTGTGTCTGTCAATCAATACAGGGCCAACGTAGGGCCTGTGACACCTGATTCCTGCATGTGACAGGCTTCGTCTGATGGTGCGGCTGCTGATGGGTCCCCCACGCTCCCCCAAAGTTGCTCTAGCAGTGGCAGCAGCAGTCAGGAATCGGTTCCTGAGGTGGGAAAGGTGAATGCCTGATCTTGTTTCTGGGTCGTCACTCGAGGTGCGTCTGGTTGAGGACGGTCAGAAACTGACCAGGTGGCTGCCAAGCGCTGTTGTAGGTGGTAGATAGTGGTGTGGTGGGCGTTCAAGGCTCTTGCCACCTGTCAGATAGATGAACCGGCCCTCAGCATCCCAACAGCGCGGTTTCGCTGGTTGTTGTCTAGCCATGGCATTTTCTTGCAGTGTAATAAAATCATTCTGGTTGCGGCATTTTATGGGGTTAAACTGTGTGTTTATCACGTGAAAAGAAAGCGACGCAATATTCACTCTGAACTGAGTTGTCGCCCAGTTTGGCTTTTTGCTTCTGGCGCTATTGTCTGTTCGCTGGCACGTGCTGCACGAGAAACGTCGCTGTGGAAAGGTGGGTCACACTCCCACCAACTGAGAAATGGGTCATAAAAGGAGCAACAAATCACACTTTTCCCGTGGAACTTGTGTGCATGATGTGCGGAATTTATGCCTCTCAGTATATGACCATACAGCATATTCTCCTAAAATGTCGATAGGCCGAATTATTGCTTGCACGCGACAGGATTCATTCGATGGATCTTCACAATAAACGTGTGGATAATCTTCTCCAAAGAATCTTTATATCCATGGGAGGATTGGTCAAAACCTTTCCTGGTTTTGTCGACTTTTTTTCCATTTTCTTTTATAATTATGTAATATCTCAAGCGTTTATTGGTGAGCTGTTGTTCGTAAGATTTTAAATCTGGTTCATTTTGGTAGACTTGCTGCCACTCAATGACCATCGCCTGTCTTTTTAACAACAAACCACAAGAAGCAAACAACACAGACATAATGGATCTAGATGGCCACTGGCTGACGTTATAATGGCCAACAGAACAAAGAAACCAGACATACTGTCACCAAATGGCTATCGGCTGAAATTACAAAACAAAACAAAACAAAAAACAACAACTATACGTCCTGTCACTTAACGATCATCGGCTGTTATTATAATAATAAACAAAAAACAAAAAAACAGGACAGACATACTTCACTAAATGGACATCGGCTGTAATTGAAAAAAAAGACAGACATTCTGATGCTCAGTGTTCGCGTCTTTTACAGAGAAACAAAGAAACAAGACAGTCACACTTTCACCAGGTGATCATCCACTGTCAAAATGAAAATCAATTAATGCCAAAAAGAAAAAGTTCTTAGATCACCTGGTTTAAGCCTACCATGGTGTACACATGCGAACAAACAAACCGTACATTTCTGTCACGCGATGATCATCGCTATCATTATTTAAAAAACAACAAACAAAGCAAAAAACAAAGCAAACATTCCACTTTTTGATGGTCAACGGCTGTCATTACAATAACAAAAAGGCAAACTGTTCATTACTCCAGAATCAAGGGCTGACAGTATTCTAATATCAAAACAAAAGAACTAACAAGAGTCATCAGAAAAAAGTTGACATTATCACAAAATAATATTCGGCTGTCGAAAAAAAAACTAAAACAAAGAACTCGCAATTAAAGATAAAGCAGCCAAATGTACACACAAAACGGCCGATATTCTGTCAATTCTGTCATTAGCTGTCGTGATAAAAAAAAAAAAACCCTGACAGAATACGAATCAAGACAAACATAGTGTCAATTGATGATCATCGGCTGTTATCGAAATTTCAAAACAAACCAAAAAAATTTCTCAGAGATCATCGAATGTTATAAATACAAACAAAATAAAGAAAAAATGCAAACGTTTTCTCAGTCAATGATCATTAGCTGTCGATGTAAATACAAACGAAACAAACAAGATAGACATTCTGTCAGTCAATAATCACTGGCAGTCAGTGTAACAACAAGCTAGTCAACAAAGAAACCAGACAAACATTTTGTTATTAGGCAATCACTGGATCTCATTTCAAAACCAACCAACCAAACAAGGCAGACGTACAGTCACTCCAAGGTCTTCGGTTGTCGATATAAAAAGAAACAACCTAGGTGGACAAGTTGTCTCTGATTGGTCACTAGCTGTCGTTACCCCCCCCCCCCCTCCTCCCCGCCCTCTTTCAATGGAAAAATGAAAATGAAAAGAAAAAAAAAAACAGAAAAGGGGTGAAACACAGAAATGAAAAAGAAAGAAACAAAGCAAAACATGGGAGACATTCTGTTCACAAATGGTCATCAACTGTCATGATGAAACAAAACTAAAGAAACTAAAAGAAGAAAGAAAGGCTAGGATTCTGTCTCTGAATGGTCATCGGCTGTAACAAACAAACATACGAACAAACAAACAAACAAGGCAGACCTCTTACTGAATGTAACAAGCTCTCATTAAAGGAAACAAAGGCAAACAATTAGCCACCGTGGCAAAGTCGTTAGCGTCGCCAACTCCCAGCTGGGAGGTCGCGGGATTTTTTCTGTCCCTACCGGCTCCTACCTAGAGTTGAGTTTGCCGCGGGCTCAGTTGAGAAGATTGGGACCACACTCTACAGACTTGATGAACCAGAGTGGAGAACAACATTCAGTCTCATGCCACTCTTCCTGATCATCTCCGAATGGTTCTCCTATTCTGGAAAGTCTGCTATGCATTCCCCGTTATTGTTCCATCCAGTAAACCCTGCTTCCATGCTCTTGATATCACAGCTGTTCCAGACCGTGATTTGTGGCCTCCTGCCGTGTAAAACTTTGTTGCTAGATCTTCTTGTGACGTAGAGCTTCCTTAAGTAGTGCTAACCGCATGGGCGAGCTCCTTGAGCACTTGGTTGTGTCTTCATGTGTATCTTCTTTGAGTTGGCATGAACTCAGGACATGTTTGCCGTAACAAACAAACAAACGAACAAACGAACCAGACATTTTGTGACGCAGTAGTTATCAAAACAAAGAAATGAAGTAGGTACTCTGTTTCTGAATGCTCATCGGTTGTCATTATGAAAAATAGTTATCAAAACAAAGAAATGAAGTAGGTACTCTGTTTCTGAATGCTCATCGGTTGTCATTATGAAAACCAACCGACAGCAAACAAGGTAGACACTTGTCATTCAACGTTTGCCGGCTGTCGTTATCAAAACAAAGCAACAACAAACATGATAGATATTCTGTCACTGTAAGATCATCTGCTGTCATTATGAAAACAAACAAACCAATTGCAAATAAGGTAGACATTCTGTTTATGAACGTTTGTCGGCTGTTATTGTGAAAAACAGAGAGAGAGAGAGAGAGAGAGAGAGAGAGAGAGAGAGAGAGAGAGAGATAATATAGACTTTCCATCACTGGATGACCATCGAATGAGGTAGACATTCTGTTAATGAACGTTTGTCGGCTGTTATTGTGAAACACACCCCAACACACACACACCACACACACACACACACACACACACACACACACACACACACACACACACACACACACACACCACACACAGAGAGAGAGAGAGAGAGAGAGAGAGAGAGAGAGAGAATGCAGACATTCTGACACTGGATGATCATCGAATGTAATTATGGCAACAAACAGGCAAGCAAAACAGACATGGCAAATATTCCTTCAGTA
Organism: Conus canariensis; assembly: GCA_033310375.1. NCBI lineage: Eukaryota > Metazoa > Mollusca > Gastropoda > Neogastropoda > Conidae > Conus > Conus canariensis. The sequence continues at coordinate 58,742,115 of CM065730.1, forward strand.
AGTGGTCATCAGATGTTATTACAAAACCGAATAAGAAAGCAAAGAAAACAAACAAACAAGGTAACTATTCCGTCACTAAATGGCCACTGGCTGTTATCAAAATAGAGTAATCAAGGCAGCATCTTGACACTCAATGGTCTCGGTTTTCATGTAAAAACAAACAAAAAAGATACGAACGAGCCAGATATTCTGTCTCTAAATGGTCACTGGCTGTGATTAATAAAACAAACAAACAAAAAAGATACGAACGAGCCAGATATTCTGTCTCTAAATGGTCACTGGCTGTGATTAATAAAACAAACAAACAAAAAAGATAGGAACGAGCCAGATATTCTGTCTCTAAATGGTCACTGGCTGTGATTAATAAAACAAACAAACAAAAAAGATAGGAACGAGCCAGATATTCTGTCTCTAAATGGTCACTGGCTGTGATTAATAAAACAAACAAACAAAAAAGATACGAACGAGCCAGAATTCTGTCTCTAAATGGTCACTGGCTGTGATTAATAAAACAAACAAATAAAAAATCAAGGAGATGTTTTTAACCTAATGGTCACTGTCTCTCATTAAAAGACAAAACAAACAAAGATGACATTCTGTTACTAATGGCATCGTCTGTCTTCAAAACAAACGCACGAACAAGTAAGGGAGACAAACTGTTGGCAGTGGTCAGTCATGAGGTGACATGATGAAGATAGATACATGAAGAAAACCATGTTCCATCTCCTAAACAGCCATCATTATAAACAAACAAACAACGCAGTTAATCTGTCACTTCATGATAATCAGCCGTCATAAAACAAACAAACAAGGTAGACACACAGTCGCCAGGTGGCCGTCGGCTGTCATAATAAAAACAATCAAACAAATAACCACGAATGGCATTCTGTCACTACACGGTCAGTGTCTGTCATTAAAAAACAAACAAACAAACAAACACACAAGGAAGACATAGCCTACTGTCGTCACGTATTCATCGGCTGTCAAGATAGAAAAGGTACATCAATAAAACTGAGATAGTTCAATTCTCAGTCACTGACTGTCACCGCAGAAAAAAAACAAACAAACAAACAAGCAAACAAACATGGCAGACATTTTGTCACTCGACTGTCATCGGCTTCCACTACAAAAAACGACCCCCCTCCCCCCCCCTCCCCCCCCCCCCCCCCCCCCCCCCCCCCCCAAAGAAGAAAACCCCAAGACAGACATTCTGTCATTAAATGATCATCGACTGTCATTACTTTCCAGAGGAAAAACAGAATTATTGGGCCACCAAACGAAGAACAAAAAATTACTAAACAAACACAGGGCATGTTAATCTGATGGGTCTTCTTCAGGCTGGACAAATTAATTTAAAACAGCAAAAATGAGGAAGCACAGACAGTCACTTATCTCTTCGATCTGGGTGCAAAAATTGGTCTTGGGTCGTTGGCTGCCATTAAGAAAACAAAAAAATCGACCAGAGAGATTACTCTTGTTGAATAATCGTCGGCTGTCATTATGAAATCAAACAAAACAAATGAGCAATGGAAAAAAAACTCTCACTGAATGGTCCTCGCCTGTCATAATGAAAACAAATAAAACAAATCAACAAGGAAGACTGCACAAGGAGACATATGCTCGCTGCATGGTCATCACCTGTCATTATGAAACAAACAAAACAAATAAACAAGGGAGACATGCTCTCGCAGAATGGCATCAGCTGTCATTAATAAAAAAGAAACAAAAGAAACAAAAAAAACAGTAAACAAGTGGGGTAACTTTTGCTCCTATAAGAAAACCTAACACAGAGTAACTTTTATTCAAGACTGGCACAGCCTTTAAAACTTGAATAAAGTCAGACAAATACATAGACGAACAATCTAATAGTGGGGGGAAAACAAGCGCAGGCCAACAACTGAACTGTCTTCATAGTAATGATTTGGCAAAGATTTGGACTTAAGGAGGGGGGGGGGGGGGGGGGGGGGGGGGGGGCGGGGGGGGGGGGAAGGGGAGGGGGGAGTTTGAAGATGGAGAAACTGGGAACATGAAATTAAGAAAATATATTACAGATATGAAAACTCTTCACTAGCTGCATAAGGGAACCATCGTAATCCCTTTTGAAAGCAGTTATATTTGTATTGCCTGCTCAGTCACTGTGTGTCATCAATGACGGGTGCCACATTCACTGTGTGTCATCAGTGACGGGCCACAGTCACTGTGTGTCATCAGTGACGGGCCACAGTCACTGTGTGTCATCAATGACAGGTTCATCAGTCACTGTGTCATCAATGACAGGAAGGTACAGTCACTGTGTGTGATCAATGACGGGCCACAGTCACTGTGTGTCATCAATGAGGGCCACAGTCACTGTGTGTCATCAATGAGGGCCACAGTCACTGTGTGTCATCAATGAGGGCCACAGTCACTGTGTGTCATCAATGAGGGCCACAGTCACTGTGTGTCATCAATGACGGGCCACAGTCACTGTGTGTCATCAATGACAGGTTCATCAGTCACTGTGTGTCATCAATGACGGGCCACAGTCACTGTGTGTCATCAATGGAGGGCAACAGACACTGTGTGTCATCAATGATGGCTGCCACAGTCACTGTGTGTCATCAATGACGGGCCACAGTCACTGTATGTCATCAATGACAGGAAGGTACAGTCACTGTGTGCCATCAATGACAGGTCCCTAAGTCACTGTGTGTCATCAATGACAGGTCCCTCAGTCACTGTGTGTCATCAATGACAGGTCCCTCAGTCACTGTGTCATCAATGACGGGTGCCACAGTCACTGTGTGTCATCAATGACAGGTCCCTCAGTCACTGTGTGTCATCAATGACGGGTGCCACACTCACTGTGTGTCATCAATGACAGGTCCCTCAGTCACTGTGTGTCATCAATGACGGGTGCCACAGTCACTGTGTGTCATCAATGACAGGTCCCTCAGTCACTGTGTGTCATCAATGACGGGTGCCAGAGTCACTGTGTGTCATCAATGACAGGTTCCTCAGTCACTGTGTGTCATCAATGACGGCTGCCACAGTCACTGTGTTCATCAATGACAGGTCCTCAGTCACTGTGTGTCATCAATGACAGGTGCACAGTCACTGTGTGTCATCAATGACGGTGCCACAGTCACTGTGTGTCATCAATGACAGGTGCACAGTCACTGTGTGTCATCAATGACGGCCGTCCTGTGTGCCCATCAATGACGTCCAGTCATGTGTGTCATCATGACGTGCACAGTCATGTGGTCATCATGACAGGTCACTAGATGTGTGTCATCAATGACGGTGCACAGTCACTGTGTGTCATCAATGACAGGTCCAGTCACTGTGTTCATCAATGACGGTGCACAGTCATGTGTGTCATCAATGACAGGTCCCTCAGTCACTGTGTGTCATCAATGACGGCTGCCACAGTCACTGTGTGTCATCAATGACGGTGCACAGTCATGGTGTCATCAATGACGGTGCCACAGTCACTGTGTGTCATCAATGACAGGTCCCTCAGTCACTGTGTGTCATCAATGACGGTGCAACAGTCACTGTGTGTCATCAATGACGGTGCAACAGTCACTGTGTGTCATCAATGACAGGTGCCAGAGTCACTGTGTGTCATCAATGACAGGTGCACAGTCACTGTGTGTCATCAATGACAGGTGCAACAGTCACTGTGTGTCATCAATGACGGGTGCCACAGTCACTGTGTGTCTCAATGACAGGTGCAACAGTCACTGTGTGTCATCAATGACGGCTGCCACAGTCACTGTGTGTCATCAATGACAAGTCCCTCAGTCACCGTGTGTCATCAATGACGGACCACAGTCACTGTGTGTCATCAGTGACGGCCACAGTCACTGTGTGTCATCAATGACTGCTGCCACAGTCACTGTGTGTCATCAATGACAAGTCCCTCAGTCACTGTGTGTCATCAATGACGGACCACAGTCACTGTGTGTCATCAATGACGGACCACAGTCACTGTGTGTCATCAGTGACGGCTGCCACAGTCATTGTGTGTCATCAATGACAGGTCCCTCAGTCACTGTGTGTCATCAATGACTGGTGCCACAGTCATTGTGTGTCATCAATGACAGTTCCTCAGTCACTGTGTGTCATCAATGACGGGTGCCACAGTCACTGTGTGTCATCAATGACGGGTGCCACAGTCACTGTGTGTCATCAATGGCAGGTGCAACAGTCACTGTGTGTCATCAATGACAGGTCCCTCAGTCACTGTGTGCCATCAATGACGGGTGCAACAGTCACTGTGTGTCATCAATGACGGGTGCCACAGTCACTGTGTGTTATCAATGACAGGTCCCTCAGTCACTGTGTGTCATCAATGACGGGTGCCACAGTCACTGTGTGTCATCAATGACGGGTGCCACAGTCATGTGTGTCATCAATGACAGGTCCCACAGTCACTGTGTGTCATCAATGACGGCTGCCACAGTCACCGTGTATTATCAATGACGGCTGCCACAGTCACTGTTTATCATCAATGAAAGGTCCCTCAGTCACTGTTTGTCATCAATGAAAGGTCCCTCAGTCACTGTTTGTCATCAATGACAGGTTCCTTACTCACTGTTGTCATGATGACGGCTGCCACAATCACTGTGTATCATCAATGACAGGTCCCTTAGTCACTGTGTGTCATCAATGACAGGTTCCTCAGTCACTGTGTGTCATCAATGACGGCTGCCACAGTCACTGTGTGTCATCAATGACAGGTCCCCTCAGTCACTGTGTGTCATCAATGACGGCTGCCACAGTCACTGTGTGTCATCAATGACAGGTCCCTCAGTCACTGTGTGTCATCAATGACGGCTGCCACAGTCACTGTGTGTCATCAATGACGGCTGCCACAGTCACTGTGTGTCATCAATGACAGGTCCCTCAGTCACTGTGTGTCATCAATGACGGCTGCCACAGTCACTGTGTGTCATCAATGACGGCTGCCACAGTCACTGTGTGTCATCAATGACGGGTGCCACAGTCACTGTGTGTCATCAATGACAGGTCCCTCAGTCACTGTGTGTCATCAATGACGGCTGCCACAGTCACTGTGTGTCATCAATGACAGGTCCCTCAGTCACTGTGTGTCATCAATGACGGCTACCACAGTCACTGTGTGTCATCAATGACAGGTCCCTCAGTCACTGTGTGTCATCAATGACGGCTGCCACAGTCACTGTGTGTCATCAATGACAGGTCCCTCAGTCACTGTGTGTCATCAATGACGGCTGCCACAGTCACTGTGTGTCATCAATGACAGGTCCCTCAGTCACTGTGTGTCATCAATGACGGCTGCCACAGTCACTGTGTGTCATCAATGACGGCTGCCACAGTCACTGTGTGTCATCAATGACAGGTCCATCCAGTCACTGTGTGTCATCAATGACGGCTGCCACAGTCACTGTGTGTCATCAATGACAGGTTGCATCAGTCACTGTGTATGTCATCAATGACAGGTCCCTCAGTCACTGTGTGTCATCAATGACGGCTGCCACAGTCACTGTATGTTATCAATGACGGCTGCCACAGTCACTGTATGTCATCAATACGGCTGCCACAGTCACGGTATGTTATCAATGACGGCTGCCACAGTCACGTGTGTGTCATCAATGACGGCTGCCCACAGTCACTGTATGTTATCAATGACGGCTGCCCCAGTCACTGTGTGTCATCAATGACGGCTGCACAGTCACTGTGTGTCATCAATGACGGCTGCCACAGTCACGGTATGTTATCAATGACGGCTGCCACAGTCACTGTGTATCGTCAATGACGGGCCACAGTCACTGTGTGTCATCAATGACAGGTCCCTCAGTCACTGTGTGTCATCAATGACAGGTGCAACAGTCACTGTGTGTCATCAATGATAGGTCACACAGTCACTGTGTGCCATCAATGACAGGTCACACAGTCCCTGTGTGTTATCAATGACAGGTCCCACAGTCAGTGTGTGTCATCAATGAAGGGCCACAGTCACTATGTGTCATCAATGGCAGGCACCAGTCACTGTGTGTCATCAATGACAGGTCCCCAGTCACTGTGTGTCATCAATGACAGGAAGGTACAGTCACAGTGTGTGTCATCAATGACCGGTTCCTCAGTTACTGTGTGTCATCAATGACAGGTCCCTAAGTCACTGTGTGTCATCAATGACAGGTGCAACAGTCACTGTGTGTCATCAATGACAGGTCCCTACAGTCACTGTGTGTCATCAATGACGGGTGCAACAGTCACTGTGTGTCATCAATGACGGGTGCCACAGTCACTGTGTGTTATCATCAATGACAGGTCCCTCAGTCACTGTGTGTCATCAATGACGGGTGCCACAGTCACTGTGTGTCATCAATGACGGGTGCCACAGTCACTGTGTGTCATCAATGACAGGTCCCTCAGTCACTGTGTGTCATCAATGACGGCTGCCACAGTCACTGTGTGTGTCATCAATGACGGGTGCCACAGTCACTGTGTGTCATCAATGACGGGTGCCACAGTCACTGTGTGTCATCAATGACAGGTCCCTCAGTCACTGTGTGTCATCGATGACAGGTCCCTCAGTCACTGTGTGTCATCAATGACGGGTGCCAAGTCACTGTGTGTCATCAATGACAGGTGCAACAGTCACTGTGTGTCATCAATGACAGGTGCAACAGTCACTGTGTGTCATCAATGACGGGCCACAGTCACTGTGTGTCATCAATGACGGCTGCCACAGTCACTGTGTGTTATCAATGACGGCTGCCACAATCACTATGTGTCATCAATGACAAGTCCCTCAGGCACTGTGTGTCATCAATGACGGACCACAGTCACTGTGTGTCATCAGTGACGGCTGCCACAGTCATTTTGTGTCATCAATGACAGGTCCCTCAGTCACTGTGTGTCATCAATGACTGGTGCCACAGTCATTGTGTGTCATCAATGACAGGTTCCTCAGTCAATGTGTGTCATCAATGACGGGCGCCACAGTCACTGTGTGTCATCAATGACGGGTGCTATAGTCACTGTGTGTCATCAATGACGGCTGCCACAGTCACTGTGTGTCATCAATGATGGCTGCCACAGTCACTGTGTGTCATCAATGACGGGCCACAGTCACTGTGTGTCATCAATGACGGGTGCCACAGTCACTGTGTGTCATCAATGACGGGTGCCACAGTAACTGTGTGTCATCAATGACGGCTGCCACAGTCACTGTGTGTCATCAATGACAGGTCCCTCAGTCAATGTGTGTCATCAATGACGGACCACAGTCACTGTGTGCCATCAGTGACGGCTGCCACAGTCACTATGTGTCATCAATGACGGGACACAGTCACTGTTTGTCATAAATGACAGGTTCCTCAGTCACTGTGTGTCATCAATGACGGGTGCCACAGTCACTGTTTGTCATCAATGAAGGGCCACAGTCACTGTGTGTCATCAATGATGGCTGCCACAGTCACTGTGTGTCATCAATGATGGCTGCCACAGTCACTGTGTGTCATCAATGATGGCTGCCACAGTCACTGTGTGTCATCAATGACGGTTGCCACAGTCACTGTGTGTCATCAATGACGGGCCACAGTCACTGTGTGTCAACAATGACAGGTCCCTCAGTCACCGTGTGTTATCAATGACGGCTGCCACAATCACTGTGTGTCATCAATGACAGGTCCCTCAGTCACCGTGGTGTCATCAATGAAGGTCCATCAGTCACTGTGTGTTATCAATGACGGTCCACGTCACTGTGTGTCATCAATGACGGCTGCCACGGTCACTGTTGTCATCAATGACGGTCCACAGTCACTGCGTGTTATCAATGATGGTCCACAGTCACTGTGTGTATCAATGACGGCTGCCACGGTCACTGTGTGTCATCAATGACGGCTGCCACAGTCACTGTTGTTATCAATGACGGCTGCCACAGTCACTGTGTGTCATCAATGACGGCTGCCACAGTCACTGTATGTTATCAATGACGGCTGCCACGGTCACTGTATGTTATCAATGACGGCTGCCACAGTCACTGTGTGTCATCAATGACGGCTGCCACAGTCACTGTATGTATCAATGACGGCTGCCACAGTCACTGTGTATCGTCAATGACGGCCACAGTCACTGTGTGTCATCAATGACAGGTCCCTCAGTCACTGTGTGTCATCAATGACAGGTGCAACAGTCACTGTGTGTCATCAATGATAGGTCACACAGTCACTGTGTGCATCAATGACAGGTCACTCAGTCCATGTGTGTCATCAATGACGGGCCACAGTCACTGTGTGTCATCAATGACGGCTGCCACAGTCACCGTGTATTATCAATGACGGCTGCCACAGTCACTGTTTATCATCAATGAAAGGTCCCTCAGTCACTGTTTGTCATCAATGAAGGTCCCTCAGTCACTGTTTGTCATCAATGAAAGGTCCCTCAATCACTGTTTGTCATCAATGAAAGGTCCCTCAGTCACTGTTTGTCATCAATGACAGGTTCCTTACTCACTGTTTGTCATGAATGACGGCTGCCACAATCACTGTGTGTCATCAATGGCAGGTCCCACAGTCACTGTGTGTCATCAAAGACGGGTGCCACAGTCACTGTGTGTCATCAATGAAGGGCAACAGACACTGTGTGTCATCAATGATGGCTGCCACAGTCACTGTGTGTCATCAATGACAGGCCACAGTCACTGTGTGTCATCAATGACGGCAGCCACAGTCACCGTGTATTATCAATGTCACTGTGTGTCATCAATGACAGGTTCCTTACTCACTGTTTGTCATGAATGACGGCTGCCACAATCACTGTGTATCATCAATGACAGGTCCCTTAGTCACTGTGTGTCATCAATGATGGGTGCCACTGTCACTGTGTGTCATCAATGAATGGCCATAGTCACTGTGTGTCATCAACGGCGGGCCACAGTCACTGTGTGTCATCAATGACAGGTTCCTCAGTCACTGTGTGTCATCAATGACGGTTGCCACAGTCACTGTGTGTCATCAATGACAGGTCCCTCAGTCACCGTGTGTCATCAATGACAGGTCACACAGTCACTGTGTGCCATCAATGACAGGTCACTCAGTCCCTGTGTGTCATCAATGACAGGTCCCACAGTCACTGTGTGTCATCAATGAAGGGCCACAGTCACTGTGTGTCATCAATGGCAGGCAACAGTCACTGTGTGTCATTAATGACAGGCTCCCCAGTCACTGTGTGTCATCAATGACAGGTGCCACTGTCACTGTGTGTCATCAATGACAGGTTCCTCAGTCACTGTGTGTCATCAATGAGGGGCACAGTCACTGTGTGTCATCAATGACAGGCTCACCAGTCACTGTGTGTTATCAACAAATGGCCACAGTCACTGTGTGTCATGAATGACAGGTTCCTCAGTCACTGTGTGTCATCAATGACGGGCCACAGTCACTGTGTGTCATCAATGACGGATGCGACAGTCACTGAGTGTCATCAATGACAGGTTCCTCAGTCACTGAGTGTCATCAATGACAGGTCCCTCAGTCACTGTGTGTCATCAATGACAGGTCCCTCAGTCACTGTGTGTCATCAATGACGGGTGCCAGAGTCACTGTGTGTCATCAATGACAGGTCCCTCAGTCACTGTGTGTCATCAATGACAGGTCCCTCAGTCACTGTGTGTCATCAATGACAGGTTCCTCAGTCACTGTTTGTCATCAATGAGGGTCACAGACACTGTGTGTCATCAATGAGGGCCACAGTCACTGTGTGTCATCAATGATGGCTGCCACAGTAACTGTGTGTCATCAATGATGGCTGCCACAGTCACTGTGTGTCATCAATGACAGGTCCCTCAGTCACTGTGTGTCATCAATGACAGGTCCCTCAATCACTGTTTGTCATCAATGAGGGCCACAGTCACTGTTTGTCATAATGACGGGTGCCACTGTCACTGTGTGTCATCATGACGGGTGCCACAGTCAGTGTGTGTCATCAATAGTGGGTGTCACAGTCACTGTGAGTCATCAATGACGAGTCACTGTGTCATCAATGACGTGGATGAGGGGGGGGAGGGAGGGGAGAGTACATGGTCACTGTGTCATCAATGATAAGGGATTGGGGGGGGGAGAGTACATGGTCACTGTGTCATCAATGATGGGGGATGGGGGCGGGGGAGTACATGGTCACTGTGTCATCAATGATGGGGGATGGGGGCGGGGGAGTACATGGTCACTGTGTCATCAATGATGGGGGATGGGGGAGGGGGAGTACATGGTGACTGTGTCATCAATGATGGGGGATGGGGGCGGGGGAGTACATGGTCACTGTGTCATCAATGATGGGGGATGGGGGAGGGGGAGTACATGGTGACTGTGTCATCAATGATGGGGGAGGGGGGGGAGAGTACATGGTCACTGTGACTTATCAATGACGAGGGATGTGGAGGAAGGGGGTCAGTGTGTTATCAATGATGGGGATGGGGTGGGTTGGAGGGGGAGAGCGGGGGTGTATGGTCAGTGTGTGTTATCAATGATGGGGAGGTGGGAGGGGAGGCGGGGGTGTATGGTCAGTGTGTGTTAACAATGATGGGGATGGGGGGGGGGAGCGGGGTGCATGGTCAGTGTGTGTTAACAATGATGGGATGGGGGGGGGGAGCGGGGGTGCATGGTCACTGTGTGTTATCAATGATGGGGATGGGGGGGGGGGGCGGGGTGCATGGTCAGTGTGTTTATCAATGATAGGAATGGGGGGGGGGGGGGGAGAGAGCGGGGTGCATGGTCAGTGTGTGTTAACAATAATGGGGATGGGGGGGGGAGCGGGGGTGCATGGTCAGTGTGTGTTAACAATGATGGGGATGGGGGGGGGTGGAGCGGGGGTGCATGGTCAGTGTGTGTTAACAATGATGGGGATGGGGGGGAGCGGGGGTGCATGGTCAGTGTGTGTTAACAATGATGGGGATGGGGGGGTGGAGCGGGGGTGCATGGTCATGTGTGTGTTAACAATGATGGGGATGGGGGGGAGCGGGGGTGCATGGTCTCTGTGTGTTAACAATGATGGGGATGGGGGGGGGAGAGCGGGGGTGCATGGTCTCTGTGTGTTATCAATGATAGGGATGGGGGGGGGAGAGCGGGGGTGCATGGTCAGTGTGTGTTAACAATGATGGGGATGGGGGGGCGGGTGCATGGTCAGTGTGTGTTAACAATGATGGGGATGGGGGGGGGGGGAAGCGGGGGTATAGCAATGATAGGGATGGGGGGTGGGGGAGAGAGCGGATGTGCATGGTCAGTGTGTGTTAACAATGATGGGGATGGGGGGGGGAGCGGGGGTGCATGGTCACTGTGTGTTATCAATGATGGGGATGGGGGGGGAGAGCGGGGGTGCATGGTCAGTGTGTGTTAACAATGATGGGGATGGGGGGGGGAGCGGGGTGCATGGTAGTGTGTGTTAACAATGATGGGATGGGGGGGGGGAGCGGGGTGCATGGTCATGTGTGTTAAAAATGATGGGATGGGGGGGGGGGCGGGGTGCATGGTCAGTGTGTGTTAACAATGATGGGATGGGGGGGGAGGGGGTGCATGGTCAGTGTGTGTTACATGATGGGATGGGGGGGGGGGGGGGTGCATGGTCAGTGTGTGTTAACAATGATAGGGATGGGGGGGAGGAGGGGGGTGCATGGTCAGTGTGTGTTACAATGATGGGGATGGGGGGGGGCGGGGTGCATGGTCAGTGTGTGTTAACAATGATGGGGATGGGGGGGGGGAGCAGGGGTGCATTGTCAGTGTGTGTTAACAATGATGGGGATGGGGGGGGGGAGCGGGGGTGCATGGTCAGTGTGTGTTAGCAATGATAGGGATGGGGGGGGGGGGAGCGGGGGTGCATGGTCAGTGTGTGTTATCAATGATAGGGATGGGGGGTGAGAGAGCGGGGGTGCATGGTCAGTGTGTGTGTTAACAATGATGGGGATGGGGGGGGGGAGCGGGCGTGCATGGTTAGGTGTGTTAACAATGATGGGGATGGGGGGGAGAGCGGGGGTGCATGGTCAGTGTGTGTTAACAATGATGGGGATGGGGGGGGGGAGCGGGCGTGCATGGTTAGTGTGTGTTAACAATGATGGGGATGGGGGGGGGAGCGGGGGTGCATGGTCAGTGTGTGTTAACAATGATGGGGATGGGGGGGGGAGTGGGGGTGCATGGTCAGTGTGTGTTAACAATGATGGGATGGGGGGGAGCAGGGGTGCATGGTCAGTGTGTGTTAACAATGATGGGGATGGGGGGGGGGGGAGCGGGGTGCATGGTCAGTGTGTGTTATCAATGATAGGGATGGGGGGGGGAGCGGGGTGCATGGTCAGTGTGTGTTATCAATGATAGGGATGGGGGGGTGAGAGAGCGGGGGTGCATGGTCAGTGTGTGTTAACAATGATGGGGATGGGGAGGGGGAGCGGGCGTGCATGGTTAGTGTGTGTTAACAATGATGGGGATGGGGGGGGAGAGCGGGGGTGCATGGTCAGTGTGTGTTAACAATGATGGGGATGGAGGGGGGGGAGCAGGGTTGCATGGTCAGTGTGTGTTAACAATGATAGGGATGGGGGGCGGGAGCGGGGGTGCATGGTCACTGTGTTATCAATGATGGGGATGGGGGGGGGGGGCGGCGGGGGTGCATGGTCAGTGTGTGTTATCAATGATAGGGATGCGGGGGGGGGGGGGGAGAGCGGGGGTGCATGGTCATTCTGTGATATCAATGATGGGGATGGGGGGAGGCGGGGGTGCATGGTCACTGTGTGATATCAATGATGGAGATGGGCGGGGAGATTGGGGGTGCATGGTCAGTGTGTTTTATCAATGATGGGGATGGGAGGGGGGGAGAGCGGGGGTGCATGGTCACTGTGTGTTATCAATGATAGGGGGGGGGAGGGAGCGGGGGTGCATGGTCAGTGTGTGTTATCAATGATGGGGATTGGGGGCGGGGGGGAGGGGAAGAGCGGGAGTGCATGGTCACTGTGTCTTATTAATGATGGGGATGGGGGGAGGGGGTACATGGTCACTGTGTCTTATTAATGATGGGGATGGGGGAGAGAGCAGGGGTGTATGGTCACTGTGTGTTATCAATGATGGGGAAGGGGGAGGGGGGCGGGAGAGCAGGGGTGCATGGTCAGTGTGTGTTATCAATGATGTGGATGGGGGGGGGGGGGGGAGAGCGGGAGTGCATGGTCACTGTGTGTTATCGATGATGGGAATGGGGGGGGGGGGGAGAACGGGGGTGCATGGTCACTGTGTGTGATGGGAATGGGGGGCAGGGGAAGAGCGCTGGTGCACTGTGTGTTATCACTGATGGGAGGAGGAGGAGGGGGGGGGGGACGTCGTCACTGTGTCATCAATGATGGTCCCCAATCACTCTGTGTTATCACTGATGGGAGGAGGAGTGGGGGGGGGAGCTTCGTCACTGTGACATCAATGATGGTCCCCAATTACTGTATGGTATCACTGATGGGAGGAGGAGTGGGGGGGGGGGGGGTGGGACTTCGTCACTGTGTCATCAATGATGGTCGCCAATCACTGTGTGTTTATCACTGATGTGAGGAGGAGGAGGGGGGAGGGACTTCGTCACTGTGTCATCAATGATGGTTCCCAATCACTGTGTGTTATCACTGATAGGAGGAGGAGGTGGGGGGGGGGGGGGACTTCGTCACTGTGTCATCAATAATGGTCCCTAACCACTGTGTTTTATCACTGATGGGAGGGGGAGGAGGGGGGAACTTCGTCACTGTGTCATCAATAATGGTCCCTAATCACTGTGTGTTATCACTGATGGGAGAGGGAGGAGGGGGGGGGAGGAACGTCGTCACTGTGTCATCAATGATGGTCCCGAATCACTGTGTGTTATCATGATGGTAGCAGGAGGACGAGGGGGGGGGGGAGGGGGGGGGGGGGGGAACTTCGTCACTGTGTCATCAGTGATGGTCCCAAATCACTCTGTGTTATCACTGATGGGAGGAGGAGGGGGGGGGGGAACTTCGTCACTGTGTCATCAATGATGGTCCCGAATCACTGTGTGTTATCACTGATGGGAAGAGGGGGGTGGGGGTGGGGGGTACTTCGTCACTGTGTCATCAATGATGGTCCCCAATCACTGTGTGTTATCACTGATGGGAAGACGGGGGGTGGGGGGGGGGGGTGGGGGGGGGGGTACTTCGTCACTGTGTCATCAATGTCACACCAATGTGGTGATGATATTCAACTCGCCTCAGCTCGAAGAACTCGCCGACAACTCATCACCCGCACTTCACGTCGGATTCAAAGAAAATAAAATTTTAACAATATTTAATTACAAATGAAGGAGTGTGTGTCTGTGTGCGTGATTATAAATATGTTTTCCTTTCTTTTTTTTTGTAGTAACAATGTCTTGCAGCACTCTTATCTGTCAATCTCGCATAATCCTGCGATGTCTGTTTTCTCTCCCTTGATGATGTTGACTACGATGGCTTGACCCGTTTCAGTCTTCAGGAGGCGTCAACGTCCAATGCAGTCCAGTAACAGTGACGGATTACTGTGTCCAGCTGATAAGGCTTCTAGTAGAAGTACTCGAACCCACCTGCACAGGAGCAAGTGGCAGGTGGCAGCAGTGTTCTATCCTACGAATAATCTACCCGCAGCAGACTTATTTATGTATTTTATTTGTAAACATGAGAAGACAGACATAACAACACAAATGCATACAAACCTAGTGCGTAGTGTCATGTCTGCATGTGTCTACTGCGGTACGATGATATAAAAAAAATGCAGATGGAATGATACATGAAATGAGAATGACCCCCACTCCACCCCAGGGCGCACTCTACTCCA
>CM065730.1:58757018-58819518 GCA_033310375.1 Conus canariensis
GGGGGGGGGGGGACGTCGTCACTGTGTCATCAATGATGGTCCCCAATCACTCTGTGTTATCACTGATGGGAGGAGGAGTGGGGGGGGGAGCTTCGTCACTGTGACATCAATGATGGTCCCCAATTACTGTATGGTATCACTGATGGGAGGAGGAGTGGGGGGGGGGGGGGTGGGACTTCGTCACTGTGTCATCAATGATGGTCGCCAATCACTGTGTGTTATCACTGATGTGAGGAGGAGGAGGGGGGAGGGACTTCGTCACTGTGTCATCAATGATGGTTCCCAATCACTGTGTGTTATCACTGATAGGAGGAGGAGGTGGGGGGGGGGGGGGACTTCGTCACTGTGTCATCAATAATGGTCCCTAACCACTGTGTTTTATCACTGATGGGAGGGGGAGGAGGGGGGAACTTCGTCACTGTGTCATCAATAATGGTCCCTAATCACTGTGTGTTATCACTGATGGGAGAGGGAGGAGGGGGGGGGAGGAACGTCGTCACTGTGTCATCAATGATGGTCCCGAATCACTGTGTGTTATCACTGATGGTAGCAGGAGGACGAGGGGGGGGGGGAGGGGGGGGGGAGGGGGAACTTCGTCACTGTGTCATCAGTGATGGTCCCAAATCACTCTGTGTTATCACTGATGGGAGGAGGAGGGGGGGGGGGAACTTCGTCACTGTGTCATCAATGATGGTCCCGAATCACTGTGTGTTATCACTGATGGGAAGAGGGGGGGTGGGGGTGGGGGGTACTTCGTCACTGTGTCATCAATGATGGTCCCCAATCACTGTGTGTTATCACTGATGGGAAGACGGGGGTGGGGGGGGTGGGGGGGGGGGTACTTCGTCACTGTGTCATCAATGTCACACCAATGTGGTGATGATATTCAACTCGCCTCAGCTCGAAGAACTCGCCGACAACTCATCACCCGCACTTCACGTCGGATTCAAAGAAAATAAAATTTTAACAATATTTAATTACAAATGAAGGAGTGTGTGTCTGTGTGCGTGATTATAAATATGTTTTCCTTTCTTTTTTTTTGTAGTAACAATGTCTTGCAGCACTCTTATCTGTCAATCTCGCATAATCCTGCGATGTCTGTTTTCTCTCCCTTGATGATGTTGACTACGATGGCTTGACCCGTTTCAGTCTTCAGGAGGCGTCAACGTCCAATGCAGTCCAGTAACAGTGACGGATTACTGTGTCCAGCTGATAAGGCTTCTAGTAGAAGTACTCGAACCCACCTGCACAGGAGCAAGTGGCAGGTGGCAGCAGTGTTCTATCCTACGAATAATCTACCCGCAGCAGACTTATTTATGTATTTTATTTGTAAACATGAGAAGACAGACATAACAACACAAATGCATACAACCTAGTGCGTAGTGTCATGTCTGCATGTGTCTACTGCGGTACGATGATATAAAAAAAATGCAGATGGAATGATACATGAAATGAGAATGACCCCCACTCCACCCCAGGGCGCACTCTACTCCATCTGCAGTAAAGATGTAATATTAATGACTCAAGCCTAACTACGACGGCCATAACTATGATACCAAACAATAAACTTGGAATATGAAAATATTTTAACATATGGACCTTGATGTACGTGCGACAATCTTCGCACCAAAAACTACACATCCATTCAATTAACCAAATGAACATATTCCACTCTTGACTACTTTAATCTATATAACAAATATAATAATACAAGGAGTGTGACTAGACTCACTGGTAAAAAAAATGGAGTAACAAGCGCACGCTCAGAGTTCCCCAACCGCCAGCGACACCAGCGTTCCGGAGTTCCTCAGACGTAGGTGACGCCAGCACGTTCCATCGTGCCCCAGACGTAGGCGATACCAGTACGTGCCAGAGTCCCTCAGACGCAGGCGATATCAGGACGTTCAAGGCTTCCCAGATGTAGCGGTGGCTGGGCGACGACCTCGGTACTATGTCGCTTGGCCTAGTCAGGGTCAATCCTCTGCGCGCTCAATTACGAGGTTAGCAGCACGAACCCGGGCCCGGTAGATGTTGAAATCGATCAAACTGGTGCTCTCAACAACTGTGATCCTCCGCTGACTTGCGGTATAGGCAAGATGCAACGCCTTCTATTGAGATCGGATTTCTTCCCGGTCGAAATAGCTGCTGCTGTCTGCCACGTCTACAATAACAGTCATCTTTTATTCCGTCACTTCCCTAGAAAGATGTCTTGGCAACGATGCTTAGCGATGACATTTGAAGATTTGATGCATTGTAGAATAGCTGATGATATTTCTGTAGATTCGCAGCGCGACAAAATAAAAAAAAAAAATATATATATATATATATATAAGCAGATGTGATGTTTTGAAACTGCATCAATAGGAGGAAAAATGATTTAGAGTGCAAGTTGAGCAGCCTAGACGATATTTGGCGTCACGGCCTACGTGAAAAGCTGTGACGTAATTTGTAGTGACGACAAAAAGGTGTGGAGTCTATGAAGAATTCCAGAATTGGTCTCAGGTGTTTGGTCGAGAGGGCTGTCGCGTTACAGGGGGGGGGGGGGGGGGGGGGGGGTACTTCGTCATTGTGTCATCAATGATGGTCCCCAATCACTGTGTGTTATCACTGATGGGAGGAGGAGGATGGGGACGGGAACTTCGTCACTGCGTCATCAATGATGGTCCCCAATCACTCTATGTTATCACTGATGGCAGGAGGGGGGGGGGGGGCTTCATCACTGTGTCATTAATGATGGTCCCCAATCACTGTGTGGTATCACTGATGGGACGAGGAGGAGTATGGGGGGAACTTCGTCACTGTGTCATCAATGATGGTCCTCAATCACTCTGTGTTATCACTGATGGGAGGAGGAGCGGGAGGGAGGGGACTTCGTCACTGTGTCATCAATGATGGTTCCCAATCACTGTGTGTTATCACTGATGGGAGGAGGGGGGGGGGGTAATTTCGTCACTGTGTCATCAATGATGGTCCCCAATCACTGTGTATTATCACTGGAGGTGGGGGGGGGGGTGGACTTTGTCACTGTGTCATCAATGATGGTCCCCAATCACTCTGTGTTATCACTGATGGGAGGAGGAGGGGGTGGGGAACTTCGTCACTGTGTCATCAATGATGGTCCCTAATCACTGTGTGTTATCACTGATGGAAGGAGGAGGAACGGGGGGTGGGGGGGAGAAAACTGGGGGGGGGGGGGGGGAACTTCGTCACTGTGTCATCAATGATGGTCCCCAATCACCGTGTGTTATCACTGATGGGAGGAGGAGGGGAGGAGGGAACATCGTCACTGTGTCATCAATAATGGTCTCCAATCACTGTGTGTTATCACTGATGGGAGGAGGAGGAGGTGGGGTTGGGGGGAACGTCGTCACTGTGTCATCAATAATGGTCCCTAATCACTGTGTGTTATCACTGATGGGAGGGGGAAGAGGGGGGGGGGGAACTTCGTCACTGTGTCATCAATAATAGTCTCTAATCACTGTGTGTTATCACTGATGGCAGGGGGAGGAGGGGGGGGGGGAGGAACGTCGTCACTGTGTCATCAATGATGGTCCCCAATCACTGTGTGTTATCACTGATGGGAGTAGGAGGACGAGGGGGGGGGGGGGGAGGGGGACTTCGTCACTGTGTCATCAGTGATGGTCCCCAATCACTCTGTGTTATCACTGATGGGAGGAGGGGGGTTGGGGGGACTTCGTCACTGTGTCATCAATGATGGTCCCCAATCACTGTATGTTATCACTGATGGGAGGAGGAGGGGGTGGGGGAACTCGTCACTGTGTCATCAATAATGGTTCCCAATCACTGTGTGTTATCACTGATGGGAAGAGGGGGGTGGGGGGGGGGGGGTTACTTCGTCACTGTGTCATCAATAATGGTTCCCAATCACTGTGTGTTATCACTGATGGCAGGAGGGGGGGGGGGGGGGGGGCTTCATCACTGTGTCATTAATGATGGTCCCCAATCACTGTGTGTTATCACTGATGCGAGGAGGAGGAGTATGGGGGGAACTTCGTCACTGTGTCATCAATGATGGTCCCCAATCACTCTGTGTTATCACTGGAGGTGTGGTGGGGGGGGGGGGGCTTGTCACGTGTCATCATGTGGTCCATCATTGTTTCCTGAGGGGAGGGGGGGGGACTTTGTCACTGTGTCATCAATGATGGTCCCAATCACTGTGTGCTATCACTGATGGGAGGAGGAGGGGGGGGGGACTTCGTCACTGTGTCATCAATGATGGTCCCTAATCACTGTGTGTTATCACTGATGGGGAGGAGGGGGGGGGGAACTTCGTCACTGTGTCATCAATGATGGTCCCAATCACTGTGTGTTATCACTGATGGGAGGAGGAGGAGGGGGGGGGGACTTCGTCACTGTGTCATCAATGATGGTCCCCAATCACTGTGTGTTGTCACTGATGGGAGGAGGAGGAGGGGGGGGGGGGAACTTCGTCACTGTGTCATCAATGATGGTCCCCAACACTGTGTGTTGTCACTGATGGGAGGAGGGGAGGGGGGGGGGGACTTCGTCATTGTGTCATCAATGATGGTCCCCAATCACTCTGTGTTCACTGATGGGAGGGAGGGGGGGGGGTGGAACTTCGTCACTGTGTCATCAATAATGGTCCCCAATCACTCTGTGTTATCACTGATGGGAAGGGGGAGGGGGGGGGGAACTTCGTCACTGTGGCATCAATGATGGTCCCAATCACTCTCGTGTTATCACTGATGGGGAGGAGGAGGGGGGGGGGGTGGAACTTCGTCCTGTGTCATCAATGATGGTCCCCTATCACTTGTGTTATCACTGATGGGAGGAGGAGGAGGAGGGGGGGGGGGGAAGTTCGTCACTGTGTCATCAATGATGGTCCCCAATCACTGTGTGTTATCACTGATGGGAGGAGGAGGAGGAGGGGGGGGGGGGGACTTCGTCACTGTGTCATCAATGATGGTTCCCAATCACTGTGTGTTATCACTGATGGAGGAGGAGGGGGGGGGGGGAACTTCGTCACTGTGTCATCAATGAAGGTCCCCAATCACTGTGTGTTATCACTGATGGAGAGGAGGAGGAGGGGGGGGGGGACTTCGTCACTGTGTCATCAATGATGGTCCCCTATCACTGTGTGTTATCACTGATGGGGGAGGAGGGGGGGGAGGAACTTCTGCACTGTGTCATCATGATGGTCCCCAAACACTCTGTGTTATCACTGATGGGAGGAGGAGGAGGGGGGGGGGGGGACTTCGACACTGTGTCATCAATATGGTCCCAATCACTGTGTGTTATCACTGATGGGAGGAGGAGGAGGGGGGGTAGGAACTTCGCACTGTGTCATCAATGATGGTCCCCAATCACTGTGTGTTATCACTGATGGGAGGGAGGGGGCGGGGGGGGGACTTCGTCACTGTGTCATCAATGATTGTCCCCATCACTGTGTGTTATCACTGATGGAGGAGGAGGAGGGGGGGACTCTCTCACTGTGTCATGAATGATGGTCCCCAATCACTGTGTGTTTATACTGATGGGAGGAGGAGGGGGGGGGACTTCGTCACTGTGTCAACAGTGATGGTCCCCAATCACTGTGTGTTATCACTGATGGAGGAGGAGGAGGGGGGGGGAATCTTCGTCACTGTGTCGTCAATGATAGGTCCCCAATCACTGTGTTTTATCACTGATGGAGGAGGAGGGGGGGGGGGAATCTTCGTCACTGTGTCATCAATGATGGTGCCCAATCACTCTGTGTTATCACTGATGGGAGGAGGAGGGGGGGGGGGGGACTTCGTCACTGTGTCATCAATGATGGTCCCCAATCACTGTGTGTTATCATTGATGGGAGGAGGAGGAGGGTGGGGGTCGGACTTGTCACTGTGTCATCAATGGTGGTCCTCAATCACTTGTGTTATCACTTGATGTCAGGAGGAGGAGAGGTGGGGGGGGACTTCGTCACTGTGTCATTAATTATGGTCCCCAATCACTTGTGTTATCACTGATGGGAGGACGAGGAGGGGGGGTGGGGAACTTCGTCACTGTGTCATCAGTGATGGTCCCCAATCACTGTGTGTTATCACTGATGGGAGGAAGAGGGGGGGGGGAACTTCGTCACTGTGTCATCATATGGTCCCCATCACTGTGTGTTATCACTTTGATTGCTTGTTTTGTGGTGGAGATCCAACACTGAGCGGTGCTATCGCATAATGATCACCTTATTGAATTTCTATTTCACCACTTTTCATTCTCCTCATTTTTCTTCTTACACCACCTACGCCTTCCTGATCACTTTTTGATCTTCTATCTTCATCCTTCTTCTTCTCCTCATCCCCCCCTCCCTTCCCCTCCCTCTCCTCATCTCTCTCTCTCTCTCTCTCTCTCCCCTCCACTCCCTCCCCCCCCTCTCATCTCCCCTTTCCTTCTCTCCGCTCCAGCTCCCCCCTCCCCCTCACTCCACTCCCTCTCTCTCTCTCCCTCTCTCTCTCTCTCTCTCTCTCTCTCTCTCTACCCTCTCCCTTCCTGCTTCCCTTCCCCTCTCTCTCCATCTTTGCTAGGGTGGTCATTTTCTCCGTTTCGCTTATTTGTTAATTTCCTCTCCCTCTCCAGCCCTCCCTCTATTCCCCTCTCTCTCCCATTCCCTCTCGATCACCTCTTCTCTCTCATCCTCTTTTCACCTCTCTCCCACCTCCTTCTCATCTCCCTCTCTCCATATCTGTCTGTCTCTGTCGCTTATTTTCTACCACCACTTTTCCTTATCTTACTGTCTTCTATTCAAATAGGGGCACGGAGAAACAAGGAGTCGGCAAAGGGCACATCAAACAATCAAACAGAATCAATGTGTAAATATTGCATGCGCTCCAGTTATTCCTCCTCTGCCCCCACAGTCAGGGTCCTCCTCCTCCTATTTTTCTCTCTCTCTCTCTCTCTCTCTCTCTCTCTCTCTCTCTCTTCTCTCTCTCTCTCTCTCTCTCTCTCTCTCTTATTTAATCATTTCTTTCCTTTTTGTAGGCAACAGTTTATCACTTGAACATTCTGATAGGTACATATACGATGACATATTTCACCATTGACTTTCGAGTTTTCTCAAATCGAGCTCTTTTTCATACATGAACTGAATGCGAATAGGAGTACCATATCGACATTTTCCAACGCACATCTTAGCTATAAGAATAAGGTGATTGATATATCTGATCATTTTTTGCGTATAGCCACTCTTTTCCGTAATTCCAAGTAAAGCTTCAGTTCTGGCTACCACCATGTGAACATTAAACTTCTGCAAAATAGTATTTTCTACACATGACCAAACAGGTTTGATTTTATAACAGTCAAAGAAGAAGTGCTCAACAAAATCCACTTCACCCTTGCAATAGGTACATTTATTATCAGTAGCTAGGCCCATTTTAAACAGCAGTATGTTTGTCGGATAAACATTATGTAGGATCTTCCAATGTAACTCTCTAAGTCTGCTTTCTGAGGTTGCTTTTATGGCTAAACTCCAATAATTTTCATCCAAAGTTATTCCGAATTTATTGTGCCAAAATGTTTCACAAGAGGGGGTACAGTATAGATCGTGAGTTAAGTGAATGCGAAACATCTTTGCTGTTCTCGGGGAGTTGTCATTGAAACTAACATATTCTTCCTTATGTTCATCAAAAACATAACCTGGATTGGCCCTTAGAAATGATGATACAGCCAGATAAACCGCCATATACTGCATGTAAAGTTCAGCGGAAGGCCCTAAGATTTCTTCGACCTCTCTTAATGTTAAGAGTAAGTTAGTTCGTAGTATATCGTGTATGTGCGTTATACCTTTTTTTCCCACTTCTTGAAATATATCACTTGACCCTGGTAAGTGATATTGCCATTATTCCAAAGGCATTCCATGCGATGGTTTTTTGAGGTATATATTTTGTTATTCAAAAGCCACGTTTTTAGTAGTTCCCGCCAAAAAGTTGAGGGAATGTCGTCCAAACCTTTAATTTTTTTTATCCCAACAGTTGAGTTTAAAAAAGAAAAATCTTTTCCAAAAGTTGAAAAATATGCCCTTGGAATCCAGGACCATTTGCATTCAGCTAAGGCCTCAGACAACCTGACAAGCCATTCACATTGAAATGACTGCTGCAACACCCTCATATCAGTCATATTTACCCCCCCCCCCCCCCCTTTGAGAAGTCGTTTATAACTACACGTCTTTTCACTTTTTCAAATGCTTTTCGATTGCAGTGTTTCTTTCTCCACAGAAATCGAAATAACGGTGTGTTCATTCCCGATAAGACTTTTTCTGGTAATGAAATTACTTTCATTATATATATTAATTGTGATACTAAAAAGCTTTTTATGATACAGATTTTGCCCAAATTACTTAAATTGCGATTTTCCCAAACAAAAATAGTTCGTTTAATTATGCTTATTCTTTCTGTCCAGTTCTTCTCAATCTCTGAAGCAGGGCAGAGATTGGAAAAGTATATACCTAAAATTTTGATATCTTTAGCCCATCGCAAACCAAATCCTTCCGTTTTGTTGTCCTTATACTGCCCAAGCCACATGGCTTCTGACTTTGTTCTGTTAATAGATAGACCAGACAATAGTTTAAAAGCATCCTATATTTTAAGTGCTGTTACTATATCGTTTTTGTCTTTCAGAAGTAAAGTCACGTCGTCCGCGTATAATAAGGTTTTCACAATTCTTCTAATATGTTCAGTACCAGACAAATCATCAATGTCAATACCTTTTATACCCTTATCATGTCGAAGTCTTACTTACTTACTTACTTAATCCTCTTCATCCCGCGACCCGAAGTCTAATAGCAAGTAATAGCAAGTAATTCTATGGCTATGACAAAGGCAAGGGGAGAAAAAGGACACCCCTGTCGGATGTCACACTTTACATCAAAATCTTCTGATATCCAGCCATTATATCCAACTCTACTTCGGGTGTTAGCCATTAAAACACCTACCCACTTGACAAACTGAGCCCCGAAGCCGAATCGTTTAAAAACAGTTATCATGAATTTCTTGGAAATGCTGTCAAAGGCTTTTGTAAAATCTAAAGCTAGTAATATCCCTGGTTTATTCTTTATCCTCAAGTATTCTATTATATCATCAATAAGTCTGAGGTTATATGCAATACTACGGCCTTTAATATAGCCTACTTGGTCCTCATTGACTATTAGCGGGATGACGTTATTAATTCGATGTGCAAGGCACTTGGCTAATGTCTTGTAGTCCGTGTTGGTAAGAGAAATTGGCCTCCAATTTGAGAGCTTGCTTTTTGAAAGATCTTTCCCTTTATGAATAAGCGTAATAAGGGCGGTTGATTGGCTAAAAGTCAATGCACCTTTTTCAAAGAAGTATTAAATGCATTCAACTTCCCCCAAATACCTTCATAAATTCTGTGGTTAATCCATCTAGCCCTGGAGAAGAACCATTTTTCATGCTCTTCAACGCACTTGCTAGTTCTTCACAAGTGATTTTACCCTCACAACTTGCTATCTGTTCATCATTCAGGCGAGGTACATCACAGCCATTTAAAAATAACTCAACTTCCTCTTCAACAGTTTCACTGTTATTCTTATGACTATATAACTGTTTAAAATACTCTTTCTGGGCATTAAGAATTTGAAACTGGTCGGTGACTACCTGACCATTCTCAAGTTCTAGTTTTGGCATAACTTTAGCATTAGCTCTAGATTTTTCGAGATTTAAGAAGAACTGTGTGTTATCACTGATAGGAGGAGGGGGGAGGGGGTGGGAGAGTTCGTCACTGTGTCATCAATGATGGTCCCCAATCATTGTGTGTTATCACTGATGGGAGGAGGAGAGGCGTGGGGGTGGGGGGGTGGGGGGGGGAACTTCGTCACTGTGTCATCAATGATGGTCCCCAATCACTGTGTGTTATCACTGATGGGAGGAGGAGGAGGGGGGGGGGGGGGGGCTTCGTCACCGTGTCATTAATGATGGTCCCCAATCACTGTGTGTTATCACTGGAAGGGGAGGGGGGGGGGGGACCTTCGTCACTGTGTCATCAATGATGGTGCCCAATCACTATGTGTTATCATTGATGGGAGTAGGAGGAGGGGGGGGGGAGACTTCGTCACTGTGTCATCAATGATTGTCCCCAGTCACTCTGTATTATCACTGATGGGAGGAGCAGGGGGGGGGGGGGGGAACTTCGTCACTGTGTCATCAATGATTGTCCCCAATCACTGTGTGTTATCACTGATGGGAGGAGGAGTGGGTGGGGGGTGGGGGTGGAACTTCGTCACTGTGTCATCAATGATGGTCCCCAGTCGCTGTGTGTTATCACTGATGGGAGGAGGGGGGGGGGACTTCGTCACTGTGTCATCAATGATGGTCCCTAATCACTGTGTGTTATCACTGATGGGAGGAGGAGGGGTGGGGAACTTCGTCACTGTGTCATCAATGATGGTCCCTAATCACTGTGTGTTATCACTGATGGGAGGAGGAGGGGGAGGGGGGGGAACTTCGTCACTGTGTCATCAATGATGGTCCCCAATCACTGTGTGTTATCACTGATGGGAGGAAGGGGGAGGGGACTTCGTCACTGTGTCATCAATAATGGTCCCTAATCACTCTCTGTTATCACTCATGGGAGGGGGAGGGGGGGGACTTCGTCACTGTGTCATCAATGATGGTCCCCAATCACTGTGTGTTGTCACTGATGGGAGGAGGAGGGGGAGGGGGGGGACTTCGTCACTGTGTCATCAATGATGGTCCCCAATCACTGTGTGTTATCACTGATGGGAGGAGGAGGGGGGTCGACTTCGTCACTGTGTCATCAGTGATGGTCCCCAATCACTCTGTGTTATCACTGATGGGAGAAGGAGGAGGGGGGGGGGGGATTTCGTCACTGTGTCATCAATGATGGTCCCCAGTCACTGTGTGTCATCACTGATGGGAGAAGGAAGGTGGGGGGGGGGGACTTCGTCACTGTGTCATCAATGATGGTCCCCAACCACTTTGTGTTATCACTGATGGGAGCAGGAGGGGGGGGGGGGAGGAGAACTTCGTTTACTGTGTCATCAGTGATGGTCCCCAATCACTGTGTGTTATCACTGATGGGAGGAGGAGGGGGGGGGGAACTTCGTCACTGTGTCATCAATGATGGTCCCCAATCACTGTGTGTTATCACTGATGGGAGGAGGGGGGGGGGGGGGACTTCTTCACTGTGTCATCAATGATAGTCCCCAATCTCTGTGTGTTATCACTGATGTGAAGATGTAGGGGTGGGGGTGGGGGGTGGGGGGTGGACGGGAATTTCGTCACGTTGGTCCCCAGTCACTCTGTGTTATCACTGATGGGAGGAGGAGGGGGGGGGGGGGACTTCGTCACTGTGTCATCAATGATTGTCCCCAATCACTGTGTGTTATTACTGATGGGAGGAGGGAGGGGGGGGGGAACTTCGTCACTGTGTCATCAGTGATATTCCCCAATCACTGTGTGTTATTACTGATGGGAGGAGGAGGGGGGGGGACTTCGTCACTGTGTCATCAATGATTGTCCCCAATCACTGTGTGTTATTACTGATGGGAGGAGGAGGGGGGGGGGGGAACTTCGTCACTGTGTCATCAGTGATAGTCCCCAATCACTGTGTGTTATCACTGATGGGAGGAGGGGGGGGGGAACTTCGTCACTGTGTCATCAGTGATGGTCCCCAATCACTGTGTATCACTGATGGAGGAGGAGGGGGCGGGGGGGGGGGGGGACCTTCGTCACTGTGTCATCAATGATGGTCCCCTATCACTGTGTGTTATCACTGATGGGAGAGGTGGGGGGGGGGGTGAAGCTTCTTCACTGTGTCATTATTAACGAACCACAGTCATTGTATGCTATCAATGATGAGGGCGGAGGAGGAGGGGTGTGTGGACGATCTCTGTGTCATCAATGATGATCCCCAGTCACTGTGTCTTACCAATAATGGGAGGAGGGTGAGTGCACGGTCACTGTGTCATCAATGATGATCCCCAGTCACTGTGTCTATCAATGATGGGGCGAGGGGGGAGTGCACGGTCACTGTGTCTATCAATGATGGGGGAAGGGGGGAGTGCACGGTCACTGTGTCTACCAATGATGGGGAAGGGGGGAGTGCACGGTCACTGTGTCTATCAATGATGGGGGAAGGGAGGCATTGCACGGTCAATGTGTCATCAGTGATGGGGGAGGGGGGAGTGCACGGTCACTGTGTCATCAATGATGGTCCCCATTCACTATGTCTATCAATGATGGGGGAGGGGGGAGTGCACGGTCACTGTGTCACCAATGATGGGGGGAGGGGAGGTGCACGGTCACTGTGTCTATCAATGATGGGGAAGGGAGGCAGTGCACGGTCACTGTGTCTATCAATGATGGGGTGTGCACGGTCACTGTGTCATCAATGGTGGGGGAAGGGAGGCAGTGCACGGTCACTGTGTCTATCATTGATGGTCCCCAGTCACTGTGTCTATCAATGATGGGGGAAGGGGGAAGTGCACGGTCACTGTCTATCAATGATGGGGGGAGGGGGGAAGCACGGTCACTGTGTCTATCAATGATGGGGGAGGTAGGGGAAGGGAGGCAGTGCACGGTCACTGTGTCATCATTGTTGGTTCCCAGTCACTGTGTCTATCAATGATGGGGGGGGGGGGGGGAGGGGGGAGTGCACGGTCACTGTGTCATCAATTATGGTCCCCAGTCAATGTGTCTATCAATGATTGGGGAAGGGTGGCAGTGCACAGTCACTGTGTCATCAATGATGATCCGCAGTCTATCAATGATGGGGGGACGGGGAGTGCACGGTCACTGTGTCTATCAATGATGGGGGGAAGGTGGAGTGCACGGTCACTGTGTCATCAATGATGATCCGCAGTCACTGTGTCTATCAATGATGGGGGTAGGGGGAGTGCACGGTCACTGTGTCTATCAATGATTGGGGAAGGGAGGCAGTGCACGGTCACTGTGTCATCAATGATGATCCGCAGTCACTGTGTCTATCAATGATGGGGGAAGGTGGAGTGCACGGTCACTGTGTCTATCAATGATGGGGGGAAGGTGGAGTGCACGGTCACTGTGTCTATCAATGATGGGGGAAGGGGGGGTGCACGGTCACTGTGTCTATCAATGATGGGGGAAGGGGAGTGCACTGTCACTGTGTCTATCAATGATGCGGGAAGGGGGAAGTGCACGGTCACTGTGTCTATCAATGATGGGGAAGGGAGGCAGCGCACGGTCACTGTGTCTATCAATGATGGGGGAGGGCGGAGTGCACGGTCACTGTGTCTATCAATGATGGGGGAAGGGGGAGTGCACGGTCACTGTGTCTTTCAATGATAGGGGGAGGGGGAGTGCACGGTCACTGTGTCTATCAATGATAGGGGGGTAGGGGGGAGTGCACGGTCACTGTGTCTATCAATGATGCGGGAAGGCGAGTGCACGGTCACTGTGTCTATCAAAGATGGGGGAAGGGAGGCAGTGCACGGTGACTGTGTTTATCAATGATGGGGGGAGGGGGAGAGTACACGGTCACTGTGTCTATCAATGATGGGGGAAGGGGGGAGTGCACGGTCACTGTGTCTATCAATGATGGGGGAAGGGGGGAGGTGCACGGTCACTGTGTCTATCAATGATGGGGGAAGGGAGGCAGTGCACGGTCACTGTGTCTATCAATGATGGGGGAAGGGCGGAGTGCACGGTCACTGTGTCTATCAATGATGGGGGAGGGGGAGTGCACGGTCACTGTGTCATTAATGATAGGGGGAGGGGGGAGTGCACGGTCACTGTGTCTATCAGTGATGGGGCGAGGGGGGAGTGCACGGTCACTGTGTCTATCAATGATGGGAGAAGGGGGGAGTGCATGGTCACTGTGTCTATCAATGATAGGGGGAGCGGGAGTGCACGGTCACTGTGTCTATCAATGATGGGGGAAAGGGGGAGTGCACTGTCACTGTGTCTATCAATGATTGGGGGGAAGGGGGAGTGCATGGTCACTGTGTCTATTAATGATGGAGGGAAGGGGAGTGCACGGTCACTGTGTCTATCAATGATGGGGGGAGGGGGGAAATGGGGGAGGGCACGGTCACTGTGTCTATCAATGATGGGGAGAGGGGGGAGTGTACGGTCACTGTGTCTTACCAATGATGGGGGGAGGGGGGGAGTGCACGGTCACTGTGTCTATCAATGAAGGGGGAGGGGGGGAGTGCATAGTCACTGTGTCTATCAATGAGGGGGAGAGGGGGGAAGGGGGAGTGCACGGTCACTGTGTCTATCAATAATGGAGGAGGGGGAAGCGGGAGTGCACGGTCACTGTGTCTATCAATGATGGAGGGGAAGGGGGAGTGCACGGTCACTGTGTCTATCAATGATGGGGGGAGGGGGAAGGAGGAGTGCACGTCACTTGTCTATCAATAATGAGGGGAGGGGGGAGTGTACGGTCACTGTGTCTATGAATGACGGGGGGATGGGGAAGGGGAAGTGCACGGTCACTGTGTCTATCAATGATGGGGGAGGGGGAGAGGGGAGTGTACGGTCACTGTGTCTAACAATGATGTGGGGAGGGGGAGGGGAGTGCACTGTCACTGTGTCTATCAATGATGGGGAGAGGGGCAAAGGGGAAGTGGGGGGTAGGGGGAGTTACGGTCACTGGGTCTGTCAATGACGGGGTGAGAGGCGGGAGGGGGAGTGCACAGTCACTGTGTCTATCAATGATGGGGGGAGGGGGAAGGGGGAGTGCACTGACACTGTGTCTATCAATGATGGAGGGAGGGGGGAAGGAGGAGTGCACGGTCACTGTGTCTATCAATTATGGGGAGGGAGGGGGAGTGCACGGTCACTGTGTCTATCAAGATGGGGTGATATGGGGGGGAGGGGGAGTGCACGGTCACTGTGTCTATCAATGATGGGGGAGGGGGGAGTGCACGGTCACTGTGTCTATCAATGAAGGGGGGAGGGGGGGAAGGGGGAGTGCACGGTCACTGTGTCTATCAATGATGGGGGAGGGGGGGGGAGTGCACGGTCACTGTGTCTATCAATGATGGGGGAGGGGAAGGGGGAGTGCACGGTCACTGTGTCTATCAATGATGGGGGAGGGGGAAGGGGGAGTGCACGGTCACTGTGTCTATCAATGATGAGGGGAAGGGGGATGCACGGTCACTGTGTCTATCAATGATGGGAGGGGGGGGGAAGGGGAGTGCACGGTCACTGTGTCTATCAATGATGGGGGAGGGGGGGAGTGCACGGTCACTGTGTCTATCAATGATGGGGGAGGGGGAGGGGAGTGCACTGTCACTGTGTCTATCAATGATGGGGGGAGGGGGAGTGCAGGTCACTGTGTCTATCATGATGGGGGGGAAGGGGGAGTGCACGGTCACTGTGTCTATCAATGACTGGGGTGAGAGGGGGAGGGGAGTGCACGTCACTGTGTCTATCAATGATGGGGAGGGGGGAAGGGGGAGTGCACGGTCACTGTGTCTATCAATGATGCGAGGAGGGGGAGGAGGGAGTGCACGGTCACTGTGTCTATCAATGATGGGGGGAGAGGGGGGAGTGCACGGTCACTGTGTCTATCAATGATGGGGGGAGAGGAGGAGTGTCACGTCACTGTGTCTATCAATGATGGGGGGAAGGGGGAGTGCACGGTCACTGTGTCTATCAATGATGGGGGGAGGGGGAGTGACGGTCACTGTGTCTATCAATGATGGGGGAGGGGGGAGGGGGAGTGCACGGTCACTGTGTCTATCAATGATGGGGGGGAAGGGGAGTGCACGGTCACTGTGTCTATCAATGATGGGGGAGGGGGAGTGCACGGTCACTGTGCTTATCAATGATGGATGGGGGAAGGGGAGTGCACGGTCACTGTGTCTATCAATGATGGAGGGGGAAAGGGGAGTGCACGGTCACTGTGTCTATCAATGATGGAGGGGGAACGGGGAGTGCACGGTCACTGTGTCTATCAATGATGGAGGGGGGAAATGGGAGTGCACGGTCACTGTGTCATCAGTAATGATCCCACAGTCACTGTGTCTATCAATGATGGGGGGTAGGGGGGAGTGCACGGTCACTGTGTCATCAATGATGGTCGCCAGTCACTGTATCTTATCAATGGTGGGGGATGGGGGGCGGTTAGCTTCACCATGTCATCAATGAAGGGCCACAATCATTGTATGCTATCAATCGGAGGAAAGCACAGACACTGTCTTTAAGCAATGACAGGGTGTCACTGTCATTATTTGTCATCAGTGACGGGGAAAGAAGGAGGGGGAGGGGGGAAGGAGGGGGGGGGGGGCACAGTCACTGGTTGTCAAGGGAGTGAAATCTATCATAAAGAACTTGAAGCACTGTAGACGAAAAGAATTTCGAGCGTGGTGGAGAAAGGGATAATTGACTGATCAGCAATAGCGCGCTCACCTAGAACAGCTATTCGAACTGTGGGAAGGAGGTGGAGGTTGTCAGTTAACTAACTGTCAGGTGATAGCAGGCATCTGAAGCGGGGAGAATCCCTCTCGAGTTCGAACCTTCCTGATAGCGAAAGGGAGACTAAGTTATTCCCTAGGACCTCGATTACTTATGTGGATGCTCTCCCTTTTATTTTCTCCCGCATGCCCAATAAATGAGTGGCGGCATCTGGTTCTCATTCCAGCACCACTTGTTCTCTGCATCCACTGCCGTCAGACTCTAGAGGCCCATTGGCAGCAGGTGACTCTGGTCAGTGGCCCTCTCCCATCGAGTCCTCAGGGTTTGAGTCGTCTGGCCAGACACAGCAGGTGAACTCTGCCTTTCCCCTGCACTAAAGGCATGAGCCAAGCCGTGCCAGACCTCTGCCCC
Organism: Conus canariensis; assembly: GCA_033310375.1. Taxonomy (NCBI): domain Eukaryota; kingdom Metazoa; phylum Mollusca; class Gastropoda; order Neogastropoda; family Conidae; genus Conus; species Conus canariensis. The sequence continues at coordinate 58,773,815 of CM065730.1, forward strand.
CTGCAGACCTGTTTGTGACAGTCACCGGTCCTCTGGGTCCAGCTCCAGTGCCTCGTATCAGCCGCCATGACGACAGCCCATAGCCACATCGTGACAATATGCCGGCCTAGTCTTTTCACAGTGACAGTCGATGGCCATTTAGCCTACAGACAGAATTTTTGTCTTGTCAGTTTGTTTTTATAATGACAGCTATGGCCATTTAGCCCACAGATAGAATTTTTGTTCTTGTCAGTTTGTTTTTATAATGACAGCTATGGCCATTTAGCCCACAGATAGAATTTTTGTCTTGTCAGTTTGTTTTTATAATGACAGCTATGTCCATTTAGCTTACAGGTGGAATTTTTTCTTGTCAGTTTGCTTTTATAGTGACATCTATGGCCATTTAGCCTGCAGACAGAATTTTTGTCTTGTCAGTTTACTTTTATAATGACAGCTATGGCCATTTAGTCTGCAGACAGAATTTCCGGCTTTTTAGTTTGTTTTTGATAATACCAGCTACCGTGGCAAAGTGGTTAATGTCGCAGACTCCCGGTTGGGAGGTCGTGGGTTCAATTTCCTTCAGTGATTGTGGGATTTTTCTGCCTCGACCGGCTCCTACGCAGAGTTGAGTTTGCAACGGGCCTAGCTGGGAAGACTGGGACCACACAGTCGAGTTTCATCCACTTAATAGATACGTCTCTGGGAATGTTGCTCAAATTTCCTTACCAACACTGTAGGTTTCAAAATGGAGTGACTGACGGCGGAGAACGAAGCAAAATTTAGAAAGAGAGGGTGTTAGTTACCGCCAATGACATTGACAAACAAAGCACATGACAAGACACGATGCATTTCAACCACTTGGGTCTTCTTCAGGCGAAAAAATAAATCACATTTAACATTTAAGACAGTACAAACAAAGAACGAAAATGACTCATCTGTTGTTAGTCCATGTGGTGGGGAGAATAGCCGCTAGGCGGAAATGACAAGGGGGATTATGGGAGAGGAAAAGGAGGGGGGGGGGTTCGTGGGGGGAGGGGGGGTTGTGTGATACGATAGGGTTGTGTGTCTAGTTTAGTGGGGTGGTGTGATATCTTTGTGACGGTTGTGATAATGGTGGATTGATAATAATGGTAAGGGGGGGGGGGGGCAAACTGGGAAAAAAAAAATTAAATCATATATAGAAGGGGTAAATAAGTACATGAACAGAAGAAACTTAAAAAAAATAAATAAAAATAAAATAAATAAATAAATAAATAAATAAATAAATAAATAAATAAATAAATAAATAAATAAAAAAGTTTAGGTGAATAAAATAAATGATTTCGCTGGGTGATGAAAGAGGTGGTGGTAGTTATGTGTGGGTAGTTGTGAAAGGTGTGTGGGTAATGTTAATGAGGGAGGGAAGGGGATGGAAGATAAATGGGTGATAAGGTATGATTGGGAGGGGGGGGGTGAGAGAGAAAAAAAAAAAGGGAGGAGGGTAATGTGTGTGTGGGGGGGGGGGGAGGAAGGGGGGCAAGAGAAGGAGAGCTCATATCTCTTCATCCACTATGGGGTGGGGGGTGGGGGTGGGGGTGGGAGGTTGGGAGGTTCATATTAATTGTGTTGTTTAAAAAAGTAAACAATGCTGTGGGATGATGTTCATTGTAACAGGTGAAATAATGTGTTGGCATCAATATGCTGCTGTTTGTTGAGAGAAGATAGCAGTGATCAATGAAAAACAGGGTATCATGTGTTGCACACACACACACACACACACACACACACACACACACACACACACACACACACACACACACACACACAAAAAGGGGGCGGGGGGGGGGGGAACACATGTAAACAATGTTCTAGGTGAGTTAAGATCGTGTGATCATAGTGAGACTAACTGTGGAAAATTTTTTACACACACACACACACACACACACACACACACACACACACACACACACACACACACACACAAAGAGGGGTAAAAATTATTATCATTAATCAGTCACTGATGGGTGATGATCATATGAGATCAACGGTAGTGTAGGAAGAGATTCTTCTCCGTTCCCTTAGGCAGGAATGGTGGAGGTACTGGCAAGGGCTTCTGTATGGTGAAGGCCCTCCAGTGGTCAATAAGGTTTTGCATTCATCAGTGTGTTGGCAGGCCAGGATTCCTCTTTTGGTGTTGTTGGGACTGTTCCACCGTCATTGGGGCTGCATGGATTAATTGCAGACCCGCCAGGGTGGAGTATTGCAGAGATGTTATGTCATAGTCTGGAGTGCCCGGTTCTCAGTATCACAATGATGGTCTTCTTCGTTTACTTAGGTCGGAATCCTGGAGGTAGTGACGGAGGCTGCTGTATGGTGAAGACCCTCCAGTGGTCAGTATGGTTTTGCACTCATTGGTGAGTTGGCAGGCCAGGTTTCCACTTTGGGCCAAGCTGGGAATGCTCCGCTGTCTCTGGGGCTGCACTGCATTGATGGTTTGAAAGACTCACAGGTGTGGAGTATAGTGGACCTGTCATGTTGAGGTCAGGGGAGCCTTATCCTCAGTCCAACAATGTTCACTTGGTCTGATTTGGGCGTCCGGTAGTATGCATCCCTCTTGTTGAAGTCTGGGTGCTGCTCAAGTCATCTTCCTATTTGTCTCCTTGGAAATATTTTAGATTTATTCCAAGGAGACTACCTTTTACAGTTGGGGCTGCTGTCCTTCCTTTGTCAGTTGGTCAGCTTCTTCATTTCCATATAGTGCAGTGTGAAGGTATTCACTGGATGGGAGTATTTTCAGTGACTGATAATGGTAATAATTTTAAATCAGTAGTACCAAGGTGGTGACCATTGTTATACAAGTGGAAAAATGCAGTGGTGATGGTGCAATGGTGCAAGGTGGGGGGGGCATAGGAAAATACCAATGACCTGTGGGTGATGCTCACTGGCATGGGTGAGATCAATGGTACTGTAGGATGATAGTCACTGAGGTAAGTGGAATAATAAGGTGGCATTGGTATAATATTGCAGGTTGAGAAAGTGGGTGGAGGGGGGTTGGGGTAGATGACTGGTGGGTGATGGTCATGTTTCATTGGAGATACTGTAGGATGATGATAATTGTTGGTATAAGTGGGATGATGTTGTGGCATGGTGTAAAGTGTCGGTGGGGGAATGGGGCAGGTGTTTAAAGATGGGTGGAAGATGATGATGGTAAAGGTGTAGGTATGGTCATAGTGGTGTAGGATGATGGTCATTTTTGTAAAAGGAGTAGGAGAGTGCATTAGTAAGTGTGATAATGCCAGTGGTGGAGTAAAGGAAATGATTATAAAGACTGATGGATGTTGATAGCTGTGATGAGATCTACAGTACTGTAGGGGGGTGGCAGTCGTTATAAGTGAAATAATGTCATGGCATTGATGTAGTAATGCCAGTTGGGAAAAAAAAAAAAAGGGATGAAGAATAATGGATAATTGGTCATTGTCTTGAGTGGGGTAAACAGTGCTATAGGTCAAGACAATGACCAATTATCCATTATTCTTCATCCCTTTTTTTTTTTTCCAACTGGCATTACTACATCAATGCCATGACATTATTTCACTTATAACGACTGCCACCCCCCTACAGTACTGTAGATCTCATCACAGCTATCAACATCCATCAGTCTTTATAATCATTTCCTTTACTCCACCACTGGCATTATCACACTTACTAATGCACTCTCCTACTCCTTTTACAAAAATGACCATCATCCTACACCACAATGACCATATCTACACCTTTACCATCATCATCTTCCACCCATCTTTAAACACCTGCCCCATTCCCCCACCGACACTTTACACCATGCCACAACATCATCCCACTTATACCAACAATTATCATCATCCTACAGTATCTCCAATGAAACATGACCATCACCCACCAGTCATCTACCCCAACCCCCCTCCACCCACTTTCTCAACCTGCAATATTATACCAATGCCACCTTATTATTCCACTTACCTCAGTGACTATCATCCTACAGTACCATTGATCTCACCCATGCCAGTGAGCATCACCCACAGGTCATTGGTATTTTCCTATGCCCCCCCCCCCACCTTGCACCATTGCACCATCACCACTGCATTTTTCCACTTGTATAACAATGGTCACCACCTTGGTACTACTGATTTAAAATTATTACCATTATCAGTCACTGAAAATACTCCCATCCAGTGAATACCTTCACACTGCACTATATGGAAATGAAGAAGCTGACCAACTGACAAAGGAAGGACAGCAGCCCCAACTGTAAAAGGTAGTCTCCTTGGAATAAATCTAAAATATTTCCAAGGAGACAAATAGGAAGATGACTTGAGCAGCACCCAGACTTCAACAAGAGGGATGCATACTACCGGACGCCCAAATCAGACCAAGTGAACATTGTTGGACTGAGGATAAGGCTCCCCTGACCTCAACATGACAGGTCCACTATACTCCACACCTGTGAGTCTTTCAAACCATCAATGCAGTGCAGCCCCAGAGACAGCGGAGCATTCCCAGCTTGGCCCAAAGTGGAAACCTGGCCTGCCAACTCACCAATGAGTGCAAAACCATACTGACCACTGGAGGGTCTTCACCATACAGCAGCCTCCGTCACTACCTCCAGGATTCCGACCTAAGTAAACGAAGAAGACCATCATTGTGATACTGAGAACCGGGCACTCCAGACTATGACATAACATCTCTGCAATACTCCACCCTGGCGGGTCTGCAATTAATCCATGCAGCCCCAATGACGGTGGAACAGTCCCAACAACACCAAAAGAAGAATCCTGGCCTGCCAACACACTGATGAATGCAAAACCTTATTGACCACTGGAGGGCCTTCACCATACAGAAGCCTTGCCAGTACCTCCACCATTCCTGCCTAAGGGAACGGAGAAGAATCTCTTCCTACACTACCGTTGATCTCATATGATCATCACCCATCAGTGACTGATTAATGATAATAATTTTTACCCCTCTTTGTGTGTGTGTGTGTGTTGTGTGTGTGTGTGTGTTGTGTGTGTGTGTGTGTGTTGTTGTGTGTGTGTGTGTTAAAAAAATTTCCACAGTTAGTCTCACTATGATCACACGATCTTAACTCACCTAGAACATTGTTTACATGTGTTCCCCCCCCCCGCCCCCTTTGTGTGTGTGTGTGTGTGTGTGTGTGTGTGTGTGTGTGTGTGTGTGTGTGTGTGTGTGTGTGTGTGTGTGTGTGTGTGTGCAACACATGATACCCTGTTTTTCATTGATCACTGCTATCTTCTCTCAACAAACAGCAGCATATTGATGCCAACACATTATTTCACCTGTTACAATGAACATCATCCCACAGCATTGTTTACTTTTTTAAACAACACAATTAATATGAACCTCCCAACCTCCCACCCCCACCCCCACCCCCCACCCCATAGTGGATGAAGAGATATGAGCTCTCCTTCTCTTGCCCCCCTTCCTCCCCCCCCCCCCACACAACACATTACCCTCCTCCCTTTTTTTTTTTTTCTCTCTCACCCCCCCCCCCCCCGCCCCTCCCAATCATACCTTATCACCCATTTATCTTCCATCCCCTTCCCTCCCTCATTAACATTACCCACACACCTTTCACAACTACCCACACATAACTACCACCACCTCTTTCATCACCCAGCGAAATCATTTATTTTATTCACCTAAACTTTTTTTATTTATTTATTTATTTATTTATTTATTTATTTTATTTTTATTTATTTTTTTTTAAAAGTTTCTTCTGTTCATGTACTTATTTACCCCTTCTATATATAATTTAATTTTTTTTTTTCCCAGTTTGCCCCCCCCCCCCCCCCCTTACCATTATTATCAATCCACCATTATCACAACCGTCACAAAGATATCACACCACCCCACTAAACTAGACACACAACCCTATCGTATCACACAACCCCCCCTCCCCCCACGAACCCCCCCCCTCCTTTTCCTCTCCCATAATCCCCCTTGTCATTTCCGCCTAGCGGCTATTCTCCCCACCACATGGACTAACAACAGATGAGTCATTTTCGTTCTTTGTTTGTACTGTCTTAAATGTTAAATGTGATTTATTTTTTCGCCTGAAGAAGACCCAAGTGGTTGAAATGCATCGTGTCTTGTCATGTGCTTTGTTTGTCAATGTCATTGGCGGTAACTAACACCCTCTCTTTCTAAAAACACTGTAGGTGTCTGTATCTCTCGGGCCTGGTTGACGCCGGGATACATTTTGAAAGGAAGCATAGAATACAGCCCTGTCATGCCGTCTCAGACCGGAATGGAAATCCGTAGCATCATCTTCAACATCCTCACTCTCACCGATCAGCATAAAAAAGTCTACAATTCTGTGGCCCTTCATGCCCTGGTGACCTCAGTTTCGATGTCCTATCCTCGTCTGTGGCCTTGGTTTGATTCCAACGGGGTCATCGGTATCGGCGAGTCCATGGGGGCTGTCGCTGGACGGACGTAGTGGCGCCCCTGGTGGGAGAGCTCACTCACGCCGGCTCCACGACTAATCGATTATTGTCGTCAGTAGGGGACTTAGTAGGTGTTGTCCTGTGTATGTCGGATCAGAACAGGCGCTGCTGAACACCACCGAAGTGACTCGGCAGCAGTGCAGTGTCTCCTCCGGTGGGTTGCCTCTTAACATTGGTTGCCACCTGTGGATCGCTGGTGCCGGCGCTGTGGCGGGACTGACCGGGCTGTGGCTGTGGATGGGGTGTCAGAATGAGCGGCGTTGGTGCACTACCACTGGGGTGGCACAGAATATTGGACAGCATTTAGCCTACAGACAGAATTTCCAGCTTGTTAGTTACTTTTTAATAATGACAGTCGATGACCATTTAGCCTACAGACATCGACAGAATTTGCGGCTTTTTAGTTTGTTTTTATAATGACAGCCGATGACCATTTAGTGACAGAATGTCTGCCTTGTTTGTTTTTGTAACAACCTAGAATCATAGAGTGACGGCATGTATGTCTTGTTGCTTTGTTTGTTTGTTCTAGTGACACTCGGTAACCATTTAGTAAGAGAATGTCTGCTTTTTTAGTTTGTTTCAAGGACAGACACTTCAGAAGGAAAACGAAGCCCAGAACCATCACAGGTGATCAATTTGAAGACACCAAAGAGGGACTCTGCAAAATCCGTTTGAAAGAATATTGGTACGATGAAAACGCTCCAGCCCAAAAGCCACACAAATTGAAATTTTACAAATAGACCTTTTATGAACCTCCTAAAGGACGAGACGAAGCCCTGGATGCCTCTTGTTCTTTGCTCCTCTCCAAAGTAAAGGCCTGCATACCCGCTACCCTGCACACCAGAATTTGGACAAGAAAAACCGAACAGGTCTGCAGGAATTGAAAAATCTGGTCACCAAAAGACAGACCCGAATGTCACTAGGGAACAAAGGTGGAGGGGGAGTCATTCAGGATTTTGTAAATACAAGAGGGAAGCGCTGAGGCAGCTGAACAACGGTGATCATTACGAGCGACAGAGGAAAGACCCCACTGTGGAAATATCCAAGAAATCCAATGAAATTATGCGAAAGCTCCAAGACGATGGTGTTATTGATAGGAAAACATATGAGTGGGGACTGACAGACCTCAGCAACATAAGAACAGGGGTATTCTGTCACCTCCCCAAAATACACAAAGATTAGAAAAACCCTCCAGAACGACCCATCGTGTCAGGAGTGGGTGGTCCCATGGAACGGCTTTCAAGGCTGGTGGATCACTGGCTACAACCTGTAGTGCAACAACTACCATCTTACTTGAAGGACACAACCCTTCTCCGTCAGACTATAAGAGAATGGAACAATTCCATGTGCCATTAAATGGTGTAACATTCGTTGTAACTTGATGTTGTGGGTCTGTACCTCATGAGGAAGTGTCCACATCCCTTAGAGAGATCCTGGAAGACCCTAGATACTAGATGGACAATATCCCCCAAAATTCCACTTTTGACACAAATTGTAGAACATATTTTACAAAGCAACTTCTTTGAATTCGACGAAGAGCTGTTCAAACAAATTCATGGCACTGCAATGGGCACCCCAATGACCCCGACCATGGCCAATATTTTCGTGGGACATCTTGAGAGACGTCTCCTGTCCAAATCTCCCTAGTGTGTAAGAAACAACTGTTGGCGCAGATTCATTGATGACATTCTGATGCTCTGGGAACACGGTAAGGAGAACCTTAACAATTCCTATGCTGGCTGAATGCTAAACATTATACCATCAAAATCACGAGTCATTATGGGAGAACCAGTGTCCCTTACTTTGATGTGAAGATGAGCTTAAAACATGGACAGATCATCACAGATGCAAACATGTACCTGCCGTTCCACTCCTGCCATTCTCGCACTTCACGAGAGGAATCCCCTATAGACAGTGCCTGCGTACACGAAGGATTTGTTCAGAGGAGGAAACTTTTCATCAACGATGCAGTCACCTCGAAAGGAAGCTGCAGAGGCGAAGATATCCAGAGAAACTGGTACAGGATGCCATCACAAAAGTCACAGCTCTTCCGAGAGAACTAACTCTCCAATACAGTCAAGAAAAATAGCGAGAGAGTTCCCTTCATAACCCATAACCCCTCTCATCCAGACACAGGAGGATGGCTCAAAGACATGATGCCCAATCTTCACAGAAGCCATAGAATGCAGAAAGCAATGCCACAGCTACCAATGGTGGGGGGAAGAAACTGTAGTAATCTCAGGAAAATTATGATGCCATCCAAGCTACCACAAGTCAGCACTCAAAAACAAAGTGACAGATCACCAGGAGTTTACAATTGTACCGCCAGCAGATGTGTTCTTTGCCAGAAACATCTTCAAGAGACATCCACGTTCACCAGTGTTAGAACAGGCCAGACGTTTCACATGAGAGACACATATGGGCTGCAAAAGCTCCAACCTAATTTACTTAGTGGATTGTGCTAGATGTAAAGGTGTTCAATATATCGGAGAAACAAGCCATTCTATCCAGGCGGTTTCATGGACACAATTCGTATATTAGAAAAAACAGACAACAAAAGTCATAACATTAGGACCCAAATACAGTGTGCTGGTAGGACGGAAATAACATACAGTGAAACTTTAGTAGCCAGACATTTCCAGAGCAGTGGGCATAGTGAGGATGATCTCCGTGTCACTCCAGCTGAACTGATGCGAACATTTGACACGAGACAGAGAGGAAGACGTGAAAGGTACTAGCGGCATGAGATCGGAACAAACTACCCCAATGGCCTCATGTCTGAGACCAGCTGAATGTAGAGTACCACACTTCCTATTCACATGCAGCAGACACACACGCGCGCGCGCGCACGCACACACACACTCACGCGCGCGCGCACACACACACACACACACACACACACTCTCTCTCTCTCTCTCTCTCTCTCGGTCACTCATTAAGTCCACACACACACACACACACACACACACACACACACACACACACACACACACACACACACACACACATGCATGCACGCACACACGGAAGTATCCACTTATAAACGCAAGTATAAACATACAGAAAGGGACGGGGAGGGATGGTGTGGTGGGTTTGAGAGTTAATAGTGAGAGAGGATCATTAAGGAAGAGAGAAATAAAACAATTGAAGTTCCAGTTCAATGTAATGTGAATGTATACAGCAGTACCATTTGTATGTTACAATCATGAAATGTATTTGTGCATCATCTTATTGAAAGCAAAAGATGCACTGGAAAATGATGGAGGAAGGGGAGGGGTTATTGTCGGGCATCTTTAGTCGCACCAGTGTGAGCTTGAGCTCATTTAAAAAAAAAAATTTCCGGTTGTTTTTTGAGGTCTTGACTGACTACCCTAGGTTCTTATTTCACATGATACTCATTGCTACCATTTCTTTCTTTAACTCGGGTAGGCTTATGTTAGGGATTAAGCACACAAGATTTGAAGCAGTGAGTGAGAATTCAAGTAAAGTGGGAGTGAGAACTAATCAATTTTAGGATATAAAAAAATGCTGTGCTTCGGGGTGTCATTCAGTGGGCCCATGCTTTTTTCTGCTTGATTAAGGTTTTATAAATAAACCGAAGATTTGCAACATGCTTATTGAGTGTTGGTGGTTTTTACTGTTCTATTTTTAGTTTGTTTTGTTGATTTTGATTTTTAAAAAGTCGATGACCATGAATGAATTCTAATGTGGTTTTATTCATTTAACTTTGACAGCGGATGATCACCTGGTGAACTTCTGTCTGCCTCGTTTGTTTGTTTGCTTGTTCGTTTAAATGAGATGAGAACATCTGCTTTGTTTGTTTATTTGTTTGTTTCTGTATGGACACCTGGCGACACTTGACTGAGAGAATTTTGTTTTTGTTTTGATAGTAGCCAGAGACCTCTAAGCGGCAGAATGCCGGCGTATCTTTCTTCTGTTTCCTTGCTGTATAGTTGCAAAATGTATGCCTTGTTTGTTTATTTTATGACAGCCAATGATCATACAGTGACAGAATATGTGTCTTGTTTGTCTGTTTTTATGGAGACAGCCGGCAACACTTCATTGACAGAATTTCTGCTTTGCTTCACTGTTTTTATAACAGTTAATGACTTTAAAGGAACAGAAAGTCTACCATGTAGCTTTGTTTTATTTGTTCGTGCGCTTATTTCTATGATAACAGCCGATTGCCATTCTGTGACAGAATGTCTGCCTTATTTGTTTTGTTTCTTTTTTTTTTTAATGACAGCAGATGTCATTCAGCGAGGGTATGTGTCCCTATTCATTTCTTTTGTTTCTTTTCTAAATGACAGCCGATGATCATTCAGTGATAATGTGTCTTCTTTGGGGTTTTTTTTCATAATGACAGCTGATGGCCATTCAGCGAGAGTTTTCCCCCTTGTTCATTTGTATATTTGTTTTTATAATGACAGGCGATGACCATTCAGTGAGAGTTTTTCCCCCTCGTTCATTTGTTTATTTTTTTATAATGACAAGCGATGACCATTCAGTGAGAGTTTTCCCCCTTGTTCATTTGTATATTTGTTTTTATAATGACAAGAGATGACCATTCAGTGAGAATTTTTTCCCCTCGTTCATTTGTTTATTTGTTTTTATAATGACAGGCGATGACCATTTAGTGAAAGTTACCCCCTTGTTTCTTTGTTTATTTGTTTTTTATAATGACTGGCGATGACCATTCAGTGAGAGTTTTTCCCCCTTGTTCATTTGTTTATTTGATTTTATGATGACAGACGATGACTATTCAGTGAGAGTTTTTCCCCTTTTTCATTTGTTTTATTTGTTTTCGTAATGACAAGCGTTGACCATTTAGTGAAAGTTTTTTCTCCCTCGTTCATTTGTTTACTTGATTTTATAATGACAGGCGATGACCATTCAGCGAGAGTTTTCCCCCTTGTTCATTTGTTTTGTTTGATTTCATAATGACAGGCGATGACTACTCAGTGAGAGTTTTTCCCCCTTGTTCATTTTTTGTTTGTTTCTTTGTTTGTTTGATTCCATAATGACAGCCGATGACTATTCGGCAAGAGTATTCTCCCTTGTCGATTTGTTTGTTTTCATAATGGCAGCCGAAGACATAAGACCATTTTTTTGCACCCAGATCGAAGAGATAAGTGACTGTCTGTTTGTTCTTCTTGTTTGTTGTTTTAAATGTAATTTGTCCATCTTGAAAAAGACCCAACAGGTCAAAACGCGTTGTGTTTGTTTAGTAATTCTTTGTTCCTTCGTTTTGTGGACCCGTAATTCTGTTTTTGATCTTGAAAGAAATCCTGCCTTGTTTGTTGTCTTGCTTTATTTTTTGTTTGTTTGTTTGTTAATAATAACAACCAATGATCATTCAGTAACAGAATGTCTGCCTTGATTTTTTTGGTTCGTGTTTTTCTAGTGAACGCCGATGACAATAGAGTGACAGAATGTCTACCATGTCTGTTTGCTTGTTTGGTTTTGTTTGTGCGGTGACAGTCAATGAATGAGAACAGATCTACCTTAGTTTTATTGATTTACCTTTTTATCATGACAGCTAATGATTACATGGTGACAGTATGTCTTCCTTGTGTGTTTGTTTGTTGTGTTTTAATGACAGACAATAACCGCGTGGTGAAAGAATGCCATCTGTGTTTATTTGTTTGCATGTTTGTTTTTATTATGACAGCCGACGGCCACCTGTTGCTTGTATGTGTAAGCGAGTGTTGATTGTAAAGCGCTTAGAGCTTGGTCTTTAGCCGAGAATAGGCGCTATATAAGTATTCATTATTATTATTATTATTATGTCTACCATGTTTGTTTGTTTTTATGACAGCTGGTCATAATTAAGTGACTGTTTAGGAGATCGAACGTGGAGCAGGCAATACAAATATATCTGCCTTCAAAAGAGATTGCGATGGTTCCCTTATGCAGCTAGTGAAGAGTTTTCATATCTGTAACATATTTTCTTAATTTCATGTTCCCAGTTTCTCCATCTTCAAATTACCCCCCCCCCCCCCCTCCTTAAGTCCAAATCTTTGCCAAGTCATTACTATGAAGATAGTTCAGTTGTTGGCCTGCGCTTGTTTTTTCCCCCACTATTAGATTGTTCGTCTATGTATTTGTCTGACTTTATTCAAGTTTAAAAGGCTGTGCCAGTCTTGAATAAAAGTTACTCTGTGTTAGGTTTTCTTATGGGAGCAAAAAATACCCAACTTGTTTACTGTTTATTTTCAACATGTCACCGCATGACCTAACCACCAGCCAACAGTTTGTCTCCCTTACTTGTTCGTGAGTTTATTTTGATGACAGACGATGCCTATTTAGGAACAGAATGTTATGTTTGTTTGTTTTGTCTTTTAATGAGAGCCAGTGACCATTAGGTGAAAAAGATCTCCCTGATTCTTTGTTTGTTTGTTTGTTTTATTAATGATGGGCAATGACCATTTAGGGACAGAACATCTGACTCGTTTGTATCTTTTATTTTGTTTCCATTAGACAACCGATGACCAATGAGTGTCAAGGTGCTGCCTTGTATACTCTGTTTTAATAACAGCCAGTGACCATTTAGTGACAAAATATTTACCTTGTTTGTTTGTGTGTTTTCTTTGCCTTCTTGTTCGGTTTATAATAACAGCTGATGACCACTTAGTGAAGGAATATTTGCCATGTCTGCTTTGCTTGCCAGTTTTGCTTGCCGATGATCATTAAGTGACAGGATGTATTGGTGTTGTTGTTTTTTTTTTGTTGTTTTTTTTTTAGTAATTTCAGTCAATAGCCATTTGGTGACAGTATGTCTGGTTTCTTTGTTTGTTCTGTTTGCCATTATAACGACAGCCAGTGGTCATCTAGATCCATTATGTCGGTGTTGATTGCTTCTTTTGGTTTGTTGTTAAAAAGACAGGCGATGGTCATTGAGTGGCAGCAATTCTACCTTGTTTCTTTGTTTGTTTTTAAACAGCTGGTGACAATGTCTATCTTGTATGGTGTTATTTGTTTATTACTGAGCACTGATAATCTTTCATGAACAGAATGTCTGCCTTGTGTGCTTTTTGTTTGTTTTTATAATGACAGCCAACGACGATTGAGTGACAGAATGTCTATATTATTTATTTGCTTGTTTTGTTTTGCTTTTCATTTGTTTCTTTGTTTTGTTTATTTCTGTGACAGCTAACGCCATTAATTCATAGAATGTTTGCCTCGTGTGTTTATTTGTTTCTGTAATGATAGCCAAGGACCATAGAGTGACAGAGCTAGAGGATCTTGTTTGTTGATTTGTGTTGATAACGTGCCAATGACTATTGAGTGACAGTGTGTCTGTCTTGTTTGTTTGTTTGTGTTGATAACGTGCCAATGACTAGTGAGTGACAGTGTGAATGTCTTGCTTGTTTATATAGTTTGTGTTATGACAGCTGATGGCCACCTTATGAAGAATGGCTTCCTTGTTTGTTTGTGATTAAACTGACGGCTGCTGATCTTTAGTGACGGTATGTCTGTCTTGTTTGTCTGTTTTATAATGACAGCCGATGACCATGAATGACAGAAAGTCTGCCTTGTTTGTTTTTATAATGACAACTGATGAGAATTAAACGACAGAATGTCCGCTTCGTTTGTTTGTTTGTTTTATGGCAGCCGATGGCGATTTGGGGACCGAATGCTCACCTTGTTTGTTTTTCTGTTTGTTTTCATAATGATAGTCGATGACCATTCAAAAATAGAATATCTACATTGCTTTTTGCTTTGTTTAATAACTAATAGATGAGAGTACATTGCAGATCACTCAGTCATCAAATCATTGTTTTCAACAACAATGGAATGCATGTGAGTGTGTGAGCGTGCGTGCGTATGTGTGCGTGTGTGTGTGCGTGTACGTGTGTGTGCGTGTGCGTCCGTGTGTGTGCGTGTGCGTGTGTACGTGTATGTAGGTGCGTGTGTGTGCGTGTGTGTGCGTGTGTGTGTGTGTGTGGGTGTGTGCGTGTGTGTGTGTGCGTGTGTGTGTGCGTGTGTGCGTGTGTGTGTGTGTGTGTGTGTGTGTGTGTGTGTGTGTGTGTGTGTGCGTGTGTGTGCGTGTGTGTGTGTGTGTGTGTGTGTGCGTGCGTGTGTGTATGTGTGTGTGTGTGTGTGTGTGTGTGTGTGTGTGTGTGTGTGTGTGCGTGTGTGCGGGTGCGTGTGTGCGTGTGTGTGTGTGTGTGTGTGTGTGTGTGTGTGTGTGTGTGTGGTGTGTGTGTGTGTGTGTGTGTGTGTGTGTGGCTACAGTATACACCCAGATCAAACAGAGAAGGAACTGTTCGTTTGTCCTTGCATTGTTTTGAACGTTGTTTTTCGTGCCTGAAGAAGACCCAACAGGCCGAAACGCTTTGTGTCTATTTTGCACTTTGTTTGTTCCTTCCTTTGGGGTCGGAATTGTTCAATTTTTGCTTTGTATTAGATCTGAGCTTTTTTTCATACTCCCTATTTGGCAAAGTATGCTAACGATGTCAAACGATCTGCAAGCAACGACCAGTTTACAGCTCCTGTTTGGCTGAATTTAGTGGCTTCCACAGCGCTACGACTCGCTTCTTGTCCTGGTCTTCCGAGCAGCGAACAGCTGCAATGTTCTCTTCCATTCTAAAACCCACCAAAAAATATCCCTGTGTGAACCATTACCGCTCTAGTGGGTAGGAATAGACCGGAAATCAGAGAAAAGCTTCTGTGGTAAGCGCTGGTGTGGGGGTGGCTGGAAAACATAGATCACCCTCCCTATTTGCCTGCACGGTGTGAGATTAAGTGTGTCTGCTGTTCATAGGCATTGTTTGAGGCTCAAAACACCCCATTCTATCTAGCTGGTGGGTCGTTCAAGTGCATCTTGGCTGCACTTTGCAGTGTCTCTGAGAAACAAGCCAATGGAGCTACCAAGGGAAAGCCAGAGTACACTGGCAGAGGACCGACGTGATACTGTAAATGGGTGGAGCTGGGGGCTCTGGATAGGAAGGTCGAAGAAGTGGGACGTGGTACACACCAGAGGCCTATAGCATGCAGCATTTGGCCAGGTGGTCCTTGTCTGTCAGATCTGAAAGGACACATTGGCCGAGGTGGGAAAGGCTGCCTGCAGTGTATAAAACAGACGACTGTTGTGAGCCGACGCTGCCTCCTGCCAGACTGTCAGGAAGATTGACCCGATTCCATCATTTGAAGAGCTAATTGAAAAAGAAGCCCAGGGGCTGAAAAGAATTATTTCACTGCAGGTAAAGGAGAGCTGTGAGCTGACACAGCCTCTGAAAGACTATCTCGTCGTCTGTGAAGACAGACCTGATTCCGTCATCAGAAGAATTGTTCGGAAAGGACCCTTGAAAAGAACTATTTCCCTGGATGGAGAATGCAGATGGTATCTTTCAGAGCCATCGCTTGTTGTTCCACCTTAACAGTCACCGAAGACTGGACCACCACCCTGGGAGGTGCCTGGTGTTTGACATTAGTCGTGAAGAAGAATAAAAAATGACCCAGTGTGGAGTCGACCATAACCTCTGGACAGGACATGAGATAGGGGCAAAATTCGAACAAAATAAAATCCAATGTAGGGACCTCTTGTTCCGGATTTTGGACGCCAGCAGCACCGTCCACGGTCAGAAATTAGGTAAGCTGGCACTGGAGGTCACATGAAGAGAACTGATCAAGATGGTGATTGTAAATAGCTTAAACATCAGGATTAATGGGGTGTTCTGTCCGAGGGAGGCAGAACTCAGAAGGAAACCTGACTGAGTCCCAAAACTCTTGGAACGCCAGGGGAAGTTGATTGTGACTGCTGACTGGGGGGAACGGGGGGTGGGGGAGTCAGCTGAGGGTCACTCGCCTTTGGGTTGGCGCCAGACCTGCTCTAAAAGTGACCTTTTGGAAGGTGGGGAGAACCCACTTCTTAGCAGTGTTAGTGAACAGTCAGGTATTACACTCTAAAGAGACCAGTTTCTGGCGACCTGGAGCCAAACTAGAGAGGGTCGGGGTTCCTTGCTATCCTTGGGCCTAGCCTGACAGGGCCTGCACCCTAAGGGAGTTGCGTTCCTGAAGAGTGGAGAGAGGGGAAGGGGGAGGGGACGATGGAGAGAGGTGTTGACAAACTAGGCGAAGGAGTGTCCCGCGATTACGAGGCCTCTGTGCGAATTCCTCGTGTCTAAACGCAGCGGGAAACAAGCCATGAAGGGCGGGGCTTGAATCCGTCAAAGTAACCTCTCGAATCAGCATGGTGGTCACACTCGTGGCATAGAGGCGAGTCATTGACCATGTTCGAAGTGCGGGCGGAAGCGGTGGTTGGCGAAGGGAGAACATTCTGTTGGTGGGGAAAGTAGTGGGAGGGAGAGACCCAGGTGCGTGCGCACCTGCCCATGCATACAATTTCAAACATACTCTCATGAATCAACAGCCCTGTCGTCTGCTGTGGGCGATGAGCCATTGGTGGGCCGAGATGGAACGGCAGAGTTGGAAACGCCTGAGCCTCCCCTTTAATGCATGTGCTGACGTGCAAAGGAAGGAGTTCTGGCTGGGTTTGGCTCAGGTGCCCCCTCTTGAAACCTTTGATCTTCTGTTACCTGATCACTCGTACCAGGAAGCACTGTTTTCCAGACTCAATCTGTCGTTTGATCACACAGCTCGAGAGAAGGGGAACGAAGAATAGTTGAGGCAGTACTGGACCCAACAAAGATGGCACGGCTTCCATTCTACCCTAGCTACAGTCATAGGACAACAAATAACACAGTTAAAATGGCGGGGACACATGAGGACTGAAAAACAAAGAAGTTGGTGAGGAGAAAAGGCGATCGGGTCAAACTGAGTAATATAATCGTCCATCAGTCACCAGCAGTAATGCAAAAAGCAGCAAGCACGCCACAGATCGAAAGAAAACCCACAACCACCTTTTGTTTATCCAGAAAACAGAAGGCAAGCCAGAAGAAAAGAAAACCCTGACCACTGAGTTCTGGTAGGTGGTGTTAGGCCATACAGCAGAAGAGAACATTTGCAGCTGCATGCTGTAGGCCTAAAAATAAGATAGTCTGTAGAATATCTTAGTGGTTCACAAGCCACGAAATTTCGGCCAAACAGGACTTGCAAGTTTGTCACTGCTTGAAATGCGCTTGACAAGGTACACTGCATAAAACACGCACACACACACACACACACACACACACACACATATATATATATATATATATATATATATATATATATATATATATATTCCTGTCCTTCTGTCCTGCCGCATGTAAGACAATATAGGTCTCTGAACAGTTCAATGTCTCAACGGCCATAAACTTCAACCCTGTTGTGCATGGTCGAGACTAGCGAATTTTGAACTCTGTCTGTCTGTCTGTCTGTCTGTCTGTCTCTCTCTCTCTCTCTCTCTCTCTCTCACACACACACACACACACACACACACACACACACACACACAGACACACGCACACGCAAACACACTTTGGCACAACGTCAATCAGCTAGACAGACACACCGGCAACATGTTTACGTTTTTTTGTTTTTATTTGCACAAACAGGCCTAGGACGCCGATAGCAAAATTCGAGAACAAGATCGAACCGTCAGAAAGGCTGTGCTGGCCTGGGTGGTCTGACCACTTAATAATCATAATACTGTTCATCCGGGTTGGCGCCGTAAAGTCTGCAAGAAAAGCGTGCATGTCCACGTAACACACACACACACACACACACACACACACACACACACACACACACACACACGCATGCACGAGTGCACGCACACGCACACGCACACACACACACACACACACACACACACACAAATCACGTTTAGCACACATTTATATTGTACATCTGTCACATTCGAGGATGTATTCATTGTGTGTATCCCACCTTTTTACTGGCTAGAATTGTTCTTACAGCTTTTGCTTTGTCTGGCTGCTGAGTTAGTTAGGCTTTGCGACAAGAACGTATCCAGAGGACGTGTTTATCTTCAGTTGTTACAAATCTGTTTTGTTTCATTACCTGGTCACATTAAAAAGAAAAGCTCTTACAGTGGACTGGAAGCAGTTTGTCAGTACTGTGCCCGAGTTCCTGAAGGTTTCATGTATGTTTACATGCAAAAAGAGTGTCAACAGAAAACACAGACTGATTATGCAAGCTTTCAGAAAAATAAAATGTATTTGAAAGTCTTGTGCCTTGGCTCACCTAGGCATGGAAACCGTTCACCATGCAAGCCGCATGTGTAGTAAATAGTTAAGTCAGGGTTTATCACCTGTAGGATGGGCAGCTGAATCAGAGGATAGATTGGTCAATGGCATCGTACGGAGAGCCATTGGCGATGGCGCATACCTCATTGTTTTTCTTGTTGTTGTTGTTTTAATGACACATAGGGGGTTAAAAGTAACCATAAAGGTCACGACTGGTGGATGTGAGGTTCAGCTATCCTCCTGCTAAGATCCGGTGGAAAGTAATGAAAAGAGGGGAAACAATTATTGAAATCAACATTTTTCAGATAAAGATACCTTCAGAAAAATATTAGTGGTGAATCTGGTTGTTATTGTTGTTGTTTGTTTGTTTGTTTTTCAGAATTTTGTTTTTCTGTGGACAGGTAAGGGGTGAGTAGTCTACTTTTTGTTGAGATGGAGACAGGCAGTGTGCATGTGAGGACGCGTGCCTGCGCGCGTGCATATGTGTGTGTGTGTGTGTGTGTGTGTGTGTGTGTGTGTGTGTGTGTGTGTGTCTTTTTTTAAGTCGATGAGAAATCCCAGAGACTGAAAAGATTTTTCGGCTGGCTCAGGCCAAAATTAGGAAAGAAAACTAATGTAGGTCTATTAAAACCAACGAATTTTGTTTGTAAATTATTCAAAAGTTTAGTTATTGATTAACGGGAGAAACTTTCTTTTGTCCGACTGCTTGTGTTTGTCAGATTTGCATGAGCACGAGTCTGACTCAGGCTACTGCTAAATTCCAACTGATGACACTGCGACCGTCTGATTTACATGAGGGTTTGTCCCCAGAGAGGAAAAAAAATGGAAAAAAAATATTGAAAAATTTTGTTTATTCCCCCTCCAATTTCCATACTTAAATTTGTGCCCTTTAATTCCTTCTTGTCAAGCTATAATTGTTTATTTATTTATGTCTATTGTGACTGTGTGTATAGAAGTTGTCTTGCTTGCATGTTCATCCCTGTCTCCAAAAGGGAGGCAATCATCGTTAGGATTCTGCATGAGGATTTTCCTTTGCTTCCCTTCTTTTCTTTTCATCTGTCGTGGCTCTCCCATTCCTAGTTTTTGTTTCTTTTTTTTTTCAACAATTCTTCCTCTCAACAATAATCGACTATTTATTTTGTACATTTTAAGTACTTTTACGTTGGGTTTCTTGTTTGTTTTTGTGCCGAGTTCCATCTTTTAAATACATTCCAAATTGGTATTTTAAATTTGTCTCCATTTCAACATTTTCTCTTATTTCTAAGCTCAGCTAAAAAGATGTTTAGATATAACAGCGATTCTAAATTATAACAATTTTGAATACTCGTTCCAAATTTCGGTATTATAGTTAAACGTGAGTCAAAATTACCCGATTGTCGTCCCCTCTCAGCTGTAAATCTGTGTGACGATTTTCAAAATTTGAAAATTCCTGTAATTGTTTTGGTCCGTCTCAACTTGGATTACTGTTGTTGTGGAGAGAAAGGGAATTATTGTTGTTTGAGTGAATTATCATTACCCTTTCTTTTTCTGTTTACATGTCAATGTGAAAGTCTCTTTTTGTGCTCCCCTCACCCTATTTTCTTTGCATATTTATTTATTGATATGAAGAGACTTTCTGACCCCTCTCCATTTTTTGTTTTACATGTTTACATATCTACATCTACGATTCCATTTATGCCCCCATCCTTTCATGATTATTAAGCTCTTCCTTTCTGTTTTACATGTTTACATATCTACATCTACGATTCCATTTATGCCCCCATCCTTTCATGATTATTAAGCTCTTCCTTTCTGTTTTACATGTTTACATATCTACATCTACGATTCCATTTATGCCCCCATCCTTTCATGATTATTAAGCTCTTCCTTTCTGTTTTACATGTTTACATATCTACATCTACGATTCCATTTATGCCCCCATCCTTTCATGATTATTAAGCTCTTCCTTTCTGTTTTACATGTTTACATATCTACATCTACGATTCCATTTATGCCCCCATCCTTTCATGATTATTAAGCTCTTCCTTTCTGTTTTACATGTTTACATATCTACATCTACGATTCCATTTATGCCCCCATCCTTTCATGATTATTAAGCTCTTCCTTTCTGTTTTACATGTTTACATTGTTATATGAATGATTCCGTTTGCATGCCTCCCTTTCATGATCACTAAATACTGTTCTAGCTACAACATAAGTTTGTGGATGTCGCTCCAGTATCTTTCTGATCTAACTTTTCCCTGTGGTTTGGAGTTCCAAAATAACTTTTCTCCATGGCACAAGCTTATGAACTGCTGTTGTTTAACAAAGTTTGCTCCCCCCTCCGCCCCCTTTCCTTGTTTCTGAAATTTGTTGTTATGGAAGATTGTGAGTGTTTCCTTGTGTGACAAGATGGTAAGAGTGGTAGGTGGGTCCTCTAGGGCAAGGACTGGGAACAATTTCTCTACGAGAATTATATTAACATTTCACCTCCACCCTCTCTCTTACTAGTGGTGGAAGGAGCAACTTTCGAGTCCTAGTCATCGAAAGAAATTTATTATGGGTACTGTTAAAATACTCAATAGTGGTTCTGAGATAAGTTTCCTTAGGCCTGTGCTCTTAAAAGTACTTGTAGCTCCAAGAGACAGAATTGAAGAGAGAAGTTCAACCATTCAACACCGATTGAACAACAGAGAACTGACACAACTTAAGTGCAATTTCACACATCAACTTTACTTGCATACACATAGGTAAGTATTTGCATGTCTGTTCTATAGGCTGAATTTCAGTTCTCACTGTTTCATCATTTAACTGAGGGAAAAGTTCTGAGTGAGCTGATTGTCCAGTTGGATTTTGGTACTCAGCTTAATTAAGTCGGAGAGAATAGTTGATCTCTTCCAGTGGATGGTGACTGACCTGCAGTGTAGACATGTCGCTGTAGTGCTGGGCTGAGGTGTGTCTTCACAACCGGCTTTGCCCAGTGTGCAGTCTATGGCATCACCATGGTCTATGGCGTAGCCACAGTCCTAGGTCTGTGATAAAGAGAACCTGGTCTGTAGTTAAGTAGCAGGGTGGCTGGCCTGTCGAGTTCACACATTTACTCTCTTATTTTTCAGAAGAGGTGTGAGAACTCAGCCAGCAAATGTTTGCTCTAATGTAGAGTTTCTACTATAACTATCAATCTCCACTTTTGTCTAAAGGCTGAGTTAAGCTTACAAAATGTTAGGAGACAGTAATACAATGCAACACAGTTTCAGTCAAATAACTCTTTAATGTTTCTTATTAATTAAATCACATTAACTTGGAATACACTTAGCCAAAGTGCACATGACTTGTGGTGTAGACTTAAAGTCATACACTACAAATCGTTCCAACCATCACCAGTATTCATAAATCAACTTAGCAGTTTTCACCTAGTACAGGCATACTGCCGTTCTGATCTAAATTTATCATTCAGTTATCATCTTAACAGATGGAATTGAATACTGGCAAAAGTCAGGTTGAACACAGAGAATAGTGGTCAGATTGTTAACAAAGAATCATAACCACATGGTGATAGCTTCTCCCACAGGGTGGCAAGCAAACTACTACACAGAATAATCATTCATCATTTTGGCAAGTGTCTCCAAGTATTGTCACAAAGTTACACTGCTAAACTCCATGGCATACATATGATCAATGAATAGATTCGAAACGTAAAACATAATTTCAACTCACATTTCTGAGATAATAGTGAAGCTTTAGACTGGGAGTAGAGTGGAAGAGATAAATGTGCCCCCACTCTGGCTTTTTCATGTCTTTTCATGCTTCAACGACAGCTGGTTTGAGGAACAGTGAAGTTGCGACCATATGTGTCTGCACTTAAACGCTAAACTGAGTATCACTGTGAGACAGGCTGTCACTCAGGGTAAAGAGAGGGAGGAGACTTGCCTGTCATTTGGGCAATTGCAGACTAGGGAATATATCCTGTATCGACCCGATATCGATATGTCATAATTTATGCGCGCAGTATAGAGCGAACGCTAATGAGTAACGTGCTTGTCCGATACAATGTCATCATCCCACACCTGCACACAACCGCCAGAGTGCGGGCGGGTGAATATTAAAGAGGAAGGGGGAAGGGGGATAAGGGGGGGGGGGGGGGAGCGAAGAGAAGGCTAGGTGCCTTTGTGTCAAGTGAGAGAGAAAGGGGGGGGGGGGGGTGGAGAGAGCGGCCAATGTGCCGTGTCATTCCGCTACACTAACGCGTGAAGGGAACAGAGAGGGTAGAAGAGGAGGAAGGTAGAGTGAGAACAATGACACAGAGCGCGACATGACGTAAGTTTTCAGTCTTGAATGGCGACATCAGGGAGAGAAGGGGAGAGTGGGGGTGAGGGGGAGTTGGCATAGATTTGAAATCTGTTCTCTCTGCCTTTTGTGTGACAGATGGGACAGAGAAGGGAGGGAGAATGGCACTGGTGGTTTGTACAAAGTATACAAAACAGCGTGTGCTAACGACTAGCCAAGCGTTTCTTCACACCTCGCACAGGGTCAGAAACTGGATTTCACTGGAGAGAAACTAAATGTCTACGTAACCCAGTGTTAAGAGAGAATTGAAGGACAGAGAGAAAGAGAACAGAAGTGAAAGCTAGAGTTAGAGAAAGACCAGAGGGAACTACTGCTGGGAAAAACAGAGGAAAGAGGGAAAGATAAACAGAGCCATCATGAATTTGAAATGAGGAAACTTGATCTTGAGCATGGTCACAAGACCATTGATGTTTATGCTAGTGATGGTAATCAACATGGTGTTTCCTCCTCTCCAAAAGCCCCACATGTTTTCAAACTTCCTCCCTTAGATGAACCACATGATAGAATTGATTCCTTTTTGTACAGATTCGAAACTCACGCCACTTCTTGTGCATGACCTAGGGAAAACTGGCCGCTGTATGTCTCTTCTCTCTCTCATGGCGGTTCACTGTCCTTGCGCCACACTCTTTCCTCCAAAGGGAAATACGCCTGGTGTATTATCTACGTATGGTGAAAATGGTTAGTCTCTAGTATGTCACCTGCAAGCTCTCGTCACAACTCGTCCCAGGCACAACAAGCGAGTAAACCTGTCACCCCCTGTTGCCCCGGCTATTCTAAATCTGAATGTGACTCCAGATAAACTCAGACCTTCAAAAAAGAGGATGACACACTGAAGAAACGTTCTGAAAGTGTCAATGTTCCATATAAAAATGCCAAATGTTCTTTTGTGGTGCAAGGTGGTGTGCTGTGCTGAGCTTTTTAAGATAAAAAGTTTGTTCCACATCAGCTTGTTGTTCCCTGTTCATTGAAGCAAATCGTATTGAAGGTATCACATGATGCCATTATGGCAGGACATTCTGGCGTTTGCAGGACTCTAGCACGAGTGTTCTCCCATTTTAACTGTCCAGTGTTTGGTCAGATGTTTCTAACTATTTTCGTTCTCGTGACATTTGTCAAAAGACTTCTAAAGGGCAGAATACCTTCTGTCTCCCTGAGAAAATGTCTGTGCTGTCAGCCATTTAATAGAATAGCTACTGACATTGCTGGTCCAGGTGCCTGTTCAACTCATTTCCATCAAGTGAGTTACCACCACCCCTTATCATTCTCAGTCCAATAGAATGGTGGAACGTTTTAATGGTATGCTGAAAGCAATTACAAAAACGTAGCGCAAGAGAAAACCAAAAATTGAGACAGATACACTCCTGCCCTTTTATTTGCCTATAGAGCTGCTGAATTCAACCAGTGGTTTTTCCGCCTTTGACTTATTATGTGGTCATTCAGTAAGAGGACCTAAGATCCTTTTATCTCAGTCATGGGCAGGGGAGCTCTTTTCAGAGGAAGACATATATGTGTACAAGTATGTGTTTGCACTCAAGAATCGTATTGTGGATGCATGTTCTTTGGCACAAGAAACATTGTGCTTACAAGAAGGCCAACTTTTTGTTTCCTGGTCAGAAAGCATTGATTTTGTTTTCTTACCATAACAAACTACAGGTAAAATTTAAAGGCCCATTCACTGTTTTGAAAAAGTAAGTCCTGTTGACACATTTCTTTTGACAGGGATACAGGCACAGTTTGTGTGTGTGTGTGTGTGTGTGTGTGTGTGTTGTTGTTGTTGTTGTTGTTGATTTATAGTCTGTTCACACTTGGTGATATTAGACTTTACAGGGGGGGGGGGGGGGGGAGGGAGGAGGGGGAAGGAGGACAGGGTGGAGGAAAAGGTAAGAAATAATGTCAAGAACAGTACAAATCTAAATATAAACTACACTATC
Organism: Conus canariensis; assembly: GCA_033310375.1. Classification (NCBI taxonomy): domain Eukaryota; kingdom Metazoa; phylum Mollusca; class Gastropoda; order Neogastropoda; family Conidae; genus Conus; species Conus canariensis. The sequence goes on from CM065730.1 coordinate 58,798,685, forward strand.
ATAATTATAAAAATATGCTAATTTGAGATTGAGAGATAATTTTTGCAACCTCAACCATTTCTGAACTGAAAGAAATAGCGTGAACCGGTTTAGATTTCGAAATTTCAATGTTTGCTTTTGAATAAAGAGCATTTAAAATGGGGCAATGGAAAAGTATATGTTCACCAGATAATGGCTTAGAACATGCACACGCTATATCTTGGGAATATTTGGTCTTCCAAGAGTTCAAACGTATCTTGTATATTAAACTAGAAATATGTCTAGGATATGTTCCCATTACATATTTATCTTGAGACTTCTTAGTTCGGAAACAGCTTTCCAATAACGAATGTATTTCATATATATCTAACTTCAAATTACTTTTTGCAGCATTGCCCATTACCCCGCGTCTGGCTAGTTTATCTGCTATTTCATTCCAATAAATACCACAGTGTGAAGGGACCCAGCAGAAGACTATATTTATTCCTGTGGAAATAATGTAATTAATTAGATGCTTTATTTCAAAGATTACATCTTTCCTTGCTTTAACATCCCAAACTTTCAAACTATCTAACACTGCCTTAGAATCAACACAAAATAAAATGTTACAGAAAGAATGATTACTATCACAAATAAAGAGTAATGCCATAAGAATAGCATACAATTCTGCCGTGAAAATAGAAAATCCTTTTCCTAGGCTGTATGCTTTTTGAACTTTTAAAGCCGGAATAACAAAACCTGAACCTGCACTTAACTGGCAAACGGAACCATCCGTAAAAATTTTTAAATGATTTGAATATTTGTTTTCTAAGTTTTCTCTCACTTTAGAAGTTAAAATGTTAATGTTATCATTTTTCCGGGCATCAGTGTAATCTACATCAAAGATAGCTTGGCTATGTTCCCATGGAGGCACCGGGGGAACAACAGGGGCAGGTGAGAGTGAAGTGACATCAATATTGCATTTTTCAAAAGAATCTTTCGTGTAATTTCGAACGGGACAAAGATAACCTAGCTGTTGAGCTCTTTTGGGATATTCAACATTTGAATCCATCAACACTTCGTTTTCGACTGAGTTAGGTACTGAAAGACTTCTTGCGATATATTTGGCCACAGCTAATCCACGATGATCTGACAGTGATAGCATATTAATTTCTTTGTACACCTTCAACGTGCTTGTGTGCACTGGGACACCAAGCGCTAATTTGAGAGCTTTGCTGTCTATACTTTGCAATTTTTTCAGTAGGCTTTGAGGGGCTGAAAAATAAACTTCTTGTCCGTACACTAGTTTTGATCTTATTAGAGAATTAGCTAGGTGCAGGAGGGTTTTTGTATCTTGAGCCCACGGTTGAATACAAATAATTTTCAATAAGTTTAAACGTTTCCTTGTTTTAGCTATCAAGCTTTCAATGTAAAAACGCCAGTTCAGTTTAGGGGTTAAATTCACACCCAGAAATTTTATGTTTTGTGAGTACTGCAATTCAGAACCATTCAATTTGAAGCTTGGCAAATACACTGGATTGTCTCCATTATTGAAAAACATTAACTGTGTTTTTTCACCTGAGAGAATAAGCCCGTTATTTTCCATAAAGTTGTTTAATTTATCTATCTCTAACTGATATATCTTCTGTATATGATTCGTAATTCTCTTGCCAGTATGCTTTCGGATATTTGTATTTATCCACATAGCAATGTCATCAGCATATTATACTAAACTCACACTTTTTGATAATATCTTTGGAAGATCATAAATAAGAATGTTAAACAACATGGGGGCTATAATAGAACCCTGTGGAATTCCGATATCAATGCTCTGAAAAGACGAGTAAACTTTCCCTATTCTTGTACATATGGATCTCTGCGATAAAAAACTTTTAAAGTATTGAAACATCGTTCCATTAATTCCTATTTCTTTCAATTTATAAAGTAGTCTAGCGTGCCAGATACTATCATACGCTTTTCTGATATCAAAAAAGGTAGCAAGTGTACTTTTCCGTCTAGCAAACTGCTTTTTAATTTGACTTGTAAGTTTCACCAAATGATCTATTGTACATCGACCTTTGCGAAATCCCGCTTGATTCACTGGGATTATACTTTCTTTTTCACAAAAATATAAAAGACGTCTTTGTATAATCTTTTCTAACAACTTTCCAACGTGAGAGGTTAGTGCTATTGGCCTGTAGCTTCCAATGTCTGACCTGGGCTTACCTTGTTTTGGAACTGGGACTACAACAGATCTCTTCCAGATACTAGGGAGAGTTCCATTAAACCAACATTTTTGGTAAAATGAGTGCAGTAATCGTTTCCAATGTGAAGGCAAGTGGTATAACAGTTGATAGGATATACCATCTAGGCCAACAGCACTTGAATTTGAAGAAAAAGATTCTAACGTCTCACAAAATTCATCATATGTAATAGGAGCGTTTAAATAATGGAAATGATTTGGTGGTGGATCCTGATAGATAGTTCGTTTTTCTTCCTCCTCTCTAAAACACCTGATAGATGGACTGAGACTAGACAGCAAGTTATTTTCTGAAAATATTTTGACGAATGCCTCAGCTTTCTCCTGTGAGGATGGAAGAGCATTATTATCTAACTTAATTGGGTACTGTTGCAAGCAATAACCATTTTTCAATTTTTTAACCATTTTCCAAACCTTATGGATATCTTTTGATTCCGATATTTTGGATCTACAAAATTCTGAGAAATGTATTCTTTTCGCTCGGGCAACAACCCTGTTACTGTTATTTTTGGCATGTTTCATCGCTATGAAGTTTTCATCTGTTCTCACTTTCAGCCAAGCTTTATAAGCTTCTTTTTTAAGAGCTACAGCTATCGCACAGTCTAAATTCCACCATGAATTACCAACATATTTCCACTGTTGGGCATCTTTACAAATAGGAATAGATTTTCCGGCAGCCTGTAAGACATGTCGACAAAACTCTGTATAATATGCATCTATACCTTCATTTTCAATACTACTGAAATGTGTATTGGACAAGATCTTTTCATACAGAGACCAGTTTGCATTTTTATATGAAAATTTTGGGATACTATCTTCATTTCCATCTTCTTCATTTTCAATATGTTCCTTTAACTGTATGATGATTGGGAAATGATCGCTGCCCAAAGTGTGTGTGTGTGTGTGTGTGTGTGTGTGTGTGTGTGTGTGTGTGTGTGTGTGTGTGTGAGAGAGAGAGAGAGTGTGTGTGTGTGTGTGTGTGTGTGTGTGTGTACATATGTCGCACACACAAACACACTATATAAGATGGTGAACGGCTGATTTGTACACGAGCAAATTGTGCAAGTGACATGTAGCAATTTAGAAATATTTCAGGTGGTATTCTGCAACTGGCGTTTGAACAGATACGTTTTCTGGCGTTTGAACAGATACGTTTTAAGTGCAGACTTGAAAGTCGGGAAGGAAGGGGCATGACGTAGATGGAAAGGCAGTGAATTCTAGAGTATTGCCTCAGACAATGAGAATGCTCTAGAACCTTGCTGTTTCGGTTATATGAGGGAATTCGAAAATTTCGGTCCTCAGAGGAAGAACGGAGGGGACGTGTAGGAATATATATTTCGAAGCGATCAGAGAGATAGGTAGGCACTTCATCTGTGATAACCTTATAACATAGACATGCCAACTTATACTGAATTCTGTGCTTGGTTTTCAGCTAGTGTAATTTCTTCAAGAGATCCGAAGTAGGATGCTGTTTTGGCACCTTGAAGATACGGCGTGCAGCTGAATTTTGAACACGTTGTAGTGGCTGGAGTAAGGCTGCGGGTACACTAAGGAGAAGAGCGTTATGATAATCTAGTCTTTCTTATCCACCAAATAGCAAAGAGAGAGAGAGAGACAGAGTGACAGACAGACAGACAGACAGACAGTCAGACAGACTGACAGACAGACAGACAGAAACAGAGAGAGGAGGAGGAGGAGGAGTGGGCACAGGAGAGTAGAGGATCATACCATTCGAACACTGGATTTTGTTTCCCTGAGTTTATCTTCAAACTCAATAAAGGATACCGTAACCTATTTCAGGTATTCTGACTTGATCTTTTCTTTTCTTTTTTTTTTTTTTAGATTATTCGACCTTTGACCTGAATTTTGACCTCAAGAGAATCTCTTTCCAGCTTCATTATTTTTTTTTTATCATGCCCTAAATCACCCTGACCCATTTTGAGTCATTTGACATTGTCTTTTTTTTTTTTTTTTCAAAATGTTTCTATCAATTAAATGCTAATATCACAATTGTACAAGAAGAAACTGCTGGCCAAAACACCCTCATATTCGGCATATATGCACAACAATATTGCAAATACAGCGGAAATTGTCCAAACAGCAAACTCTAATAATAAATGAACATTTTTCCCCCCAGTTATACATTTTTTTTCTCCAACCAGTCCCTTACACACCATGCGTAGTCTGTATGTTCTCTTACAAATGGACATAGTCTTGATGATTTTAGTGTTCTGACGTTTGATACAAAAATGTCTGGGATTGTTATTGTTCTAATATGTGGTGTATTGTCACTCTCACACTGTTTATGTGTTGCTTATACAAAGAGAACAATAAAATTGAAGCAAAAAAAAAAAAAGAAAAAAAAAACTTGTCTTTTAATTATTATCTTTTCTTTCAGTTTTTCCCAGAGAGAGAGAGAGAGAGAGAGAGAGAGAGAGAGAGAGAGAGAGAGAGAGACAGACAGACAGACAGACAGAGAGACAGAGAGAAAGACAGACTGACAGGCAAACAGTTTGTTGCGAATCGTCCCACCAGTTGGCTGTTCCCCAATGAGGCCAGCCTTATAGCGAAATGAAATAGTCTACAAGGAAGGCATGAAGAAAGCCCAGAGGCGTGACAATAGGCGTGAGCTGTAACATTGCATTAAATGTGCAGGTGATTACCAAATACGATATATAGTAGAAAGCTGTATAATGATATAAGGTTGAATACAAATTTTGTTGATTTCCCTTTTCTTCATTCCCTCCCCTTCCCGCACATTCCACCCCCCCCCCCCCCCCCCCCCCCCCCCCCACACACACACACGCACACGCTACCCCCGCGGTTATGGTTATTGCACCCAAAGCCGTCCTGAAGAGAGGAATGAAAACGAAAGTCACGGACGACGCCCGGTGAGAGCGAACCAAATCCGGGAGAGGGAAAGAGGGGAAAAGCGGCGGGCCGCGGAGGGGAGGGGGGGGGGGGGGGGGCGGATCGGGAGAGGGGCGGCGGCAATTCACTTGTCCCGCAAGTTGGACTGTTCCGCGTAAAAATCCACAAGGGAGACAAGAGGAAATCCAAGAAGTGAGATGGCAATTGTGCGCGCGCGCGCGCGCACCGCGCGCGCGCGCCACCGCGCCCGAATCACCAACACATCACAATCACCAACGTTTCTAATTACAGAAAAATTAGCAAATGTGTAATCTAGTAAATGTCTGGGTTCATTATTATGACTTTATGATATCTTTATCTGTATCTTTTTATCACTCTGATAGGTTCTGTTTTTTGTTTATATGTTTGTTTGTTTGCGTAGCAAATTTGTAACGGGTTGAACAATATTCTGTTAGATTCTATATGTTGCGTATATTCAGTTCTCGTTCAAAAATAGACTGTAGAGGCAACGCCGATTCTGTTTTTTTGAAAATACTAATGCACATTTTACCAATCAAAATAATATGATTTATATATTGGTGTATTTTTTTGCAATGCAGAGAGATTGTGACGCCAAACAGTACGTCAGTCACAGATAATTTCAACTTAATGTTTGTTTTTAGATAAATCTTTTCTATAAACCTCCAGAAGCTGCGTGCTACTGGGCACTCATAGAAAAAATGCTCCATGTAATCAACAGTATCACAACAGTAAGAACACTTATTTTCTTTTACTTTCATTTTATGAAGAACAATATTTGTAGGGTAGATATTATGAAGTATCTTCCAGTGTAAAACTCTTAATCTTGTTTCTTTTGTGACCTCTCTTGCTCTACGCCACGATATTTCATCCAGATGAAATCCAAGTTTTCTGCGCCAAAAATAAAAGGCACATGGAATTTCTGGTTCTTTATTAGTTTGTAATAATTTCTTGATTATTTTAGGCTTTTTATTATATTGGCTTGCATCACATTTCGTGGTGTCTTGTTCTTCTACCCCAGTCATAATCCACTGAAACCAGTGTTTAGGGATAGAGTTAACAAGAATGTTATATTCTAACATTGTATTTGCCCTGTTTTGTTCAATCAGTCCAAGTATTTCTTCTAAGGAAAGTATTCTCTTTTCTGTGCGGTGGATTATGTGTTTGACTTGATCAATACCTTTCCTTTGCCATCTCTCAAAAAAGTGTTTTATTTTTGAATTTTTTTTTTAATGAGTTGTTGAATAACAATTCATTCAGAAAATTGGTGCGGCTTATTTCTTCTGCCTTTTTAATATGTTTATTGTCTAGGTAAGTGGTTATGATTTCCTTCCAAAATTCATTATCAATTCTGTCCAATCCCTTAACTGAATTAGATTTAGTGTTGATAAGAAAAATGTTGTTATGTTTAGCGAGTTTATCTAGATGCCACCTCGGTATTAAAGTCCAGTTTTGTTGATCTGTGGCTTCAAAAAGTTTTCCGACCCATTGTAAATGTAGATGTTTTTGAAATGTTATCATGTTTATCATGCTAAGGCCACCCTCTTCATCTTCAGCCTCCATGACTTTTCTCTTTACTTTTTCAAACGCTTTTCTATTGCTGAATTTTTTCTGCCATATAAATTTATAGAGATAAGTGTTTATCTTAGTCAAAATTTTGTTGGGAAGACCAATTGATTGCATCACGTAGACGAATTGGCTAATTATAAACGTCTTTATTACGATAATTTTTCCTTGAATAGACAGATCTCTTTTACTCCAGTCTTTTATTGTTTTTTGCATACGATCTATTCTGGATAACCAGTTCTCTTCTATATTTTTTGCCATCTTGTTTGACTCAAAATAAACACCTAATATTTTAATTTTATTAACTATGGAAACTGGCACATTACAGTCTTCGTTTTGTCTACCTATCTGAAAGGCTTTTGTCTTATGAACGTTTATTTTCAGGCCTGAAAATGTTTCAAACCAGTTTATTATTTGCAACGATTTTTAATGTATTTTTTGTTTTTTAAGAATAGGGTTGTATCATCGGCCATTTGTTTTATTTTCAAACAACAAGAAGCTCTTTCTGCAGAGTGAGGTAGTCTGATACCTTCAATAGTACTATTTCTCACCTTGATGGCTAGTACTTCAACAGCTAATACAAATGCAAGGGGTGAAAACGGACATCCTTGTCTAATACCACATAACACAGCGAAAGGTTCTGAAATCCATCCTCCATGGTTTATGCTACTTGAGGTATTGTTGTTAAGTACATAGATCCATCTTTGGAACTCAGCTCCGAAGCCAAAGATATCGAAAACGTGCTTCATAAATGGTTTTGAAATCGAGTCCAAGGCTTTGAAGTAGTCGACTGCCAGCAGATATCCATCTTTATTTGTTTTATTTAGATAGTTTATCGCATCGTCTATTGATCTTATTACTGTAGCAATGTTTCTACCCTTAATAAAACCCACCTGATCGTCGTTTATCAATTTATGTATAACTTTACCGAGTCTTTCTGCCATTACTTTAGCTAGTATTTTATAATCAGAATTAGTCAGAGTTATTGGTCTCCAATTGTGTATTTGGTCTCTGTCTAAATCCTTGCCTTTGTGTAGTAGCGTAATTATTCCTTGTTTTTGTGTATAAGAGAGTTCTCCTGTAAAGAATGATTCCGCATAAGATTCTGTTATCACTTTAGACAGTTTACTCCAAAAAACTTTTAAAAATTCGATGGTAATGCCATCACTGCCAGGCGCAGAGCCATTTCTTAATTTATTCAGGGCGTACGTTGTTTCCTCTATCGAGATAATTCCTTCGCATAGGTCAGCTTCGTATTTTTCTAGTCGTGGGTATGTTACGTTTTCTAAAAACTGGTTAGCTGCCTCTTTAACATTGTCTACATTTGTAGATTGATTGTAGAGGTTTGAGTAGAAGGACAACTGTTCTTGCAATATGTCATTTTGGTCAGTTATTGTTTCACCCGTATCTTTGCGTAGTCTTGTAATAATTTTTCTCATTCCTCTTGATTTCTCTAGATTACAAAAGTATTTCGTGTTCCGTTCACCATCTTCGACCCATTTTGTTCTTGATCGAACTTGTGCACCCTTAGCTTTGTCCATGTGCAGTAGAAAGAAACTCGTGGAGAGCGTGGCAGCAGAGAGTCCTCAGAAGAGAAGCCCCCTTCAAGCAAGTGTTTCGGCCCTTATCTCCTGACACTCTAGGGGGGTTGGGCCACACCCGGTTCATGACTCCGGATGTCCCTCTGCTGCCCCTTTTTTTCCCATCTTGGGACGAGCCATGGCTGGGATTCGAACCCATGACCCTCTGGACATGCTCATTTTCCACTTAATGACTCGCGCTTTAACCACTGAGCCACAGGGACACCTGATATTTGTAGGGAAATTAAGCCTTATGAAGTTCACTTTTGTTCCTCCTTGACCAGATCCAGCTTGAACACCTCTCTGCCGCTTCTGCCATTGCTTTCAGGGCTCTAGTTTTTTCCTTCCCTGCAACTGAGAGCTGTTTCATGAGGCTGTATGCAGACGTTCCTACAAACCCCCTAGCTCCAATTTCTGCAGTATTTCAAACTGCTGTTTAAGTTGAGAAAGTCGGGCGCAAGCTTCTTTGTTGTCAGTGTTATGAACTAGAATATTCTCCGTTTCTTTTAGCTGCATTTGTATCCTTTGAAACTCAAATCTTTTTTTACAAGACGATCTTTCCCATACCCGCTACAAAAGTTTCTGATTTCCATCTTACATAATTTCCATTTTTCTATGTTTGAAATGTTTTCATTAGAGTACTTAACTAGCAGTTCGTCGAGTAGGTTGTTCATTTTTTGTAAGAAATCAGGGTTTTTTAAGTAACTGTTGTTGAATTTCCAGTATCCTGGACCGCGCTGGAATTCACTGCTGTTAAACTCACAAACTATAGCTTTATGATCGGAGTTAGGAACAGTCAATAATTCTGAAGAAACACAGAATTGCAACATTCCCTCCGAGGCGAAACAATAATCCAGGCGTCGCGCTATAAATGGATGATTTCTGTTCCAGCTGTATTCTTTTTTATCCTTATGAAATGAACGCCATGTGTCGATTAATTCCAATGAATTCGTAAGCTTATTGAATTGGCTCACTTCGGCGTCACGGTGAGGTTGCCCTGATATAATGTCTAACTTGTTATTGAGTACACAATTAAAGTCCCCCACTAAAACCAAGTTTTGCGGGGAGAATTCATTGCATTTTTTCTTGTACATCCTTGAAAAAGGCTATTTTGTCTCCTGCATTGTTTGGAGCGTATGTATTTACAAGAATAAAATCAAATTCTCGTTTTTGACAGCTACAGCTAAGATTCTGTTTTGTGACAGTTTCAAACTAATTTTTCCATAGAAATTTTTTGAGACCAAAATAATCTCGCCTTTACTCCTATTGGTACCTCCATTGTAATAAATCTCCCCTCCCCATTGTTTTTCCCATATAGGTAAGTCATTCTGTGTTAAATGAGCTTCCTGTAAGCACACTAAATCAAAGCGTTTGCTTTTCAGATAATGAAATACTGATAATCTTTTAAGATTATTTTTTAATCCTCTAACATTCAGAGTAACAATACGCATTTTATCCATACCAATACACGGAAATATATGTTGAATTTTCTTAGCATATGAAAACCAAACAAGACAAAAACCAGAATTCGCATTCTTGAATCACAGTCCGTAAATCGATGTATGACCATCAACAGGTCGCCTGCGGAGCGATAGACAATCAGCCATATACCTCTCTTTCCTCACAGTCGGAATCAAGAGGAGGAGGGGGGTCAGACCGATCGAACTCAAATCTGGGCTGCTTGCTCCCTGATGTCCTCGGACTGTTGGTGTCCCTCCGGCGTTTGGGCGTTTCCGACCGTGTCGTGTGGAGCTGCCAAGCTGCATAGAGGAGTGGATGGTCGTCTGCCGTGAATTCGGCCGTCCTCTAGTTTCTTGATCTTTGTTTGTTTTTCTTTGTGAATTTCTATCCTCTCTCTGTCGTTCCACTTTATCACATCCATGTTCACTCTGTTCACTCTCACTGTCATTTTTTCTATCACACTCTCCCTTCACACCAGTTTCATCCTCTCGGTCCTTTTTTGCCGGACCAACCACTAAAAGCTCACACTGTGAATCTCCACGTTTGTGGCCTGGTTTTTGACAGGCTCTGCACACGATGTCATTCGTACAGTCGGTGACATGGTGACCTTGTTCCAAACATTTGGAGCATGTAGTTACCTTTTTCACATGTTTTTGTTCCTTGTGGTAGATTTTAGCGTTGAAAATGCTAATTTTCAGCATTTTCTCCAGGGGCGTAGTGGGGACGGTAATGAATACAAATCTTCTTCCGGTGAGGAAACGTGAGTTTACCGTCGACGTCTCTGGCTCTTTCAGTTTTTATTTGAGAGCGCATTTCGCATCCTGCTTTTGTTAATGCGTGCTCTATCTCTGAGCCTGCTACGGAAATAGGCACATTGTCTATCCAGACTTTGGTTGATGGTTTCTCCTCCCCAGTTTCGTTCCTCAGAATACAGGGGTTTGTGTTTTTCACTTGGAGTAAGACACCTCTCACCTTTATTCCTTGAACTAGGAGCTGTGATCTGGCGTCTTTGGTCGCTGGGTAGAGTCTCCATAGCCCGTTGATCAGCTGGGCGCCGACCATGGAGCCCTGGCCTGCCACCCGTTCCGCCGCCACACACATCTCCAGGACCGTAGCTGGACGGTCGGAGGAGACATTTGGAATGTCTCTAGTTTTGAGAAAAACCGGGTTGACTCCAGCAGACATCTTTAACTATCGAAGGAGCGGACGTGATGGCTGAAAAAGGCGAATCAAAACAACGATATCCTTTTCAAACCGTCCGATTGACAGATCGAGTTGACACAGCAAGGTTGTTGCCAAGTTGATCGAGCGAAAGAACGAACTCAGTTCACACTCGGTTTGCAGAGAACGACTAGAGCTGAAAAAAGCGTGACCGCTCGCCACGGCAGTCGCTCACCAAGTGCTTGACATTCAGTCTTGCTCTGGGTGAATCCCATCCACATTGGTTCGCTTGACCATCAATCTTGATCGGGAGAAACATAGACCAGGGAGAAATAGTGACCTTAGGAAAGACCAGACTTAACATTGCCTTGTGATGTACCAGGTGTGCTCCCAAAACAGAGCGAGTGGGACAGAAGGAGATAGGAAAATATATATTGAACATAGAGAGAAAAAGATTGAGAGTAGGATGTGAGCGGGAGTGACAGGTCAGAGTAGTGCAGAATAGAGAAAATGAAGAAGGAGAAGAAATATTTTGTTCTTATGTTAAATCCATTGGATTGAATTATAGATTTATGTGTTTAGTTCATCTCCTTTCCTGTCTTCCCCCAAGGCCAGCGTATGGCTGAGCTGCTGAGTTAGATGTAGTCAGAAGCAGTACGGGAGAGAGAGTCGGTTTCATTTCAAGATAATAAGGTATGCAGTCATTGAAAAGAGCACCAACTGGGCATCAAACAGATTCAACGAGTGAGTCAACGTTTTCGAGCACACGATAAAAAGAAAAACAACTGGTCACAAACCGAGCGTCCCTCTTTTGGGTTCTAAGGAAATGACCAACACATCACCCAGTCCCGTTCGACTTTCCGGTCAGTAAAAACAGTTAAACTTCGCCACGGCGGCTAGTCAAGATGGCGCATCAGGTTTTCACTCCAGATGAACAAACACCATTCAAAATGCAGTCACCACAACCATCATAGTCACCACAGACCTGACATACAGTCACTTTGTGCACAAACATCTAACTCAGCAGCTCAGCCATACGCTGGCTTTGGGAGAAGAAACAAGAAAGGAGAGGAACTGAACCTATAAATCTACAATTCAATCCAATGGATTTAACATAGAAACAAAGTATTTCTTTTCCAGTATCCATATTTGTGTTACAAAGAGAGGGGGTTAGTTACCGCCAAGGACATAGACAAACAAGGTACAGGACAAGACACAACGCATTTCGACCTCTTGGGTCTTCTTCAGGCAAAAACAAATAACATAAATAGAGAACGAGAAAACACTTATCTTGTCATGTTGGGCAAACCGGTAAAATGGTAAAATGGCCGCCAGACGGAAATGAGGGGATCATGGGAGAGGACACAGTGAAGGGGAGGGGGGAAGGGGATGGGAAGGGGAAGGGGTGTGAATTCAACCCTCCTCTTCTTCAATTGAAGGAGAGGAACTAAACCTATAAATCTACAATTCAATCCAATAGATTCAACATAAGAACAAAGTATTTCTTCTCCAGTATCCTTATTTGTGTTGATAAGTTTCGTCATGCGTGACTTTTTATAAGGTGATTCACATGCATCTATCTTTGTTAACGTTTTTAAGCAAGCATCATGTTACACTGAGACAGAAATCATCCAACCCAAAAGGAGAATTTCAATGTTTCTACAAAATTGCAGAACTGACAAACTGTGTGATGTTAAACAGAAATATTTTGTAAATACATTTACATCGACAATTTCACGAAAAGAATTAACACAACAAATTTTTTTTTAGCTATAAACATGTAGAGAATAGCAACTACTACAATAAAAAGGCATTCTAAAGTGTAAACTTCAATTACCATGGAAGAGGGATGGAGGATGTTAACCGACGATTACATGTCCTAGAAGAAGAACGTGATAAATCAGCGATTCTAAGAACATTTTCCTGTGTTTGACATTTGGGTCTAAACATCACCTTAGAAACGGAACATCCGTCATCATCAGCTAGACTTTGGCACTAACATGGCAACTGAATCTTTGGATCGACAACTCGAATGCGAAACGTACATCTCAGTTTCTTATAACATGCAGATCACTGCAAAAATCACGAAGACTACAGCATGGCGCCTTCACGTGTGAACTGTCACAGACTTCAAGAATAGCGTGACGGTGTGTAAGCACGTGTATTTTTTTCCTCACAGATCAAGTAACGTCCAAACATGAAAATCAAGGGCAGTGCGCACGCGCACACTCACATATACGCTCGCCCCCCCCCCCCCCCCCCCCCCCCCACACACACACACACACACACTTACATGCATTCTCCGTTGTCTTGGCAGACCGAGTTGTGACAGCATCCACACAGCGTATTTTCGTTGCATGTCTCGCATTTCTCAGGGCAAACTCTAAAAAAAATAGATCGCACGAATTTTACTTAACGAGTGATGGATGTGTCTGTTTCATTTGTCTGGAATGAAAAAAAGATGTTTTAAATTACTGTATTGAAGAAGGACAATACATAACTTTGAACCAATTACAACAATGAAGAAACAATTTATTTTGGTTGATACATCAATGCAATATATTAAGCTATTTGCAAGGCCTTATTCTTTATAGATGAAAATAATAGACACACCTAGGTGTAATTCTCCCCTCCCCTTCACCTGCACCGCTCCCACACATCACACACGCGTGCACGCAAACGCAAACGCACACACACACGCACACACACACACACGCACATACTCACACACAAGTACACACACACACACACACACACACACACACACACGCACACACACCGACACACACACACACACACACACACAGCACATACACACACACAAGCACATACACACACACACGTGCACACACACACACACACACACACACACACGCGCGCGCGCACACACACACACATGCATACATCTCAAGTAAATGTGAACTATAAAAGAACATAAATGAAATGGTAGGACCGGGAAAACTTTCCTGGATGTTTGCTTTTTTCTCCAACCATCAAGTGGAGTTCAAACGAACAGGCACATTTCGCATGATGTAAGACAAAAAAAGGTTTCTGATGATGGGAACAGTGAACCTAAATGCTTTCTAACCGCATTTTAGATTTCTTCGCGCCCGGTAACTTTTCGAAGATTTCTTAATTGATAAATGGTAAGGGTGAGATGCTTCGACGAACACGGTGCAAAAAGCACAGGGAAAAGGACCTGGGGGCACACCATTTGAAAAAAAAGATGTAAACCTGATTTTAGTTCATCAGTGAAAACTGCTTGTCTCCTCTAATCACCATATACGAACATTATAATGATTTTATAAAAATTCATTCCTTGAGCATGTCATATGATGCACAACTGGCATGATGAAATCACTGTACAGATTAGACGGTCAGTATCAATTAAATCAAACAAACAGGCTGATCGGTTATTAAAGAATGATCTATTGAACAAACAAACAATAATGGTAACAGCAAAGAAACATGCATGCAAACAAAATAACAACATCGACAACAACAACAACGACAGTATGCACAAAAAACTGACAAGATTAATACTAAACATCGCAGTGGAAATGTAGGTATCCAGTTCCAGAACAATTCTCTACTTTGTCTGGTATATGCCATATTACAATTCATGAATCAACACACCAGTGTATATGGAGACAATGCGTTTCCATTGTATTTTTCCTTCCAGTCAAGTTGCATTACTCATTTTCCAGACGACAGCGGGACCATATTGGGACTGTGTCTTTTGCTTTGACATTTTTTTTTCAAAATAAGTGGGTTATATTTTAATGGATTACTGTTATCATTACAAAAAAAAAAATGTTTGTAGAAGTGTTCGCCTTTTCAGGTTTAAATTTATTGAAAGGCAATTTGTATGACTGAAATTTGCCATTATCAAAACAGATTTTGATCTCTTAAAGTAAGCAGAGAAAGCGTAATTTTTCTTATTTCTGTATTTAGGTACAACAATGTTATAATCGATTTCCATTCGTTGGCTATGTTTCAGTTGATTTGCTCTTGATGTTTCGTCTGCTCATTCATTTTATATTCTTGATATGCGAACATCACTAATTTGATTTCAAATGTTGATTTAATCCTTTAGACAATTTTTTGTGCTTGTCATCATTACATATTTGTTTTTGTAATAAATAACATTTTAATCCGTTTATTTCTTATTCATATGTTCATTCTTAGAAACAAGAAACACAATGACATACGGACCAGCGAGGGGTCAAGGAGGCCATCTACATCGCAGCCACCAGGGACCGGGGCCGCTACACCTTGCCTCCGGTGTACGCGTCAATGATTCGATCACGTGACCTGGGTACGTCCACGTCCCATGGTCGCGTGATCTGAATCGAGTTCACTCAGTCAGCAACAGCATCGCTGAGGAAGATGGCCGGATGGCTGTCGAAAGCTACGAGTGAGTAGTGCATTTTCTTTTGTTGGGAGACTAGGTCTAACTCTAGGTAGCAATACACAGTAACATATTTATCTTATTACAGCTGGTATCATTTGGGTAAAAAAGAAACCAGAAATACAGCGATACCAGTGTCTGTAAACGTTCGGATTTACAATTACCACTTTCTTTAAAAAGGATTTTACATGTTGTTTTTTTTCCGTTGTTCTGTAAAAAGAGAAACACGTATCGTGTGTTTTTCACCTTATACTTAAAGGTATATGATTTAGCAGCGGTAAATTGATGTCAATAACGGTGACTGTGCGAAAACTGAAATTAACACAAAAAGCACCAATTTTCTTTTAGAATATATATATATATATATATATATATAAATTTCGACTGTTGTGTCCACGGGGAGTCCACAGAGCTTAGGGCCACGAACTAAAGCAACACCTTGTAAAGCCTGGACAATCTTCCCCCAAAAGTCGTGTGGGGAACAGAGGAAGAAGAGGAGGCAATATCCACATCTACCCTCGTAAGAGAAGACAATCTATTGATGGAAAGCAGCTCAGAGAATAATTCAGAAGGCATCTTTACGTCATCTTTTATGAAGTAATTATAGATATAGTTGAAGAGTAGGAAGAGGAAGCAAGAACTGGCCAGGACGCAAGGACGTGGACTTCTAGGAACCTGGGAAAGCATGGACGTCAGTGGTGCCGAAAGCCATCGAATGCACGCTCAAAGGAGATGCCACCGGACGGAAGATATCCAAGACAGCCACCACACCACCCTGTAAGCTTCCATGACGTCAGCCTTCCAGGTACCTTGATTCAGAGGAGACAAAGAGTGGAAAAGACAAAGAAGCCAGCAAGGCAAGCAGGAAAACAAGCAAACACACAGGAGTCCAGAATCAGTAAGGAAATGGCCGAAAGTGCTGCTGCTACTGGTGGACGTACAGGAGAGTTACAGTCACAAACACATACATAAGCCAACCGCACCATATTCTGGTGAGAAAGGCTAAAAAAAATAACAATAGGAAGCATGGCAGTTTACAAAGTCAAACTATGGAAAAGTAAAGTATTGAAGAGGGGAAAGAGATACATGATATTCATCCTTGACTGAGCTAGCCAAGAGGGCGACTTCTAGTGTCCCAGTGTCACTAAGAATTATGTGTACAAAAATGAGTTTGTCCGTTCCACTCTCACCCTGGACTATCTGTTGCTGTTTACAAAAATGAGTTTGTCTATTCCACTCTCACCCTGGACTATCTGTTGCTGTTGACAAAAATGAGTTTGTCCGCTCCACTCTCACTCTGGACTATCTGTTGCTGTTGACAAAAATGGGTTTATCTGTTCCACTCTAACTGTCCATTACCAGGGATGAGCGAGGCCTGGAGGAGGTGCTGGCCCTGCTTTTCCTCTGCTAATCTCGTGATAGTCCATCACTTAAAGAGTTGTCATGGGTGCGCCAGGCGGGCTTGCTGTGTGCAGCTTATTTCAAGTTTCCATGATCAATGCACTTCAGGGAAGCCTTTAGTTTAGTCTCTGTAGCATTTCCATTGATCTCCATGAGAGCGCTAGCCTTCTTTTAATTCAGTCAAACGGTCCTTCTGCAAAGGCTCACCTGGCATGCAGCATACATGGCCCACCACCTGAGTTGTAAGCGTTTGAGCTTAGCATAAATGGCCTTCATCATATATCTCTGTAGTACTTCTATATCTGGCATTTTGTGATGACATCTCCTATGCAGCAGTTTTATATTTCGTGAGGAATGAGTTCAGCTGCTCTGCATGTCTATTGCAAACAGTCCAAGATTTGCAGACATATACCTTGGAAAGCAGAACAACTGCGTGGTTCAGTTTGAGCTTGGTCAGCAAGCTGATTCTTCTCTTTTCCCATAGCCAGTATAAGAGTTTGGCAAAGGCTGAGCTACAGCCGACTATTCTGTACGAAACTTTTTCATCGGTTTTGGTTAAGCCTGACTGCAGACTAGCAGGTGGATAGATGTACCACTGCTGCAAGTTTCTGGCCACCGACTGTAGTGTTGGGCTCTGTGTAAGAGCTGAGGGTCTTGGTGGTACCGACCTTCAGACTTCCTGGTCCTCACTGCGCGGCTGAAGTCATTACTGGCTCTGGAGAACAGGTCTATGCTTTTCTGTAGATCAGACAGTGTGCCAGCGTTCAGTGCCCAGTTACCCGCAAACTGAAGAAAAGGGGCGTCTAGACTTCAGCTTTTGCCTTCACTCTCTGTAAATTTCAAAGCTTTCCATCAATTCAGTATCGGATAACAATACTGATGTCAGTATGATAAAAATGATCTGTCAGTATGGCTGAAAGCAGCATACTGGAAAGAGTGGCAGCAAGTGCACAACTTATTTGATTCTGTTTGTGACAGAGAGTGGCTCTGAGCGCTTTCCATCATCCTGCACATGTGTGTGCATGCTGCCGTGATGTTGTCTTACCAGAGATGAACTCGGCAGGGCAGCTAAACTTCGCCACGATCTTGCAAGGCCCCTCTCGACAGATAATGTTAAAGGACCCAATTAGATCCGCAGAGTCTGTAAATGCAGATGTTCTGCTCCTGACACTTCTCTTGTTGTTGGCACGTAGCAAATAAATTGTGTCCATTTCACAGCGTCCTGCTTTGTTTGTTTTGTTTTTTTTTTCTCCCCTTTTTTCGTTCGAGAAAAAAGAAGAAAGAAACGTACACAATGTTCCGCGACATGTAGCACCAGTTTCTGTCCCGAAAAGTCCACGGTGCGGCTTCGAAGAATAGTCTCCTTCCATCAACATCAATCTAAGACGTCATTGGATAGTCCATGGAAATAATTCCACATGTCAGAATCACAGCTTATAAATGCAAACGTGTGTTGAAGTGTCCTGGTATTGGCTTGATGTCAAAAGAAATTAGAGCATCAAACGCTATTTCAGAAATCCCCAAAACGATGCAAGGCACTTTACATTAACTTGTAGAGTAGCACTGTCAGAGAAACGAAAGTTTTATGCATGGGGACATCACGGGATGGACAATTACATTCTTCTAAGAATATGTTCATGAAGTCCAGTAGAGCTGGCGTCTGTAAAAACAATGAAGTCTTGCTTTGGTTGGTAAGCTCTGCTCAAGGCTGCTGCGCAACTGCATTTTAAATTTGCTCCGGTAGTTAAGCAGGTTTCGGTCGATTAATTTGATAATTAACTAGCTGAAGGGTATCAAATGATTAATGTTTAGGTAGACCATGTGCCAAATTCTGGGAAGGGGGGGGAAGGCAAGAGCAAAAGAAGAGGACATGCACAGAAGTGTCTGTTTCTCAACCTTCACAAGCCTCGGACACTTCAGCGTCTTCAGCAACACTTGATGAAAGGACAGAGAAAACAGCGGAAAAAAAGTTGTGGCACCATCTGCGAGTACGCGAAAGACTGGTACTATACCCTCATTTTTACCCAACACCTAGTTTCAGAAGCAAATCAGCGTCGGTAACGATGAACCGTACTTTTCACGTGACCGATACAGACTTTGTCAGGTGGCCCCTCTTCCTACTGAACGTAAGTGTCATGATGGAGGACAGGCACGCTGATCGATCTGATCCAGTCACTAATGATGAACACACTGTGCGCATGTTTGCTGAGGCTTGAAAAGCTAAACAGTGAAGGAGTTAAAAGCAGCTTTGCTCTGTCAGTAGTTAGAAAACGATCAGCTGAGCAGGGATGCAGAAGCAAGTAAACAAACAGAATAAGAGAGAGTAAGCTATGTGCTGACTTAGATATCTCCCTGCTTAAACCAGACATCTTAGGCAACTAAGTTAACTTCCATCCTTCCCCCAATGTTTTATTAAAACCAGATCATGAGTTTTTGTGTAATCTTGTGGACAGACAATCAAACACAAGAACACAAACAAACAGAGGGGTTTCAAAACTGAGTGACTGAGGGCGGAAAATGAAGTAAAATTTAGAGAGAAAGGGGGTTAGTTACCGCCAAGGACATAGACAAACAAAGTACAGGACAAGACACAATGTATTTCGACCTCTTGGGTCTTCTTCAGGCAAAAAAACAAATAACATTTAGGATAGTGAAAACGAAGAACGAGAAATCACTTATCTTCTCATGTTCGCGCACCATCAAAATGGCCGCCGGACGGAAACAAAGATCGTCGTACGTCCCTGTAGACTCAGGAGTTTCCCAAGGCTCAGTCCTAGGACCAAGCCTATTTCTCTATTACACTAACGACCTCCCGGCAGGGATCAGCTCCAAAGTCCGCCTGTTCGCAGATGACACGATGTGCAGCCACACAATAAAGAAGGCATCCGACCAACAGACACTACAAAACGACCTTGACACTCTGACAAAGTGGGAAGAGCAGTGGTCCATGAGCTTCCATCCAGAAAAGTGCTAAACACTGAGTGCTACACAGAGACAGAACAAACTCCAACCTGTGTACAGACTCCATGGACACACTGTAGAAGTTGTGACCTCAACCAAATACCCAGGGGTCCCGATCCAAAGCGACCAAAAATGGGGATCCCACATTGAGACAATCACCGCAAAAGCAAGCAAAACCCTCGGCTTCCTTAGACGAAACCTCAAAATCAGAAACAAGAAGATGAAAGAAACTGCATACAAAACCCTTGTTCGACCGATTGTTGAATACGCGTCATGCGTCTGGGACCCCCATACTAGCAACGAGATCCAGGAGATCGAAAAGATCCAGCGTAGAGCAGCCAGATGGGACACACACACAGCCACAGACCCACAACCAGTGTAGATGTAATCCTACGCTCTCTGAAGTGGCCTACATTAGAGAAACGCAGACAAAATGCCAGACTGGAAATGATGTACAAATTCCATCACAATTTTGTTGACATCAACTCCAAGTACCTGCCCAGGAAATCCAAGACCAGAAGAAGTTTAAGAAAAAACAACAGCTGCAGCTACGACATCCCACAATGCAGGACAGACTACCGACAAATGTCCTTCCCAAGAACCATCCCAGAGTGGAACACATTACCAGAGGTTGTGGTGACGGCGGAGACCCTGGACCGCTTCAAGTTCAGACTCGCCTCTCACCAATAACACCAACGACAACATCCCCCCCCCCCATCCCCCCACCTCCTCCTATACCCCCCCAACCCCCTTCCCCCCCACCCCCACTTCCTCTTCATCTCCACTCCCTTCTCCCCACCCACCCCTTAAGCTGAAATCAAAATTATGTCAGACAAACACAGCGCAAATCTTCGCAAACCCCTAAGTATACGACAGAGTCATCGGCATAATGATGTTGGTCGTGAACAGGAGAAGAAGAAACGAGGCCACCGAAAAGGGGATCATGGGAGAGGAAATAGTAAGGGGGGGGGGGGGGGGGGGAGAAGGGTGTGTGTGAAACAATGCGTTTGTAGCTTGTTTTGTAGCATGGTATGATATATTACTGATGATAGTGACTATGGTGGATTGATAATAGTGCTTAGTGGGGCCAAAAAAATCAATCAATTAATTCATTTAATTACTTATTTTTCTTAATAAAATAAGAATAAAATAATAATAATATTAGTAATAAATAAATTGAAAAATA
>CM065730.1:58822018-58854518 GCA_033310375.1 Conus canariensis
ATGTCTACCATTACTGATGACATCCTTAGTTAGTTCATTAATGAACAAGGAGAACAGGACAGGTAAGCATACTTCACCTTGCTTAAGGCCATGTGGGCAGAAGAAAATTTCAGATAGATCACCACCTGCCCGAACACGAGTCTTGACAACAACGTACATGCTTTCTATTGCCCAGGCAATTTTTCCTTTAATACCATTGTTGCTTAAAGTTTTCCATAGTTTCTGTCTATGAACTGTATCAAATGCTTTACGGAAATCGATAAAAGCAACATACAATTTCCGATGTCTTACAAGCTGTTTCTGAATCAGTGCCATGAGCGTAAAAACATGATCAGAGGTACTATGCTTTGCTCTAAATCCAGCTTGTTCTTCACCGATTATTTTGTTATCATCAATCCATTTAGTAATTCTTTTATTTAACACAAAGCTATACAATTTGCTACATACATTCAGCAGTGAGATTCCCCTGTAGTTGTCAGGCACATTAATACCCCTTTCTTAAATACAGGGTGTAAGTTTGACAAGGACCATTCATCTGGATACAGGCCATTGTCAAAAATGTGGTTGAAAAATTTAATCAAGAAAGGTACAATAATGTCAATACTGTATTTATAAAATTCTCCTAGCATACCATCCGGTCCAGTCGCTTTTTGTCTCTTTAATGCTTTGATTGCATTTTTTATTTCATTATCAGATATTCTCTCGTTTAGAGAGTCAATATTAATATCAAAGTCAGCGTCGGAGACGCATTCAAAACGATCGCTACCAACATTGCCCAGAGCATTTTCATTTGCAACACCATTAAATACATTATTAAAGTGGTTATACCAGTCTTCAATGGAAATCATTGGTTGGGTGATTTAGGTTTGACAGATCGAATGGTATCCCAGAATTTCTTTGGATTCTTCAAATTATCTTGTAAAGACATTATGATATTTTCTTTATGGCTTTTTTTCTTTTGCCTAATTAACTCCTTATAGGCTGTTCTCTTTACACAATATGCTGCCCTGTCCTGATCATTATGGGACCTTGAACTCCTGTGTAAATCTATTCTTAATAATTTTCTGCTTTGTTTGCACTCAAGGTCAAACCAGACCCTATTTTTCTCGGTTCCAAGGAATATAGTTTTCTTCATACATTCCCCAGCATAACTGAAGCACTCATGAAGTCTGCACAAGGCAAGGTTTATATCAGACTCAATTAAAAATGTTGCCTCGTTCAACAGACCTTGGACATACTCGGTTTGCATCAAAGCGGAAAACGTAGCACGTTTTTGATCCTCCCATTTATACTTCGAAACAGTAGTCCTGTTAACTTCTTTTCTTTCTACAACACATTCATTACTGTCAATCGTAAGAGCTAAAATCACCACTGCATGATTAGATTCAACTTTATAAACTATGTTAAAGTCGGCACATCGAGAAAGTAACCCACGTGAGACTATGAAGTAATCTAGAACACTACTACCGGTTGGAGAAATATACGTAAAATCGCCTGGAAATTTTAATACTCGCAAGCCATTTACAATAGACAAACCAAACATTTCACACACAGTGATCAAATAACGACCAAAAGGGTTCATAGTAGCATCTCTTGATTCCCTAGTTATACCTTCATCCGAACTGTGTGAACTGTGGAAGTCAACATGGGATACCACATCACACATTTCGTCCACAGGGTCAGAACTACTGGCATTAACAGAGCCAGTTCTTGAATTAAGGTCGCCAAATACAATCAGTGGCAAATCACCATTTCCTCTAATTAGTTCAAAGAGGCAGTCTTCCAGCATAGAAACTCCATTGTATATATTTGTTTCAGCATAATATACAGAATTTTCAGGTGGCAAGTAAACTCCTAACAATAAACAATCAGTGTTTGTACCTAATAATTTATGAGACAGCTTCAGAGCAATCATGTTGTCGTATTCGATATTCAGTCTTTCAACATATTTAACAAGTTCGTTTCTCACGAGAATGATAATACCACCGGACAGACGACCATGGACACTGTCTGAAACCTTTACACCAGGGGAAATAAATATCTTATGGGAAGGGAAAAAGGATTCTGGTACAGTTACGATGAAGGTTTCCACCAAAAGAACAATATCATAGCTATTTACAAAAAAAGACAAATCCAACACTTGAGTAATACTCCAAAATCCTTCAATATTAAAGACCGCAAAAGAAAGTAACTTTTTATCATCAACATGTTCTGATCTGTCAAACGGTCTATTTTTGAACGATTGACTGGTTCCAACGTTAGAAACATGAACTTTATTAATGTTTAAAGGGCTTTGGCCTGACCTTCATTTGCCACATTCATCAGCGTCCTCAGTTGTGGATTGACTACAGTGCCAGTCACTGGGGAGCTTTTGCTGCTTTGGACAGGAGAGAGAGAGAGAGAGAGAGAGAGAGAGAGAGAGAGAGAGAGAGAGAGAGAGAGAGTCATTCATATCACATGGAGGAAAAAAAAACAGAGGGGGCTAAAAATATAAGTACTTAGGCGGAGCTAATATTACAATAGTAAGTCACAGATTGTAATCTGAAGGCGCATTGTTACATGCCGTGTGACACAGAGGAGCACTGGCCTAACTGATCTAAGTGAACGGAGAAGATCTTCCTATAGTACTGTTGATCTCACATGATCATCACCCATCAGTGACTGATTAATGATGATTTTTTTTTAATGAGTGTGTATATATATATATATGTGTGTGTGTGTGTGTGTGTGTGTGTGTGTGTGTGTGTGTGAATATGTGTGTGAAAACTTTGCACAGTTAGTCTCATTATGATCGTAACTCACCTAGAATACTGCTCACATGTGGTCCCCCCCCCTCCTTTGTGTGTGTGTGTGTGTGTGTGTGTGTGTGTGTGTAACACATGATACCCTGTTTTTCATTGATCACTGCTATCTTTTCTCAACCAACATCAGCATATTAATGCCAACACATTATTTCACCTGTTACAATGAACATCATCCCACAGCATTGTTTACTTTTTCAACAACACTATTTGTATGAACCTCCCAACCTCCCACACCCATACCCCCCACCCCATAGTGGATGGAGAGATATGAGCTCTCCTTCTCTTGCCCCCCCCCCCCCCCACACACATTACCCTCCTCCCCACCCACCCCCCTTTTTTTTCAAACCCTCCCCCCCTCCTCCCAATTATACCTTATCACCCATTAATCTTCCATCCCCTTCCCTCCCTTATTAACATTACCCACACACCTTTCACAACTACCCACGCATAACTACTACTACCTCCTTCATCACCCAGCGAGATCATGTATCTATTTCATTCATTAATATTTTTTTTTAATTACAGTTACTTTCATTTTATTCATCTACTTATTTATTATAATTACTACCACTATCATTATTATCATTACTATCCCTTCTATATATATATATATATGGGAAAAAAAAAAAAAAGGGGCAGCAGAGGGACATCCGGAGTCATGAACCGGGTGTGGCCCAACCCCCCTAGAGTGTCAGGAGATAAGGGCCGAAACACTTGCTTGAAGGGGGCTTCTCTTCTGAGGACTCTCTGCTGCCACGCTCTCCACGAGTTTCTTTCTACTGATGCATGGGTAAACCATTGACTTCCGGGAATAGGCCGGAGGACGTCCGGGAAAGACCGGAGGACACTGGGAAAGACCAGAACCAAGGGCTCTGTGGGCTGGCTCCCCACTTTGCCTTAAACATGTGGCTACTAAGAATAAAAGGAAAAGATGCTCCCAGGATTCACCGAAAGGGGGAGAGAATGATGAATCCATCGGTGCTCAACCAATCATGACTGCAAATCCCAAACGGACTATGAACATGGACCAAATGGAATATCCATGTGTCTGTGGAAAGCGTTTCGCTACCACCCGTGGCATGAAGATCCACAGAACAAAGATGGGATGTGTGAAGACTCATCTGAATGAGCAGCAGCGCACTGCATCAGCAGATAAGACGTCGGAAGACCAAGGCCAGGATTTAAACCACAGTGCCAAGGACATCCACGCTGTTGGTTCGGATGAGGAATTTGCACAGGCCCTCGATGCCAGGCGCCTGAAACTCAACCTGCCACGAGCAAACGAAACTGAAGATTGGGAGAAACTGGATGCAGAAATCGTCCAAAGACTCGATGCACTGATAGGGAAAAGCACCCTGGAACACAAACTAGCCACATATGGGGACATTGTGTATGCCACATGTAGAGACGCCTATGGAGCAAAACTACCCAAAGAGAAAACACCTCCAAAGAAATCCAGACGCCAAGAAAAGATGGACAAGATCAGGGTCCAAAAGAAAAACCTCAAGATGCAAATGAAGACCGCACTGCCAGCTGAAAAACAAGGCTTGGAAAAACTGTGGAAAGACCTGAAAGAAAAACACAGTGCCCTCAGCAAAGCGGAATCTGCGAGGAAGAGGAAGAGCAAAAAGAAGACACAAGAGCGCTTCTTCAGAGACCCCTTCCAGTTTGCCAGAACACTGTTTGAGCAGCCAAAATCTGGGACCCTAAGTGTGGACAAAGGAGTTCTTGAGCAGCATCTGAGGAAAACATACTCTGACCCACAGAGCAAAGCACCACTCGACATTCAAGGTCTGGTGTGGCCAACCAACCCTGAGGAACAGTTCAATGGCAAGCCTCCAACGTTGGCGGAAATCAAGAAGGTGGTCGACAAAGCCAGAGCCAAATCATCACCAGGGCCAAACGGAATACCTTACCAGCTTTACAAGAAATGTCCCAAGGTGCTGGAGTGGCTCCACAGGCTGCTGCGATCGGCTTGGAGAAACCAGAAGATCAGCGGCCAGTGGATGACGGCAGATGGTGTGTACATCCCCAAAGAGCAAAACTCAAGTGACATCAGCCAGTTCAGGCCAATATCATTACTGAACGTCGAAGGGAAAATCTTCTTCTCTGTCATGGCAGCAAGGCTGACCAAGTACCTGATGGAAAACAAGTACTTGGATGTGTCAGTCCAGAAAGGTGGCATCCCAGGCGTGGCTGGCTGTGTAGAACACGCCACAATGATCTGGGACGCAATCCAAAAAGCAAAAACAGAAAAGAGAGACCTGGACGTAGTGTGGCTTGATCTGGCAAACGCATATGGATCTGTGCCCCATGAGATGATACAGTTGGCTCTTGAGATGTACCATGTGCCAAAGAACATCTGCGACATGCTCAAGAAGTACTTCAATGGCTTCTCAATGCGGTTCTCTACCAAGGAGTACACAACAGACTGGATCAACTTGGAAGTGGGTATTGCAATGGGCTGTGCAATTTCCCCAATACTGTTCGTGCTGGCAATGGAACTCATCTTGAAAGCAGCAACAAACAACGCGAGACAAACAGACCTTGGCGATGGATACAAGATGCCTCCTCTCAAGGCCTTCATGGATGACACTACAGTGATTTCATCCAGAGAAGACGAGACACGTCATGTGCTGGAGAGGCTGGACGACATAGTAGCCTCATCCAGAATGAAGTTCAAGCCAAAGAAATCACGGAGTCTCTCACTGAGGAAAGGAAAAGTGGCCGGATCTGTGGTCTTCAGTGTTGCCAACCAGGCCATTCCAACAGTCACAGAAGAACCAGTCAAGAGCCTTGGAAGATGGTATGATGATACACTGAAAGACACACAAAGAGCAAAAGAAACCAAGCAGATGGCGGAGGAAGGCTTGGAGACCATTGACCAGTGTGGGCTCCCTGGCAAATACAAGGTCTGGTGTCTGCAGTTCATGCTGATACCAAAGCTCCTATGGCCTCTGATGATATACGACATCTGCACCAGCACAGTGGAGGCAATGGAAGCCAAAATCAACAAGTTCACAAGGAAATGGCTTGGTGTCCCACCCTGTCTGACTGACATAGCGCTGTACTGTCACCAAGCAAAGCTGAAACTACCACTGAAATCCATCCTGGAGGAATACAAAGCAGGGAAGATCAGACTTCAAAGCATGCTGGAGGACTCAGGAGACAAGGTGGTAGAAGCAATCAAGCCCCAGCTGAAGACAGGCAGAAAATGGAAAGTTCAAGAGGCGATGGATTCTGCAAAAGAAAGTCTCAAGATCAGAGAAATAACAGGACACACACAAACCAACAGACAAGGACTGGGGGTGACCAAAACTGAATGGTGGTCAAAGGCCAAAGGAAAAGCCAAAAGAAACATGATGATTCAGGAGATGAGAAAAGAAGAAGACCAAAAAAGACTCCAAAAAGCAGTCCAGCAGAGCCAGCAAGGGCAATGGACAACGTGGGAGAATGCACTCCAAAGAAGTCTCACTTGGAATGACATTTGGCACATGGCCCCTCTCAGGATCAGCTTCATTCTCAGATCTGCATATGACCTTCTGCCCTCAAATGCAAACCTGGTGAAGTGGGGAAAAACAGACGATCCTGCATGCCCCCTCTGCCATGAAAAACAAACAGTGGAGCATGTCCTAAGCTCATGTAAAGTAGCCCTGGCTCAAGGAAGGTACACATGGAGGCACAACCAAGTGCTCAAAGAGATTGTACAAGTAGTCTGGGCTAGTACCAACACCACAAAAGGGAAAATCAGGACTCCAAAAGCACCCGCAACATTCTTCACGGCAGGAGGCAGCAAATCATGGCCAAGAACAACAGTGCCACTCGAAACATGCAGGCAGAGTCTGCTGGACGGGGCAGATGACTGGGAGTGCACTGCAGACCTCCCAGAATGGAAGAGTCACCCAGAGATCATCAGCAAGAGTGGCATGAGACCAGACATAGTAGTCCACTCTAAGTGAACCAAGCAGCTGCTCATGATCGAGCTCACGGTGCCATATGAGAACAGAATGGAGGCAGCTCAAATCTACAAGACTGAAAAGTATGCTGATCTGGCAAACAGCCTGAGGAGAGAAGGCTATCAGGTCAAAGTCCTCACTGCAGAAATTGGAGCTAGGGGGTTTGTAGGAACGTCTGCATACAGCCTCATGAAACAGCTCTCAGTTGCAGGGAAGGAAAAAAACAGCGGCAGAGGGGTGTTCAAGCTGGATCTGGTCAAGGAGGAACAAAAGTGAACTTCATAAGGCTTAATTTCCCTACAAATATCAGGTGTCCCTGTGGCTCAGTGGTTAAAGCGCGAGTCATTAAGTGGAAAATGAGCATGTCCAGAGAGTCATGGGTTCGAATCCCAGCCATGGCTCGTCCCAAGATGGGAAAAAAAAAAAAAGGGGGCAGCAGAGGGACATCCGGAGTCATGAACCGGGTGTGGCCCAACCCCCCTAGAGTGTCAGGAGATAAGGGCCGAAACACTTGCTTGAAGGGGGCTTCTCTTCTGAGGACTCTCTGCTGCCACGCTCTCCACGAGTTTCTTTCTACATATATAAATTTTTATCAATTTATTTTATTTTATATATATATATAAATTCCCCCCCCCTCCTCCCCGCTTAGCATTATTATCAATCCACCTTAACCACAACCGTCACAAATATATCACACCACCCCACTAAACCAGCTACACAACCCCATCGTTTCACTCCCTCCCTCCCCCACCCCGCACCCCCCCCCCTCCTTTTCCTCTCCCATAATCCCCTCTGTCGTTTCCGTCTGGCGGCCATTCTTCCTACCACATGGACGTTCTTTGTTTGTACTGTCCTAAATGTTAAATGTGATCTGGGTTTTTTTTTGCCTGAAGAAGACCCAAGTGGTCGAAATGCATCGTGTCTTGTCCTGTGCTTTGTTTGTCGATGTCCTTGGCGGTAACTAACCCCCTCTCTTTCTAAATTTTGGCCTAACTGATGTTACACACACACACACACTCACACTCACACACACACACCTGCACACTAAATGATTTACTGGATAAAGAACACACACTCGGTGAAAGTACTCTTGCTACTGTAACCACACATGCGTGCGTGCGCGTGCACCCACAGACAAACTGATTTACAGAGTAAAGAACACACACTCACGCTTAGGGAGCAAAGGGTTAGGTGAAACAGAGAGAGAGAGAGAGAGAGAGAGAGAGAGAGAGAGAGAGAACAAACGAACGAACGAAATGTTATTTAACCAGGGTAATGAGATAAGCAAATTGTGCATGCTTCTTTTCCACCCAGCCCTGGGGGGGAAAAAAGCACACGGACAACACGCAAGTCAATGTAGCAGCAAAAGAGGAAAAAGTGAATACACTAGTCAACTTGCAAACTGTAAGAAGTAATAGACTAATACTACAAATGCAAAGGACAAAATCATGCATGTATCCCTATGCACGCACGCACACACACACACACACACACACACACACACACACACATGAAGGAATTGATCTATTGACAACAGCAACAATAACATCAACAAACTGTACAGTACTGTTTAAACATAACTACGGTCACAATGTCTGTTATATTCTTTCTTTCGCATAATATGGCATGGAGAGGAATATCATGATGTCTAAAATATGTAGTGTACTTTTTTAAGTTTGTAGTGCCTGAACAAGGAATGCTTTGTAAGCTGATTTAAAACGAGCTAATACTATTTTTTATCTTTCATGTGATTTGGTAAGGAGTTTTAAAGGGCCCCTCCTGAGTAGGCGAGGCTTGTTTTAAAAAGATCAATTCTGGGTTTTCTCATAACAATATTATTCGTATATCTTGACTGATTTCGCGGAAATCGTGTGGTTAGTGTACAAGGAGCACATCCGTTCATTATTCGATACATCACAATTCTTTGTTAAACTGTAGTTTATACGACAATGGAAGGATCTCCAGTGCTAAGTAGTCTTCAGTCGTCAAACTAGTAGCTTTGAAAAGTACTAACTTCAGAGACACTGTTTAGATATTGTAATGTGTTACACTGCATTGATCATAGAGCGTTGACGCGTAATCGATAGATGAGGAGATGAATGCATGAAAGAATTTCTTTCGAGCTGTAACATCGACGAAATTTTCAATTTTTGAAAATTGGAATGACTTTTGGGAAATACGTTTGCATAAACTTTCGATATGGGGTGACCAGGAAAGATTATTGTCGATAGTAACACCTAGAACTTTGTGAGTATCAACTTCATGAATGACTGTACTACCTGTGTGTATAGAAGGCAGACTGAAGGTTATTTTTGCCGTTTTTGTTGTGAAGTTATTATCATGTATTTAGTTTTTTGGTTGTTCAGTGACATGTGGTTCAGCTCAGTCCAATCAATTCAGTGATTAGCATTGTTCTGCAGAGTCGTGGATAATAGCTTCAGATCAGAATGGCTCGAATGAAAGACGTATCATCTGCAAACAGTTCACATACGCCTCCTGTAACGTATCAGGGAAGATCATTAATACAGAGAGAAAAAAAGTAGAAGACCAAGAACAGATCCTTGGGGAACACCAAATTTGTATCTGGAATTTGGATTGTTGGTTACCCAAGAAAACCTTGTGATGACGATTAGAAAGAAAAGATCTAACAAGAGAAAGAGCTTGGTCGGAAGGTCTATGCAAGGCCAGCTTAACGTAGCAGCAAATTATGGTCAATGACGTCGAAAGCTTTTGCAAAGTCGACGAACAATACTCCCGTAAATTTGTTATCATTGATATTAACGAGTCAATCCTCGACGAGGTTAGTTAAAGCAGTGTGGCATGAATGGTTTTCTCTAAATCCTGATTGACTGGGATGAAGCAAATTGTTCTCCGAAACATGAAATTAGATGTTTATAGGCATGCTTTTCCAAAGGTTTTGACAGGACTAATAATCTAGAAATAGGTCTGTAATTTCATGGATTAGTTTCATCTCCAGATTTATAGACAGGAATAATTTTGGCTTGCTTAAGAATATAAAGAAAATAGCTTTTGTCAATGCAGAGATTGTACAAATAAGTTAAGAGTCTGTGATGATAGGAGCACATGATTTAAGAATCTTACCACCTAAATCATCAAGGCCATGTGTGCCCGTCTGCTTGAGATGTGTAAGTTGAACGTAAACGTCAAACACCATAATAGGAGAAACAACAGCGTGAGAGAGAGAGAGAGAGAGAGAGAGAGAGAGAGAGAGAGAGAGAGAGAGAGAGAGAGAATGACACTAACAGATACAAACACGTTTCTTACACTTCTACTTCCAATTTTTCGGCTGGCGCTCCATCTGGAATAAAAATATAAAACAGCTAATTTTTCGATTGTTTTAAAACTGAAACCACATAGCATCATTTGAATGAATACCTTTAACATTCACAGAAAATGATCTAGCTGCAAAGTGAGACGACTGCAGGCGGAAATCTAAACAAATCTTAAATAAATGTTAGCGAACCAAAAAAAAAAAAAAAAACGTGGACAAACGATTCACAAGACAAAATACGACGCGTTTCGACCTCTTCGGTCTTCTTGAGGCAAGATACAAAACAATTAGGACAATGAGAATGAACGAGCAATCACTTATCTTCAATCACTTCAGCGCAAGATAGGCGTTGAATGAAAACGAGCCTGTCAGAAGGGAGATCATGTGTGAGTCAAGGTAGTAATGATGATAGTTATATTAGTGATAGGAATACTAATGGTAATGATGATGATCAAATATCGAAAAATAAACAGTAAACAAGTGGGGTAACCTTTGCTCCCATAAGAAAACCTAACACAGAGTAACTTTTATTCAAGACTGGCACAGCCTTTTAAACTTGAATAAAGTCAGACAAATACATAGACGAACAATCTAATAGTGGGGGAAAAAAAAACAAGCGCAGGCCAACAACTCAACTGTCTTCATAGTAATGACTTGTCAAAGATTTGGACTTAAAGGAGGGGGGGAGGAGTTTGAAGATGGAGAAACTGGGAACATGAAATTAAGAAAATATATTACAGATATGAAAACTCTTCACTAACTGCATAAGGGAACCATTGCAATCCCTTTTGAAGGCAGATATATTTGTATTGCCTGCTCCGAGGCCTTTCGTCCGCTGGATCGGAACTCATCAGGGAGACACGGCTGGTTGTGTCTGTGCTCCTGGCGTCAAATAGACACACCACAGTCCATAATACCGTGGTGTTCTCACCACCAAGGGTGCAAAAAAGAATCCAATAGCACCCCCAAAGCAGCCAGTGAAGGGTGGTAAATGAAACCAAATGAAAGTGTGGGGAGGAAAAAAGTTGCTGAAAAACTAAAGACATTATGCAAATAGTATAAAATGTAGAGGACAATCTTTGAGCCTACGCTTGAGGATCCACCCAAGGATGCAAGGGAGATCAAAAGACAAACACACAGACGAACAGAAACAAATACAAGTAACCTCAATTTAATCGAAACGAAATTGGAAATGAAATGAGGCAGGGAACAGTAAACAATAAACAGTAAACAAGTAGGGTAACTTTTGCTCCCATAAGAAAACCTAACACAGAGTAACTTTTATTCAAGACTGGCACAGCCTTTTAAACTTGAATAAAGTCAGACAAATACATAGACGAACAATCTAATAGTGGGGGAGAAAAAACAAGCGCAGGCCAACAACTCAACTGTCTTCGTAGTAATGACTTGTCAAAGATTTGGACTTAAAGGGGGGGGGGGGGGGGGGGAGTTTGAAGATGGAGAAACTGGGAACATGAAATTAAGAAAATATATTACAGATATGAAAACTCTTCACTAACTGCATAAGGGAACCATTGCAATCCCTTTTGAAGGCAGATATATTTGTATTGCCTGCTCCGAGGCCTTTCGTCCGCTGGATCGGAACTCATCAGGGAGACACGGCTGGTTGTGTCTGTGCTCCTGGCGTCAAATAGAGACACACCACAGTCCATAATACCGTGGTGTTCTCACCACCAAGGGTGCAAAAAAGAATCCAATAGCACCCCCAAAGCAGCCAGTGAAGGGTGGTAAATGAAACCAAATGAAAGTGTGGGGAGGAAAAAAGTTGCTGAAAAACTAAAGACATTATGCAAATAGTATAAAATGTAGAGGACAATCTTTGAGCCTACGCTTGAGGATCCACCCAAGGATGCAAGGGAGATCAAAAGACAAACACACAGACGAACAGAAACAAATACAAGTAACCTCAATTTAATCGAAACGAAATTGGAAATGAAATGAGGCAGGGAACAGTAAACAATAAACAGTAAACAAGTAGGGTAACTTTTGCTCCCATAAGAAAACCTAACACAGAGTAACTTTTATTCAAGACTGGCACAGCCTTTTAAACTTGAATAAAGTCAGACAAATACATAGACAAACAATCGAATAGTGGGGGAGAAAAAACAAGCGCAGGCCAACAACTCAACTGTCTTCATAGTAATGACTTGTCAAAGATTTGGACTTAAAGGGGGGGGGGGGGGGGAGTTTGAAGATGGAGAAACTGGGAACATGAAATTAAGAAAATGCACCCTTGGTGGCTGTGCCAGTCTTGAATAAAAGTTACTCTGTGTTAGGTTTTCTTATGGGAGCAAAAGTTACCCCACTTGTTTACTGTTTATTGTTTACTGTTCCGTGCCTCATTTCATTTCCAATTTCGAAAAAATAAGTAACGACAGGATAACTGTCACTTTTGGTGATAATATGGCAATAGGACTTGTAGTATGGGAGAAAGAAGGGTGTGTTAGAGGAGTGATTGAAGTGATTGAAGATAAGTGATTGCTCGTTCATTTTCGTTGTCCTAATTATTTTGTATCTTGCCTGAAGAAGACCTAAGAGGTCGAAACGTGTCGTGTTTTGTCTTGTGATTCGTTTGTCCACGTTGTTTTTTTTTTAATGGCAGTTTGCTAACATTTATTAAAGATGTTTCCATAGAAAATGTATCAATGTTCATAATTTCAAGACTTTCTTTAGCTTGAACATTTGAACAGGTACAGTTCATTTAAACCTAAAATGTAATTGAGAAGTAGAAAGGAGAAAATTATCACAGAACTTAAGCAAGAGACACACACACGCGCACACACACGTGTGCGCATGCACGCACGCACGCACACACACACACACACACACACACACACACACACACACACGTGCATGTGAAAGAGAGAGAGAGAGAGAGAGAGAGAGAGAGAGAGAGAGAGTCACACATATCACACTGGAAAAAAAAGGAAGGAAACATGGCACCATAGGGAAAAAAAGAACCAATTCCAGCGCTGATTACAGATAAAGAATTGGGGCAGCATCAACACAAGACAACTAAAAACAGAATCTGACAAGAATACTGATGTCTTTTGCAGCAGCCCACACCTTGCATACTTCTAACCTCAGAGGTGGTAAACATTCTGACACTCAACAGAGGATCTACTAGGAAGAAAAGAAATGAAAGGCAGCACAAACTTCCAACAACAATAGCAACACCTGCAATATCTGTGGGGCTGTTTATACTGTCACTGTTTTATCAAGCTTTGCCAGTCCATGGCCTTCACAAAT
Organism: Conus canariensis; assembly: GCA_033310375.1. Lineage (NCBI taxonomy): Eukaryota > Metazoa > Mollusca > Gastropoda > Neogastropoda > Conidae > Conus > Conus canariensis. The sequence continues at coordinate 58,835,341 of CM065730.1, forward strand.
ACGTTTATATGTTTCCCATGCCAGACTGTACCACACCACGGTCCTGCTTCTGAGGTGAGCCAAAGGTGGGCCAAACGTGGCCACAGTCCATTTCCAAAAGACAGCTGGGGTTAAAAATATGGCAAGAAGGACAATCACGAGTTTCTAGACAGGGGATGAAACAAAAGCATTCTTGAATTTAAGTGTGGGTAGATGAGGCCATTCCAAAAAAGCTGGTATCATGCACAGGAAATCTATTATAGATCCTTGCCAATGAGAATGACATTGAAAAACGTGTAAGTCAGTGCTGTGAAAAAATGCACACCACATGTTTTGCTAAATCATCTGTCTCTTAAAAACCATAGTTCTATTTCACATGAATGACAAAAATTGCTCGTTTTTCGCACATATAGTTTGCAGCATCAGTGACCAAAGCCACTGTTATCTTTGCCACCGCTTTTGTAACAGCAAAGCTCTCAGTCTGACAGCCCCATGTGTTTACGTCTGGATGCTAACATCTTGAATTCTAGAGATAACGTACAGAGTCAAGCCTGAAGTCACTTGGTTTCATCTATTGCCATGTAAACATACAGCCACAAGGGAGCCATGCCGTGCCATACCATACCAGGCTGGCCCTGAGCAAGAGGTAAACGCAACTAATAACTTCACCAGTGTCAACACACACACACACACACACACACACACACACACACATGTGCGCGCGCGATACCTATTTTCAATCATTCTTGTTGTTCATCCTCACTGGATAAATGAAAATTATTTGCTTCATGAAGAAACAACAGAAAGCACTCACCAGTGCAGATGAGTGAAGTCAAAAGCACAGCAACAGTCAGCATCAGGAAAAATCCCATTCTGTTCATGATCAGATTTCTTGTGCTCGACAGATGAAGTTAGGACAGGGAGCGTAATCTAGCAACTCTCTAGCTGGCTCCACGTCTTCACAGGCATTGACTGTTACAGCGGTTGCCACTTATGGACCGAGTTTCCTGTCAATCAATGCGCACCCACTCGCTGAGTTCAGCCAATCACTGTGCATCTCATTATACAGACACATCAAGCCCAACCCAAGGCTTCATACTTACCCACGCACGTCATTCTTTGTGGTGTATAAATTGTTTTGTGTCAAGGGCGATAGTAGAGGGGAAAGGGAACAATACTCTCCCCCTTACCTTCCCTCCTCCTCCTGTCTCCAAATGCCTGTATCCCTCTCCACCTCAACCTCAGTGTGCCTTCCACACATACTCTCTCTCTCTCTCTCTCTCTCTCTCTCTCTCTCTTCTCTCCAACTTATCGCGCGCGCACGCACGCACGCACGCACGCACACACACACACACACACACACACACACACACACACACACACACACACACACACACACACTAATCCCCCTCCCACCATCTGTCCCTCCTCTATTGCCCTCCCATCCATCTTCCTCAAGTCCTCCAATCCTATCCATACCTTTCTACCTTTGATATTGATAGATGTGAACACACAAGTAACAAAGAATTTTCTTTCAGTGCCTGCTGTATTCACATTTGTATTTATCATTCCTGTAATGATCTAGTTGCAAAGTGAGGCGGTCGGAAATCTAATCAAATCTTAAATGTAATTAATAGCGAACCGCCAAGAAAACGTAAATAAACGAATCACAAGATAAAACACGACGCGTTTCAACCTCTTAGGTCTTCTTCAGTCAAGATACAATACACTCAGGACAATGAAAATGAACGAGCAATCACTTACTTCATTCACTTCAGCGCAAGTTGGCAACGCCAAACAATGAACGTGGCATTCTCTGGTCAGTGTCGCAGCCAGGTAGACTATAATTTTATGAAGAGGCAGAACAGGTCTAGAATCGATAGGACGAAAACCAGAACAGTTGCAGGGGATGACCTTGGCAGTAATAACAGCCTTGTTAGATGAACTTGGCAGTAATAACAGCCTTGTTAGATGACCTTGGCAGTAATAACAGCTTGTTAGATGACCTTGGCGGCAATAACAGCCTTGTTAGATGAACTTTAAAGTACAGTCAAAAAACAAAAAACGGCCATCTTGAATTCTGTGTTGACAAACTGAAATATCCTGATGTACTGACTAATTCCAAATGGCCTTAGGAGGAAAATTCGCCCCACTGCTACTGCTGGAAAAAGAACTTGAAGTCCTAATGAACAATTCCTTGGCAATGTGAAGAAAGAAAAGAAGCTCAAACACGCACAAGAAGACAAAGGGGGAAAATACAGAGAAAATGCAAAGAAAAGCTTAATCGAACAAGTATGATGCCATTGGAAAAGAAACTCTGCAACGACACAAAAGAAAACTTCTAAGACCGTAAGCAGCTGGAACAAACAATAGCAAAGCAAAGTCAGCACCATGGAGGACCAAGACACCAACTGCTCCCTCCACCGACACACATCCCCCCACTCTCCCCCCACCCCATCCCTTTTCATTCTTACCCATCTCCCTCTCTTCCTTCGACTTGTCGTTTTGCTTTAGTTTTGTTCGGTTTTGTGTATGTTTCAAAACCTCTTATACTCCAATTATATTTCTTTATCAGCCCCCCCCCCTTCTCCCCCATCTTTTATTTGTAATCACTGTCTTATGTCGTCCTAAGCGAAATGTGGAAAACAAACTTTTAAAGTAGAATACTTGTGATCTTCAGCCCCACTCTTCTCCCATCTCACTCCCTTGGGCTGGCCTTCACACTCCCTCTGACCCCTCCCCCATTGTTTTCAATTCCCATTCCTTGTCATTTCAGCTTTTTTCAAGTCTTCCAGAAGTTTTTGTTTGTGTAGTGTTTGTTTGGTCGTTTGTTTTTCCGTTTTGTTTGTTTATTCGTTTCGTTTCTTTTTTTTTTTTAATCCCTGATCATATCAAGCAGTCATGGTATACACAAAATATCAACTGTACTATAATGAGCTACCCTGTGTAATGTATATGTTTTCTCTCCAGCCTGTATCTCCTCCTCTAACCCGTCCTCACCTTCCTACACTGTTATCACCCCCTCGTCTCCTTAGTTTTGTTTTCCTGCCTACATGATCCCCGATTATAATCCTGCGGGTTTCCATTTTTTCTTTCTGCTTTCCAGCTGTCATGATGTGTTGACAAAATATCAATCATGACATTGCAATACATGTATTTTTTCTGCCTCATCCCCCCCCCTCCACACCCGATCCCCCTCCCCCCACCCCCTCTCGTCTGCCCTTCCTACATACCCCCTCCAGTCCTTTTGCATTGCTCTCCCTACCTGCACATTCCCCTATACGTATATATTCCTGGCTTTTTTCTTTTAAATGTTTATACTAGAGCAAGCTTAATAGGTTTAATTTCTCTTCATCTTCATTATCATAACTTACCGTATGTCAACTCATTTGGTTTGTGACTATCTTTCTCTTTGATACATTACCTATCATTCATGCTTGCACTGCTCTTATCAGAATATGAAAGGATCTTTACTTTTTACTTTTTTCTATTTCTTTTGTGTGCACTTTGAGCCCTCATTGAAAACTTACCTTTACAGGGTGCTTGCTCCTCATTGCTCAGTTTTCTTTAAACAGTGATTTGTGCTCTGGCAAAGAAAAAAAAAAGAGATTGCGTGACACTTCGGCAGAAGCGGCGGAGTAGAGAGGACAGAGATTTTTAAGAAAAAGAAAAAGACTGGCAGAGAAGAGAAGAAGAGGACGAAGAAGTGTAACATAGATTGGAGAGAGAGTTGAACTCTCAAATTGTATCATTGGATATTGTTGATTCTACGGGCAAGCACCCTGTACGAGAAAGCTGGTACCGCCATATCTGACGTCAATTTTTGAATGGCAGCGACTGATTGCTAACTGTTAAAGCTTCATAGTATATTTCATTTGATACGAACCTGAGATTACGTGCAGTCTTTGTGATGATTGTGAGCAAACATGATATATAGCAAGCATTGAAGTCAGTGTGTGATTTAAATATGTTTTTGCGAGGTACAGTAAAAAACAAGATGCAAAGCATATAAACGTACTCCCAGTTTATCCTGAATACGAATGAGATATTCCATAAAGAGGAAAAACCGTCTTAGACTGGTGTAACCGTTAGTAATGGCTATTCTGGTAAACATCGGCCATCGTCTGTGAACTATAATGAACATACTTACAAATTTTCAGAAAGATCGGCCAAGAACTTTCTCAGATTTTCCATCAAGAAGAAAACCATTATGGGCCGTTAGTAATGGCTATAACGGTACACTTAAACATCGGGCGTCATCCGTGACCCATAATGAACATACCGACAAATTTTCAGAAATATTGGCCAAGTACTTTCTGAGATATTCCATAAAGAAGAAAAACCGTTACAGGCCGTTACAGTCGTTAGTAACGGCTATAACGGTAAACTAAAACATCGGGCATCATCCGTGACCCATAATGAACATACACGCTTATTTTCACAAAGATCGGCCAAGTGCATTCTGAGATATTCTATAAAGAAGAAAAAGCGTTACAGGCCGTTACAGCCGTTAGTAACGGTATAACGGTAAACTAAAACATCGGGCATCATCCGTAACCCATAGTGAACATGCTTGCTAATGTTCACAAAGATCAGCCAAGTGCTTTCTGAGATATTCCATAAAGAAAAAAAATGTTACAGGCCGTTACAGCCGTTAGTAATGGCTATAACGGTAAACTAAAACATCGGGCATCATCCGTGACCCATAATGAACATACCTGCTAATTTTCACAAAGATCGGCCAAGTACTTTCTGAGATATTCCATGAAGAAAAAAAACCGTTACAGGCCGTTGCAGCCGTTAGTAACGGCTGTAACGGTAAACTAAAACATCGGGCATCATCCGTGACCCATGATGAACATACCTACAAATTTTCAGAAATATCGACCAAGTACTTTTTGAGATATTCTATAAAGAAGAAAAACCTTTACATGCTGTTACAGCCGTTAGTAACGGCTATAACGGGGTAAACTAAAACATCGGGCATCATCCGTGACCCATAATGAACATACCTGCTAATTTTCACAAATATCTGCCAAGTACTTTCTGAGATATTCCATGGAGAAGAAAAACCGTTACAGGCCGTTACAGCCGTTATAACGGATGTAACTATAAACTAAATCATCGGGCATCATCCGTGACCCATAATGAACATACCTACACATTTTCAGAAAGATCGGCCAAGTGCTTTCTGAGATATTCTATAAAGAAGAAGAACCGTTACAGGCCGTTACAGCCGTTACTAACGGCTATAACGGTAAACTAAAACATCAGGCATTATTCGTGACGCATAATGAACATGCCTACAATTTTTCAGAAAGATCGGCCAAGTACTTTTTGAGATATTCTATAAAGAAGAAAAACCGGTACCGGCCGTTACAGCCGTTAGTAACGGCTGTAACGGTAAACTAAAACATCGGGCATCATCCGTGACCCATGATGAACATACCTACAAATTTTCAGAAAGATCGGCCAAGTACTTTTTGAGATATTCCATAAAGAAGAAAAACCGTTACAGGCCATTACAGCCGTTAGTAACGGCTGTAACGGTAAACTAAAACATCGGGCATCATCCGTGACCCATAATGAACATACCTGCTAATTTTCCCAAAGATCAGCCAAGTACTTTCTGAGATGTTCTATGGAGAGAAAAAAAACCGTTACAGGCCGTTACAGCCGTAAGTAACGGCTTTAACGGTAAACTAAAACATCGGGCATCATCCTTGACCCATAGTGAACATACCTAGAAATTTTAAGAAAGATCAGCCCAGTAGTTTTGTCTGGAGCGAGTGGAACACATTTTGACCACGGACACACAGACACAGACACAACAGACAGACAGACAGACAGACACACAGACAGCATTTCTTCGTTCCCATTCTAAAGTACTCCCTGTTCTTTAAGAACTGGGTGTACAAAAAAAAAAGGGGGGGGGGGAGGGGGGAGTGGGGGATGTCTTGTTGAATAGTGTATTGGCAAAAGAGAAAAAGAGGAAATATTAAAACCCCTTGCATCAAAAGAAGTGAGTTGCAAATAGAAAGAAGTAAAAAGGGAATTTTTACCAGGGGAGAAAGTTGAAATTGTATTCTGGTTTGTTTTCTTGAAAGAAAGGAGTCAGATGTATGGTCGCGTGTGGGGCGCATGCTTGTCTTTGTATGCATGTGACTGTGTACCTGGAGACCGTATGACAAAAACCAAGGCAAATTACCCAACACATGAGAAGTAGGCGACCATGTTTCCACTAATCTACAAAGACAATTAAATGAAATTCACTTTAATCCCCCTCCCTTTTTTCCTGTATCCCCTCCACTCTGCATTTTCCGCTTTTCCTCTTTCATCTGGTTCTGCGTCCTTCACCTACTTGAGAATAATTCTAAACCAAGAAAAATCATCATCAATTCTCTGTAACCCCCCACCTATCGTAGATGACTAAAGCTAAACCTTCTGGGGAAAAAAGTATATGTCGGCATGTTTGCTCTGTTTCTATTGATTGTAAGTTAGCAAACATAAACGCGCGCGTGCGGAAGTGCACGTGTACGTGCATGTGTGCGCGCTCTTCAGGCTGTGTGTGTGTGTGTGTGTGTGTGTGTGTGTGTGTGTGTGTGTGTGTGTGTGTGTGTGTGTGTGTGCGCGCGCGCGCGAGCGACATATGTAGCGGAAAGGAAGCGGAAGTTTATTCAGAGTAAGCCGAAGCCCATTCTGAAGGGGGTACAATACCTCGACAATACACTTCTTAATTAAGCAATGAATAATTATTGTTTTTTTTTTCTTCTTCTTCTTTTTGTGGCATCATTTATCGGATCAATGGATCACCTAAGGCGGTGATTTTCTTTCTTTTTTCTTAATTTTTTTTTTCTTCTTCTTTTTTCCCATAAGGCCAAAATGCACCTCTTCATTTTTGGTACTTCACACTGTCCTCTTCATCTGCAAAAAAAAAAAAAAAAAAAAAAGGGGGGGGGGGGATTTTCCACGTCTAGGTGTGTTTTGTTTGTTTGGTTTTTTTTCGTTTGTTTGTTTCTTTCTTTTTTCAACCAGTCTCTTACACACTATGCATAGTCTGTATGTTCTCTTACAAATGGACATATTTTTGCTTATTTTAGTGTTTAATACAAAGTGTCTGGGTTTGTTAATGTTCTAATGTGTGGTGTACTGGCACACTCACTCTGATAATATATTGCTTATACAAAGAAAATAACATAGATGAAACAAAAGACTTAATCATTTTCAGTTTTTCATTTTGCGTTACACACACACACACACACACACAACACACAACACACACACACACACACACACACACACCACACACACACACACACACACACATACTCTCTCGCTCTCTCTCCCTCTCCCCTCCCTGCCCCTCCCCCTCCCCCCCCCCCCCCCTTCCCTCTCCTTCTCTCTCAAATACGTTAACAATGGTAGTTATATGTTAAAGGCACGGTACCAAAACAAAATTTATAGGGAAACAACCAATTCCGCATGTACACACGCCTGAAAAGATATCGTTGGTCCCAATTGGCCCGTCTCCCTCTCCATCCCTCTACCCAAGCGCGTGAGCGCTCCTCACGTCACACCACCACTACCATCACCACCACCATCACCCATCCATCCACCCAAACACCCACCACCCACCCCAAAAAAGAAACACACACGCACACGCACACACACACACACACACACACACACACACACACACACACACACACAAACACAGAAAGAGAGAGAGAGAGAGAGAGAGAGAGAGAGAGAGAGAGAGACAGGCAGACAGACAGACAGACAGACCGTCAGGCAGACACAGACAGACAGACAGACAGACGGACGGACAGAGACGGCGTCTTGTAAAATGAATTTAGGAGTTCGTTACATGTCATCTCACCAATTGGCTGTTCCCCGATGAAGCAAGCCTTATAGCGAAAAGAAAAGGTCCACAAGAAAGACATGAGGAAAGCCAAGAAGCGAGACAACAGGCATACGACCTCTCCCTCCTCACCCCCCCCCCCCCCTCATACATCTCCGGTCCCTCACCCTCTCCCACCCTGCAACTCTCCCCGCAGAGATACCCTCCCCTTTCCACCCCCCTCCCTCCTTCTCACTCCTAGGTTATAATGTTGTTCGTAGAGATCCTAAACAAAACATGGAAACTGGTATTATGGTATATCTTCATCAGTCAGTAAAATTCCAGAGGATGCATTTTTAGAGCAATTTAACGTAGAAACAGTATGGATTGAGATCCAGCTTAAATTTAATAAGCCTATACTTATATGTTTTCTGTACAGAAATCCAGCTGAACATGTCGACTGGTTTGACCGTTTCATGTTAATGATGGAAAACGCACATGATGAATCCAAAGACATCATGATATTAGGGGATTTTAATATAGATCTACTAAAAATAAATAAACAGTGGAACTATGTTTTTGAGTCACTTGGTCTTACACAGCTAATCAAAACTCCTACAAGGGTCACTGAGATTTCTGAAACACTGATAGACCATCTATATGTTACAAATCCAGAAACCATTCTTGAGACTAGTGTACCTGTTTATGGATGCAGTGATCACTTCCCAATTTGTTGCACTTGGTCAAAAAAGGGTATCAAAATTCCAAGGTTAAACCATAAAACGATTACCTTTAGAAACTTTTCAAAATTTGATAGTGACAAATTTCTCTCTAACCTTTTAAATTCCCCTCTAAATAAAGTGTATCAATATACAGAACCCAATCAGGCTCTAGAAGTTTGGTATTCCATCTTCTATACTGTATACAACAAACATGCCCCGCTCCAAACCAAAAGAGTCAAACATCGGATAAAACCTCCCTGGCTTACAAAAGAGATACAGAACGCTATTTACCAAAGAGAGTACCTGTTAAAAAATGGCCCTCGTGAAGAATACAAAAAACAAAGAAATAAAGTAACCTCTCTCATTAGAGCAGAGAAAAAGAAATATTTTCTAAAATTAATTAGTGAAAAGAAAGACAGCAAGTCCGTATGGAAAGCCATCCATGGATTAACAAATAAACATATTTCCTCTGTTTCAAACATAACGAATGATATATCTACCGATAAACTAAATCACCATTTTACAACAGAGTCATGAACCGGGTGTGGCCCAACCCCACTAGAGTGTCAGGAGATAAGGGCCGAAACACTTGCTTGAAGGGGGCTTCTCTTCTGAGGACTCTCTGCTGCCACGCTCACCACGAGTTTCTTTCTACTGATGCATGGGTAAACCATTGACTTCCGGGAATAGGCCGGAGGACGTCCGGGAAAGACCGGAGGACACTGGGAAAGACCAGAACCAAGGGCTCTGTGGGCTGGCTCCCCACTTTGCCTTAAACATGTGGCTACTAAGAATAAAAGGAAAAGATGCTCCCAGGATTCACCGAAAGGGGGAGAGAATGATGAATCCATCGGTGCTCAACCAATCATGACTGCAAATCCCAAACGGACTATGAACATGGACCAAATGGAATATCCATGTGTCTGTGGAAAGCGTTTCGCTACCACCCGTGGCATGAAGATCCACAGAACAAAGATGGGATGTGTGAAGACTCATCTGAATGAGCAGCAGCGCACTGCATCAGCAGATAAGACGTCGGAAGACCAAGGCCAGGATTTAAACCACAGTGCCAAGGACATCCACGCTGTTGGTTCGGATGAGGAATTTGCACAGGCCCTCGATGCCAGGCGCCTGAAACTCAACCTGCCACGAGCAAACGAAACTGAAGATTGGGAGAAACTGGATGCAAAAATCGTCCAAAGACTCGATGCACTGATAGGGAAAAGCACCCTGGAACACAAACTAGCCACATATGGGGACATTGTGTATGCCACATGTAGAGACGCCTATGGAGCAAAACTACCCAAAGAGAAAACACCTCCAAAGAAATCCAGACGCCAAGAAAAGATGGACAAGATCAGGGTCCAAAAGAAAAACCTCAAGATGCAAATGAAGACCGCACTGCCAGCTAAACAAGGCTTGGAAAAACTGTGGAAAGACCTGAAAGAAAAACACAGCGCCCTCAGCAAAGCGGAATCTGCGAGGAAGAGGAAGAGCAAAAAGAAGAAGACACAAGAGCGCTTCTTCAGAGACCCCTTCCAGTTTGCCAGAACACTGTTTGAGCAGCCAAAATCTGGGACCCTAAGTGTGGACAAAGGAGTTCTTGAGCAGCATCTGAGGAAAACATACTCTGACCCACAGAGCAAAGCACCACTCGACATTCAAGGTCTGGTGTGGCCAACCAACCCTGAGGAACAGTTCAATGGCAAGCCTCCAACGTTGGCGGAAATCAAGAAGGTGGTCGACAAAGCCAGAGCCAAATCATCACCAGGGCCAAACGGAATACCTTACCAGCTTTACAAGAAATGTCCCAAGGTGCTGGAGTGGCTCCACAGGCTGCTGCGATCGGCTTGGAGAAACCAGAAGATCAGCGGCCAGTGGATGACGGCAGATGGTGTGTACATCCCCAAAGAGCAAACCTCAAGTGACATCAGCCAGTTCAGGCCAATATCACTACTGAACGTCGAAGGGAAAATCTTCTTCTCTGTCATGGCAGCAAGGCTGACCAAGTACCTGATGGAAAACAAGTACTTGGATGTGTCAGTCCAGAAAGGTGGCATCCCAGGCGTGGCTGGCTGTGTAGAACACGCCACAATGATCTGGGACGCAATCCAAAAAGCAAAAACAGAAAAGAGAGACCTGGACGTAGTGTGGCTTGATCTGGCAAACGCATATGGATCTGTGCCCCATGAGATGATACAGTTGGCTCTTGAGATGTACCATGTGCCAAAGAACATCCGCGACATGCTCAAGAAGTACTTCAATGGCTTCTCAATGCGGTTCTCTTACCAATGAGTACACAACAGACTGGATCAACTTGGAAGTGGGTATTGCAATGGGCTGTGCAATTTCCCCAATACTGTTCGTGCTGGCAATGGAACTCATCTTGAAAGCAGCAACAAACAACGCGAGACAAACAGACCTTGGCGATGGATACAAGATGCCTCCTCTCAAGGCCTTCATGGATGACACTACAGTGATTTCATCCAGAGAAGACGAGACACGTCATGTGCTGGAGAGGCTGGACGACATAGTTGCCTCATCCAGAATGAAGTTCAAGCCAAAGAAATCACGGAGTCTCTCACTGAGGAAAGGAAAAGTGGCCGGATCTGTGGTCTTCAGTGTTGCCAACCAGGCCATTCCAACAGTCACAGAAGAACCAGTCAAGAGCCTTGGAAGATGGTATGATGATACGCTGAAAGACACACAAAGAGCAAAAGAAACCAAGCAGATGGCGGAGGAAGGCTTGGAGACCATTGACCAGTGTGGGCTCCCTGGCAAATACAAGGTCTGGTGTCTGCAGTTCATGCTGATACCAAAGCTCCTATGGCCTCTGATGATATACGACATCTGCACCAGCATAGTGGAGGCAATGGAAGCCAAAATCAACAAGTTCACAAGGAAATGGCTTGGTGTCCCACCCTGTCTGACTGACATAGCGCTGTACTGTCGCCAAGCAAAGCTGAAACTACCACTGAAATCCATCCTGGAGGAATACAAAGCAGGGAAGATCAGACTTCAAAGCATGCTGGAGGACTCAGGAGACAAGGTGGTAGAAGCAATCAAGCCTCAGCTGAAGACAGGCAGAAAATGGAAAGTTCAAGAGGCGATGGATTCTGCAAAAGAAAGTCTCAAGATCAGAGAAATAACAGGACACACACAGACCAACAGACAAGGACTGGGGGTGACCAAAACTGAATGGTGGTCAAAGGCCAAAGGAAAAGCCAAACGAGACATGATGATTCAGGAGATGAGAAAAGAAGAAGACCAAAAAAGACTCCAAAAAGCAGTCCAGCAGAGCCAGCAAGGGCAATGGACAACGTGGGAGAATGCACTCCAAAGAAGTCTCACTTGGAATGACATTTGGCACATGGCCCCTCTCAGGATCAGCTTCATTCTCAGATCTGCATATGACCTTCTGCCCTCAAATGCAAACCTGGTGAAGTGGGGGAAAACAGACGATTCTGCATGCCCCCTCTGCCATGAAAAACAAACAGTGGAGCATGTCCTAAGCTCATGTAAAGTAGCCCTGGCTCAAGGAAGGTACACATGGAGGCACAACCAAGTGCTCAAAGAGATTGTACAAGTAGTCTGGGCTAGTACTAACACCACAAAAGGGAAAATCAGGACTCCAAAAGCACCCGCAACATTCTTCACGGCAGGAGGCAGCAAATCATGGCCAAGAACAACAGTGCCACTCGAAACATGCAGGCAGAGTCTGCTGGACGGGGCAGATGACTGGGAGTGCACTGCAGACCTCCCAGAATGGAAGAGTCACCCAGAGATCATCAGCAAGAGTGGCATGAGACCAGACATAGTAGTCCACTCTAAGTCAACCAAGCAGCTGATCATGATCGAGCTCACGGTGCCATATGAGAACAGAATGGAGGCAGCTCAAATCTACAAGACTGAAAAGTATGCTGATCTGGCAAACAGCCTGAGGAGAGAAGGCTATCAGGTCAAAGTCCTCACTGCAGAAATTGGAGCTAGGGGGTTTGTAGGAACGTCTGCATACAGCCTCATGAAACAGCTCTCAGTTGCAGGGAAGGAAAAAACCAGAGCCCTGAAAGCAATGGCAGAAGCGGCAGAGAGGTGTTCAAGCTGGATCTGGTCAAGGAGGAACAAAAGTGAACTTCATAAGGCTTAATTTCCCTACAAATATCAGGTGTCCCTGTGGCTCAGTGGTTAAAGCGCGAGTCATTAAGTGGAAAATGAGCATGTCCAGAGGGTCATGGGTTCGAATCCCAGCCATGGCTCGTCCCAAGATGGGAAAAAAAAAAAAAAAAAAAAGGGGCAGCAGAGGGACATCCGGAGTCATGAACCGGGTGTGGCCCAACCCCACTAGAGTGTCAGGAGATAAGGGCCGAAACACTTGCTTGAAGGGGGCTTCTCTTCTGAGGACTCTCTGCTGCCACGCTCTCCACGAGTTTCTTTCTACAGTAGCAGATCAAATAATTCATGATGATAAATCAAATGATAATGTTCTAGAAGAATTACAAAAATACTGCAGGGGAAAAAATATCCATTCAGATTTAGATATCAGCCTTCTAGATGTTCATTCTGTTTTCGTGTCCCTTAGGCGATTGAAACAGACAGCCACTCGTGGAATTGACGGTATAGACGGTAAAATTCTAAAGCTCTCTGCACCCGTTATCGCAGAAACGTTAACTTACATTTACAACCTCTGTATAGATAAACAATGCTTTCCAGATACCTTAAAAAAAGCAAAAATCATACCAATATATAAATCAGGAAACACTACTGATCCATCAAATTATAGGCCTATTTCGATTCTATCAGTTCTTTCTAAGCCATTAGAACTCCACATCAATAAGTGTCTCCATTCTCATGCAGAACAATATGATTTAATCCACCCAGATCAATCAGGCTTCAGAGAAAACCATTCTTGCCACACTGTGCTAACTAAATTAATAGATAGATGGCTCTTAAACATGAACAACAAGCAATTTTCAGGAATTCTCTTTGTAGATTTCGCAAAAGCTTTCGACTTTATAAATCATGAACTTTTACTCAGAAAACTAACTTTGTATAAGCTATCATACAAAACACTGAAACTGATTTCATCTTTTCTCTCCAACAGACAACAAATTGTGTCCGTAAAACACATACAAATCTGATTTCCTTCCAAACAAATTTGGTGTCCCACAAGGGTCAGTATTAGGTCCTCTATTGTTTTCATTTTACATCAATGATCTGCCATTGTACTTGAAAATAAACAGTGAAATGTTCGCTGATGACACAACCTTGGACACAAGTAATTCTGACGCCAAACAGGTTTGCAGTGACATCCAAGAAAACATCAATCTCTTGGTTAAATGGACACGATTTAATCACATGGCCCTCCATCCTCACAAAACTAAATTCATGATGATAACTACAAGACAGAAACGTCAAACTCTAAGCCAAAATCTGCCAGTACTTTGTATTTCTAACGAAAACGTCGAAGAAGTAACCAGTCACAAAGTCTTGGGAATAACAATAGATTATAATCTAACTTGGTCAAAACACTTAGAGTCTTTATCTAGCAAACGTTGCAAGAAAACTACATCTTCTAAAAAGGATTAAGAACTTCTTAAATTTACATGCAAGAAAACTATTCTTTCATTCTTACATCAGCCTTTTATTGACTATGCCTCAACACTTTGGGACTCAGCGAGCAATAATTCACTCAAGCCACTAATTAGCCTTCACAAACGAGCTGTCAAAGTAACGTTAGGTCGACCATCCTCACTGGTAGATTCAGACTATAAGCAATCAGGCATTCTCCCATTTAAAGCCAAACTTCTATACAATAAAGGATCTTTATGCATAAGATACTCCATGGAAATGCTCCACTTTCTCTAACAAATATGTTCACTTTTAACGACTATCGACATTCACATAAAGTAAACCTCCCGTTTGCAATGATTAATCTATACAAGTCTAGTTTGGCGTATTCCGGAGGTTGGCTATGGAACCATATTCCTCAAGAACTAAAAAATCAATCAAACTTAAAAAATTCAAGTCTTATTTTCAAAAATATCTTATGAATGTCTCAGATTTGACTGCACTATACCCTAAAATGTATTAAAAATTCTCAATTCAGATTTAATTTAAAAACATGCGATGTTCGAAGTTGACTCAATTCTACGTAAATTGCACTGATCATCCTTGTCATTAATGTGTGTGTGGTTTTTTTTTTTTTTTTTTTTTCAAAGCTTTTCGCGGGAGTTTCTCCATGTCTGCTTCATTGTCCTTCTCTTCCTTTATCTCTGACTATCTATCGCCAGTCGGTCGGTCGGTCCTTTGGTCTCTCTCTCTCTCTCTCTCTCTCTCTCTCTCTCTCTCTCTCTCTCTCTCTCTCTCTCTCTCTCTTCTATTCACCCACCCACTCTTGCCCTGATCATTTTGTTTTCTTGTTGTTGTTGTTGGTAGTGGTGGTGGTGGTGTTTATTGGTTTCTTTTTCTTCTTCTTTTTGTCAAAGTTTCTCATGCAAGCAATTGTTGCATTTTTTTTTTCATGTGTGTTTGATTTGCTTTTTACTATATATCGATTTTTTTTTCTTGCCCAGAGGGCTGGATGTAAAAAAGCATTCATGCTTAGTCCATTACCCTCTTAAAATAAAATTCGTTCGTTCGTTCGTTCGTTCGTTCCTAACGCACGGACAATATAATAACTTCCCCCACCCCCTCCCCTCTCTCTCCCTTCCTTCTTCAAAAAATATTCTGTGTGTACATAAATCACCCACATTTCCTTCGAGATTTACACTTTCTCACCTACCTAGGGAAGCTTTCCTTTTAAACCCCTTCAGACATTATACTCTTTCTCAAAAATGAGTTGCAGAGGGATACCTGTGTTCGTCTTTTTGCAAATACTGATACACATTTCACTCAGTAACATGATAAAATTGACACACTTATAATTTGTCTTCGAAGCAATGGATTTATTGGTGCCAAATAATATATCTGTGTTTGATGATTTAATATGTGCATGTGTTTCTAAATAAATTTTTGCTCAATAATTCTCCAAAAGTTGTAAACGATTGGACACTGGCAGAAGAAGTGTTCAATGAAATCAGCTGTGTCAGGACAGTCAGAGCATTTGTTTGAGCCTTTTACTTTCATTTTACTAAGCATAATATTAGAATGATATATATTGTGTAGTATTTTCCAGTGGAGAACTCTAAGTCTTACCTCTTTTGTAATGTCTGTAACTCAACACCATGTGGATTTGTCTAAGTCAACACCAAATTTTCTGTTCCAGAAGGCATTCGCCCTAGGTGTTTGAGTTTCATTATGTGGCATAATTATTTTCCTTATTTGTTGGGGCTTTGTATTTAACAGACGGGCAAAACAGGGGAGCGTCCCAGATCCTCTTTCTCCTGACTGGATCCACTGGATCCATTGCGCAGGTTTGGCGTTAATCAAAGCATTGTACTGAAACAATGCAAGGGCTCTATTCTGTCCAACCTTTTCCTGTGTTTCTTCTAAAGTCAGTTGTCTATTTTCTCTTTCATGAGTTATATCCTTCATTTGCTATTTGCCATTATTTGCCCAGTTTTTGAAATATAATACCTGATTTTAATACCGAATTAGATTATTGTGGAAAAGGTATTAACTGTGGAAATTGCGCTTGTCGATGTCATCAAGTTTTATCCATATTTTGTTGTTTAGATAACCTGCTCACACTTCTTTCCACAATTCATTCCTGATTAAACTACAATCATTCAGGTATTTGGCTCTGCAATTTATACAAAAAGCATCCATCTTTGTGAGGTGTTGTAAATGCCATCTGGGTATTAATGACTTGTTTTCTTTTTCGGTGGCTTTAAAGAGTTTCCCCGCCCATTGTAAGTACAAACAGTTTTGAAAATTACTCATAGTAATCATATAATGTCCTCCTTCCTCCAAACTTGCTTCCATTATTTTCCTTTTGATTTTTTCGAAAGCATTTCTGTTGTTAAATCTTTTCTTCCATAGGAGTTTGTAAAGAGTTGAGTTAATTTTTGTTTAGCACACAGTCCAGAAGTCCTATGGATTGCATAACATAAAGAAACTGACTAAGTAAAAATGATTTTATTGCAACAATCTTACCTTGGATACTAATATCCCGTTTATTCCATTCTCTGATCAATTTATTCATTTGATACATCCTATTACTCCATTTATCTTCAATGCTCCTAGCCAGCTTTTCACGTTGGAAATATATGCCTAATATTTTATTTTATCTACTGTGTTGAAAGGAAGCTCTGGTTCTCTCATTTGCCTTCCCATAGGTATGGCTTTCATTTTCTGTATGTTTGATTTTAAACCAGAAAAAAAAACTTTGAAATGTTCTAAAGATTTCTAAAGGTTTATCCATGTCTTCTTCATCTCTGAGAAATAGGGTTGTATCATTCGCCATTTGTTTGATTTTTAAAGGAATATTGTTATCTGGAACAGTAGTTGAGACGTCAATGCCAGATATGGAGCTATTTCTGACTTTAATTGCCAACAATTCCACTGCCAGAACAAAGGCTAGCAGAGAAAAGGGACATCCTTGTCTATTTCCACAAGAAAGTTTGAAAGGTTCCGATAGCCATCCTCCATGATTTATTGAACTAACAGTATCCTTTGTCAGTATGGCAACCCATTTTCTAAATTTCAGTTCCGAAACCTTCCGACTACTTTTATTTTATTCCAAAAAAAATTTGTTTAACTCAATAGTTATTCCATCGCTCCCTGGCGCTGATCCATTTTTCATCTTTTTTTTTAAGCGTTTGATGTTTCCTCAGTAGTGATCATACCTTCACAACTACAATATAATTTTTTCTAAACAAGGAATGATTTCATTTTCTAAGAACACAATGACTGATTTACAAATGTTGTTTACTTCTACAGGCTGAGTATACAAGTTTTTTTTTTTTAATAGAATGTTACCTGCTCTTTTAAAATCTGTCGGTGATCTGTAATTAATTTCCCTGTATCTTTACACAACCTTGTGATGATTTTCTTCTTTTCCCTTGCTTTTTCTAAATGGCAGAAATATTTAGTGTCGCGTTCACCCTCTTCGATCCACTTATTTCGTACCTTACCTGTGCACCTTTTGCTTTATGTGCTTGTAGTAGCTCTAACTTTTGTTTTAATATCAGATATTGTTCTTGGTTATCTGTACTCGTCAGATTATGAATCATTTGTTTTTCAACTTCCAAAATTTCAAATTCTAATTTTTTTTCATGATAATTTCTTCTATTGGCTAGTATTTTACCATATTCACTACAAAAATCACTAATTTTAATTTTACATAATTCCCATGTATGCATATATGATGACGTGTTGCCTGAAATTCTTTTTAGTTCTCCGTCTAATAAATCATTCATTTTCTGCACTAATACTGGGTCCTTTAAGTAGCTATTATCAAATTTCCAATAGCTAGGCCCACGAATGAAATAATTGCTGTTAAGTTCTACTACTATCGCTTTGTGATCCGAATGAGGAAACTGGGGTGTACACACAAAATACTTAACTGGAGCATCCCATCAGATAGAAAGCAGTAATCTAAGCGACGGGTGACAAAGGGACTTATTTGAGACCATGTGAAGTCTTTTTCGCTTTTGTGAAATGCTCTCCACATGTCTGTGAGTTGTAGGGTAGCAATAGTATGATTAAATAGTTTAACTTCTGAATCAGAATGGGTATGACCTCATATAATGTCCAGCTCATTGTTAAGAACGCAGTTAAAATCACCAACTAGAAGAAGATTGCTTTCACTAAATTCATTTAAGGTTTCTTGTAAATTTTGCATGAACGACATTTATTTCTCTCGAGTTATTTCCTACTTTGAAACTATATTCAGTATGGTTAACCGATACAACTAGAATCCTGTAACATACAGTTCCTCATCGAAATGTTCAGCTATCAAAATAAATTCTCCTTGACCTCTATTTGTGCCTTCGTTGTAAAAGATTTGCCCCCCCCCCCCCCCCCCCCCCCCAACCATTGTTTTTCCCATGTCACTAAATCACTAGTTGTTATGTGTGCCTCTTGGAGACATACTATAACAAATTTCTGACCTTTTAGATAGTGCAATACTGAATATCTTTTAAATTTATTTTTCAAACCCCTGACATTAATTGAGCATATACGTAGTTTATCCATGAGGAATGCAATATTTGTAAGGAGTACATTTTTTTTTACAGTGACCAAACATACACCAATATCCAGCATTCAAAGCCATAGTCCGAAACATCAGCAAGGTCATAAAGCCAGGTCAGTCCACCGACTGCATTGTTTCACACACACCCAACCCCAGTGTTTCCTTTTTGTCGGTTTTGACACCTGAAGGGGGAGAGTTACGGTGAGCCTGGCCCGTGTTTCTCTTTTCGACTTTGTCCTTCCCTGTCACCTCCCTGGGACTGGTGCCCTCCCAGGAGCAGGGCCGCTTCCGAGTCTCGGACCTGTGGCGACGTGCAGACTGAACCTGGAAGGAAGAGGTGAGTGTCGTCTGGCGTTCCCCTGGACGACCCCTGGACTGCCCGCTCTCCTCCTCTCTCATTGTCTCGCTCTCGTCGGTTCGGGAATTGTCTCCTTCCTGCTCCTCACTTTCACACTGCACAGTCACACTCTCACTCACACTGGTATTGTTAGGAGTGGATGGT
>CM065730.1:58864518-58869518 GCA_033310375.1 Conus canariensis
AATGATGGGAAACAGCACGCACGCACGCACGCACGCACGCACGCACGCACGCACGCACGCACGCACACACACACACACACACACACTCACGCACGCACGCACGCACACACACACACACACACACACACACACACACACACACACACACACACACACACACACAAACATGTGCATGCACGCATATGCAAACAGGATTATACATGCGCCTCCATTCCAATACCGATATTGACAGTCTCAGAGAAGTTGCTTCCACATATTCTATCACATCTTAAGAAAAGTTCCTTCTGCCGATGACAATACCTAAGCCACATTCCCTGCTCCATTTATCTGAAAACTGATTATTTTCATAACACTCATCTGTTGAAAATGTATCCATTAATCGCCTCTCTGATCCATGTCCCAATCTTTGTTTGAAATGATGGGGTAGTTCTGGAGTCTGAATTTCTTCATTCCAAAACTGATACACCCTCCAGTCTTTCATCCGTACGTCCTCATCCCTGCAGGAGAGTAGACCCCTAACTACTAGAAGGGGGAGGTAAATTCCTTCATTTTTAAAAAAAATCAACAACGGGTCCACTCGCCAGTGATGCAATTACTCGACTTAAACCTCGATCTAGGCCATCCTGTTCAGATTCATTTAAACTTCAGTTAGCTGTGGATCACTATGATCTGGTCAGGGCACCAGAAGCATTAGCTGCTTTGTCGGTAACTTTTCACCTCCTGTGTTACCAAGACACACTGTGGGTCATTTGACATTTAATCTACGTCTAGATCACTGTGGCCCATTCTGGGTCATTAAACTTTGAAAGTAATCTGAGATCATCACGATCGTTCTTGGAAACGTGGGTTTGGGTCAGTTGAAACACAAGGTTTTTGTCACCACAAATGCATGTTCCTCTGTGTCAGTGTTCCTACAGCTCTACATTATCCCCAGGTCAATATTTCTACAGCTCTACATTCCCCCCAGGTCAATGTTTCTACAGCTCTACATTCCCCCCAGGTCAATGTTTCTACAGCTCTACATTCCCCCAGGTCAATGTTTCTACAGCTCTACATTCCCCCCAGGTCAATGTTTCTACAGCTCTACATTCCCCCAGGTCAATGTTTCTACAGCTCCACATCTCCCCTGGTCAATGTTTCTATAGCACTACATTCCCTCTGGTCAATGTTTCTACAGCTCTACATTCCCCCCCCCCCCCCCCAGGTCAGTGTTTCTAGAGCTCTACATTCCCCGCAGGTCATTGTTTCTACAGCTCCACATCCCCCTGGTCAATGCTCTTCCCTATCAATGACCCACAGAATCTATGTTCCCGAGGTTTGAACCTACACCTTCACCCAGTGCAGCCCATGTTTTCCCAGATGTATATTATTCTGAGATCTGTAATGATCTGAATATATCTACGTCAGTGTTCCCCTATGTGCATGGCCATCCTTTCTCCATTTCTAGTTGAAGATCCTGTAATGCCAAACAAATGCCGAACCAAAGTGAAAGAACATTTGAACCAGAACCAGACTCAGTGATTTACCTAGATTAAAGATCAAATTATCCCGACTGTGTCACGGAGAGACATAATGATGTGAAAGGTTACGTGATCCAGAATGAGTTGAAGTCAATCAAAGTGATGTTACAGACTTCAGTGCGTGACCAGAATGAGACGAGACCTTAGTGAAGTCAAATTACCTAGAAAGGGACATTGCAAGACTTATCGACTTTCAAGATCATGTATGTGACCCATAGTGGTTAAGCTTTCTTGAGGTCCGCGTTATAGGTAAAGTGACCCGGGATGGCTTATGCTAAAAGTTTAAAATTCCCTGCTTCGATCAAGGCAATCCCGGTCAAAGTAAGGGGCAAGAGACCCAGAAAGAGGTGTTGCGAACCAGACCAACATTAGACATCAGGTGACTTATAAGTCATCTGATCCAGTAGACAAAGATAAGATGTAGCATAAAAGATCCTAGTGACCAAGAATAGTGTTAGACGTTAAGTGACCCAGAATGAGTCACGTTGACCCAGACCTATCTTCCAGGTAAAATGACCTGTTATGCAAACAATATGGGTCAGTCTGGCTTCTTCCCGCTTACTTAACCTGCATTTGTACTTCGGTTAACCATAACGCGTTTTTTAAATCATATAACATTTCAATATTGTTTGGTCCACCGAACTTGACCTTGATTAGATGATTTTGTGTGTGTGTGTGTGTGTGTGCGCGCCGCGCGCGCATGCGCGTGTGTGTGTATGTGTGTGTGCGTGTGTGTGTGTGTGCCTGAATACCAAACATTGATGTGCCAAGGCCTTGATTAAGGAGTCCAGTATCTATAGACACGCGCGGCTGGATTGTTTTGGTAATCTTTATTGAAAGTTGATTTTCTCATTTTTCTTTCATATGGACGTCAAGGTACAAGCCAGGTTGTTCCAAGCAGACATTAAATGCTGGATCAAATTTGTGGTAGGCCTTAAAATGCTTACATGGATTACGTAATGTTTTAGTGCAAAATCCTACTTGTGGCATGTGGTCTGTACATGAATCTAGAATTTTTTTTAGATTTCATTTGAAACTAGCATTAACTGCTCAATTCAGTTGGAAAGTGATTGTAGTTTTTCATGTGGTTATCATTTCTTCAAAGGAGTCAGAGAAAAGTTGTGTACAGGCTGCACACCAAAAATTAATGCGCCAAGGCCTTGCTTAAGGAGTCGAGTATTTATAGACCGGCGCAATTTGGGTGTTTTGATCATGTTTATTATGTCTGAAAGTAGATTGTTCCCCGTTTTCTTTCTTATGTCCATCAAGGTAAAAACCAGGTGGTTCCAAGCAGACAGATTAAAACAAAGGATTGGTTGAAGCTGACACAAAGATAGTGTCACGGGTGAATGCAGAGGCCTGAAAAGTGTTATCAACGAAGGGCAAGGTCACGTATTTGAAGACTGTTTGTGATTTCACTGGTGAAGATTCCCCCAAACGATGAAAATAATCAGCGGGGAGTTGTTCTTTGATCAAGTATCAGTTTAACATGAAATGTTGGCTCAAATTTATGTGAGGCCTCAAAACGCTTACATAGATTATATAGTGTTTCAGTGCAAAATCCTAATTGTTGCGTGTGGCCTGTTCGTGTGGGTGTGAGTGAGTGAGTGAGTGAGTGAGTGAATGAATGTGTGTGTGTGTGTGTGTGTGTGTGTGTGTGTGTGTGTGTGTGTGTGTGTGTGTGTGTGTGTGTGCAGGTGGTTTAGTGCCTCGATATTCCTGGTGACGGTGACATCAGCGCATGGAGCGGAACAAACGGGTGTGAGAGCATCAAGATGTGAGAATGGCGGGTGTTGGAATTTTGTTGAAGTGTTCTCACTCTTCTTGTCCTCTGTGTTTTTCCTTCTTTCCGCTTTCATGTCTCTTTTTGCCCTCCGTTGGCTCGTATCTCCTTCCTTTTTGCCTTTTCTCTGTAGCACATGTTGGTGAGTTAAGTGACAGTAAAGGTTTAGGATTAAGGATGTTCGTAAAGCACAGTGCAGTCTATTACTACTAGGTGGTAGGGCATGGGGAATAAGATAGGAGGAGAAGAGGGATCACACACACACACACACACACACACACACAACACACACACACAACACACACACACACACACACACACACACACACACCACACACACACACACACTCGCACACACACACACATACTCGCACACGCACGCCAGCAGGAACATGGACGAACGCGCGCGCGCGCGCACACACACACACACACACACACACACACACACACACACACACACACACACACACAGTCCGTCTGGATTAGGTACCGAATTCCGGCTGTTTACTTGCAGCGTCAGATGCGCAGTACTGCACTCTACTAGGGGTTTTGATTAAACAGCTCCAATTCCTCAATAAAATGAACAGTAAACATGACACAAATGGATCATGATGTGATCACAAGACATCAGTAAACTCAGCAGTATTAAAAGCAGTGATCAGTAAGAGATAACGCATTATTAAAATCGGTAGACATAACGCTAATTCATCAGGAAGTAATTGCAATGTGTATTAAATCAACAGTAAATATAACATTTGTATATCGTGACGAGAGAGAGAGAGAGAGAGAGAGAGAGACAGACAGACAGACAGACAGACAGACAGACAGAAGAGAGAATTTTTCAATATTGGTATACTACCCACAACCATAATTATTGATCCGCCAACAACAATGCCTCAATAAACAGCAGTAAACACTAGAGAGAGAGAGAGAGAGAGAGGGGGGGGGGGGAGGGAGGGAGGGAGAGAGCGAGACAGAGAGAAGTTATTATAAGAAATTCTTTTCTAATATTTCAGTATGCTGCATACTGCAAAGGGTCTCAATAAAACAGCGACAATGTATGAATAAAACCAACAGCACACAAACACGCCTTTCTCACACTGTGAATACAGTGCACCATACAAACACGCCTTTCTCACACTGTGAATACAGTGCACCAAGTCAAACACGCCTTTCTCACACTGTGAATACAGTGCACCAATGCAAACATGCCTTTCTCACACTGTGAATACAGTGCACCAGTACAAACACGCCTTTCTCACACTGTGAATACAGTGCACCAATGCAAACACGCCTTTCTCACACTGTGAATACAGTGCACCAATGCAAACAGCCTTTCTCACACTGTGAATACAGTGCACCAACAAACACGCCTTTCTCACACTGTGAATACAGTGCACCAATGCAAACACGCCTTTCTCACACTGTGAATACAGTGCACCAGTACAAACACGCCTTTCTCACACTGTGAATACAGTGCACCAATGCAAACACGCCTTTCTCACACTGTGAATACAGTGCACAATGCAAACACGCCTTTCTCACACTGTGAATACAGTGCACCAATGCAAACACGCCTTTCTCACACTGTGAATACAGTGCACCAATGCAAACACGCCTTTCTCACACTGTGAATACAGTGCACCAGTACAAACACGCCTTTCTCACACTGTGAATACAGTGCACCAATACAAACA
>CM065730.1:58877018-58924518 GCA_033310375.1 Conus canariensis
AAGTTTTTTCTCTGATATTTTATATTACAGATTTTATCCAGAGAAACTGAAGCAAAGAGTGGAGAAGGAGAGAGAGAGAGAGAGAGAGAGAGAGAGAGAGAGAGAGAGAGAGAGAAGAGAGAGAGAGAGAGAGAGAAGGAAACAGAGAGAGAGAGAGAGAGAGAAAGAGAGGAGAAAAGAGAGGAGAGAGAGAGAGAGAGAGAGAAACAGAGAGAGAGACAGAGACACAGAGAGAGGGAGGGAGGGAGAGAGAAAGAGAAAGACAAGGGCTGGAGTAGGACGGGGAAGGGAGGAGGAGGAGGAGAAGAAGAAAAATATAAAAGAAGAAAAGAACAAAGATATGCAAAAAAAGGAAGATGAAGCTTTGTGAACGTCCATGCAACCCCTACACCCACCCCCCACCCCACCCCCTCCCCACCTATTCTCCTCTCCCACTACCTTCCAAAATCTTCCGAAATGGTGGATAGATATTACAATCATAAAAAGCAGTCACAACAATTCACGTATGCTTTTTAACCCTTTGCGCCCTGCCCAGTTTACTAGAGAAGAACACACCCAGCCTGAAGGTTTTGGGAGTTGACAGCAAAATTTACGGTTACCCAAATAAAACATCTTATATCTCAAAAACTACTGGATGAAATTTGTTGAAATTTTGCATACTTGCTGATAGAATAATGCGTATGTTATGTCAAGCTTTCAGACTCTCTTGTGAATATTTTGTTTGTGATATTTTTTAAATAAAGTTTTGGTTAAAAACTTACTTTTTATTGTCACGCATGTTCACAATCATTTGCGTGCCATTCGGCAGCTTCGTCAACATGTGGACTCGCGATCGACGAAGTTTGAGAAGATTCACCGTCTTCCGACTCTAAATCAGCCACTTCGGGGTCCAAATCGGAGTCATCGTCGAGGAAGATCTTATCTATAACTTGTCTAACAGTGTGTCGTGCTCGTTTGCTCATTTTTGCTTCTAAAACGAAGACAAAAAAAAAACACGCGTAAAACTGCTCAGAAACAGCGCTCGAACCTCGCCAAATCACTAGGAAGGAATGCACGATAGAGTAAGCTCCCTTACCTAATGAATATTAATGCAATTAGAAGTGAAAGTAAGAGGGTATCGCCGACCGACAATTTGCCGGCTGCAGGCGCTGAGAGGAGCGTGTCTCGGCCGACAATTTGCCAGCTGCAGGCGCTGAGAGGCTGACAATTTGTCGGTTCAGGGCGGAATGAGTTAAAAAAATAATTTCAGAGTGTACCATAAACTGACAAACAGAACGGAACAGTACTGACACACTGAAAGACAGATGTTTCAAGGTGCCATTTCCAAACACTCCCCCCATTGACAAACACACTATGACCTCCACTGGAACGCGCAGAAAAAGGTTTGTGGAGACAATCTGTGAAGAAATAATCCGAGGAAACCGTGAACAAAAGCATAGGCAGCGACCGTAACAGAGCTAAACACTAACGGCACAAAGGAGCGCGTTTGCTCCAAGGAAGCAGAAGCTCTGTTACTTTGTGAGAAAAACGTAGAACGGTTCATAAACCTTATATTTGAATATTCTCTCTCTCTCTCTCTCTCTCTCTCTCTCTCTCTCTCTCTCTCTCTCTCATATACACACGCACGCACGCACGCGCGCGCACACACACGCACACACACACGCACGCACGCACGCACGCACACATACACACACACACACACGCGCGCGCGCACGCACGCACGCACGCACACACACAAACACACACACACACACACACACACACACACACACACACACACACACACACACACACACACACACACACGATACCAAAAGAGAATATTCAAATATAAGGTTTATGAACCTTTCTACGTTTTCCTCACAAAATAACAGTGCTTCTGCTTCATTTAACGCGTGTGTGAAAACTTGAAACTTGAAACTTTTTTAATTGTCATAAACACCATTAAAGGATTTATGGACACAAGATGGCGATGATTAAACAACTCATCGTCCAAAGAAATAATGATTTGTTCTTTTTACATAAAAAGTCATTATGTAAAGCAGTCATATACATATTTCGCAATTTCAACCTGAAGGTCATCATTAGACATCAAAGTACTTATTTTCAATGAGGTAGCGTCGTATATATCCATTTTGTTTATGATACTTTTTTTTTAAACGTATTCCTGATTTTATCGTAACGTTTACAAGAGTCTAAAAAATGTACCTCGTCTTCTATTATATTGCAAGTTGTACATTTCCTGTCTTCAAGCTTAATATGGGAATATCTACCTCTTTCTATTGCGAGGTCGTGTGCGCTAATTCTTAATTTACAAAGTTCTTTCCTGTAATGTTTATCTGTGCATTTGATGAGGTACGGTTCAAGCCTATATTTATTACTGATGTCATTATAAAATTTTAACCTTGGTGCTCTTTCTTTTTCTTTTCCCCAAAAGTGTATATATACACTTTGTAACTTTCTCTCTATTGCATAACGCAATTTTTGAGGGCTGAGTGTACTCTGGTTATTCCATACATGTGTCATTCCAATATTACTTAAGATCTTCTTTACAGAAGATTTCCATGAAGATGATGGGTCAAGATCTTCGTACGCTTCTCTTAGATATGAGTCTTCCTTTGATTCCATTATATGGATCCAAAACATGACTACTTGACTCATTATTTCTTGACACAAAGGAAATCTTCCAAGTTCAGCTAGTACTGGCAATTTCATTGCTTTTCTGTGTACGCCTAATATATGTCTGCAAAATTTTACATGTACGTTCTCGATCGGATTATTGGATAATAAGTATTTGTGATAAATGTCGAACATTGTAGTCTGCTTTTCAACATGTCCTATCTTTTCTGTAAATGGAAACCAAACTTCTGCGCCATAAAGCATAACTGGTGAAATCAAAGCATCAAAGAGTTTTGCTATTGATGATACATTGACATGTTCTCCCTTTACTTTACGTAGTAAGGTGTGTACAGCTGTGTTACCTTGTTTTGCTAGATGATCTTGTGCTTTATGTAACTCTCCACTTTTATGAAGAATTATTCCTAAATACTTGTATTCATTTACTGTCTCAAGAGAATCATCTCCACATGTAAATGCGGTTGAAAATTTTGAGTCAGTTTTAGTGAATATGACAACTTTTGTTTTATCTTTATTTAGTTTCATGCCCAATTCTGTACAATAATTATGAAGTCGGTTAAGTTTTGTTTGTAATCCCGATTTTGTGTTTGACAACATAACTATGTCGTCAGCATATAATAAATGTGTGTGTGTGTGTGTGTGTGTGTGTGTGTGTGTGTGTGTGTGTGTGTGTGTGTGTGCGTGCGTGCGTGTGTGCGTGCGTGCGTGCGTGCGTGTGTGTTTTCCACACAGGTACCCTTGCGCCCAGTGTATCTACCAGTAAAGTACCTGCTGCCAGTGTATCTATCAGTACAGTACCTGCTGCCAGTGTATCTACCAGTACAGTACCTGCTGCCAGTGTATCTACCAGTACAGTACCAGTGGCCAGTGTATCTACCAGTACAGTACCTGCTGCCAGTGTATCTACCAGTACAGTACCTGCTGCCAGTGTATCTACCAGTACAGTACCTGCTGCCAGTGTATCTACCAGTACAGTACCAGTGCCCATGTATCTACCAGTACAGTACCTGCTCCCAGTGTATCTAACAGTGCAGTACCTGCTCCCAGTGTATCTACCAGTACAGTACCTGCTGCCAGTGTATCTACCAGCACAGTACCTTCTGCCAGTGTGTGTGTGTGTGTGTGTGCGTGCGTGCGTGCGTGCGTGCGTGCGTGTGTGTGTCCACACAGGTATCCTTGCGCCCAGTGTATCTACCAGTAAAGTACCTGCTGCCAGTGTATCTACCAGTACAGTACCTGCTGCCAGTGTATCTACCAGTACAGTACCTGCTGCCAGTGTATCTACCAGTACAGTACCAGCGCGCAGTGTATCTACCAGTACAGTACCAGCGCGCAGTGTATCTATCAGCACAGTACCTGCGTCCTGCGGGCACTTCTGTCGGACGGGGGTCTGACGGGCTGCCCGTGCACCCAGAGCAGCTGAACGCCTTCCACGTGGGCGTCCAGGACCCGGTTCAGGTCCTCCCAGACCAGGAAGACCTTGGCCACCACCCCGAAGCCCATCTGGTGAACCGCCTCCCGGGTCTTCTCGGGCAGCGCCGGCCTGAACAGGGTCGCCTCGTTCTCCCTCAGGTAACTTATAGATGACGTCACGATCACGTGGTCTGCCCGGTACTCTTCGCCGTTCTCGCACACGATCTTGATCGGGCGGCGGTGTTGGGTTTGAGGATGGTCGTTCTGGTGGTCCGAGGTGGTCGTGTCCGTGCCGTGACTGTTCACGTCTTGGGTAAGTCCTTGTTGCGGGGTGTCGGAGTCTCTGGGCCAGCGCTCGCCTTCGCTTTCCTGGCAGGAGTGTCGGTTCCATCGCCTGTCACGCTGCTCATCCTGTGCGCCTCGTTCCGAGGACTGCTCTGCCCAGAAGATGGTCTTCACGGGCGTGTTGAGGAGGAGGGCGTCCTGCGGGAGCGAGTCGTTCAGGAAGACCTTGAAGACGTCCTCCAGGCCAGAGCTGGACAAGGTGAGCCCGTAGCCTGGGATGTAGCCATACTTGCCGTAGGCCTGCAGGGACAGCTCATGTAGCCGTGCCGCGTTGTCCGTGTACTCCCATTGCTCCAGCCACCTGCAGGAGGAGCATGTGAAGATCAATTCTTCCCAGGGAATACTGGAGGCATAGGGTGGAGGAAAGAAGAGACAGGGAGAGACAGCGATAATGAGAGAGGTGTGGAGAGGAGAGAGAAAGAAGGGAGAAGAGAAGAAAGGGTTCTGGATTTAAATACACAGTTTCTTATTCTACTGCTCCATCCACCTACAGGAGAATGTGAAGATCAGTTCTGCTCAGGGAACACTGCAGGGAGCCATCCACCTACAGGAGAATGTGAAGATCACTCCTTCTGAGGGAAAACTGCAGGGAGCCATCCACCTACAGGAGAATGTGAAGATCAGTTCTTCTCAGGGAAAACTGCAGGGAGCCATCCACCTACAGGAGAATGTGAAGATCACTCCTTCTGAGGGAAAACTGCAGGGAGCCATCCACCTACAGGAGAATGTGAAGATCAGTTCTTCTCAGGGGAAACTGCAGGGAGCCATCCACCTACAGGAGAATGTGAAGAGCAGTTCTTCTCAGGGAAAACTGCAGGGAGCCATCCACCTACAGGAGAATGTGAAGAGCAGTTCTTCTCAGCGAAAACTGCAGGGAGCCATCCACCTACAGTAGAATGTGAAGAGCAGTTCTTCTCAGGGAAAACTGCAGGGAGCCATCCACCTACAGGAGAATGTGAAGATCAGTTCTTCTCAGGCGAAACTGCAGGGAGCCATCCACCTACAGGAGAATGTGAAGATCAGTTCTTCTCAGGGAAAACTGCAGGGAGCCATCCACCTACAGGAGAATGTGAAGATCAGTTCTTCTCAGGCGAAACTGCAGGGAGCCATCCACCTACAGGAGAATGTGAAGATCAGTTCTCAGGGGAAACTGCAGGGAGCCATCCACCTACAGGAGAATGTGAAGATTAGTTCTTCTCAGGGAAAACTGCAGGGAGCCATCCACCTACAGGAGAATGTGAAGATCAGTTCTTCTCAGGGAAAACTGCAGGGAGCCATCCACCTACAGGAGAATGTGAAGATCAGTTCTTTTCAGGGAAAACTGCAGGGAGCCATCCACCTACAGGAGAATGTGAAGATCAGTTCTTCTCAGGGAAAACTGCAGGGAGCCATCCACCCACAGGAGAATGTGAAGATCAGTTCTTCTCAGGGGAAAACTGCAGGGAGCCATCCACCCACAGGAGAATGTGAAAGATCAGTTCTTCTCAGGGAAAACTGCAGGGAGCCATCCACCCACAGGAGAATGTGAAGATCAGTTCTTCTCAGGGCAAACTGCAGGGAGCCATCCACCTACAGGAGAATGTGAAGACAGTTCTTCTCAGGGAAAACTGCAGGGAGCCATCCACCCACAGGAGAATGTTGAAGATCAGTTCTTCTCAGGGAAAACTGCAGGGAGCCATCCACCCACAGGAGAATGTGAAGATCAGTTCTTCTCAGGGAAAACTGCAGGGAGCCATCCACCTACAGGAGAATGTGAAGATCAGTTCTTTTCAGGGAAAACTGCAGGGAGCCATCCACCCACAGGAGAATGTGAAGATCAGTTCTTCTCAGGGAAAACTGCAGGGAGCCATCCACCCACAGGAGAATGTAAAGATCAGTTCTTCTCAGGGCAAAACTGCAGGGAGCCATCCACCTACAGGAGATGTGAAGATCAGTTCTTCTCAGGGGAAAACTGCAGGGAGCCATCCACCCACAGGAGAATGTGAAGATCAGTTCTTCTCAGGGAAAACTGCAGGGAGCCATCCACCCACAGGAGAATGTGAAGATCAGTTCTTCTCAGGGCAAACTGCAGGGAGCCATCCACCCACAGGAGAATGTGAAGATCAGTTCTTCTCAGGGAAAACTGCAGGGAGCCATCCACCTACAGGAGAATGTGAAGATCAGTTCTTCTCAGGGCAAACTGCAGGGAGCCATCCACCTACAGGAGAATGTGAAGATCAGTTCTTCTCAGGGAAAACTGCAGGGAGCCATCCACCCACAGGAGAATGTGAAGATCAGTTCTTCTCAGGGCAAACTGCAGGGAGCCATCCACCACAGGAGAATGTGAAGATCAGTTCTTCTCAGGGCAAACTGCAGGGAGCCATCCACCTACAGGAGAATGTGAAGATCAGTTCTTCTCAGGGCAAACTGCAGGGAGCCATCCACCTACAGGAGAATGTGAAGATCAGTTCTTCTCAGGGCAAACTGCAGGGAGCCATCCACCCACAGGAGAATGTGAAGATCAGTTCTTCTCAGGGCAAACTGCAGGGAGCCATCCACCTACAGGAGAATGTGAAGATCAGTTCTTCTCAGGGCAAACTGCAGGGAGGGTGTGGAGCAAGGAAAGGACTGGTGGGAGATGGGGATAAAGGGAGAAGACTTGGAGAGAAGGGAGAAGAAAAGAAGGGGTTGTGAATTTGAATACCCAATTTCTTACTCGTTGGACGTAATCGTCATTTCACACAGCAAACAGAACAACACCAAAAAAAAAATGTAGATGAGAAATACAACAAAACACCCTCCAACACATATCTTTAACATCACGAAGATTCTCATCCACCCGTTAATTCCCTCTTCCATCCATGTTTTCAGCGTAAAAGAATGTAAGCATGATCTGACATCATGTTTTTGACATCTGTACTCACTTCAAAACAGCCAGTTTGGTCTCTTCCGGTTCGTCGCCCTCCTCCAGGATTCTCTCCCTT
The DNA here is from genome assembly GCA_033310375.1 of Conus canariensis. Lineage (NCBI taxonomy): Eukaryota > Metazoa > Mollusca > Gastropoda > Neogastropoda > Conidae > Conus > Conus canariensis. The sequence continues at coordinate 58,884,377 of CM065730.1, forward strand.
GACATCCTCAATACTTCCGCAAAGGTATGCTCCTCTTTTCCATCCTCCTCCGAGACACATCTGCCATAGTTGATGATGCAATCACTGGGGCTCTTCAAGTCATACACCGCCAGTTCCTGACTCTCGCCATTCTCTGTCTTGCTGCTCCCTTTGTTTGAGGCGTTCGGAGTTGATGGTCGTCGGTTCGAATCCACCGCCGTGTGATTTGACTGTTGGGAGGTATCTGAAATGTCCCACATTGAAGTGTGGTTAAGGCATCACCCGCAAGATTTGAAATGTTTGCTGAATAAGTCTGGCCAGGGGAATTCTGGCAACACGATGTTGTTCTGCGCTTACATAGCCTTTCATGAAGGGTAGTAAAACATACAATGCAAGTAATCGTAAATCCAATATGACCAGAAGGAGAACAATGTCAGTCATGAATATGATAAATCGTATACCCAACACAAAGAAAAGGAGAACAATACCACTCGGGTGCAGCTAATTAAGGAGAGAGAGTGAGAGAGAGAGAGAGAGAGAGAGAGAGAGAGAGAGAGAGAGAGAGAGAGAGGGGGGAGTACCAGCAGCAGAGAAGAAACAAACAGAAAAGATATCTAGTGAAACTTTTGGAGAAAGAAAGAGAGACAGACAGACAGACAAACAGACAGAGACAGATAGGGGGGTGGGTGGGGAACGAGAGAGAGAGAGAGAGAGAGAGAGAGAGAGAGAGAGAGAGAGAGAGAGAGAGAGAGAGAGAGAGAGAACATGGTTACATTAACATCAATTACACAATGAAGTTATTGCTGTTGACGACGATGATGACGATACTGATACTGATGACTAACGATCATTATTACGATGATGATGATGATGATGATGATGATGATGATGATGATGATGATGATGATGATGAGACTTAAGATGATGATGATGATGATGATGATGATGATGATGATGATGATGATATGTGTGTATGTGTGCCCGTTTGCGTGTGCGTGCGTTCATGCATGCGCGCGTGCACGTGAGTGTGTTGTGTGTGTGTGTGTGTGTGTGTGTGTGTGTGCGTGTGTGTGTTGTGTGTGTGCGCGCGCGCGCGCCCGTGTTCGTGTGCGTGCGTGCTGCATGCGCGCGCGCGCGCGTGTGTGTGTGTGTGTGTGTGTGTGTGAGTGTGTGTAAGTGTGTGCGTGTGTGTGTGCGCGCGCGCGCGAGCATGTGTGTGTGTGGTGTGTGTTTTGTGTGTGTGTGTGTGTGTGAGCGTGCGCGCGCGCGCGCGTGCCTGTGCGCGTCTGCATGATCCCTTCATAATGTATTGCTAGTTTAGTGAACATTCTTTAGCGAACATCCTGTATGTATCGACAACTCAAGTTGTTTACTGTCCAGCCGGCCACGAAGGTCGTGGTATGCTACGCATTCTTACCCACCAGTAAGACTCTTCAGGTTTGTGGATAGCTTAGCGTAGTTTCCTCTCACCCTGGACGAAAAAGCTGTGGGCGTAGTTCCTGAAGATCTGATTGGCTGCATGGAGAAGGGGGGCCACTCTCTCCGGCGGGAGCATACGACCTTCCGAGGTGACAAAATGGTTGTTTCGGAAATCTTCGGCAGAGCTGTCGGAGGTTTGGCCGTTTTGGTACTGGTCTTTTTCTAAGGGGAGAGACAGAACCTTAATTTAGTGATGATGATGATAGTGACAATAATGACGATAATGATGATGATGATGATGATGATGATGACGACGATGATGATGATGATGATGATGATGATGATAGTGATAATAATGATGATAACGAGGAGGAGCAAGAGGAGGAGGAAGAGGAGGAAGAGAAGGAGGAGGAGGAGGAGGATTATAAGGAGGAGGAGGAGGAGGATAGTAGTAGTCACAACAACGACAACAACAACAACAGCAACAAGAATAATGATGATGATAATAATGTCCAAAACCAAAATGCGCACACCGATGCGGCAGAAGAAGAAGAAGAGAAGGAGGAGAAGGAGAAGGAGGAGGGGGTGGAAAAGGAAGTGGGAGAGGAAGAGTAGGCACAGAGGGAGGGAGGAGCAGAACGAGATAAAGGAGATGGAGGGGGAGGTGGAGGTAGAGTTGCAAGGAGAGGAAAAGAAGAAAGAGGAAGAGGTGGAGGAGCAGGTGCGCAAGAAGGTGGGTGTAGGAGGAGTACGAAGAGAAGAAAAGGAGGTGGAGGAGGGGGAGAAGCAGAATGTTCAAAACCAAAACGCGCGTGCTGATGCCATGCAAACATGAGTAGAACAAGCAGGATAAAGAGGGGAGGGGAGGATGGAGGGAATAAAGAGAGAGAGAGAGAGAGAGAGAGAGAGAGAGAGAGAGAGAGAGAGAGAGAGAGAGGGAAAGCAAGACAGCGAGAGAAACAGAGACACACAGAGAGTGACATAGAGAGAGAGAGAGAGAGAGAGAGAGAGAGAGAGAGAGAGAGAGAGAGAGAGAGAGAGGAAAGCAAGACAGCGAGAGAAACAGAGACACAGAGAGAGAGAGAGAGAGAGAGAGAGAGAGAGAGAGAAAGAGAGAGAGAGAGGGGAGAGAGAGAGAGAGAGAGAGAGAGAGAGAGGAAAGTGAAGTGGGAGGGGTAACGTGCGGGAGAGGGCTATGGGAAAGAAAGAAAGTGCAATAATTTACCAAGAAAATAATGCTGTCATCACAGCACAGTAACAGCTGGTGTCATCACAAACAATGGCGGCACATTTCACCGATACTGGTTGCAGCCACATGAATGAATACACCACCTACGGTGGTACGTTCTTTACAACTACAAGCCAGTGCACGTCCTTCATGGAAATAACCGTCCAGTAATGAACACACTACCTGCGGTGGTACGTTCTCCACAACTACAAGCCAGAACACGTCCTTCGTGGAAATAACCGTCCAGTAATGTAGTCGCTCACATTCTAGTATGATTCTGTTTTGAGAACGGTTGGATCAAACTATTTTCCTGGGCCGGGTGGAATATCCGTGATGCCATTTAAAATCTAATAATTGTGGGAAAGCATTTATGGCATTTCCAATAAGAAGCACGGATGAATATTTGTAGCAGCAAGCTGTCCATTATGAATAGAACTGGTAGCGAGTTTCAAGATCTTTTCAACAGTCCATGTGAATAGATTTTTTAAGCGTTCTTAATGTTGTAGTTTCGGCAATAGAATACGAATTCTTGAACAATCCAATGAAAGAACGGCACAGAGATTTTAAAGCTATCACACCTTAACGGTGACAGTTTTAAGTTAAAACCAAAGACGCGGTGTTATTCAGATGCTACTCGGTGCCTGACACACTCACATAACATATTCAATGCACCGTTACGGTCGAAAAGTGGTGCACAGCGGAAAAACAGACTGACTCACAGACAGACAGACAGACAGAAACTACAACCAAGCAAGAAATCAGCATTATAGAATAAATTCACTGAGCAGCAAGCCTTTTTTTAATAATCACTATGGACAAAAAAAAAATTAGGACCTAGCAAAGTCAAATAAATTCACAAGCTATCAAACCATATTTGTTCCACAAGCAAAGCACACAGGGGAAACTGAACACGTTCGCATAGTAGCTGAGCTAAACAAACTAACACGCAGTGTGTTCTATCATTTTTCCCAAACAAGCACTCAGCAATAAATAGAATATATTCACATACTGGCAGGACTAAATAAACTCGCAGGCAGTAAGGTCTATCATTTTTCGTAAACAAGCCGTCAGCAAATTCGAATGAACTCTCAAAGTAGTAGACAAAACAAAACTGCATAAACTCGCCAAGCAGCAATCCATGTGTTACAAAGGAAGACAGACCGAAATTCGATAAACGCACAAAGCAGGTAGCCGTCTGTTTCACAAACGAAGAAACAAGGATAGAGCCAAAGCAGTCTACCAAGCAAGGAGAGAGAACGAAGGTGGACTACTCACCCAGCAACAAGCCATATTTCTCCGCCAGCTCGTACAAAGCGTTGCCCCGCTCACCGTGGATAAACTGAGCCCCTGTCTCCACAAATCCTCCCTCTGAGGAGAAGAACAAAGACAAAGTCAAAAGTCAAAGTCAAAATCACTTTATTATCTCAAAAAAACAGAAATTAAGACCAGGTGCAACAATTCAAATACACGCAACAGGGGAAAGTACATGAAATAATCAGTGAATTTTCAAAACAAAATGACCTTGCACTGCACCCACATCATTCAACCTGCAGACATATATCCCAAGGTCTTTGACAACATCATGAAGCTAGCATTGTATGTTTAAAGATACTAAACATTTAATTAAGATGAATTAAACAATACAACAGAGTTACAATAGACATAGTAAACAACAGACATACAGTGAACAATAGACGTATAGTGAACATACAAGATACGTAAGACAAACAGCTGTGTGATCCTGAAAGTGACCGCACAGAGCAGGAATTGGAACAGAACTTTTGTACCACACTGGAGGAGCAGCAGTGACCATAAAATAGCCAAGTGTTGTTTGGTATGCCTAGCGTTGGCTGCTCATCATAGCTACGTGTTGTTGGGTATGCCTAGCGTTGGCGCTCATGTTTGTGCTCTTGTTGCATGAACTGAGGAACCTTCAGGTCTGCTTTCCTGCTGCCACCAATTCAGTTCGCCGTCTAGACCCTGGTGAATTCATTACCTGCGAAATGGCTGCAATGGAAGCACTGCCTGCTTTGCCTGCTGTGTGGTTTGATCGCTTCAACAACACACTGCTGGTCAACACCTTGTGGCTGATGCCCAGACAGAAGGTGTCCCTGATTGTGTAGCTAATGTCCATATGAAGGTAGGTGTCTGATTGTGTAGCTGATGTCCATATGAAGGTAGGTGTCTGATTGTGTAGCTGATGTCCAAATGAGGGGAGGTGTCTCATTGTGTAGCTGATGTCCATATGAAGGGAGGTGTATCTAATTGTGTTGCTGATGTCCATATGAAGGGAGGTGTATCTAATTGTGTTGCTCATGTCCATATGAAGGGAGGTGTATCTAATTGTGTTGCTCATGTCCATATGAAGGGATGTGTATCTAATTGTGTTGCTGATGTCCATATAAAGGGAGGTGTATCTAATTGTATTGCTGATGTCCATATGAAGGGAGGTGTATCTAATTGTGTAGCTGATGTCCATATGAAGGGAGGTGTCTGATTGTGTAGCTGATGTCCATATGAAGGGGGGGGGGTAATTGTGTAGCTGATGTCCATATGAAGGGAGGTGTCCCTGATTATGTAGCTGATGTCCATATAAAGGGAGGTGTCTGATTGTATAGCTGATGTCCATATGAAAGAAGGTGTGTCTGATTGTGTAGCTGATGTCCATGTGAAAGAAAGTGTGTCTGATTGTGTAGCTGATGTCCATATGGAGGGAGGTGTGTCTGATTGTGTAGCTGATGTCCATATGAAGGGAGGTGTCCCTGATTGTGTGGCTGATGTCCATATGAAAGAAGGTGTGTCTGAGTGTGTAGCTGATGTCCATATGAAGGGAGGTGTCTGATGGTGTAGCTGATGTCCATATGAAGGGAGGTGTCTGATGGTGTAGCTGATGTCCATATGAAGGGAGGTGTCTGATTGTGTAGCTGATGAACGAAGTAAGGGAGCTGGGTTTAATTCTTTAACTGACTTCCGACTGAAGAGAAAGGGCTACCAGATTCTGTCTGTGGCTGACTCCCAGTTTAAGGGAAATGTCCTGATTGCGACTCTGACGCCAAAATGACACCTGTGCTGAGCGCTGATCGAATTCTGTACGGTAGATGACCATGAAAATTTGTTCCTGGCAAATCATACGCCTTGTATCTTCCCCCCTCGCTTGAATGCTAAACAGTTTGTGATTTATCATCTGTCAAACAATATTTCACTTTGTTGCATGATCATATTTTTCATTTAGAATTCTATTCGTATTTCTTCTTCAGGACATTTATAAGAGAATGCAAGGCTGCCATTTGGGATCCCACCACTTTCAACGATTACTCCCCTTATAATGAATTATGTTTATTTCACTTTGTCGTGTGTAGTGTCCATCAAACATCGTGATGAATTTAAAAAGAAAACGATCTAAACCTTCTACGACTGTCAAACGACACTTACCCTCATGTTTTCGCTAAATGTGCCAATATACAAGAAAGACACAGAGAGGCTCTCCTCTGAAGGGTAGTTACCAAGAAGAGTTGCGGCAGTGGACCCTCAAACTCCAGGTAACAGGTCTAAATACGATGGCCACTAACCCCTACCTAGTTAAGTGTTCAGTTGGAGGCCACTAACCCCTACCTAGTTAAATGTTCAATAGGAGGCCACTAACCCCTACCTAGTTAAGTGTTCAGTAGGCCACTAACCCCTACCTAGTTAAGTGTTCAATAGGGGGCCACCAACCCCTACCTAGTTAAGTGTTCAATAGGCCACTAACCCCTACCTAGTCAAGTGTTCAATAGAGGGCCACTAACCCCTACTTAGTTAAGTGTTCTACAGAGGGCCACTAACCCCTACCTAGTTAAGTGTTCTACAGAGGGCCACTAACCCCTACCTAGTGAAGTGTTCTGCAGAGGGCCACTATCCCCTACCTAGTTAAGTGTTCTACAGAGGGCCACTAACCCCTACCTAGTGAAGTGTTCTGCAGAGGGCCACTAACCCCTACCTAGTTAAGTGTTCAATAGGAGGCCACTAACCCGTACCTAATGAAGTGTTCAATAGGCCACTAACCCCTACCTAGTTAAGTGTTCTACAGAGGGCCACTAACCCCTACCTAGTTAAGTGTTCAATAGGCCACTAACCCCTACCTAGTTAAGTGTTCAATAGGCCACTAACCCCTGCCTAGTGAAGTGTTCAATAGGCCACTAACCCCTACCTAGTTAAGTGCTCTACAGAGGGCCACTAACCCCTACCTAGTTAAGTGTTCAATAGGAGGCCACTAACCCCTACCTAGTTAAGTGTTCTACAGAGGGCCACTAACCCCTACCTAGTGAAGTGTTCAATAGGCCACTAACCCCTGCCTAGTTAAGTGTTCAATAGGAGGCCACTAACCCGTACCTAGTGAAGTGTTCAATAGGTCACTAACCCCTACCTAGTTAAGTGTTCTACAGAGGGCCACTAACCCCTACATAGTTTTAGTGTTCAATAGGGGGCCACTAACCCCTACCTAGTTAAGTGTTCAATAGGGGGCCACTAACCCCTACCTAGTTAAGTGTTCAATAGGCCACTAACCCCTACCTAGTTAAGTGTTCAATAGGCCACTAACCCCTACCTAGTTAAGTGTTCAATAGGCCACTAACCCCTACCTAGTGAAGTGTTCAATAGGGAGCCACTAACCCGTACCTAGTGAAGTGTTCAATAGGCCACTAACCCCTACCTAGTTAAGTGTTCTACAGAGCGCCACTAACCCCTACCTAGTTAAGTGTTCTACAGAGCGCCACTAACCCCTACCTAGTTAGGTGTTCAATAGAGGGTCCCCTGACCCCAGTCTACTCACCCAGCTGGAGTGTCTGCACTCTGCCCCCGGGTCTGTCCTGGGCTTCCAGGACGATGACGTCCTCCACTCCCCCCTCTCGCAGGGCCACTGCAGCCGCCACGCCGGCGAACCCCGCTCCCACGATCACAACCCTGGGTCTCCTGTCCTTCAACATGGGCTGGGCCTGCTGACACTCCATGTCTGAAGGCCACGAAGTCATCACTGCCACCACGGCCAGCGGAATCTCCCCAGTCCTGGAGATTGGTCTGTGCCAGCAGATCAAGTGGTGCTGGTGAGGCCGGGGTGAACTCGGAGCTGGCAAGGCTCACAACGCTTAACTAATAAGCTTCCAGGGAAACTGTAAAGGGGTGGAACAGAACACGAGAAGAATCCAACGGCACCGACATGGTGGATAACAAAAGTGATGAGATGACGCACGTTGTGAGAATATGGGGAATGCACCATGTGATGGTAACGTCACAGTATCGTGACAGGTGATGAAAGCATTTTATGGTTGAGTTACAATTTCAAGGTGGGTGGTAGATTAGGGCTATCTAGTGATTAAATTACAATGATAAGGCTGAAAACAAAAATCTCTGATTACTTTCCAATAATATAGCAGAAAAGTAAGCAACCTAATAATTAGATTACAATTATTTGACAGAAAACGAACCATTCTCATCATTTCAAAACGCAATAATGTAATGCTAAGTCATTACAATGTAAATGAATCAATAAACGAAACAATATCATCTTTAAGTTACAATAACATGGCAGATAGCAGAACACTCTTGTGATTAAGTTACAGTTATAACACACACACACACACACACACACACACACACACACACACACACACACACACACACACACACACGCACGCACGCACACACACACACACACACATGCACACACACACATTTGCGCGCGCGCTGGCAATCACACACACACACACACACACACACACACACACACACACACACACACACACACACACACACACACACACGCACGCATACACACACACACACACACACACACACACACACACACACACACACACACACACACACACACACACACACACGAGTCTAATGTTTAGATATTACAATGTGGCAAAGTGCAAAACAATCTAATGATTAAGTTACAATATTACACAATACGACACACACAAGAGAAGAAAAACAAACGAACAATGAAACATCACACAAACTAATCTAAAGCAAAGTGACAGGGAAACAAAACAATGGTCAAACCATGAAGAAATGTTCAGTCATTGGCCAAGAACAGTGAGGAGTCTGTGTCATGGCAGGTCAGTGACAAAGGACAGTGAGGAGTCTGTGTCATGGCAGGTCAGTGACAAAGGACAGTGAGGAGTCTATGTCATGACAGGTCAGTGGCCAAGGACGGCGAGGAGTCTGTGTGATGACAGGTCAGTGGCAAAGGACAGTGATGAGTCTGTGTCATGACAGGTCAGTGACAAAGGACAGCGAGGAGTCTGTGTCATGACAGGTCAGGGACAAAGGACAGCGAGGAGTCTGTGTCATGACAGGTCAGTGACAAAGGACAGCGAGGAGTCTGTGTCATGACAGGTCAGTGGCAAAGGACAGCGAGGAGTCTGTGTCATGACAGGTCAGTGACAAAGGACGGCGAGGAGTCTGTGTCATGACAAGTCAGTGGCAAAGGACAGCGTGGAGTCTGTGTCATGACAGGTCAGTGACAAAGGACAGTGAGGAGTCTGTGTCATAGCAGGTCAGTGACAAAGGACAGTGAGGAGTCTGTGTGATGACAGGTCAGTGACAAAGGACAGTGAGGAGTCTGTGTCATGACAGGTCAGTGACAAAGGACGGTGAGGAGTCTGGTCATGACAGGTCAGTGACAAAGGACAGTGAGGAGTCTGTGAGATGACAGGTCAGTGACAAAGGACAGTGAGGAGTCTGTGTCATGACAGGTCAGTGACAAAGGACAGCGAGGAGTCTGTGTCATGACAGATCAGTGACAAAGGACAGCGAGGAGTCTGTGAGATGACAGGTCAGTGACAAAGGACAGGAGGAGTCTGTGTCATGACAGGTCAGTGACAAAGGACAGGAGGAGTCTGTGTCATGACAGGTCAGTGACAAAGGACAGCGAGGAGTCTGTGTCATGACAGTCAGTGCAAGGACACGAGGAGTCTGTGTCATGACAGGTCAGTGACAAAGGACAGCGAGGAGTCTGTGTCATGACAGGTCAGTGCAATGACACGAGGAGTCTGTGTCATGACAGGTCAGTGACAAAGGACAGCGAGGAGTCTGTGTCATGACAGGTCAGTGCAAGACACGAGGAGTCTAGATGACAGTCAGTGCAAAGGACAGCGAGGAGTCGTGTGATACACGTGCAGCCCAGGTTCATGACACACAAAGGACAGCGAGCAGTCTGTGTCATGACAGGTCAGTGTCCAATGACAACGAGGAGTCTGTGTCATGACAGGTCAGTGGCAAAGGACAGCGAGGAGTCTGTGTCATGACAGGTCAGTGTCCAATGACAACGAGGAGTCTATGTCATGACAGGTCAGTGGCAAAGGACAGCGAGGAGTCTGTGTCGTGTTGATGACAAGTCAGTGGCCAATGACAACGAGGAGTCTGTGTCACAGCAGGAAGCTGGGGAGAAGAAAGTACATCCGAGTGTAAATCTGAATGAAGGTTTACACAAAAGAACAAAGGTTTGTTCTCAGGAAATCCGAATTCTTTTAGGAACGGGGATTGGATGCATTGTGTTTGGTCATCGTCATCAGCAAAGTTGACATTCATGATGATTCTTCCTCCAGTGCTGACAGTGCTGACGTCATCTTCAAGAGGTCAGTCATGATGTTCTTCAGGAAAATGTAGAAAAGTATGGGATATAGAAGGCAGCCCTGGTGAACTCCAACTGAGGCATTATGCCACTCTCCAATTGCGTCCTGTCTGAGTACAACTCTGGTGGGTTTGGGGGTAGAGACTTTGGAATATTGCCGTAATTGGACATCAGATCTACTGATCACGTGATCGATGCACGGCGGCCCATATGGAGATCTCATGACATCAATGAAGGAAAGGAAGTTGTACTGGCCTTGCTAAAATAACCCTCCAGAGAACTGTTGAAGATGGAAAACAGAAGGCTATACAGAACAAAGATTATAGGTTGTCAGCATTGCTGAGAGAACCGGAAAGCCATTTGCAGAGACATAAGCGTTGGCATACATCTGACAGAACTGGAAGAACCAGGCGACTTTTTTTTCAGTTTGATGCCAGTGACTCCCCATGGAGTTTGGGGAAAGGAAGAAGAACAAGAACAGGTGGAGGAACAAAGAACAAAGAACATGAAGGACTCACGCATCGTGGACTCATTACTGAGAGTGCCAAAATCCATATGATGTTTTATCTATATCATGAGCCAGTACCGTTACATGCAAGTTGTGCATATTTGTTTGACTTTCGTGGAAGCAAATCACAAATCCAATGCGTCTGGAATATCGCTTTCATACTTCTAGATGATTGCTTTCACGTTGTCTCCTGCGCATTTCGCTGGCAGCTGTTTGTGAAAGAGGTAATGCTAATAAAGTGTGAAGTGAAAAATCAGTCTTTAGAATCCGTTTTTCTGTCTTTATCTTCCACATACCATCAATATATGAACAACAAAAAATTTCGAAAATCGGGTAAATTCCCTGCCTATATGATAAGTGTATGCAGGAAACAAGTAAAAATATTAGTCCAAAAGATCAAGAACTTTCAATTAGATGGTAGGCTGGAATTGGTCTGAAAATGAAAAGGCGGAAATGTAAAGACACAGCTAGGAGGGTGAGGGATGGGGGTGGGTGGGCAGGGCAGTACACTAGGGAAAAACATCCATTAGAAATTGACAAGGATTATTGGAACATCCTGAGCTAAAACACTGGACACAGCTCCACAGGCTTGAAGGGCCTCTCTCTCAATGTATATATATATATATAATATATATATATATATATATTATATACTAGCAGGGGCGCCCGGCGTTGCCCGGGATATGAACATTCTTTGCGATACTCACGTGACGGCAAACATGTATTAATTGTTTTGATTTACAATCAATCCCCCCCGCATCTTCCCACCCCTCCCCCCACACAAATACACATTCTCTCTCTCTCTCTCTCTCTCTCTCTCTCTCTCTCTCTCTGTCTCTCTCTCTCTCTCTCTCTCTCCTCTCTCTCTCTCTCTCTCTCTCTCTCTCTCTCTTATACATTCTATTGTTTTCCGCCTGCCTCTGGCCCCTTTCTTCTGGATCTTCCCTAGCACGTCGAGATGCTTTTCTCGCTCGATTTTCCGCCTGCACTCACTGTTCCCATTCCCATTCTTCTCATTGCTCTTAATTTTGTAGGAATAGACTTTGTGCAGAAGTAGTTTATTTCAACGGGTCTGTGTCTAATGTAAAAATAGTGTATCAGGCTTTGCACTGTACAGTCATTTTTCTGGCCCCTCTCATTCCTCCCTTTTCATCCCCCTACCCTGTCCCATCCATGTTGCAAAATTACTTACCGTTACTGGACATACGCATACCGAATTTTATCAATAGCGGTGTAAATTTAGAAAATAACGGTTTTTAACGGTCAATAAAATTTGCATAACATTGTTCAGCGCTTAAAACTGTACGTGCATACGGAATGTTATCAAGAAGGGTGAAAATTTAGAAATTCAGAAAATAACGGTTTTTAACGGTCAATGTTAAGTTTCGGATGTTGAAAATTGTATATCATTGTTTAGCGTTCAAAACTGCACATGTATATCGAATTTCTTCAAGAATACTCTAAATTCATAAAATAACGTTTTTTAACGGTCAATTTTAAATTTCGGTTCGTAAAAGTTGTATATCATTTTTCGGCATTTCAAACTGCACATATTTACCGAATTTCATCAAGAACAGCCTAAATTTTGAAAATAACGGTTTTTAACGGTCAAATTGAATGGTCATAATGACTATCTAATGACTCTATGTTACCCGCTGGATGTTCCTGTAGGCTTATGTCAAGTTTGGTGGCGATCCGAGGACTCTCGTGGCCGCCAACCTCAGAAGATCGGGTTTTAAACAGTTTTCATAGGGTTTGGTGTTTTTAACGGTTTTTAACTGTTATAAATAACGTTTCTTAACTGCCAAATAACGGTTCTAATTTTCGAGATATAGCCCTGTACCTGTGCAATGTCACAACGGCCATTTGATGAAAAGCAGAGGAAAAAGATGTCTTTGAAACCGTTATAACAGTTTTTTAGCGGTTTTTAACGGTTTTATTTTTTTTAGAGATTAGCCCAAAACCATCCTCGGGTCACAACAGACGTACCTGCTAAATTTCAAGAAGATCGGGTTTTAAACAGTTTCTTTTATAGGGTTTGGTGTTTTTAACGGTTTTTAACTGTTATAATGAACGTTTTTTAACTGCCAAATAACGGTTCTAATTTTAGAGAAGTAGTCCTGTACCTGTGCAATGTCACAACGGCTATTTGAAGAAAAGCGGAGGAAAAAGGATGTCTTTGAAACCATTGTAACAGCTTTTTAACGGTTTTTAACGATTTTATTTTTTTAGAGATTAGCCCAAAACCATCCTCGGGTCACAACAGACGTACCTGCCAAATTTCATGACAATCGGTTGAGCCGTTTTTGAGTCTATAGCGTACACAGACACACACACACACACACACACACACACACACACACAGACAGAATTTGCCATTTATATATTAGATATATATATATATATATACTAGCCGGTGTACCCGGCTTCGCTCGGGTATATCTGTACAATAATTTTCTGGCCACCCCTCTCTCTCACCACTTAAAAGACAATACAATAAAATTCAGCTTGGGTTTGTTTCGTTTTTCCCATGCCGAACCAATTGCCCCAGCCTCCTCCTATCTACTTCACCCAATTTCTTCGGACGCCCACTCCCTTCTTGCCTCTCAATCTGTTTTCCCTCACGAATTTTTTTCCATAGATACACAGTCCATAGAGGGATGCCTGTACTTTGTGAACTTACCGATGCATTCTCAATTCCTCGATTGAAGTGCTCCAAAATGACAACTCTGTAGGGGCCGCCATAACCTAGTGGATAAGGCGCTGGACTCATGATCCAAAGGTCGTGGTTTCGAATCCCGGCTTGGTCTTGGAAATTTTAACGTGGAATGTTTCCAGCTAAAATGACCGTAGTTCACCCCGATGTCCACCCTGGCCCCGCAGGTGTCAGTCTAATGTGACGGACCAGCCGTCTGCATATCCTTGATTTGGGCACGGACGTTAAATCCAACTCAAACATGACAACTCTGTGAAAAGACTGCATTTTCACGATGTATCATGTCTATTGGAGGCCTCTGGGTTGACAACATTTCTGGTCTCCCTGTTTGGCGCAAGTATAGTCAGTGTTTCTGCGTTTCCAGTTCGTGATGCTGCAACGTAGAACATTCCATGTGTAAAACACGGAACGGTCAGGTCTGCCCAAAGAGAAGAAAATGTCGGACCCTGGCTCTTGATGATTGTCAGAGCGAAAGCTGGTTTCATGGGAAACTGAAGCCGTCAGAACTGGAATGGCAGGGGTGAGTCCATGGGTTCCAGAGGAATTCTGGGGAGCAGCACCGGTTCACCTTTGTGGGGGCCACATGATATTTTCGCTTCTACAACGTTCCTGTGCAGTCTGGTGAAGACACATCGGGTGCCATTGATCACCTTTGGCGGGTCCAGTGAGCGGAGAATGATAATAGGGACTCCAGATTTCAGCAACAGTTCATGTGGTGGAAGTCCAGAAATCTCAATGGAGTTCAGGAGTTCTTGTGGATAAAGGACTGCCTCATCATCATTCTTGGCTGTGTCAACAGATCTGTACAGTTTCCTCTCCAGGGAAGTCAGCTACGATTTTTCTGTTCAGCCTGTTGACAGTCTCGTTCAGGGAGGAGATTATGGCCCTTTCCGCTAACCAGTCTGAGTCTGCACAGTGAGCATGAAGATCCGGGTAGACTGCTTCTATCAGATCCTCCTGGCTATCAGACAGGCGTTGACAATGTTGGCTCTGGTGCCATTGAGGACGACAGGGAGGATCTGCCTGAAGTCCCCACAGAACAGCGTTGGGATGCCTCCCATTGGCCTGTGCACTTGGGTGATGTCCTGCAGCGTAGAGTCCATGGCCTCGTAGACAGCTTTGTGGGTCATGGGAGCTTCATCAATTATGACGGTTGCAGCCTCTTTGATGACTTTGGCCAACGTTGACCCACGCTTGACAGAGCAGGTTGGCGTTTCTTGCTTGTCGGCATCCAGAGGGACCTTGAAAATGCTATTCACTGTCCGCCCACTCGGCAAAAGAGTAGCGGCAATGACACTGGAAGCAGTGGCTAGCACTATTTTGCCTGTGGAGCGGATCCTGTTCAGGATAAGATTCAGGATGGTCTTTCCTGTCCCTCATGGAGCATCAAGGAACATTATGTTGCTGCTTGCTGTGGGATCCTGCCTCTGCTCAACCATGGTCATAAAGCTGTCGTACACGTCTCTCTGGTCAGCTGTCAGCTTCTTCAGCTGGTCATCAGCTGCTGCCCGGAGTGCAGTAGTGTCGTAATTGGTCTCGCGGTAGTATTCTCGAGGCACAGTTTGTTGTTGTGTGACTGTTGGCATCCCATACTCCTCTGTAGACTTGCCTCCAAGAAGGAAGAGTTTGTGCTGAATCACAGTAAGAGCTTGGTTGTAGATGGCATCTGTGTACTGCGCTTCATCATAGACATCTCTTCGGACTTGGAAGAGGAAATCTTCAGCAAGATGGTCTCGGAAGAGGTTCCACAGGTTGCCTGGGTTACTGGGGTTGAAAGCCACCAGGAAAATACAGAAGTCACGCGGCAGTCAGGGTCTCTTAGAGATGGAGGCTTCCTCCAGGGCAAGTTGTAGAAGGCGATCATCTTCTAGGAGTCCAAGAGCATTGCAAGCATCTCGAAAAATGTTGTGGACATAGCCGTTGACAATCTTCAGCTCCTCGTACGAACAGGATCCTTTCATAACGTTGAGTAGAAGCCTCAAGAAGTAGCACTCTCCCTGGCGAGGACTGATACTGTACAATCGCCGGATTGCAGTGCCCCTTTGTCGTTTCTTCCACATATTCTGAGTGGACATCAATGTGAAGTGCTCAGGGACTTCCACGTACTTCAGCTCTCGTGCTGTAGGGTCTTGAGAGCATAGGCTAAAGGTGGCGGTAAGGGTTGCTTCTGGGGGAGAGCCTTGTGCTCTTTGCGCTGCGTTGTGTGGATTGAAGTAGACCCATTGTCCATTCTCCAAATGGACAGCTGGTCTCTGCACCATGGAGTGGCGCTCATGCAGGTCAAATCCCAGGAGTCTCCAGGTCGCCTCGATGCTGCCAACGTAGCGGGCATTCTGGTACATTTGGATCTCATCAATGACTGGAGGTTGTTGAGCTGCTCCTTCACCTGCCTGAGTGGCTTGGAGTTGGAAGACGGCTTGGTCTGTGCCCTTGTGGACATACTTCAGGACGTACTTGATGAATTTTATGCTACTGCATATTTCCACATTGATGTGGCAGTTGAACTAATGTAGGAGGTAAGGGTTGTAGGGACAACCCACTGGTTGGTGACGATGATTTCTCTCTGCCCAAGTTTCACAGTCCCAGTATGTCCTCATTCAGACTCCTCACGTCTCCTGTACTTGGGGTAGCTGTCCTCACCCTGCTCTATGACCCTTCTTGCCTCTCAATCAATTTTACCTCACAATTTTTTTTCGTAATACGATACACAGTCGATAGAGGGATGCCTGTACTTAATGAACTTACCGATGCATTCTCAATTCCTCGATTGAAGTGCTCCAAAATGACAACTCTATAGGGGCCGCCATAACCTAGTGGATAAGGCGCTGGACTCATGATCCAAAGGTCGTGGTTTCGAATCCCGGTTTGGTCTTGGAAATTTTCACGTGGAATGTTTTCAGCTAAAATATCCATAGTTCACCCCGATATGCACCCTGGCCCCGCAGGTGTCAGTCTAATGTGACGGACCAGCCGTCTGCATATCCTTGATTTGGGCATGGACGTTAAATCCAACTCAAACATGACAACTCTGTGAAAAGATTGCATTTTCACGATGTATTATGTCTATTGGAGGGCCTCTGGGTTGACAACATTTCTGGTCTCCCTGTTTGGCGCAAGTATAGTCAGTGTTTCTGCGCTTCCAGTTCGTGATGCTGCAACGTAGAACATTCCATGTGTAAAACACGGAACGGTCAGATCTGCCCCACGGGATGAAAATGTCTGACAATGGCTCTTGTTGACAGACAAAAATCAGACGGTATTGCAGAGCATCATAACTTCGGTGTATTTCTGAAATCCTCTGCAGACTACCATCTCTAAATTTAGAAATTAACGGTTTTTAACGGTCAATTTTAAGTTTCTGTTCATATTAGTTGTCTATCATTGATCAGCGTGTAAAACTGCACCTGTATACCAAATTTCATCAAGAAAGGTCTAAATTTAGAAAATAACGGATCTTAACGGTTTTTAACGCTCAATTTTATAGTTTCCGTTCGTGTAAGTTGTATATCATTGTTCAGCGTGTAAAACTGCGTCTGTATACCGAATTTCATCAGGAACGGTCTAAATTTATATAATAACGGTTTTTAACAGTCAATTTTTAAGTTTCGGTTCGTGTAAGTTGTATATCATTGTTCAGCATTGAAAACTACACCTGTATATCAAATTTCATCAAGAAAGGTCTAAATTTAGAAAATAACGCTTTTTAACGGTGATACCATTTCTAAATTTAGAAATTAACGGTTTTTAACGGTCAATTTTAAGTTTCTGTTCATATTAGTTGTCTATCATTGATCAGCGTGTAAAACTGCACCTGTATACCAAATTTCATCAAGAAAGGTCTAAATTTAGAAAATAACGGATCTTAACGGTTTTTAACGCTCAATTTTATAGTTTCCGTTCGTGTAAGTTGTATATCATTGTTCAGCGTGTAAAACTGCATCTGTATACCGAATTTCATCAGGAACGCTCTAAATTTATATAATAACGGTTTTTAACGGTCAATTTTTAAGTTTCCGTTCGTGTAAGTTGTATATCATTGTTCAGCGTGTAAAACTGCATCTGTATACCGAATTTCATCAAGCACGGTCTAAATTTATATAATAACGGTTTTTAACGGTCAATTTTAAGTTTCGGTTCGTGTAAGTTGTATATCATTGTTCAGCATTTAAAACTATACCTGTATACCAAATTTCATCAAGAAAGGTCTAAATTTAGAAAATAACGCTTTTTAACGGTGATAAATAACGGTCATAAAAACTATCGAATGACCCAATGTTATTCACAGTATGTCCTTCTAGACTCATGCCAAGTTTGGTGGCGATCCGAGGACTCCCTTTGCCGCCAACATCAGAAAAGATTGTATTTTTGATCGTTTTTAGGGGGGTACGTGTTGTTAACGGTTTTTAACGGTCATAAATAACTGTCGTAGAAACTGTCCAATGACCCTATGTTACTCGGGAGATGTCCCTCTAGGTTCGATGTACCTGTGCAATGTCACAACGGCCATTTGATGAAAAGCAGAGGAAAAAGATGTCTTTGAAACCGTTATAACAGTTTTTTTAAACGGTTTTTAACGGTTTTATTTCTTTAAAGATTAGCCCAAAACCATCCTCGGGTCACAACAGACATAACTGCTAAATTTCAAGAAGATCGGGTTTTAAACAGTTTCTTTGATAGGGTTTGGTGTTTTTAACGGTTTTTAACTGTTATAATTAACGTTTTTTAACTGCCAAATAACGGTTTTAATTTTAGAGAAGTAGTCCTGTACCTGTGCAATGTCACAACGGCTATTTGAAGAAAAGCAGAGGAAAAAGATGTCTTTGAAACCGTTATAACAGTTTTTAACGGTTTTTAACGGTTTTATTTTTTTAGAGATTAGCCCAAAACCATCCTCGGGTCACAACAGACGTACCTGCCAAATTTCATGACAATCGGTTGAGCCGTTTTTGAGTCTATAGCGTACACAGACACACACACACACACACACACAACACAGAATTTGCCATTTATATATTAGATATATAATATACTAGCCGGTGTACCCGGCTTCGCTCGGGTATATCTGTACAATAATTTTCTGGCCACCCCTCTCTCTCACCACTTAAAAGACAATACAATAAAATTCAGCTTGGGTTTGTTTCGTTTTTCCCATGCCGAACCAATTGCCCCAGCCTCCTCCTATCTACTTCACCCAATTTCTTCGGACGCCCACTCCCTTCTTGCCTCTCAATCTGTTTTCCCTCACGAATTTTTTTCCATAGATACACAGTCCATAGAGGGATGCCTGTACTTTGTGAACTTACCGATGCATTCTCAATTCCTCGATTGAAGTGCTCCAAAATGACAACTCTGTAGGGGCCGCCATAACCTAGTGGATAAGGCGCTGGACTCATGATCCAAAGGTCGTGGTTTCGAATCCCGGCTTGGTCTTGGAAATTTTAACGTGGAATGTTTCCAGCTAAAATGACCGTAGTTCACCCCGATGTCCACCCTGGCCCCGCAGGTGTCAGTCTAATGTGACGGACCAGCCGTCTGCATATCCTTGATTTGGGCACGGACGTTAAATCCAACTCAAACATGACAACTCTGTGAAAAGACTGCATTTTCACGATGTATCATGTCTATTGGAGAGCCTCTGGGTAGACATTTCTGGTCTCCCTGTTTGGCGCAAGTATAGTCAGTGTTTCTGCGTTTCCAGTTCGTGATGCTGCAACGTAGAACATTCCATGTGTAAAACACGGAACGGTCAGGTCTGCCCCAAGGGATGAAAATGTCGGACCCTGGCTCTTGATGATTGTCAGAGCGAAAGCTGGTTTCATGGGAAACTGAAGCCGTCAGAACTGGAATGGCAGGGGTGAGTCCATGGGTTCCAGAGGAATTCTGGGGAGCAGCACCGGTTCACCTTTGTGGGGGCCACATGATATTTTCGCTTCTACAACGTTCCTGTGCAGTCTGGTGAAGACACATCGGGTGCCATTGATCACCTTTGGCGGGTCCAGTGAGCGGAGAATGATAATAGGGACTCCAGATTTCAGCAACAGTTCATGTGGTGGAAGTCCAGAAATCTCAATGGAGTTCAGGAGTTCTTGTGGATAAAGGACTGCCTCATCATCATTCTTGGCTGTGTCAACAGATCTGTACAGTTTCCTCTCCAGGGAAGTCAGCTACGATTTTTCTGTTCAGCCTGTTGACAGTCTCGTTCAGGGAGGAGATTATGGCCCTTTCCGCTAACCAGTCTGAGTCTGCACAGTGAGCATGAAGATCCTGGTAGACTGCTTCTATCAGATCCTCCTGGCTATCAGACAGGCGTTGACAATGTTGGCTCTGGTGCCATTGAGGACGACAGGGAGGATCTGCCTGAAGTCCCCACAGAACAGCGTTGGGATGCCTCCCATTGGCCTGTGCACTTGGGTGATGTCCTGCAGCGTAGAGTCCATGGCCTCGTAGACAGCTTTGTGGGTCATGGGAGCTTCATCAATTATGACGGTTGCAGCCTCTTTGATGACTTTGGCCAACGTTGACCCACGCTTGACAGAGCAGGTTGGCGTTTCTTGCTTGTCGGCATCCAGAGGGACCTTGAAAATGCTATTTACTGTCTGCCCACCCGGCAAAAGAGTAGCGGCAATGACACTGGAAGCAGTGGCTAGCACTATTTTGCCTGTGGAGCGGATCCTGTTCAGGATAAGATTCAGGATGGTCTTTCCTGTCCCTCATGGAGCATCAAGGAACATTATGTTGCTGCTTGCTGTGAGATCCTGCCTCTGCTCAACCATGGTCATAAAGCTGTCGTACACGTCTCTCTGGTCAGCTGTCAGCTTCTTCAGCTGGTCATCAGCTGCTGCCCGGAGTGCAGTAGTGTCGTAATTGGTCTCGCGGTAGTATTCTCGAGGCACAGTTTGTTGTTGTGTGATTGTTGGCATCCCATACTCCTCTGTAGACTTGCCTCCAAGAAGGAAGAGTTTGTGCTGAATCACAGTAAGAGCTTGGTTGTAGATGGCATCTGTGTACTGCGCTTCATAATAGACATCTCTTCGGACTTGGAAGAGGAAATCTTCAGCAAGATGGTCTCGGAAGAGGTTCCACAGGTTGCCTGGGTTACTGGGGTTGAAAGCCACCAGGAAAATACAGAAGTCAGCGGCAGTCAGGGTCTCTTAGAGATGGAGGCTTCCTCCAGGGCAAGTTGTAGAAGGCGATCATCTTCTAGGAGTCCAAGAGCATTGCAAGCATCTCGAAAAATGTTGTGGACATAGCCGTTGACAATCTTCAGCTCCTTGTACGAACGGGATCCTTTCATAACGTTGAGTAGAAGCCTCAAGAAGTAGCACTCGCCCTGGCGAGAACTGATACTGTACAATCGCCGGATTGCAGTGCCCCTTTGTCGTTTCTTCCACATATTCTGAGTGGACATCAATGTGAAGTGCTCAGGGACTTCCACGTACTTCAGCTCTCGTGCTGTAGGGTCTTGAGAGCATAGGCTAAAGGTGGCGGTAAGGGTTGCTTCTGGGGGAGAGCCTTGTGCTCTTTGCGCTGCGTTGTGTGGATTGAAGTAGACCCATTGTCCATTCTCCAAATGGACAGCTGGTCTCTGCACCATGGGGTGGCGCTCATGCAGGTCAAATCCCAGGAGTCTCCAGGTCGCCTCGATGCTGCCAACGTAGCGGGCATTCTGGTACATTTGGATCTCATCAATGACTGGAGGTTGTTGAGCTGCTCCTTCACCTGCCTGAGTGGCTTGGAGTTGGAAGACAGCTTGGTCTGTGCCCTTGTGGACATACTTCAGGACGTACTTGATGAATTTTATGCTACTGCATATTTCCACATTGATGTGGCAGTTGAACTAATGTAGGAGGTAAGGGTTGTAGGGGACAACCCACTGGTTGGTGACGATGATTTCTCTCTGCCCAAGCTTCACAGTCCCAGTATGTCCTCATTCAGACTCCTCACGTCTCCTGTACTTGGGGTAGCTGTCCTCACCCTGCTCTATGACCCTTCTTGCCTCTCAATCAATTTTACCTCACAATTTTTTTTCGTAATACGATACACAGTCGATAGAGGGATGCCTGTACTTAATGAACCTACCGATGCATTCTCAATTCCTCGATTGAAGTGCTCCAAAATGACAACTCTATAGGGGCCGCCATAACCTAGTGGATAAGGCGCTGGACTCATGATCCAAAGGTCGTGGTTTCGAATCCTGGTTTGGTCTTGGAAATTTTCACGTGGAATGTTTTCAGCTAAAATATCCATAGTTCACCCCGATATGCACCCTGCCCCGCAAGTGCCAGGCTAATATGACGGACCAACCGTCTGCATATCCTTGATTTTGGCACAGACGTTAAACCCAACTCAAACATGACAACTCTGTGAAAAGATTGCATTTTCACGATGTATTATGTCTATTGGAGGGCCTCTGGGTTGACAACATTTCTGGTCTCCCTGTTTGGCGCAAGTATAGTCAGTGTTTCTGCGCTTCCAGTTCGTGATGCTGCAACGTAGAACATTCCATGTGTAAAACACGGAACGGTCAGATCTGCCCCACGGGATGAAAATGTCTGACCATGGCTCTTGTTGACAGACAAAAATCAGACGGTATTGCAGAGCATCATAACTTCGGTGTATTTCTGAAATCCTCTGCAGACTACCATCTCTAAATTTAGAAATTAACGGTTTTTAACGGTCAATTTTAAGTTTCTGTTCATATTAGTTGTCTATCATTGATCAGCGTGTAAAACTGCACCTGTATACCAAATTTCATCAAGAAAGGTCTAAATTTAGAAAATAACGGATCTTAACGGTTTTTAACGCTCAATTTTATAGTTTCCGTTCGTGTAAGTTGTATATCATTGTTCAGCGTGTAAAACTGCATCTGTATACCGAATTTCATCAGGAACGTCTAAATTTATATAATAACGGTTTTTAACGGTCAATTTTTAAGTTTCCGTTCGTGTAAGTTGTATATCATTGTTCAGCGTGTAAAACTGCACCTGTATACCGAATTTCATCAAGAACAGTCTAAATTTATATAATAACGGTTTTTAACGGTCAATTTTAAGTTTCGGTTCGTGTAAGTTGTATATCATTGTTCAGCATTTAAAACTACACCTGTATATCAAATTTCATCAAGAAAGGTCTAAATTTAGAAAATAACGCTTTTTAACGGTGATACCATCTCAAAATTTAGAAATTAACGGTTTTTAACGGTCAATTTTAAGTTTCTGCTCATATTAGTTGTCTATCATTGATCAGCGTGTAAAACTGCACCTGTATACCAAATTTCATCAAGAAAGGTCTAAATTTAGAAAATAATGGATCTTAACGGTTTTTAACGCTCAATTTTATAGTTTCCGTTCGTGTAAGTTGTATATCATTGTTCAGCGTGTAAAACTGCATCTGTATACCGAATTTCATCAGGAACGCTCTAAATTTATATAATAACGGTTTTTAACGGTCAATTTTTAAGTTTCGGTTCGTGTAAGTTGTATATCATTGTTCAGCGTGTAAAACTTCATCTGTATACCGAATTTCATCAAGAACGGTCTAAATTTATATAATAACGGTTTTTAACGGTCAATTTTAAGTTTCGGTTCGTGTAAGTTGTATATCATTGTTCAGCATTTAAAACTACACCTGTATACCAAATTTCATCAAGAAAGGTCTTAATTTAGAAAATAACGCTTTTTAACGGTGATAAATAACGGTCATAAAAACTATCGAATGACCCAATGTTATTCACAGTATGTCCTTCTAGACTCATGCCAAGTTTGGTGGCGATCCGAGGACTCCCTTTGCCGCCAACATCAGAAAAGATTGTATTTTTGATCGTTTTTAGGGGGGTACGTGTTGTTAACGGTTTTTAACGGTCATAAATAACTGTCGTAGAAACTGTCCAATGACCCTGTGTTACTCGGGAGATGTCCCTCTAGGTTTCGATGTACCTGTGCAATGTCACAACGGCCATTTGATGAAAAGCAGAGGAAAAAGATGTCTTTGAAACCGTTTATAACACAGTTTTTTTTAACGGTTTTTAACGGTTTTATTTCTTTAAAGATTAGCCCAAAACCATCCTCGGGTCACAACAGACATACCTGCAAAATTTCAAGAAGATCAGGTTTTAAACAGTTTCTTTGATAGGGTTTGATGTTTTTAACGGTTTTTAACTGTTATAAATAACGTTTTTAACTGCCAAATAACGGTTTTAATTTTAGAGAAGTAGTCCTGTACCTGTGCAATGTCACAACAGCTATTTGAAGAAAAGCAGAGGAAAAAGATGTCTTGAAACCGTTATAACAGTTTTTTTAACGGTTTTTTAACGGTTTTTTTTCTTAGAGATTAGCCCAAAACCATCCTCGGGTCACAACAGACATACATGCCAAATTTCATGACAATCGGTTTGAGCCGTTTTTGAGTCTATAGCGTACACAGACAACACCCACCCACACACACACAAGACAGAATTTGCCATTTATATATTAGACTAGCCGGTGTACCCGGCTTCGCTCGGGTATATTTGTACAATAATTGTCTGGCCACCCCTCTCTCTCACCACTTAAAAGACAATGCAATAAAATTCAGCTTGGGTTTGTTTCGTTTTTCCCATGCCGAACCAATTGCCCCAGCCTCCTCCTATCTACTTCACCCAATTTCTTCGGACGCCCACTCCCTTCTTGCCTCTCAATCTGTTTTCCCTCACGAATTTTTTTCCATAGATACACAGTCCATAGAGGGATGCCTGTCTTTGTGAACTTACCGATGCATTCTCAATCCTTGATTGAAGTGCTCCAAAATGACAACTCTGTAGGGGCCGCCATAACCTAGTGGATAAGGCGCTGGACTCATGATCCAAAGGTCGTGGTTTCAAATCCCGGTTTGGTCTTGGAAATTTTAACGTGGAATGTTTCCAGCTAAAATGACCGTAGTTCACCCCGATGCACCCTGGCCCCGCAGGTGTCAGTCTAATGTGACGGACCACCCAGAAGACACATACCATTTGCTGGACGACGGGAACAGGTCAAGATCTTCCGCCTGAGGACGACACAATCGCCTGCTCCACCACACATGCACACAAAATTTGGCATTGGACAGAGTGGAGAGTGCCCTTGTAGTGAGGGACCAATGACAACTGACCACATCCTCAAGTCTTACGACGTATGCAGCATCCAGGAGAAAGTACTGGCCAACACCGACAGCAGTGGAAGCCAAGCTGTATGGCACCCTGGAGGAGCTGCGACGGACGGCAGCCTTCATCGAGGACACGGGCTGCTCATCTAACGGGATGGCGAACGAGGAAGAAGAAGAAGAAGAAGAATCCCGGCTTGGTCTTGGAAATTTTAACGTGGAATGTTTCCAGCTAAAATGACCGTAGTTCACCCCGATGTCCACCCTGGCCCCGCAGGTGTCAGTCTAAATGTGACGGACCAGCCGTCTGCATATCCTTGATTTGGGCACGGACGTTAAATCCAACTCAAACATGACAACTCTGTGAAAAGACTGCATTTTCACGATGTATCATGTCTATTGGAGAGCCTCTGGGTAGACATTTCTGGTCTCCCTGTTTGGCGCAAGTATAGTCAGTGTTTCTGCGTTTCCAGTTCGTGATGCTGCAACGTAGAACATCCATGTGTAAAACACGGAACGGTCAGGTCTGCCCCAAGGGATGAAAATGTCGGACCCTGGCTCTTGATGATTGTCAGAGCGAAAGCTGGTTTCATGGGAAACTGAAGCCGTCAGAACTGAATGGCAGGGGTGAGTCCATGGGTTCCAGAGGAATTCTGGGGAGCAGCACCGGTTCACCTTTGTGGGGGCCACATGATATTTTCGCTTCTACAACGTTCCTGTGCAGTCTGGTGAAGACACATCGGGTGCCATTGATCACCTTTGGCGGGTCCAGTGAGCGGAGAATGATAATAGGGACTCCAGATTTCAGCAACAGTTCATGTGGTGGAAGTCCAGAAATCTCAATGGAGTTCAGGAGTTCTTGTGGATAAAGGACTGCCTCATCATCATTCTTGGCCGTGTCAACAGATCTGTACAGAGTTTCCTCTCCAGGAAGTCAGCTACGATTTTTCTGTTCAGCCTGTTGACAGTCTCGTTCAGGGAGGAGATTATGGCCCTTCCGCTAACCAGTCTGAGTCTGCACAGTGAGCTGAAGATCCGGGTAGACTGCTTCTATCAGATCCTCCTGGCTATCAGACAGGCGTTGACAATGTTGGCTCTGGTGCCATTGAGGACGACAGGGAGGATCTGCCTGAAGTCCCCACAGAACAGCGTTGGGATGCCTCCATTGGCCTGTGCACTTGGGTGATGTCCTGCAGTGTAGAGTCCATGCCTCGTAGACAGCTTTGTGGGTCATGGGAGCTTCATCAATTAGGGCGGTTGCAGCCTCTTTGATGACTTTGGCAAACGTTTTACCCACGCTTGACAGAGCAGGTTGGCGTTTCTTGCTTGTCGGCATCCAAGGGACCTTGAAAAAAGCTATTTACTGTCTGCCCACCCGGCAAAAGAGTAGCGGCAATGACACTGGAACAGTGGGTAGCACTATTTTGCCTGTGGAGCGGATCCTGTTCAGGATAAAATTCAGGATGGTCTTTCCTGTCCCTCATGGAGCATCAAGGAACATTATGTTGCTGCTTGCTGTGGGATCCTTCCTCTGCTCAACCATGGGCATAAAGCTGTCGTACACGTCTCTCTGGTCAGCTGTCAGCTTCTTCAGCGGGTCATCAGCTGCTGCCCGGGGTGCAGTAGTGTCATAATTGGTCTCGCGGTAGTATTCTCGAGGCAGTTTGTTGTTGTGTGACTGTTGGCATCCCATACTCCTCTGTAGACTTGCCTCCCAAGAAGGAAGAGTTTGTGCTGAATCACAGTAAGAGCTTGGTTGTAGATGGCATTGTGGTACTGCGCTTCATATAGACATCTCTCGGACTTGGAAGAGGAAATCTTCAGCAAGATGGTCTCTGAAGAGGTTCCACAGGTTTGCCTGGGTTACTGGGTTGAAAGCCACCAGGATAATACAGAAGTCACGCAGCAGTCGGGTCCTGAGGATGGAGGCTTCCTCCAGGCAAGTTGTAGAAGGCGGTCATCTTCTAGGAGTCCAAGAGCATTGCAAGCATCTCGAAAAATTGTTGTGGACATAGCCGTTGACAATCTTCAGCTCCTCGTACGAACGGGATCCTTTCATAACGTTGAGTAGAAGCCTCAAGAAGTAGCACTCTCCCTGGCGAGGACTGATACTGTACAATCGCCGGATTGCAGTGCCCCTTTGTCGTTTCTTCCACATATTCTGAGTGGACATCAATGTGAAGTGCTCAGGGACTTCCACGTACTTCAGCTCTCGTGCTGTAGGGTCTTGAGAGCATAGGCTAAAGATGGCGGTAAGGGTTGCTTCTGGGGGAGAGCCTTGTGCTCTTTGCGACTGCGTTGTGTGGATTGAAGTAGACCCATTGTCCATTCTCCAAATGGACAGCTGGTCTCTGCACCATGGGGTGGCGCTCATGCAGGTCAAATCCCAGGAGTCCTCCAGGTCGCCTCGATGCTGCCAACGTAGCGGGATTCTGGTACATTTGGATCTCATCAATGACTGGAGGTTGTTGAGCTGCTCCTTCACCTGCCTGAGTGGCTTGGAGTTGGAAGACGGCTTGGTCTGTGCCCTTGTGGACATACTTCAGGACGTACTTGATGAATTTTATGCTACTGCATATTTCCACATTGATGTGGCAGTTGAACTAATGTAGGAGGTAAGGGTTGTAGGGGACAACCCACTGGTTGGTGACGATGATTTCTCTCTGCCCAAGTTTTCACAGTCCCCAGTATGTCCTCATTCAGACTCCTCGCGTCTCCTGTACTTGGGGTAGCTGTCCTCACCCTGCTCTATGACCCTTCTTGCCTCTCAATCAATTTTACCTCACAATTTTTTTTTCGTAATACGATACACAGTCGATAGAGGGATGCCTGTACTTAATGAACTTACCGATGCATTCTCAATTTCCTCGATTGAAGTGCTCCAAAATGACAACTCTGATAGGGGCCGCCATAACCTAGTGGATAAGGCGCCTGGACTCATGATCCAAAGGTCGTGGTTTCGAATCCCGGTTTGGTCTTGGAAATTTTCACGTGGAATGTTTTCAGCTAAAATATCCATAGTTCACCCCATATGCACCCTGGCCCCCGCAGGTGTCAGGCTAATGTGACGGACCAGCCGTCTGCATATCCTTGATTTGGGCACGGACGTTAAACCCAACTCAAACATGACAACTCTGTGAAAAGATTGCATTTTCACGATGTATTATGTCTATTGGAGGGCCTCTGGGTGGACAACATTTTGGTCTCCCTGTTTGGCGCAAGTATAGTCAGTGTTTCTGCGCTTCCAGTTCGTGATGCTGCAACGTAGAACATTCCATGTGTAAAACACGGAACGGTCAGATCTGCCCCACGGGATGAAAACGTCTGACCATGGCTCTTGTTGACAGACAAAAATCAGACGGTATTTCAGAGCATCATAACTTCGGTGTATTTCTGAAATCCTCGGCAGACTACCGTCTCTAAATTTAGAAATTAACGGTTTTAACGGTCCATTTTAAGTTTCTGTTCATATTAGTTGTCTATCATTGATCAGCGTGTAAAACTGCACCTGTATACCAAATTCCATCAAGAAAGGTCTAAATTTTAGAAAATAATGGATCTTAACGGTTTTTAACGCTCAATTTATTTTTTCCGTTCGTTTAAGTTGTATATCATTGTTCAGCGTGTAAAACTGCGTCTGTATACCGAATTTCATCAGGAACGTCTAAATTTATATAATAACGGTTTTACGGTCAATTTTAAGTCGGTTCGTGTAAGTTTATATAAAGTTCAGATTGAAACTAACTGTATATAAATTTATCAAGAAAGTTAAATTAGAAAATAACGCTTTTTAACGGTGATACCATCTAAATTAGAAATTAACGTTTACGTCAATTTTAAGTTCTGTTCATATTAGTTGTCTATCATTGATCGCTGTAATACTGCACCTGTATACCAAATTTCATAAGAAAGGTCTAAATTGAAAATAAGATCTTAACGGTTTTTAACGCTCAATTTTAGTTTCCGTCGGTAAGTGTATATCATTGTCAGCGGTAAAATGCATCTGACCGATTTCTTCAGAAAACGGTCTAAATTATTTAACGGTTTTTAACGGTCATTTAAGTTCCGTTCGTGTAAGTTGTATATCATTGTTCAGCATTGAAAACATACACCTGTATACAAATTTCATCAAGAAAGGTCTAAATTTAGAAAATAACGCTTTTTAACGGTGATACCATCTCTAAATTTAGAAATTAACGGTTTTTAACGTCAATTTAAGTTTCTGTTCATATTAGTTGTCTATCATTGATCAGCGTGAAAACTGCACCTGTATACCAAATTTCATCAAGAAAGGTCTAAATTTAGAAAATAACGGATCTAACGGTTTTTAACGCTCAATTTTAAGTTTCCGTTCGTGTAAGTTGTATATCATTGTTCAGCGTGTAAAACTGCATCTGTATACCGAATTTCATCAGGAACGGTCTAAATTTATATAATAACGGTTTTTAACGGTCAATTTTTAAGTTTCCGTTCGTGTAAGTTGTATATCATTGTTCAGCGTGTAAAATCTGCATCTGTATACCGAATTTCATCAAGAACGGTCTAAATTTAATAATAACGGTTTTTAACGGTCAATTTTAAGTTTCGGTTCGTGTAAGTTGTATATCATTGTTCAGCATTGAAAACTGCACCCTGTATATCAAATTTCATCAAGAAAGGTCTAAATTTAGAAAATAACGCTTTTTAACGGTGATAAATAACGTCATAAAAACTATCGAATGACCCAATGTATATTCACAGTATGTCCTTCTAGACTCATGCCAAGTTTGGTGGCGATCCGAGGACTCCTCTTTGCCGCCAAATCAGAAAAGATTGTATTTTTGATCGTTTTTAGGGGGGTACGTGTTGTTAACGGTTTTTAACGGTCATAAATAACTGCGTAGAAAACTGTCCAATGACCCTATGTTACTCGGGAGATGTCCCTCTAGGTTCGATGTACCTGTGCAATGTCACAACGGCCATTTGATGAAAAGCAGAGGAAAAAGATGTCTTTGAAACCGTTATAACAGTTTTTTTTAACGGTTTTTAACGGTTTTATTTCTTTAAAGATTAGCCCAAAAACCATCCTCGGGTCACAACAGACATACCTGCTAAATTTCAAGACAATCGGTTGAGCCGTTTTTGAGTCTATAGCGTACACAGACACACACACACACACACAGACAGAATTTGCCCTTTATATATTAGATAATCATATATATATGTATATATTATGTATATACATATACACTACTCAAAACAATTGAAGTACCACTTAGGAAAACTGCTGTCATTCGAAAGAAAACAAAGCTGAACATAATTTAATGATTGAATATTTTATTTTTATTATTCCTCAATCCATTCAAATTTATTCAAACACCGTGACAAAAAATTATCTTTGTTTTACAATTGATTAAAGAGGCATACCCCCAAAATGAAAAGTAACAAGAGTCTATGGTAGATGTCATGATGTTAATAACGGGTATGACCACCGTTCGCGTTCAAACAAGCGTCACATCGACGTCTCATGGAGTGCACCAGGCGGCGGAGAGTGTCCTGGGGGATCGCCTGCCACTCCTGCTCCAGCAACTGAAACAGCTGGTCCACGGTGTCTGCTGGAGGGTTGTGGGCCCGCACTCGCCTCCCCAGCACGTCCCACAGATGCTCTATGGGGTTCAAATCTGGTGACCTGGCAGGCCAGTCCATTCTTGTCACCTGCTGCCCTTGTAGGAACTGATTCACGATGGCGGCGCGGTGGCACGGCGCGTTGTCGTCCTGGAACTGGGCGCCCTGGCCAACTGCCCTCAGGGTGGGCATCACAAGGGGGCGGATGATGGTGTCGCGGTAGGTGGCACCGGTCAGGCGGCCTTCAACACGGTGTAGGGGGGTCCTGTGACGTAGGCTGAACCCACCCCACACCATCACGGACCCACCTCCATAGCGGTCATGCTCCCTG
Source organism: Conus canariensis (assembly GCA_033310375.1). Taxonomy (NCBI): domain Eukaryota; kingdom Metazoa; phylum Mollusca; class Gastropoda; order Neogastropoda; family Conidae; genus Conus; species Conus canariensis. The sequence continues at coordinate 58,914,892 of CM065730.1, forward strand.
ACGGCAGCGTCAACGTAGCGTTCTCCAGGACGTCGCCAGACGCGAACCCGCCCGTCGTTGAACCTGAGGGTGAACCTTGACTCGTCTGTGAAGAGTACTGTTGCCCATTCAGCTCTTGTCCACCTTCTATGACATGCTGCCCAGGCCCGACGATGAGCTCGATGCGCTGGGGTCAGTATTGATCTCACTGCTGGGGACCTTGACCTCAAGTTGGCGTCGTGGAGCCGGTTCCGAACTGTCTGGGTACTGACGTTGACGTTGCTGGCTTGTCGTAGCTGGTCTCGGAGTACTGTGACACTGGCTGAACGGTCTCTCAGACAAGCGATAACAATGAACCGATCCTGCTGTCTGGAGGTGCTTCTCGTCCGTCCACGTCCCTGCTGTTCTTCAACACTTCCAGTGTTAAGCCAACGGTCTCTGAGCCTCAGAATGACTGGGTGACTCACTCCAAGCCGTTGACCAATCTCCCTCAAGCCAATACCTTCTTGGTACCATGCTATCGCTCTTCCTCTGTCGGTGTTGCTTAGTCGTTGTCTCGCAGGCATGGTTAAATCTTCCTAAATTTCGCGACTTTTTATACCCGTCAAATGTGCTAACTGATTGCAATTCTGCTCAGAAAAGACCTTGCTTTCACGTGCATCACATTTTTTTTTCTTGCTGTGTCTGTGTCAAAATCTGGGAGCGACACAAGTTCGATAATTTCTCGGGATTTTTTTGCCTCAGATGCGACGCGGTAGATAACTGCTGACCGACTTTAACATAACAAAAATGCACGAGGAGTAGTATTTGAGAACCGGGTAAGCTTATCCAGCAGAGTTTATTCAATTATCAATATTAATTGGTTTATCAGAGCTTTTTAAAAATTGCATACAAAAATTAGGGGTGGTACTTCAATTGTTTTTAGTAGTATATATATATATATATATATATATATATATATATATATGTGTGTGTGTGTGTGTGTGTGTGTACATAATATATATATATATATATATATATATATATATATATATATATATATATATGCAGTTATAAACACATACTGTTAGTTAGGCAGAATTATCTACCACTGCAGATATGAACGCTTATCTCCCCCTATTTCTTCAATCTAAGACATAAGAGCAAGCTTTGTTTATAATTGAATATTTCTAGCAGTCATTGCAACACCAAGCTGCTCTGTAAGTTGCTGGAATGGTGCTCGGTACTTATCCTTGGAATTTATTAGTTTATTAAAGATAGATAATAGATAGATAGATAGATAGATAGATAGATAGATAGATAGATAGATAGATACATATAAACGGAAATTGGAGTCCAAGTTTGAGAAGTAAATGACGGTCTGAGTGGTCGGCTCTTCTATTTAACAATCCGAGCATTGTGAGTCACGCCAGCGTAGAGAGAGAGAGAGAGAGAGAGAGAGAGAGAGAAGAGAGACAGAGAGACAGAGAGACAGAGAGACAGAGACAGAGACAGAGAGACAGAGACAGAGACAGAGACAGACAGACAGACAGAGACAGACTTGGACTGACATAGATAGATAGATAGAGAGAGAGAGAGAGAGAGAGAGAGAGAGAGAGAGAGAGAGAGAGAGAGACAGATAGAGAGAGAGATAAAGAGAGAAAAGGAAAGAAAAAGAGAGAGAGAGAGATGGATGACAGCTACAGCTATAGATAGAAGAAGAGGAGAGGCTATCCGCCGTTGCAAAGCGTGGTGTTCTCTCTGCTGAATTTGTGCAGAAGTGCGAATTTCAGTGTGTTTTGGATACTTCCGTTTATCATCTGTGCTTGTTGCCGTTTTCATATCGTCACAGCTCTGTAAAGAAGTAGACAGGATATCACTTTCGTCCAAATCTTCAGAATGCCATCGCCATCAGTGAGAACAACTGGAAAACTGTCGCTTCTTTGAGATAACTAAAATTATGGCGGGATAAAAACGGTCATACACACCACTCCCTTTGTTGGGCAGATGGGTTTAATACTTGTCTGTCTATACAGGGAGTGTCCGCAGGAGTATCAGCCTGCGTACGCAGAAGAAGGAGAAGAAGATAACTAAAATTCAAGCATTTTGGGTTTGATGACAATAATAACATTTACATTTTGGTCTTTGGGATGTATGGACCGCTCTAACAATCCTTCACGGTAAAGTTTTTAGTTTCAAGTATTAAGTTATCAAAGTCATAAATCGGCAACAAGCAACTGGAAGGCTATACGTGGGGTGGTTAAAGTGGTGAAAATAGAGTTTGTTGCCATCACAGTAAGCCGCTCAGTAGAAAGAAACTCGTGGAGAGCGTGGCAGCAGAGAGTCCTCAGAAGAGAAGCCCCCTTCAAGCAAGTGTTTCGGCCCTTATCTCCTGACACTCTAGGGGGGTTGGGCCACACCCGGTTCATGACTCCGGATGTCCCTCTGCTGCCCCTTTTTTTCCCATCTTGGGACGAGCCATGGCTGGGATTCGAACCCATGACCCTCTGGACATGCTCATTTTCCACTTAATGACTCGCGCTTTAACCACTGAGCCACAGGGACACCTGATATTTGTAGGGAAATTAAGCCTTATGAAGTTCACTTTTGTTCCTCCTTGACCAGATCCAGCTTGAACACCTCTCTGCCGCTTCTGCCATTGCTTTCAGGGCTCTGGTTTTTTCCTTCCCTGCAACTGAGAGCTGTTTCATGAGGCTGTATAGACGTTCCTACAAACCCCCTAGCTCCGATTTCTGCAGTGAGGACTTTGACCTGATAGCCTTCTCTCCTCAGGCTGTTTGCCAGATCAGCATACTTTTCAGTCTTGTAGATTTGAGCTGCCTCCATTCTGTTCTCATATGGCACCGTGAGCTCGATCATGATCAGCTGCTTGGTTGACTTAGAGTGGACTACTATGTCTGGTCTCATGCCACTCTTGCTGATGATCTCTGGGTGACTCTTCCATTCTGGGAGGTCTGCAGTGCACTCCCAGTCATCTGCCCCGTCCAGCAGACTCTGCCTGCATGTTTCGAGTGGCACTGTTGTTCTTGGCCATGATTTGCTGCCTCCTGCCGTGAAGAATGTTGCGGGTGCTTTTGGAGTCCTGATTTTCCCTTTTGTGGTGTTGGTACTAGCCCAGACTACTTGTACAATTTCTTTGAGCACTTGGTTGTGCCTCCATGTGTACCTTCCTTGAGCCAGGGCTACTTTACATGAGCTTAGGACATGCTCCACTGTTTGTTTTTCATGGCAGAGGGGGCATGCAGGATCGTCTGTTTTCCCCCACTTCACCAGGTTTGCATTTGAGGGCAGAAGGTCATATGCAGATCTGAGAATGAAGCTGATCCTGAGAGGGGCCATGTGCCAAATGTCATTCCAAGTGAGACTTCTTTGGAGTGCATTCTCCCACGTTGTCCATTGCCCTTGCTGGCTCTGCTGGACTGCTTTTTGGAGTCTTTTTTGGTCTTCTTCTTTTCTCATCTCCTGAATCATCATGTCTCTTTTGGCTTTTCCTTTGGCCTTTGACCACCATTCAGTTTTGGTCACCCCCAGTCCCTGTCTGTTGGTCTGTGTGTGTCCTGTTATTTCTCTGATCTTGAGACTTTCTTTTGCAGAATCCATCGCCTCTTGAACTTTCCATTTTCTGCCTGTCTTCAGCTGGGGCTTAATTGCTTCTACCACCTTGTCTCCTGAGTCCTCCAGCATGCTTTGAAGTCTGATCTTCCCTGCTTTGTATTCCTCCAGGATGGATTTCAGGGGTAGTTTCAGCTTTGCTTGGCGACAGTACAGCGCTATGTCAGTCAGACAGGGTGGGACACCAAGCCATTTCCTTGTGAACTTGTTGATTTTGGCTTCCATTGCCTCCACTATGCTGGTGCAGATGTCGTATATCATCAGAGGCCATAGCAGCTTTGGTATCAGCATGAACTGCAGACACCAGACCTTGTATTTGCCAGGGAGCCCACACTGGTCAATGGTCTCCAAGCCTTCCTCCGCCATCTGCTTGGTTTCTTTTGCTCTTTGTGTGTCTTTCAGCGTATCATCATACCATCTTCCAAGGCTCTTGACTGGTTCTTCTGTGACTGTTGGAATGGCCTGGTTGGCAACACTGAAGACCACAGATCCGGCCACTTTTCCTTTCCTCAGTGAGAGACTCCGTGATTTCTTTGGCTTGAACTTCATTCTGGATGAGGCAACTATGTCGTCCAGCCTCTCCAGCACATGACGTGTCTCGTCTTCTCTGGATGAAATCACTGTAGTGTCATCCATGAAGGCCTTGAGAGGAGGCATCTTGTATCCATCGCCAAGGTCTGTTTGTCTCGCGTTGTTTGTTGCTGCTTTCAAGATGAGTTCCATTGCCAGCACGAACAGTATTGGGGAAATTGCACAGCCCATTGCAATACCCACTTCCAAGTTGATCCAGTCTGTTGTGTACTCATTGGTAGAGAACCGCATTGAGAAGCCATTGAAGTACTTCTTGAGCATGTCGCGGATGTTCTTTGGCACATGGTACATCTCAAGAGCCAACTGTATCATCTCATGGGGCACAGATCCATATGCGTTTGCCAGATCAAGCCACACTACGTCCAGGTCTCTCTTTTCTGTTTTTGCTTTTTGGATTGCGTCCCAGATCATTGTGGCGTGTTCTACACAGCCAGCCACGCCTGGGATGCCACCTTTCTGGACTGACACATCCAAGTACTTGTTTTCCATCAGGTACTTGGTCAGCCTTGCTGCCATGACAGAGAAGAAGATTTTCCCTTCGACGTTCAGTAGTGATATTGGCCTGAACTGGCTGATGTCACTTGAGGTTTGCTCTTTGGGGATGTACACACCATCTGCCGTCATCCACTGGCCGCTGATCTTCTGGTTTCTCCAAGCCGATCGCAGCAGCCTGTGGAGCCACTCCAGCACCTTGGGACATTTCTTGTAAAGCTGGTAAGGTATTCCGTTTGGCCCTGGTGATGATTTGGCTCTGGCTTTGTCGACCACCTTCTTGATTTCCGCCAACGTTGGAGGCTTGCCATTGAACTGTTCCTCAGGGTTGGTTGGCCACACCAGACCTTGAATGTCGAGTGGTGCTTTGCTCTGTGGGTCAGAGTATGTTTTCCTCAGATGCTGCTCAAGAACTCCTTTGTCCACACTTAGGGTCCCAGATTTTGGCTGCTCAAACAGTGTTCTGGCAAACTGGAAGGGGTCTCTGAAGAAGCGCTCTTGTGTCTTCTTCTTTTTGCTCTTCCTCTTCCTCGCAGATTCCGCTTTGCTGAGGGCGCTGTGTTTTTCTTTCAGGTCTTTCCACAGTTTTTCCAAGCCTTGTTTAGCTGGCAGTGCGGTCTTCATTTGCATCTTGAGGTTTTTCTTTTGGACCCTGATCTTGTCCATCTTTTCTTGGCGTCTGGATTTCTTTGGAGGTGTTTTCTCTTTGGGTAGTTTTGCTCCATAGGCGTCTCTACATGTGGCATACACAATGTCCCCATATGTGGCTAGTTTGTGTTCCAGGGTGCTTTTCCCTATCAGTGCATCGAGTCTTTGGACGATTTTTGCATCCAGTTTCTCCCAATCTTCAGTTTCGTTTGCTCGTGGCAGGTTGAGTTTCAGGCGCCTGGCATCGAGGGCCTGTGCAAATTCCTCATCCGAACCAACAGCGTGGATGTCCTTGGCACTGTGGTTTAAATCCTGGCCTTGGTCTTCCGACGTCTTATCTGCTGATGCAGTGCGCTGCTGCTCATTCAGATGAGTCTTCACACATCCCATCTTTGTTCTGTGGATCTTCATGCCACGGGTGGTAGCGAAACGCTTTCCACAGACACATGGATATTCCATTTGGTCCATGTTCATAGTCCGTTTGGGATTTGCAGTCATGATTGGTTGAGCACCGATGGATTCATCATTCTCTCCCCCTTTCGGTGAATCCTGGGAGCATCTTTTCCTTTTATTTTTAGTAGCCACATGTTTAAGGCAAAGTGGGGAGCCAGCCCACAGAGCCCTTGGTTCTGGTCTTTCCCAGTGTCCTCCGGTCTTTCCCGGACGTCCTCCGGCCTATTCCCGGAAGTCAATGTCTACGTCACTTTGTGTATCTGATTAACATGTACTGTGATCCCCATGAAGCAGACAACAGGTTTCGTGATCTCTCTCTCTCTCTCTCTCTTCTCTTCTCTCTCTCTCTCTCTCTCTCTCTCTCTCTCTCTCTCTCTCTCTCTCTCTCCTCTCTCTGCTAACTGAATTTTGTCATTGCAGGAGTCATCATTCTTCCCCCTGTTTTTTCTTTCACTTAAGAACTGGGCGGCCTTTCCCCGTATTAATTTCCTTACAACTTCCATCCCCCACCCTTGTGCTTTCACTTACAAATTGATTTTTTTTCCCCATCTACAATGACTAATTGTGTGTACTGCATTGTGTCTTTTCAGACAAGTTAATGAATGTGCATGTAAGAGTATCTCTCTCTGTCGCTCTTTGTGTGTATGTGTGTGTGTGTGTGTGTGTGTGTGTGCGTGTGTGTGTGTGTGTGTGCGTGCGTGTGTGTGTGTGTGTGTGTGTGTGTGTGTGTGTGTGTGTGTGTGTGTGTGTGTGTGTGTGTGTGTGTGAGTGTGTGTGTGTCAGTCTGTCAGTCTGTCAGTACAACACTATGTTAATCTGACAGTAAATGGTTTCAATCAGTCATGTGTGTGTGTTGTGTGTGGTGTGTGTGTGTGTGTGTGTGTGTGTGTGTGTGTATGTGTGTGTGTGAGTGGTGTGGGTGTGTGTGTGTGTGTGTGTGTGTGTGTGTGTGTGTGTGTGTGTGTGTGTGTGTGTGTGTGTGTGTGTGTGTGCATGTACGTGCACGCGCATGCACACCGTCACCCACCAAACATACTCGTTGTCTTACTGTACATCCACCCCTCCTCCATGTGTGTTTGCATTTTATGTTCCACTTTTAGCACTAATCTATACCATTCTGGACTTTTAACTCTCGCTCTCCCTCTTCTTTTTTATCAGTTCACTGTGCGTTGCTTAATGGCAGAGTGGAGTGTGTGTGTGTTGTGTGTGTGTGTGTGTGTGTGTGTGTGTGTGTGTGTGTGTGTGTGTGTGTGTGTGTGTGTGTGTGTGTGTGATGGTTTTCACTCGTGTATTGAAGATTTCGATATCCCTATTGAGAGATGTTCACAGGATGTACGTCGACCTAATAACTATGGTTATCGACTAACTGATTTTTGCAAATCACAGAATCTGTTTATATTCAATGGGAGAGTTGGCAGAGACGCAGGTATTGGTCGATGCACTAGTAGTGGATGTACTGTGATTGATTATATGTTGGGTTCACCATATTTGTTCACACATATTGCTGACTTTAGTGTTGATCCCTTTGACGCCATGCTTTCAGATGTTCACAGTCCAATTCTTGTATCTCTCAGCATTTCGTGGAAAAGATCAAACAATCAAAGTTCAAACTCCAATGAAAATAATAGAAGTGTAAGATGTCCAGAAACAGGAAGACCTTTGTTTGATACAAACATTAAGCAGTGGGACCCATCTAAAGGTGAGATGTTTAAAGAAAACTTGCTTACTAAAAACATAGAGGAATTAAACAATGTACTTGACAATGAAAACGCTTCTGTTGCCGATGCCTATACATTGTTATCACAAATTCTGTTAGAAACAGCTAAAGACACCCTAGGAGAAGTAAAAAATGTATCAAAAGGTACAAAGCAAAAGTCAGACAAAAGCCATGAAAATAAGCCGTGGTTTGATGCCACATGCAGGGAACATAGAAAAAAGTATTTTACAGCCAAACATAGAACTAAATTAAATGATTCTAGTCCCAACCGTAGAGAGGTTGAAATTAGCAGTAAAGAATACAAAAAAGTTCTCAGAAAATCGTATAGAGTTTACACAAAACACTGGCATAAGAAGATTCGTAATCTAAAAGCTAATAAACCAAGAGAATATTGGGAAAACATTAAAATCAAAAAGAGAAATGAATGCCCTGTTAGTATGGATGATCTTTTCTTACATTTTAAATCATTGAATGTACAACCAGATAGTGTTGAGAATGAAAGTGATATTGACTGTGACTTGCAATATGATCTTGAATTTCTAAATGCACCAATAAGTGATGAAGACGTTGAAAAAGCTGTACAGCAACTTAAGAATGGAAAGGCTTGTGGGATAGATAGAATACGAAATGAATATATAAAACAAAGCATCCCAGTTCTCAAAACAAGTTATTGTAAACTTTTCAATAAAGTTCTTGATACAGGGACCATACCAGAAGAATGGTTGATTGGACTTATTCTGCCAATATACAAAGGAAAAGGTAGTAAATTGGACTGTAACAATTATAGAGGTATAACACTTTTGAGTTGTGTTGGAAAACTGTTCACAACAATTTTGAATAACCGTTTGACAAATTTTATCGAGAATAACAACACACTTTCGGAAAATCAAGCTGGTTTTCGACGAAGTCATTCTACGACAGATCATATATTTGTTTTAAAAAGTTTAATTGATATTTTCAATAGTCGTAAAAAGCAATTATTTTGTGTTTTTGTTGATTTCACAAAAGTGTTCGATTCAGTTTGGAGGCAGGGATTATGGCAAAAGCTTATCAAAGAAGGTGTAAATGGAAAGATTTTGCAAGTAATCACGAATATGTATCAGCAGATAAAATCTTGTATATTTATAAATGGAAGTCAATCTGAATATTTTGGCAGTTTTAGAGGTGTTCGTCAAGGTGAAAATCTTTCACCTTTGCTATTTTCTTTGTATTTGAATGATCTTGAACTATATCTCACAGATCGTAACTGTGCTTTCTTAAATATTGATTTAAATCTTCCTGACTCAGATTTACTAAGTTACATTAGTTTACTTTTACTTTTGTATGCTGATGATATTGTTATTATTGCAGATTCTTTTTGCGGTTTGCAGCATGCTCTTGATGTATTAAGCGAGTATTGTAGTACATGGAAGCTTAATGTTAATGTAGCAAAAACAAAGGGTGTAGTCTTTAATGGACGCAATAGCCCAAGAAAAAAACTAAAATTCAAAAACCAGTGTATAGAAATAGTACACACTTTCAAATATTTAGGTATAATCTTTAGCAGAACAGGAAATTTTTATAAATGTAAGAAGTATTTGTATGACCAAGCGCAATGTGCAATGTTTTCTTTATTAAAGATGGCAAGATTTCAAGATTTGCCTATAAACATTGTACTGGACTTATACCAGTCAATGGTACTGCCTGTGCTTTTATATGGCTGTGAAATTTGGGGATATAGTGATTTAAAGCTAATGGAAAGTTTTCAGCTTAAATTCTTTAAGCATCTTTTTCATTTAAATCGTTCTACCAAAACAGAATTGATATATGGAGAACTAGGAATGTATCCTGTGTCAGTTCAAGTACATGCACGAATGATAAAATTCTGGTCATCCTTACTTTCTCCACAAACAAACAAATATTCATCTAGATTGTATCAGGTATTATATGATTTATACAGAAATCAGGGTTTTACATCCAGGTGGTTGATGTGTATACGGGATATCCTAATAGAAACAGGATTCGACTGTGTGTGGGAGACACAAAAGTTTTCGTCTGTTCACAGTCTCTGTAGAAATGTTCGTAATTCATTAGAAGACATTTACAAACGTGCATGGAATGATGCTTTAGAATCTAGTAATAAGTGTTTATTTTAT
>CM065730.1:58937018-58939518 GCA_033310375.1 Conus canariensis
GTATTATTGGAAACGCCAACAGTACTATTGGGTAATGATCATTGTCATAAATGAAATGATGTGGTGGCATTAGTATGCTAACGCTGGTTTGGAGAACGTGGAGATGATCAATGACTGTTGGATAATGATCATCGTCATAAGTGGGATAACGTGCTGCCATTAATATGATAATGTTGCTGGGGGGGGGGGGGGGATGGGAGTGATTAATGACTGTTGGATAATGAGCATTGTCATAAGTGAAATAAAGTGTTGGCATTGATATGATAATGCCAGCTGGGATAAATGGAAATGGTCAATGACTGTCGGATGATGATTATTGCCACAAGTGAGACAATGTGTTGGCATTAATATAATCCCTGCCTGTTGGGCAGAAACGGGGGTGATCAATGACTGTGGGATAATGATCATTGTCATAAACGAAGTAATGTGTTGGCATTACTAGAATGATATGATAAAATAAAGCCAGTTGGGGGAAAACGGAAATGGTCAAAAACCATTGGATGGTGGTCATTGCCACAAGTGAGATAATGTGTTGGCTTTGATATAATAATGCTGGTTGGGAGGAGGTAAAATAATGAGATGGCATTAATACAATAATGCTAAGACTGGTTGGGAACAGAGGGAGATGATCATTGACTGTTGGATGATGGTCATTGCCACAAGAGAAATAATGTGTTGGCATTAATATGATAGTGCTGGTTTGGGAGAAATGGAAATGATCAATGACCGGTGGACGATGGTCATTGTCCTAAGTGAAACAGTGTGTCAGCTTTGATATATTAATGCTGGATGGGGAGAGAGGAAAATGATCAAGGAGAAACCGGGACCAGGCTGCTTCCAATTCAGTAGTGGGGCGACCATCCCCAACTCGGCGGGTCCCCGGGTGGCGGATAGGGGAATGGCCCTCAGATATGGGGGTTAGCTGCGATATAAGTCAGGCTTGCCTGGCAGAATAAGCAGTCCCGGACCAACTGGCGATGTTCCTATCAGGACGGGGTGGGTCAACAGGTGGCACTGTTGTCCTCACTGAAATACCCCATGTGTCCTATGACGGGCTCATCATGCGGTCAAGAGGCGCGGTATAACCTCTAGCCCCGGGGTGGGATCCCCGGAGAAACAATCCCCCCTGTGCTCACAGGGCAGGACGCACGGGCCATGAGCTAAGGGTGAGGCACCCCGAAAGAAAACTCCAGCTGAAGACGGAGGTATCGGGCCACTGGCGCAGCTTAAACCACGATACCACGCATATACGCCTCCGCACGCACGCACACACACACACACACACACACACACACACACACACACACACACACACACACACACACACACACACAGGAGGAACATGTAAACAGTGAATAGTAAATAGGGGAAGGACAAGGAGGGGGGGAAGCAGGAACATAGCTGTAAGTTAAATGTGAGGTAAATAGTTGGGGGAATGGTGGTGTGAGAGTGAGTGTCATTTGGTGGAGGATATAGAGGGCAGGTGTTGCGGTGGAGGATATGTGTATGTTGTTTTTGATGTTAATCTGTATCTGTGGTGGTAACTAACCCCAGTTCTTTTTGAAATTTTGCTTCAGTCTCTGCCCTAAGTCACCTGGTTTTGAAACCAACCTCCTTTGCAGCTTTTCATTCTTTTCCAACCATGCCTGCCTACTGTTCCCAGTAACTTACACACACCTGTGCCCGGGTCCCTCTCCCCCAACATTCCCCTCCTCAGTCTGTCCCCAACCCACCCCCATCCACCACTACTCCCATTTCCTACCCAACCACCAACACACACACACACACACACACACACACACACACACACACACACACACAACACCACACCATCTCCACGTGCACTTCCCCACCCCTAACCACACACACACACTCACCAACATCAGCGCTAACCCACATTTCAACTCAAATTTCAGCTCGTTCCTACGCGCACGCACATGCACATGCATGCATGCGTATACACACCCCCACACACACACACACACACACACACGCGCGCGCGCGCGCGCGCGCGCGCGCACACACACACACACACACGCACACACACACACACGCACGCACACATAAGCATGTGCTCGCACGCACACACGCACGCACGCACGTGGACATGTGCGCACACACACACACACACAAGCGCTCACACGTCCATGCCCGAGCACACACACACATGTATACGCACACGCACATAACATACACGCACACATGCGCTCCCACACGCACACAGGCCCATACCCATACACCTCTACACACACATGTGTATGCTCACCACACACATACACATTGATGATAATGGCACAGCCAGTGTTAGGTACGTTACTCAAGGTCTGACTAGCACACTGGGTTAATGCGTAGGTCAGACATCTGCTAAGTGGTAGCCACGAGACCCTCTTCTGAAATTCTCTCATCTTAGTCATTCATTCATTTATCTATCAGCTGTAAATCATGTGCAGTATGGTCTCAAAACTTAGCAGACGTGGTGTGGCGTATATGGACTAGTCCG
>CM065730.1:58952018-58977018 GCA_033310375.1 Conus canariensis
TGATGAGAGACGAGTGCGAGCCTGGCCAGAAGAAGCGGACCTCAAGACAAAACTCAGGGGCACTGCCAGAGACCTCCGCCGGATGGCCGAGTTTGTCGCCACCCTTGGGGTCCGGCTGTAGCTGCGTAGCTGTCGAACGCTGAAGAAGAAGACATGTCACCACCTCAGAAACAACTTCTGAAAGTTTCAATCCTGATGCGAAACTGCACAAACAAACCGCCAGAGATCTCGATTCGGACATGTTACCTCAGAAACAACCTGGAAAGTCTTCAATTCTGATTCTTACCTGCACAAAAAGTGGCCAAGAGCTTCAATCGTGCTTTCACCTCACAACCTTGAAAGGCTTCACACATGATATGTCACGAAACGGCCACCGAAGCCTTTGATCCTGAGGTCATCCTACAGACAACCTCAAAAAGCATCGGTCCTCATACACCGCTCAATCAACAACAACAAAAAAGTTCAGTCATGCAATCACTTAGGACAATTCTGAAGTCTGTTGTCCTGAAGTATCTCCCCTTAAGAAACAACCCTCACTTTAGACACGTCACCGCAGAACCACCCTTCATTGGCTTCAAGTTCTCCAAGAGAAAAAAAGGTCATACAACGTGACATGGTCCACAGAGGAGAAGTTCCTCAGTGCAGGCACAGACCCAGAGCCTCGCTGCTCACACTTCGCCGTAAAAACGCCCTGCGCAGGATCTTGGAGAAGAAACGGGCGGCTCTGCCTGGTGAGCTGCTCCACGTCTTAGCGTCCTCCCTGGGCTGTCCCTGCCGGCCCGTCTGCCCATGGGCGTCCCACTGCCCGGGCGGGGCCAGCTGCTGAAGGATGCGGTCCAGCACTTGCAGGAGCAGGGAGTCCACGTTGATACGCAGCGCGGCAGAAGTCTCCAGCACGCAGCAGTCGTAGGCCTCGGCCACGTCTCTGGCTTCTGGGGACATAGCAAGATAGGGGGTGGGTAAGGGGTGGGGAGGACGCCGGGGTAGGGGTGGGGGGTAGGTGAGTATTTGGTTATTTTATTTAAAGAGCGGGGTGTTACATGGATTGCTGCAAGAGATTTTTCTCTAAAGTAATGATGAAGATGCAAGGTATGGCTATTAATGAGTGAATGAAAGAATGAACGGATGAATGAATGGATTAATGAGTGAGTGAGTGAGTGTGTGTGTGTATGTGTGTGTGTGTGTGTGTGTGCGTGCGTGCGTGCGTGCGTGCGTGTGTGTATGTGTGTGTGTCTGTGTCTGTGTCTGTGTCTGTGTCTGTCTGTCTGTCTGTGTGTCTGTGTGTCTGTGTGTGTCTGTGTGTGTGTCTCTGTGTGTGTGTGTCTGTGTGTATGTGTGTCTGTGTGAGTGTCTGTGTATGTGTGTGTGTGTGTGTGTGTGTGTGTGTGTGTGCGCGCGTGTGTGTGCGTGCGTGCGTGCGTGCGTGTGTGTGTTTGTGAGTGTGTGTGCGACGTTTTTTTAGACAGTAGAATTGTGGGAAGAACAGAGTATCTTCACCCGATTATCGCTACGTACATCATCTATTCACTCTGCACTGGAATCGCCAATGACGTAACCTCTTCTGTATGGAAAGACTCCTTCGTCGAATCTGTCCCCAGTTTCTCTTTTGTTGACGTTTTAAAATTAAAGCAACGAGGACGCTGCAGAGACAGACAGACAGACAGACAGAGACCGAGAGAGATAGAAAGAGACACAGAGATAGAAAGAGAAAGGGAGACAGACAGAGACAGAGACAGAGAGAGGGGAAGGGGAGACAGACAGAGAGAGTGAGACAGAGACAGACAGACAGAGAGGGAAAGGCAGAGAGAGACAGAGAGTGAGACAGAGACAGAGAGAGAGAGAGAGACAGAGAGAGAGACAGAGAGAGAGAAAGTGACAGACAGACAGACAGACAGACAGACAGACCGACGAACAGACAGACAGACAAACAGACAGAGACCCACCTCTGCTGGTCACTCGTTGTTGACGCCGCAGGTCGATCTTGTTGCCCACCAGGAAGACAGGACGGTCCATTCCCAGCTCGCACCGCAAGTGCCGCGTCACTTCCTTTGCCGTCAGGTACGATTTCCGGTCAGACACGGAGTAGATGACGATGAAGGCATCGGGCCGGAGGTGATCAATGTTTGCATCCTGCACATTTTGGACACTGTCAGTGTCAGTGTATCTTGAAAATGGATTGTCGTCACGCTCAAAGTTATACGAACTGGGGTGCATCGATTTCATTGTGGGAACTATCATAGCTGTACTTGTTCATCACTTCCACAAATTTAAAAAAGAAATTAAAGTAACTCCGCCGGTTAACATGGACACACTAGCTTTAGAAAGAGAGGGGGTTAGTTACACGACCAAAGCCGTGTGCCGAATATGAGAAGATAAGTCGTTTCTCGTTCTTCGTTTTCACTGTCCTAAATGTTATTTGTTTTTGCCTGAAGAAGACCCAAGAGGTCGAAATGCATTGAGTCTTCTCCTGTACTTTGTTTGTCTATGTCCTTGGCGGTAACTAACCCCCTTTCTTTCTAAATTTTGCTTCATTTTCCGCCCTCAGTCACTCCGTTTTGAAACATGGACAAACTAATTACAAGTCAGAACACGACGTGTTTCGACCTCTTAGGTCTTTCTTCAGGCAGGAAGGCAGTGAAAACGGAGAACGAGCAATCACTTATCTTCTCGACTTCGGCGCAAGATGTGCGCCGTGTTTACGTACACGCATTTCTAGATGCATTAATAAGAATGCTTTTACAAATACACGACGAATTCCTTCACGGAGCTTTTTTAGTTATACTGGCCTACAGAATTCACACTTTACTTCATCAAGCTTTAAGTGTGAATCTTGTATCAATGCACACACAGTCAAAAGTTGGACATGAGTTCACATTCAGCCAGTCAACAATAGATGTGATTTTATACATTTTACATCCGATTTTACTACATGTATATTTGCAGACCCGTCTAGTGTCAGTTTCAGTTTCATTGAAATGTCATTGCGTGCGAACTTGTCCATATGCGCTACACCACATGCGCTAAGCGACGACACCACAGTGCGCATGATTTACAGCTGATGGATAAATGAATTAATGATTGAGATGAAAGGATTGAAGACGAGGGTCTCATGGACACGACGTAGCAAATGTCTGACCTGCGCAATAGCCCAACGCGCTGGTCAAACCTTGGGTACCTATCTAACATTGTCTGCGCTACTATTATAGTTCTGTGTTTTCGCACACGTGTGTATGTATGTGTGTGTGTGTGTGTGTGTGTGTGTGTGGTGCGCGCGCGCGCGCGCGCGCGCGTGCGTGCGTGCGTGCGTGTGTGTGTGTGTGTGTGTGTGTGTGTGTGTGTGTGTGTGTGTGTGTGTGTACCAGTATCCGCGATGTGTGCGTGCCCGTATTTGTGTGTATGCGCGCATGTGCGTGTGTTTGCTTGTGGGATGTGTGGGCTTACGTGAGCATGTTCCTGCATGCACGTATGTGCATGCGTGTGCGTCACATATATGTGTATCTACACGCATTTGTGATGTGTGTGTGTGCATGTGCATACGCGCGCGTGTACGTGTGTTTATTTATGTGCGTGTGTACTTGTGTTTATTCGTTTGATTACCTGTGGGTAATGGCTGTTCACAAGATGACATAGTTGTTATTAATCTATAGTAAGAACAGGAGGAAGAAGACGATGAAGAACAAAAAGAAGATACATAGTTACAACGACGACAATGATAATGACAGTAAGTGATGATGATGATGATGATAGTGGGCACAATCAAAAAATAGTGATAAACATAACTCTAACTGGGTTGATGATGATGATGATGATGATGATGATGATGATGATGATGATGATATTTATGATAATAATATCGGTAGCAGTAGTAGTAGTCATGGTAGTAGTAATGTAGTAGCAGTAGGAATGAGTGAATTAATTAATAGTAAGAATAATAATAACGGCGACGATGATGATGATGATGATAATAATGATAATAATAAATATAATAATAATGATGATGATAATGAAGAAATGAATAAGTAAAAATGGAAAGTATATTTCATAATAATAATAGCAGAATAAGATTTGAAAAAAAAAGAAAACAACAACAGAAGACGAACAAGAAAAAAAGAAAGACATGTACGCACAATTCAACCTGTCAATGGACAAAAATTAATACTACCACTCTTCGCCCCTCCCCCCTTCCCCCTCCCTCCACCACAAACTCACTGAACACATGACACGCGGCAACGGTGAAACAGTAAAATGAGGCAAACAATAGACCGGACAAACGGTCAACAACAAAAAGACAAAACTTGCGTATCCGAACGGGTGATGCTCACCCTCCCCTCAACGTTTTTCTAAGCAACAGAACAGAATTGCATGAAAGCTCAAAATTGACTGAACGACCTGATCTTAATGCTATCAGCTGGACTGAACATCTTGATGCTGACATCAGTGTATCTTAATGTTACCAGCTGGACTGAACATCTTGATGCTGACATCAGTGTATCTTAATGTTACCAGCTGGACTGAACATCTTGATGCTGACATCAGTGTATCTTAATGTTACCAGCTGGACTGAACATGTTGATGCTGATATCAGTGTCAAAAAAGGAAGTTCACATCTACCGTTGTCCCTGGACATGAGACTTTGGCCTAGATGTCAACACGACTATTCCAGTTTCATCAAGGTCTCCCTGCATGCGGACTGGTCCATATACGCTCCGTCACATCCGCTAAGTTTCCAGACCACACTACGCATGATTTAAAGCTGGTGGATAAATGAATTAATGACTAAGATTAGATGATGTAAGAAGGTCTCATGGCTACGACTTAGCAGATGTCTGATCTACGCATTATTCCAACGCTCTGGGAAGACCTTGGGAGCTCCAATACCAGTGTAGCTTTGTTTCTGTTTGATGGAATTGTCAACTCAGTGGTACCTAGTGTAGGGCATGTGCGGGCGCCCTAAGCCAAATCTGACCGGTGAACAATGTTAACTGATGCACAGTGGTGACAGGCATCCCGCTGACAGGGTGACAGATGACAGTGACCTGACGATGAAACTGACCATTCCTGTTTTGACATTCTGGATATAACGGAGTTTATTTACACAGATAGGAAACAAGATTTGGCCGTAATTCTTGTTTCTTCTCACTCTGTAACAGGGGTCAGCCCTGATATGGTCCCTTACGGTCGGCTGGGCTGTGAAGGACGTGAAATGAAGGGCACCCGGCCAACGCTTTCCTATGTCCACTGCCCCCACCTGTCTTGGACAGCGTGGTGTCGGCCTTGGGTCAAACTCATCGTGTGAAAGGTCTGCAGTGGTATATTCCAGAGTAGATCTCTGTCCATGATCTCCAGGTGAGTGGCTTGCCCTTGCCGCTACAAAGCGAGGGCTGATGTACTCCTCCTGCTCATGTACAAGGGTACCAGCTTTTTATGACGAGGACTGAATAAAAAGATAGCCTACACCCCAAGGTGGCAGTGGGACCCAAAAGAAATGCCCTCGACTGCCAGACCAACCAGCCGGGAACAAGCCCGTGCCTTCGGGTGTGTCCTTTTCTTGTTTGTTTGTCTATTTGTTTGTTTTGCTGTCCCGTCTTCCTCGCCACCTCAGTGGCACTGTACTCCTGCCGCTCATTCCGACCGCTCGTCCACAGCCACAGCCCAGCCCGACCCGCCAGAACCCTGGTACCGGCAATCCAGAGGGAGCAGTCAATGTCAAGTCGTCATGAGGCAACCCACTAGAGGAGATACTGCACTCTGCTGCCGAGTCACTTCCAACATACGCAGGACACCACCTACTAAGCCCCTTACTGACGACAATAATTGCTTCGTCGCGGAGCCTGCGTGAGTGACCTCTCCCTCCGGAGGGCGCCATCACCTTCGTCTAACAACAGCCCCCCATGAATTTACAAATACCAGTGACCCCGACAGAATCAAATCAAGTTCACAGACGCAGAGAGACAATCGAGGTCGCCATGAGAGCAAGGCAAGAAGGGCCAAAGAATTTGATGCCTTTTTATGCTGACTGATGAGGATGGGGATGTTGAAGATAATGCTATGGATTTCCATTCAGGTATGAGATTGCATGACAGGGCTGTAGTCTACGCTTACTTTCATGATACATCCTGGCGTCAACCAGGCCCCAGAGATACAGATACCTGCAGTGTTGGTCAGGAAATTTGAATAAAACTCTCAGAGACGCATCCATTAAGTGGATGAAACTCGACAGTGTGGCTCCAGGGGCAAGCTTAACGCTGGGTAGGGGCCCGCAGGGGCTGAAAAATGCCACGAATAAATGGCTCTGGTGGGAATCGAACCCACGACCTTCCAGCCTGGGGTCTGCGGCGCTAACCACTTCCAAAAGGCGGCTGGTTTCTCATTCAAAAAAAAAAAGTTTGGTATTTCATTGTTTATGACGAGTCGCATGTAAGTGTTCTGGCTGGTGTGTGTGGTGTGTGTGTGTGGTGTGTGTGTGTGTGTGTGTGTGTGTGTGTGTGTGTGTGTGTGTGTGTGTGTGTGTTTCAAAGGACTGGCTTATTGCTATTTACATGCTAGTGTTCCTGACCTTTATGGCACGAGCTGAACCTTCTGCTCGTCTGAAACAGTTCTGCCTATTTATAGCAAAGCCTGATCTAATAGTACATACATACTGGGTCGTATCTGTTTCACAGGCCTCAGTCCACAAAGGGCATTCATGCTGAGTTGAAAACAAAGTCACAGACCGTCACTTCCCCGTGACGCGAGAGTGGCTACGCCTACAGCGTTAACGTCTGCTGATGACGTCATAAATCTCAAAGGACCAGGGGCACGCCGAGAAATCAGGCCCAGTGCTAGGAAGAGTCTCTTATTCCCAGCAGAACTTGATGATTCACTCGCCGAGCATCCATACCTGATGCCTCCTACGCTCTTTGAAAGAAAAGGATCACTGTGGTTGGAGAATGTGTGTGTGTGTGTGTGTGTGGGTGTGGGTGTGGGTGTGTGTGTGTGTGTGTGTGTCCGTGTGTCTGTCTGTCTGTGTCTCAGTGTGTGTGTGTGTGTGTGTGTGTGTGTGTGTGTGTGTGTGTGTGTGTGTGTGTGTGTGTGTGTGTGCGTGCGTGTGTGTGTGTGTGTGCATGTGTGCATATGCGTGAGTGAGTGAGTGAGTGAGTGAAAGTGTGTGTGTGTGTGTGTGTGTGTGTGTGTGTGTGTGTGTGTGTGTGTGTGTGTGTGTGTGTGGTGTGTGTACACCTGCATTAAACGAGTATGTATATACACATACATACATGCATACATATATATGTATGTGGAAATGAAGAAACGGAAAGGATCATAAGTGCCACTGCGATAACAACGACGTGGACGATGAAGATGACAGTAACTGCAGTGAGAATCTGATTTTGGGCTTTAGCGCACCCGAAGCCCCGGTTTTCCCATTCTGACCCGACACACAGCCTCGTTGTACAGAACACATTCTGAGGAACTGAGATTATGTCCAAAACACCTCAGAGGTTTTCGCTTCTCATTGGTTACGAAGAAAAAAAAACTCTAGGGAGAGCTTGACAGCCTCCTCATACGTGCGTTACGGCCCTGAACTTCTTACTGTCTTGTGGGGCCAGGCCTCACCCAGGTCATCACTCCTAGATGCCCTTCGGCTGTCACAATTTTGTGGCTGCTGCTGGGATTCGAACCTACACCTCTTGGATAGTCGTGAGCACCAAAACCAAGTGGCCTTGAAAGGAACTGCCTTCATCTTATTACTATCAGACACTACAAAAGGCCAAAACGCGTCGTGTTTCGTCTTGTAATTTGTTTGTCTCTTTCGTTCGGCGTAATAATAATTTTTCTTTTAAGTTCATCAGATACCAGATCTACGTCGGGAAGACTACTCCTGTTCAGGACCATCTGCTCCATAAAACATTGACAGCCGTGTGTCTGCCAGCTCACCAAAGGGTTGTCGAAGATTTCCAAGGCACAGTGCTCCTCCCCTCTCTCTATCTTGACCACCACTCTCTGTGTCAACCAGTCGTTGTCCTCTCCATCTGTCGTCTGCCCCGCCCTTTCTGCACACCAAACACCACACGTACATCATTAGTCTGAGGTGGGTAGCCGTGCCTTCAATGGAAGAGCGTGTTTAGAAATACAGGTCAGCGCTGCTGTCATCTAACTTTTTCATCTAGAGACGCAATGCCTTCCACAGAGCCAGTCAAACCCTGCTTTTGCGCTTGAGGCCAGGGGAACAGATAAGGGCCATGCCAGGCGCCTTTCAACTCCATAACAACGTTAACAACGTTCTTCAGTTAAAGACGAACTCTACGGCTGTGATCTTCTCTGACTGCCTGACGGTATTGCCAGCAGAAAAGTCGGTCATCACCAGCCGCTTCAGGTACGTTTTATACACCAAGTACCTGCACTATATCATGACTTTGAAGGTCACCATTTGGGAGTGGGGGGGGGGGAGTGGTGGGAACACACAGGTCCTGAGAAATACGGGTATCGCTGATCACATTGACTGGGGACATCTGGGAGCTGGGACTCTGCTTTCAGGAGCAAGGGGAAGGGAGAGGGAGAGGGCTGAGAGAGAGAGAGAGAGAGAGAGAGAGAGAGAGAGAGAGGGGTTCTCTCAATCGTCCACAGCGTCTGTGGGCTCCAGAATTGCTGTTAGCTCTCAGGCCGTGAAGAATGGAACCACAGCCTGCCGGGAGGCAGCTCCCACTCTCTTGTTCTACCTGGGAGAGAGACGTCGACAAGGAGAACGAGAAAGGCGATAGGAAGAAGGGAGAACTAGATGAGAGAGAAAGAGAGAGACAGACAGACAGACAGATAGAGGCAGGCAGGCAGTTAGACAGACAGACAGACTCACTCACTCACTCACTTTCTGACTTGCTGACAGAGATGGGCAGAGAGACAGACAGACAGACAGGCGGGCGGACAGACAGAATCAGAGACAGAGACAGACAGGTAGAGACAGAAACAGACAGATGGACAAACAAAGACACAGACAGAGACAGAGAGACAAACGATCAGACCAAGGTGCACACACACACACACACACACACACACACACACACACACACACACACACACAACACACACACACACACAGTAATAAACATAGTGTGGCTGTGGAGAGTACTTCTGGCTGGTGTTCTGGGGGTGGACAGGCACATGTTGTTTGTGGAGGTTGATGCCAAGTGAGCAGAGGATCCTTCGGCCAGTACACAGACACACAGACATACCACTTATTGTTTACCTCATGTATATGTCACGGTTACTCCCCCTTCTCCCCTCCCTTTACTGTCTCCGTTTTCTGTATCAATCTGTCCTTTACTCATTTATTTATCCACTGTCTTTTCTTGATCTGGTTTTCTCTCATTATGTAGCCTATACTCCCTCTTTCGCATAATTATCCTTCTCTTCTTTCTTTCTGTTGTTTCAATTTTCTCTATTCAGAACAACTCCCACCCACCTCTCTCTCTCTCTCTCTCTCTCTCTCTCTCTCTCTCTCTCTCTCTCTCTGTCATTATTTTTCATAAACATAACGGAACTGTAATGCAAGGCTGAGTTAAAAACTTGGTTACATCAGGATCTTGATGATGTTCATGTATTCTTGGCCGTTTTCTCTCTCTCTCTCTCTCTCTCTCTCTCTCTCTCTCTCCTCTCTCTCTCTCTCTCTCTCTCTCTTTCTCGCTGTCTCTCTCTCTCCCTCTCTCTCTCTCTCGCTCTCCTCTCTCTCTCTCTCTCTCTCTCTCTCTCTCTCTCTCTCTCTCTCTCTCTCTCTCTGTATGTGTTTTAAAATCTTTACCAAAATCACGTTCTGTTCTCTCGAGCTTTTTTTTTCTTCTGAAAACGTGTTTATACAGACACTGAGCCGCGTTTGCCTTACGCAGTAGAAAAATGGGCCTTTCGATCACTAATAGCACGAAGAAGTGCACATGTTTGCCATCAGGCGGTTTCTGGGTATCCCATGATATTCGTCAAATCCTGCCTCATTTGATGCATCCGTTTCAGTTTCAGTTTCAGGTTCATCAAGGAGATGTCACTGCTTACGGACTAGTCCATATACGCTAAACCACATCGCTAAGTTCTGAGACCACACTGCGTACTGTTTAAAGCTGATGGATAAATAAATTAATGACTAAAACGAGAGAATTTTAGAAGAGAGTCTTGTGGCTACGACTTAGCAGATTTCTGATCAACGCACTGGTCCAACGCGCTGGTCAGATGCATCCACTGTCACATCTCTGTAGACTGGTAAAGACGCTGGATTAAATTCACCAGGTTACCGATGTTGCCAACATTATAAGTGCGGACAGGCACTTCAAGTAATGCCATTGGAAGAGGAGATTAGCACACGGATTTATTTGACAAGTCAAACACTGATGAGTTGCGTCATATGGATGAAATCGAGACGGAGAAAGGGAAAGGAATAATAGATATAGCTGGATTTTTCCATGTAAATCACCATTTCCAAAAGATATACTTCAGCTGTGATAAGCACGTGCTCAGGTTGAGAACGCTTGATCTAAATGCAAAATAAATGATGATTCGAAACGGATGCTTCCATTGAATCTCCCAAACTAATGCGTGGGTACAGTCTCCGTGATGTGTCATATCGTTTGCTGCAACAGGAACAAATAACTGCACACAAAAAAGCTGACATCGTTTGATGTAAAAAAAATAATAATAATAAAAAAAATCCAAGAGAAAGGCCCTGAGCATCATTTTAATGCCAGATGATAACGATGTATTTTTTATCGCATCCAAAATGTGTTCAGACCCGGAGGGATTAAGAGAAGAGAAAAAAGGAAGAAAAAAAAAAGAAGAAGAAGGCAGCGGAAGACACAATGTCTGGTACTGATACAGCGCATGAAGGAATCTAAACAAGGTGTCGTGTGTGCGCCAGAATGAAATTCGGGAGAACACATGGCTGGCACTGACACTGTGCTACAGGCAGTCTTCAGAATGATAGTGTCAGCCTCATCCTCTTCCCCGCGTGCCCCTCCTTCCGCCTTCCCTTCTTCCGCTTCCCGCCTCCCCCCCCCCCCCCCCCCCCTTCCTTTTTGCCCTGTTTTCTTCTTTACATGTGCTTGTATTTTGATTTTTTTTCTAAGGCATTAAAATATTTATTATTATGAAAAAAAGGAAGTGGCCATAAGGACAGAAGGGAGAACGCAGACCTGGACTGTTGGTTTCACACAGTGTTTGACGGATTCTGAACAGATTTAGTTGCAAAGTGAGACGACTGCAAGCGGAAATCTAAACAAATCTTAAATAAATGTTAGCGAACCGCCAAGAGAAACGTGGACAAACGAGTCACAAGACAAAACACGACGCGTTTCGACCTCTTAGGTCTTCTTCAGGCAAGACACAAACAAACAGGACAATGAAAATGAACAAATTTGTCAGTTAGCTTAGATCTCTTCAGCGCAAGGTAGGCAGGCGTTGAATCGCTGAAGAGATCCAAGCTAAGTGACAAATTCGTTCACTTTCATTGTCCTACTTGTTTGTGTCTTGCCTGAAGAAGACCTAAGAGGTCGAAACGCGTCGTGTTTTGTTTTGTGACTCATTTGTCCACGTTTCTCTTGGCGGTTCGCTAACATTTATTTCAGATTTGAACAGACTTAGTGTGAGCCAGAGGAAAATCGGCAAGAACGCAGACTTGGACTGCTGGTGATCCGGAAGGACACTGGGGAGAAAGCACACCTAGACTGCCTGCATTGATGGTGTGTCAGGTATTCTACATAGTTTTAGTATCAGCCAGAAGTGACACAGGTTTAATAGGAGCCGGAAGGAAACGGTAAAATGCAAACCTGGTTTGCTGGTACTTACACAGTGTTTTTTAAGTATCCAACATGGTTTTAGTGCTGGTACTTATACAGTGTTTTTTAAGTATCCAACATGGTTTTAGAGCTGGTACTTACACAGTGTTTTTTAAGTATCCAACATGGTTTTAGTGCTGGTACTTATACAGTGTTTTTTTAAGTGTCCAACACGGTTTTAGTGCTGGTACTTACACAGTGTTTTTTTTAAGTATCCAACATGGTTTTAGTGCTGGTACTTACACAGTGTTTTTTTTAACTATCCAACATGGTTTTAGTGCTGTTACTTATACAGTGGGGTTTTTTTTTAAGTATCCAACACGGTTTTAGTGCTGGTACTTATACAGTGGGGTTTTTTTTAAGTTTCCAACACGGTTTTAGTGCTGTTACTTATCCAGTGTTGTTTTGTAAGTATCCAACACGGTTTTAGTGCTGGTACTTTTACAGTGTTTTTAAGTGTCCAACATGGTTTTAGTGCTGGTACTTTTACAGTGTTTTTAAGTGTCCAACATGGTTTTAGTGCTGGTACTTTTACAGTGTTTTTAAGTGTCCAACATGGTTTTAGTGCTGGTACTTTTACAGTGTTTTTAAGTGTCCAACATGGTTTTAGTGCTGGTACTTTTACAGTGTTTTTAAGCATCCAACACGGTTTTAGTGCTGGTACTTTTACAGTGTTTTTTAAGTGTCCAACATGGTTTTAGTGCTGGTAACTTATACGGTGTTTTTTTTAAGTATCCAACATGGTTTTTAGTGCTGGTAGTTATACGGTGTTTTTGAAGTATCCAACATGGTTTTAGTGCTGGTACTTACACAGTGTTTTTTAAGTATCCAACATGGTTTTAGTGCTGGTATTTATACAGTGTTTTGAAGTATCCAACATGGTTTTAGTGCTGGTACTTATACAGTGTTTCTTAACTATCCAACACGGTTTTAGTGCTGTTACTTATACAGTGTTTTTTTAAAGTATCCAACACGGTTTTAGTGCTGGTACTTATACAGTGTTTTTTTTTTCTTTAAGCATCCAACACGGTTTTTAGTGCTGGTACTTTTACAGTGTTTTTAAGTGTCCAACACGGTTTTAGTGCTGGTACTTATACAGTGTTTTTTAAGTATCCAACATGGTTTTAGTGCTGGTACTTATACAGTGTTTTTTTAAGTATCTAACATGGTTTTAGTGTTGGTACTTATACAGTGTTTTTTTAAGTATCCAACATGGTTTTAGTGTTGGTACTTATACAGTGTTTTTTTAAGTATCTAACATGGTTTTAGTGTTGGTACTTATACAGTGTTTTGTAAGTATCCAACACGGTTTTAGTGCTGGTACTTATAAGGTGTTTTTTAAGTATCCAACACGGTTTTAGTGCTGGTACTTATAAGGTGTTTTTTAAGTATTCAACATGGTTTTAGTGCTGGTACTTATAAGGTGTTTTTTAAGTATTCAACATGGTTTTAGTGCTGGTACTTATAAGGTGTTTTTTAAGTATCCAACATGGTTTTAGTGCTGGTACTTATATTGCGTTTTTGAATATCCCACATGGTTTTAGAGTGAACCAGGACATGGGGGAGAACGCTGATCTTGATTACTGGTGTTAATACAGCGTTTTCCTGGACTCCGATAGCTTAAGTCTGAGTCAGAAGGAAGAATGCAGACCTGGATTGCTGCCATTGATACAGCATGCAGACCTGGATTGCTGCCATTGATACAGCATGCAGACCTGGATTGCTGCGATTGATACAGCATGCAGACCTGGATTGCTGCCATTGATACAGCATGCAGACCTGGATTGCTGCCATTGATACAGCATTTCAAAGACAGTCTGAGCCAGAAGTAAACTGGGGAGAACGCAGACCTCAGCCGCAGTCAAACAGATTCTTGAATTATTGAGGTAGGTATACCGAGAAAAGACGAAAAAGAAAACGATGGCCTGACAAGATTGCAGAATGAGAGGGCAACCGATCGCACACCCCCAGGCCTTGGCATACAGAAGATTGCGGAATGAGAGGGCAACCGATCGCACACCCCCAGGCCTTGGCATACAGAAGATTGCAGAATGAGAGGGCAACCGATCGCACACCCCCAGGCCTTGGCATACAGAGATTGCGGAATGAGAGGGCAACCGATCGCACACCCCCAGGCCTTGGCATACAGAAGATTGCGGAATGAGAGGGCAACCGATCGCACACCCCCAGGCCTTGGCATACAGAACTGACGGGGCCTGAAGGGGGTTCTTCTCTGAAGGCTTTCAGCTGTCAAGCTGTCCCTAGTGTTGTGTCAGTGTTGTTCACTTATTACCTATCCTGGAGTCTTGAAGACCGTTGAGGCGCCACAGAAGACGTCGCAATCAGCTTTCCTCCACTCCTACATGTTCTCAGACGCTCTTAGGCAGTTGCTGAGTGTGAGGACAGTTCATTTGCTGACGTTGTCTTCCCATCTCTTTCTCTACCATCATCTCCTTCTGCCTCCTCGCACTGTTCTTTGTAGAATGGTTTTGGCAAGTCCTGTTGATCTTGATACATGACCAACCCATCTCATTTTCCTTCTTTTCATTGTGGACGACAGATCTTCGTATGGTCCAGTGGCTTGCCTTACTCTCGTCTGGACCTCCAAGTTGGTAAAGTAGTCTTTGTATGAGATGCCATGGTGTCTTGCCTCCACCAAATACCGCGGCGTCTCTTTGTTTTTCGCTCAGTACGATGACGCCGAAACAACTACACTCTTTGAAAAGAAAAATCACTATACCTCCGGACGAAACGAAACAAACAAATTACGAAACAAACACGACGCGTTCCGCCCTCTTCGCTCTTCTTCTTTCGTCTTGCTGAGTCATTTTCTACTAAGATGGTTTCTCTGTCCTTAGTTTGAAGCCACGAAACTCATGTCAACGAAACTGGAAGCACAGATGAAATGGGGCATACACATTCATCCGTCACATTCCGGCGCAGATCTGTGGCACAGACCCGACCACGAGAGGGATCCAGCGTCTGTTCCTGTCAGACTATGACACATGTGCCAATGTCAGACTACGACACATGTGCCAATGTCAGACTACGACACATATGCTAATGTCAGACGACGACACATATGCTAATGTCAGACTACGACACATGTGCTAATGTCAGACTACGACACATGTGCTAATGTTCAAGGACAATATGAACGTACCACAAACGATTTAATAATTACCTGTGAAGGTCTCTATTTTCATGGATTACTAAAACTTTCCGCTGCTATGAACTTTGACATTTTGCATTTTTCCTGTCCTATTGCAACAAAATGCATGGAAAATAACTATGTGAATCCGTGTGCGTTTTATCACTTTCCATGGCGGAAAAAAATGTGTAGAATGTGTCGCTGAGATCAAAGGAATTTTCTACATTCTTGAAACATGGGCTGTTTAGTAAAAGACAGCCAAATAACAAAATGTCATCCCCTCTCTCTCTCTCTCTCTCTCTCTCTCTCTCTCTCTCTCTCTCTCTCTCTCTCTCTCTCTCTCTCTCTCGTAACAACAATAATCTTCTCTGCAGAAGGTCAGCAAAAAGAGTAGCGGATGAACATTGCCTTTCTCTCTGGATTCGCGCGCGAGCGCGCGCGTGCGTTTGGACGTGTGTGTGTGTGTGTGTGTGTGTGTGGGGTGTGTGTGTGTGTGTGTGTGTGTGTGTGTGTGTGTGTGTGTGTGAGAGAGAGAAGAGAGAGAGAGAGAGCTTGCATGTGAGTGTATGTGCGTGTTTGTGTGCGTGTGCGGCTGTTTTTCCTCTATTTGTGCATTTTTCTGCGCGCCTGTGTGTGTGTGTGGTGTGTGTGTGTGTGTGTGTGTGTGTGTGTGTGTGTGTGTGTGTGTGTGTGTGTGTGTGTGTGTGTGTGTGGTCTTATGGTAGTGTGTGTGGGGGGTGAAACAATCTACGCAGATGGGCAATTAGAGGCATGTGATTGACAAACACTTGCTACAACAACAACATCAACAACAACAACAACAACAACACACCTCCGGGAAAGATCAACAACAAGACCCCATCACAGCAGCCGCTCCCACTGTCCATCATCAACAGCGCCACGGTCGCTAACCTTCCCTTCCCTTCCCTCCCCCCCCCTCCCACCACCCCGCCGTTCCACACATCACCCTCACCCCTCTCACCCGTTTCCATACCACTCCTACTCCCACAGTCATGTGATGGGCGACATGAATATTGTTTGTATTCCCTGTGTGGGCATGGAGAATTGTCCGCAGGATTATTCACGCTAACAGGCATCGGAGAAAGAAATCTTTCGTCTTATTAGCGTATCCGGAAGAAAAAACTGGGAGAGCGTCTTTTAATGGACTGGCAGAGACAATGGTATCATCATTTCTTTTTTCATTGCGGTACCCCCACCCTCTCTCTCTCTCTCTCTCTCTCTCTCTCTCTCTCTCTCTCTCTCTCTCTCTCTCTCGCTCTCTCTCTCTCTCTCTAGATTGTTGTTTTTCTTATTGCTGTGTTTAATTTTGTCAAATCGACGTAATAGTTCCTTTTGGTTATTGTCATTTTGAGGGCATAGTGTAAAAAAAGCTTCCAGCTTATCTATTCACCCTCATTAAAGATTTCGAGTTTCGAGTTTCTCTCTCTGTCCTTAAGAGCACAATACATACCGTCGAAATAGTATAAGGTACCAAGTGAGTTTAAACTAGTAATGCTTATGGCGTGCACATGTGAGAAAACAGTCAGAAAATTGTCATTCTCTATTTACGAGGCTTTTAAGCTACGTTCTATTCCCATTTCTTAAAACTGCTGCAAAGTGTGTTATGAACGATATCATTGTTTACAAATGCCAGATTGAACAAATATGTGTATATACACACCTTCATGAGGGCCAATGGTCTAATCATGATTAAAAATTTCCGTATTACGTATTCTCTGTTTGTCTGTCTGTCTGTCTGTCTGTCTGTCTGTCTCTCTCTCTCTCTCTCTCTCTCTCTCTCTCTCTCTCTCCCTCTCTCACTCTCTCTCTCTCTGTCTCTCTCTCTCTCTCTCTCTCTCTCTCTCTCTCTCTCTCTGGTAACACACATAATACATAATCTTGTTTGGAGAAGGTTAGCAGAAAGAGAAGCAGTTAAACCTTGCCTGTGCCACTGCTTTTAACTACCGTAGTGTGTTGTTTTCCACGTGATTCGGCTTGGCAGTAGCGCGCCCTCACATGTGCAGCAAAGGCGGCGATCATCTGCTTTGTGCCAAAGCTGCCTGTTTTCTAGAACAACGATATGTATTGATTGTTGAAGTGTCCTGATGTCCAGGCTCAGCCTATAACTCTGTAAGCTGCATAACGTATTAGGGGTGGGGGTGGGAAGGGGGGTAATGCAGCACAGCAGTGTCAAAAGGTGCATCTGCTTGCTTTCATAAAATTTTCAGGAGTTGAATTGCTAACACCGTACGATTTTGTTTATGAAGAAAACAATACATCCAATTTATATACACTCTGCATTCTGTGGACATTGAATAAAAACTGAACGACAATGACTGCTACGGAATGTCAACATAACATCTCTCAACTTCAATGAAAGAGGCAGAAGAAATAGGCTTCGGTTGTCCGTTGTGAAACATGTAAGCTGGCACCGGTCTAGTCATGGACTATATAAAGGCAAGACAATAATTCATTTGACGTGAAGTTAGAGGTTGATTGAGTGCATGCGGGTGGTAGGAGCGAGACTTTCACGTTAAAAAAAAGTTATAGATGTGATATGGGTCGAACGTTTTCTTCTATGCACGAAGACAAACTTTGCCAGCCGAATTTATGCAAAATTTATCATGACAAAATTCACTTTGCAAGCCGAATTTGTGCCAAATTTATCATGACAAAATTAGGATATGGAATCGGCTTCCAGTTTTGCACAGTATCATCAATGTCACGCTCAGTAAACGGGGGTGGATTTGACCAGCTATCAACAAC
Source organism: Conus canariensis (assembly GCA_033310375.1). NCBI lineage: Eukaryota > Metazoa > Mollusca > Gastropoda > Neogastropoda > Conidae > Conus > Conus canariensis. The sequence continues at coordinate 58,969,725 of CM065730.1, forward strand.
GTAGTCTGACTACAATGCACAACAGCAAAGGCATTCTTATACTTTAGTCTGTTTTGGTTACAAGTCAACTTCTGGCGTCTCAGCAAGAAAGCACTGCAAGAAGTAATTTAATATGTTAGTACAAGATATGGCAATATCCGTTTGTTATGATCTTGTAACAACTGGATTTTAGCTGCCTCTTCTCTTCATATCAATACATACAATTATTCTACTGTTGTTATTTCATTTCATATTTCCCTTCTGGCCAACAACGGCCGTTATATGAATAAGTAATCTCAGCACTGGGGTCGTGAGCCACATTAGAATCTGTTCTTTCCTTTAAGGCCCATAGTTCAGATAAGAGCATAACGCCATGTTCTGTAGTTCTATGTTTAACCCCCGACCATTGACTTCTAACGATATGCCTGCTGCGTGGCTACACTGGCATCCCACAGACTGAGTTCCATCTCCCCGGTGACCACGCTATCCAAATCCAGCTGAACGTGACGTCTGTGTCTGTAATCAAACTAAAGGTGGCCACTGTGTCTATATTCAAACGACAGGTGACTTCAAACTAAAGGTGGCCGCTGTATATATATATATATATATATATATATATATATATATATATATATATATATATATATATATATTCTCCAACTAAAGATGGTCGCTGCGTATATATTCAAACTAAAGGTGGCCACTGCATCTATATTCAAACTACACTTGACTTCAAACTAAAGGTGGCCATTGTAGATATATATATATATATATATATATATATATATATATATATATATATATATATTGCAACTAAAGATGGTCGCTGCGTATATATTCAAACAAAAGGTGGCCACTGCATCTATATTAAACTAAATATGACCACTGCATCTATATACAAAGTAAAAGTGGCCTCTGTATCTATATTCAAACTAAAGGTGACCACTGTATCTATGTTCAAACGCTGTATCTATATTCAAACTAAAGGTGGCCACTGTATCCATGTTCAAACTAAATGTGACCACAGTGTCTATGTTCAAACTAACTGTGGCCACTATTTCTATGTTCAAACTAAAAGTGGCCATTATTTCTATATTTAAACTGAAGGTGGCCACAGTGTCCATGTACAAACTAAATGTGACCATTGTATCTATAGTCAAACTAAAGGTGGCCATTGTATCTATATTCAAACTAAAGGTGGCCATTGTATCTATATTTAAACTGAAGGTGGCCACAGTATCCATGTTCAAACTAAACGTGACCATTGTATTTAAGTCAAAGTCAAACTAAAGATGGCCATTGTATCTATATTCAAACTAAAGGTGGCCATTGTTTCTATATTCAAACTGAGGGTGGCCACAGTATCTATGTTCAAACTAAACGTGACCATTGTATCTATAGTCAAACTAAAAGTGGCAACTGTATCTATATTCAAACTAAAGGTGGCCATTGTATCTATATTCCAACTGAAGGTGGCCACAGTATCTATGTTCCAACTAAAGGTGGCCACTTTATGGATGGGTTGAGGATCACCTCTGTGACGCGATGATCTGCCGACGCGGAACGCCCTTGCAATGTCGTCATGTCGCCAGATGCCGCCGTTTGTGTGGTCGTTCAGCACATCAATGATGATCTCGGTGGTAGTGTTATCATCTTCGCACTCTTCTTCATGCACATTGAGGAATCTGAGGTTGCTGGCTTTTGACTCTTGTTCCGCTAGTTCTAGCTTCCTCTCCAACAGACCCAGTCTTTCCATCATGACAGTCTTGTCTTCTTTAAATTCCTGTATGTCACTGATATTCATGGCAATACTCTCTTTCAAGTCACTCATTTCCGCAAAAAAAAAAAAGCGCCCGATGTTGTTTTCCAGATCAGAGAACTTGTCATCTATGTTTTCTTTAATTCCAGTTATATGTAGTTGCATAGTTGCAAACTCTGCTGCATTTGAGCGAAGCGCCAATCCATAAAGTGCACGTCATTAGATTGATGTACAGCAGACATGTTTTCTGACATCTTTTCGGGTACCTGAGTTTGCTGAGAGTGTGTTCTCTTAACCAGGGCGGAGATATTGAGAATACAGAATGAAGTTTAAGGACAAATGTTTTCATGTGTTCGTGTCTTTCTAACCACACACCTGCACACGCAACGTTCAATGAAGGAACGGTTTTCGCGTGCAACCAGAGTGGAAGAAGATTGATGCATTGCCTTTGAAAATAAGAGAACACAGGAGCTGTTTCTGACAATGGTACTAAAAAGGAATAGTCACTGACAATAAGACAAGGGAAGAATTCTCTCTGACAATAAAACATCAAAGGACTTGTCCTTGATAGTAAGACAACAAACGAAATGTCTCTTGCAATTAAAAAGACTTGTCTCAAACAATACAAAATGATAAAGGACTTGTCTCTGACGAACAAACAACAAAGGATCTATCCTAAACAATAAGACAACAAAAGGAATTATCTCTGATAATAAAAAAAACAAAGTGCTTTTTTTTTAAAAAAACCCAAACAACGTTTCCTTAATTAATACTGACAAACATAAGACTTGTCTCAGCCAATAAGGGAACAGAGGACTTTGACTATGAGACAACAACTGCCTTGTCGCTGTCAATAACACAACAAAAACATTATATCACTGACAATAAGACAGCAAAGGATTTCTCTCTGATAATAAATAACAAAGTACTTGTCCTTAACAATAAAACAACAAGGGACTTGTCTCTGGCAACAAGACAACAAGGGAAGACAATAAAGGACTGGTCTATGGTGATATGAAAACAAAGGACTTGTCTTTGAAGGTAAGACGACAAAGGAATTTTCCTCGGCAACAACACAACAAAGCACTTGTCTCTGACGGTAAGACAACAAAAGATTTCTCCTAGGCAACAACACAACAAAGGACTTGTCTCTGACGGCAAGACAACAAAGGATTTTTCCTCGGCAACAACACAACAAAGGACTTGTCGCTGACGGTAAGACAACAAAGGATTTTTCCTCGGCAACAACACAACAAAGCACTTGTCTCTGACGGTAAGACAACAAAGGATTTGTCCTCGGCAACAATGTAACAAAGGACTTGTCTCTGACGGTAAGACAACAAAGGATTCTTCCTCGGCAACAACACAACAAAGGACTTGTCTCTAACGGTGAGACAACAAAGGATTCTTCCTCGGCAACAACACAACAAAGGGCCTGACTGACAGTCTATCTTGTTATGCTGTTGTCAGAGGCAGATCTGTTGACAACTTGCTAGAGAGACCAGGACTGCCTTTAAACGCATTACACATGAGCGATTTCAGTTTCAGTTTCAGTTTCTTCAAGGAGGCGTCACTGCGTGCGGACTAGACCATATACGCAACACCACATCCGCTAAGTTTTGAGACCACACTACGCATGATTTGAAGCTGATGGATATATGAATTAACAACAAAGACGAGACAATTGAAGAAGAGGGTCTCGTGGCTACGACTCAGCGGATGTCTGACCTACGCATTAACCCAACGCGCTGGTCAGACCTTGAGTGCCTACCTACACACAAAGAAAAACAAAAAAGGAGGAAGATAACTTAAAAAGTGTGGGAGAAAGAAGGAAGAATAAGAATTAAAGAAGGAAAAAGAAGGAAAGAAAAAGAAAAAAGATAAAAAGAAAGAAAGAAAGAAGGAAGGAAAGAAAGAAAGAAAGAAAAAAAAACCAAAGAAAGAAAGAAAGAAAAACAACAAACAGTTCCGGATTCACAGTATAAACCTCTGCACAAACGGATATGACATTCTTATACACAAACACACACACGCACGCACACACGCACGCACGCACACACACACACACACACACACACACACACACACACACACACACACACACACACACACACACACAGATAGACAGACAGACAGACGGACAGAGAGAGGCGCGCGAGCACTGGCACACGCTATTCAATTATGATTCATTCTCTCTGTCTCTGTCTCTCTCTCTCTCTCTCTCTCTCTCTCTCTCTCTCTCTCTCTCTCTCTCTCATCTACACCTCCATACCATTGTCAATGTACAGTGTGCTCTCTCTCTCTCTCTCTCTCTCTCTCTCTCTCTCTCTCTCGCTCTCGCTCTCTCGCTCTCTCTCTCTCTCTCTCTCTCTCATCTTCATCTCTGTACCATAGTCTATGTACAGTGTGTGTCTTATTGACAACACTCTATTGATCTCTAGCTAACTTTAACAGCTTGCCCACCAGTTCTATTGCACGACGGGTAAAACCGACACTGCGATGACGCACACAACGAGCCCATAATTGTTCTCAGTCCCCCGTCTCTCACTCTCTCTCTCTCTCTCTCTCTCTCTCTCTCTCTCTCTCTCTCTCTCTCTCTCTCTCTCTCTCTCTCTCTGGGTAGGAATCCGCGTTGCTAAACGTTTGTCCCTATCTAATGATTGTTGCTGTTGCCGCGGCGATGATTGCTGTGTAGCTGTCTTTTGTTTGTGATGTTTGCGATAATGGCGATGTGCTGTTGCTGTTGCTGTTGATGCTGCTCCCATAGTTGTTTACAGTCCAGCAGTCTTCGTTACACACACACACACACACACACACACACACACACACACAGAGAGAGAGAGAGAGAGAGAGAGAGAGAGAGAGAGAGAGAGAGAGAGAGAGAGAGAGAGATGTAGGAGGAAGTTATTTTGGTTTCCAGAAGTTTTCATGGGGAGGTTAAATTAATAATGTTACAAGATGGAATGCTTATTGTTTCCGTAGTGTTTGCAGACCGTAAGATAACACACATACAGAGAGAGAGAGAGAGAGAGAGAGAGAGAGAGAGAGAGAGAGAGAGAGGAGAAGACAGACAGACAGACAGACAGACAGACAGACAGACAGACAGACAGAGACAGAGAGAGAGACACAGAGAGAGACACAGAGAGAGACACAGAGAGAGAGAGAGATGTACCCAACGACTCGAAAAAAAAATTCCGAAATATGAACAAAATGTTCTGTGAATTTACTGATATTGATCTCACTGTAATCGGTAATTGAAAGTGTATTTTAAATGAATATCTTGATACGCTCTTTTGGCCTTCCACACAATAAAAAAACCCTGAAGTTAAAGTTCTAAATCAGTCGCTGGAAATCTTAGGTTGAACAGATGTATGGAGAGCGTAGCAGTGGCGACAAGGACTGGCTAGACCTGGTGTGGGTTTAATTGTTTCATTAGCGCCTCGGTTCAATCGTTGCTTCGTTTCAGGAAATGTTTAGGTTCATGTGTGTCAGTGACCGTTTATTTCCTCCCAATTTTGACCACAAAGTAGCTGTGTTAGATTGTAATTAAGGGTTCATGTCAAATCTGCTTCTCTCTCTCTCTCTCTCTCTCTCTCTCTCTGTGTGTGTGTGTGTGTGTGTGTGTGTGTGTGTGTGTGTGTGTGTGTGTGTGTGTGTGTGTTACGTGTGTGTATACGTGTGTGTGTGTGTGTGTGTGTGTGTGTGTGTGTATACGTGTGTGTGTGTGTGTGTGTGTGTGTGTGTGTGTGTGTGTGTGTGTGTGTGTGTGTGTGTGTGTTTGGGTGCTTCTTCTGTTGTTGTTTTTTCTGTCTTTCTGTTTGAATGTATGTAACTCTTTGGCAGACGCTTATGTACTTGTTCATGTGACTACTGCATGGACTTAATGGCTTTGTGTGTGTGTGTGTGTGTGTGTGTGTGTGTGTGTGTGTGTGTGTGTGTGTGTGTGTGTGTATGTGTGTGTGTGTGTGTGTGTTATGTTTTCATGTTTGTGTAGTAAAACGCAATTTTCAAAATAGGATGTAATTAAGGAGTGTCGTCGTCTCACAGGTTACTAGCACTTCAATAACAGCTACTTGGACAATGAAGACATGATTGGAAAAATAAGTTAAGCCTTGGATGCCTTCCTTTGAGATCATAACGACCTGAGCGTTGTACATTAGAGAGAATTTTGTCAAATACAAACCCAAGCTTTTTGTATTGATTTGGTAAGTTGTTATCATGCAGAAACAAACATGAAACACTCCGAATTCACTGTCGCCTTGAGTAAACAGAAAATAGCGTTAGTAATTGCCCTGACAATAAGCATCTTCAGACGAACCTGCTACCAGTTACAGAAAAGCTAGAATTAGCACAGATCGAAAAACTTAAACGTGCACAGCTATGAGCTAGAATAAATTGGATTATAGATGGTGAAAGTAGATTTTTATGGCAGAGGTAAGCGATATATAATTCAAATACTTATTAGCGAGTCAGGAAAAAAAATAATACTGATCAAAAAGATTTATTACATGAAGAAGTATTGTTTTACAGAAAAAACATATATTCAGAATCAATGCTAAAAAATGTAGAGGAAGCTACTAGTTCCTTTTTTTAAAGAAAAATTTTAAGGACGAAGAAGCAGCACTATGTAGAGGTATGGTAACTTAAAAATGAAACACCTGATGCATTTCAAATGATAAAGACTGGATCAGCTGTGGGTAGTTACGGTGTCACGTCGGAATTGTATGGAAAAGTTTGATAAAGAATAGTGACTAATTTTGTTGAATGAGTTCTTTGAAAATGGTGAACTGTCATTTACACAACGACAAGGTATTATTACATTACTATACAAGGGGGAAGAGTAAGATAGAGAAAACTAAACAACTGGCGACCTGTTACTTTAACAAAGACAAATCATAAAATCCTAACAAAAAGCTTGTTTATAAAGATCAAGGGAATTATATTAAATGAATAAATTGTCACCATTGTAAGAACAATGAATGATTTGATAATTATTTGAATACAGCTGGTAAAACAGGGTATTGAATAGGATTAGATTACTCTGAAGCTTTTAACTAAGTATCTAATAAGTACATTCTACGTACCTTTAGCATGTTTGGATTTGAACATGACCTTCAGAAATGGATATCCGTTTTAAGTAATAGTTGTCAAAGCTGCATTAATCACAGGGGTTGGCTATCTGAACCCTTCAATCTGTATTCAAGATAAACTGGGAGTACATTTATATGCTTTGCATCTTGTTTCTTTTCTCCGGTCACTGAGAGCAGGACAACAACGTAAAGTATGTAATTCAACTTCCTTTACGATTTTTACACATTGGACTATCTTAAACTGTTGTCTGAATATCTTTTACGTCGATTGCTATGAATTGTCATGTCAGTGACCCCCTACTCGCAACTTTGTCAAATGCCATTGAATGTGTGATGTGTCTGTCGACATCTAGCAGAAGATCGCTTTCACACATTTAAGAGGATTCAATAGTACTGTACTAAGAGAAATTTTCACTTTGCTGAATGCGATCCTCCCATTTTTGCTACCTGTAATCAATCGATCTTT
>CM065730.1:58982018-58987018 GCA_033310375.1 Conus canariensis
TTTTCACTGTGTATATAACAAAAAAATCGTGTTGTCTCATTTGTTCTTTGCACCGTTTGAGTCACATAGAAATCTAGTTGTCTCATTGTCTATTTCTGCCTGTCACTATTTGTGTCACAGTTAAACCATCGTGTCTTCTTCTCCCTGTCACTATTTGTGTCACAGATAAACCATCGTGTCTTCTTCTCCCTGTCACTATTTGTGTCACAGATAAACCATCGTGTTCTTCTTTCTCCCATGTCACTATTTGTATCACAGATAAACCATCGTGTCTTCTCCCTGTCACTATTTGTATCACAGAGAAACCATCGTGTCTTCTTCTCCCTGTCACTATTTGTGTCACAGAGAAACCATCGTGTCTTCTTTCTCCCTGTCACTATTTGTATCACAGATAAACCATCGTGTCTTCTTCTCCCTGTCACTATTTGTGTCACAAAGAAGCCATAGTGTCTTTTTTCTCTCTGTCACTATTTGTGTCACAGAGAAACCATCGTGTCTTCTCCCTGTTACTATTTGTGTCACAGAGAAACCATCGTGTCTTCTTCTCCCTGTCACTATTTGTGTCACAAAGAAGCCATAGTGTCTTTTTTTCTCTCTGTCACTATTTGTGTCACAGATAAACCATCGTGTCTTCTCCCTGTCAGTATTTGTGTCACAGATAAACCATCGTGTCTTCTTTCTCCCTGTCACTATTTGTGTCACAGATAAACCATCGTGTCTTCTCCCTGTCACTATTTGTGTCACAGAGAAACCATCGTGTCTTCTTTCTCTCTGTCACTATTTGTGTCACAGAGAAACCATCGTGTCTTCTTCTCCCTGTCACTATTTGTGTCACAGAGAAACCATCGTGTCTTCTTTCTCCCTGTCACTATTTGTGTCACAGAGAAACCATCGTGTCTTCTTCCCCTGTCACTATTTGTGTCACAGATAAACCATCGTGTCTTCTTCTCCCTGTCACTATTTGTGTCACAGAGAAAACATAGTGCCTCATATCTGCCTTTCTCATTGTGTCACAAAGAAATCATAAGTGTCTTATCTCTGCCCTTTTCCATGTGTCACAAAGAAATCATAATGTGTCTTATCTCTGCCTTTCTCCATTGTGTCACAAAGAAATCATAATGTGTCTTATCTCTGCCCTTTTCCACTGTGTCACAAAGAAATCATAATGTGTCTTATCTCTGCCTTTCTCCATTGTGTCACAAAGCAACGATGTTGTCTTGTTTCATTCAGTCTTTCGCTTTTTTGTGTCAGAAAGAAATGGTTTTGCTGTGCCATCTCTGCCTTTCTCTCTGTAGATCTCCATAAGAAACAATGCTTTCCAGTCTTTGCTTTTCTTTCCTGTAATGTCAGCACAGACACAATGCACTAGCGTTTTTACTTGGCTACCAAGGGACCGAGTCGTCCAGCCCATGTCTACGTACACTGTTAAACCCTCACAAATCGTTCTCTATCATCAGGGCTTTTGGTGATAGTCATCATGGTACGCAGAGAACATCAACTGTCAGTTGCCTGCGTTTACAACTGATAATAATGGAGAAACATTGTCTATTTCAAACCTTTGCAAAAGGAGGGGGGAGGGTTTTAAACATCTCTCTTCTCTCTCTCTCTCTCTCTCTCTCTCTCTCTCTCTCTCTCTCTCTCTCTCTCTCTCTCTTCGGTGTGTGTGTGTGTGTGTGTGTGTGTGTGTGTGTGTGTGTGTGTGTGTGTGTGTGTGTGTGTGTGTGTGTGCGTTTGTGTCTCTGTGTGTCTGTATGTGTCTGTTTCTGTCTCTGTGTGTGCTGTCCTTGTTGTTTCCTATAAAATTCTACAGTTCTTTTTCTTATATCTTCCGAATTTGGCATGGTGACTTTAACATATCAGGCATTTCAAGAGTTAATCACCTTTGTTCTGACAGTCGCATATACACAAATGACATAATAACCAAAATCTTGAATGGAAAAAACATGCTTCGTGCGTACTCATTCATTTGTGTTAAATAAATGGAAAGGAATTCTGCAAATGCAATGAAAAATTCATCATTGTGTTTGACAAAAAAATATATAGAAAATCGATTTTGGATCGAATTCCGAACTTTAAAACTGCTATTCTTACTAGTATCAGAATTCTATAGAACTATACTTTGCATGATTATTTTACTCTTATCAGCTTTTCTGTGTAACGAACCTCAGTGTAATCAAAAAGATCCCATGTCAGACTCATTTCTAATAACTGAAACTTTGGGGTATTCCATTCTGAGATACGGTAGTTCTCTCTCTCTCTCTCTCTCTCTCTCTCTCTCTCTCTCTGTGTGTGTGTGTGTGTGTGTGTGGTGTGTGTGTGTGTGTGTGTGTGTGTGTGTGTGTGTGTGTGTGTAAATTTCAACGTAGCTGGGTGGCAGATCACTCTATACTATTCATTTGTAGCCTAACATCTTGCCAAATGTATTTCCATCGTTGACTGTTTCTCCATCGATGTCTGATCTCTGTTTTGCAAAAAGTTCTGTCTCGTTGGCAAATCATACGATTTTGCAGTCGACATTTTCATCGGAAATTCCATATATATTATGTTTGTTCTGTACGATCGTGTATGCGAACATCCCTATATTTAAAATAAAGGAATAAGATGATGGGACGCATCCCTGTTGGTAACATATGCTGAATGTAGGCAAAGGACATGTCGCTGTGTACAACTGGGGAACATTGATCATTCTGTAAATCTAGTATGAAAATGAGATGATTGCAGGAGGAAACTGAAAAAAATTAAAGAGAAAAATTTCTTTTCCGCCGATCGAAAGGGACAAACAATGACATGACAAACACAACGCGTTTCGACCTCTTTTTTTCTTCTTCAGGTTTACAAACAACATTCAAGACATTGAAAACGAAATCCATTTTGCGCCCAAATTGAGGAGATACATAATTGTTCTTTCTTCGTTTTCATTGTCTTCAATATTGTTTGTCTTGCCTGAAGTAGACCAAAGAGGTCGAAACGCGTCGTGTTTTGTTTTGTAATTTGTTTGTCCCTTTCATTCGACGGAAAAGTATTTTTTCTTATAAGTTTTTTTTTTTCAATGTTTCAGTCCAATTGCAAACATTTATTTCAAACCAAAAATTCCTAATCATTTTCATCATAAAATCACAGTCAAATTTATTACAAATGTGGAAAAACTCCATGCTGTAGGACAGCAATAATTTGATGATGTAATCACCTTATACTTCAGATGTTTGTTTAGTAAGTGGGTAGTTGTTTTAGTCTAGCTGGCTGTCAGCATTTTAATACCAACTGTGCATGTTTCTTTTGCAGTCTGACTCGCTTATTACCCTGTAGTGTGGGGCAAGAAGGTAAAAACTTAAAGCCAAAAGAAAGAAAAAGAACAAAATGACATAATCAGGTTTTAATACAAAGACAAACAAACATGCTGGCCCCAAACAAGCATACATCATGAGGAAAAAATGGACGGAAAAGAAACGTCCACTTCTTTATCCACAGACTATGTATACAACTCCTCATCTCTCAAGCAGCAGAATCTATGGCAACCTACACCCTACACCAACATCATATCAAAATCTATCCTCAGAAGCAAAAAAAAAAAAAAAAGGGGGGGGGGGGAGGAGATAAACAAGACACGGGGAGATCAGAATGAGAGCTTGTCGTCTCTCGCCGCAGGCAGGAGTAGCTGGAAGCGCCACAATGGGTCGATAAGGAGATGTACAAGAAAACGGGTCGAACAAGATGGCGAAAATAACTGCAGACTGTAACTGTCGACTTGCTTGCCAGCTTCAGTCCTCGTTTGATTTGACAGGTGGAGAGGGGGGAGGGTGGTAGGGGGGGGGGCGGCAGGAGGAGGTGGAGGGGGATGGGGATCGGGGGATGGGGGATAGGGGGGGTGGGGTTGGTGGTAGTGGTGGCAGATATCAAATGGAATCCAGAAAGGTCAACTTTCGTTCGGCTTTGTCATCTCTCTCTCTCTCTCTCTCTCTCTCTCTCTCTGTGTGTGTGTGTGTGTGTGTGTGTGTGTGTGTGTGTGTGTGTGTGTGTGTGTGTGTGTGTGTGTGTGTGTGTGGTTGCGCGCGCGCGCGCGCGTGCGTGCGTGTCTGTATGTGTGATGCGCGTGTTATAGTGCAGCAAGACAAAAATATCCTGAGAATCTTTTTTCTTCAAACTGCAACACAATATTTACATATGAAGCTATGAATCAACGCAAACATAACCATAAGCACGTGTATCGTCACCTTAACACTGTGGATCTGCGCAAAGGATTAGTTTATCTGCGCAATATGAACGTGAATACATTCTGTAGCACACTTTCCATGAACCTCAGGGAAACGCGTCAATGCAACTGACCACAACCTACTGCGTTCCCTTTTCCTTTTTTTACTTTTTTTTTTCTTTTTTTTTTTTTTGTATTCATGATTTGTCAGATAATACTCTTTGTTCTTCAGGTATTCTGGAAAGGCGGCAGATGGTATGAATTAGTGCATTAGCACTGCTGCACGGCCTCTGAATTATAGCATTCCTCAAGGATCCGTTCTTGGTTCTCTTCTTTCATATATATATATATAGAGAGAGAGAGAGGAGAGAGTAGAAAGAAACTCGTGGAGAGCGTGGCAGCAGAGAGTCCTCAGAAGAGAAGCCCCCTTCAAGCAAGTGTTTCGGCCCTTATCTCCTGACACTCTAGGGGGGTTGGGCCACACCCAGTTCATGACTCCGGATGTCCCTCTGCTGCCCTTTTTTCCCATCTTGGGACGAGCCATGGCTGGGATTCGAACCCATGACCCTCTGGACATGCTCATTTTCCACTTAATGACTCGCACTCTAACCACTGAGCCACAGGGACACCTGATATTTGTAGGAAATTTAAGCCTAATGAAGTTCACTTTTGTTCCTCCTTGACCAGATCCAGCTTGAACACCTCTCTGCCGCTTCTGCCATTGTTTTCAGGGCTCTGATTTTTTCCCTCCCTGCAACTGAGAGCTGTTTCATGAGGCTGTATGCAGACGTTCCTACAAACCCCCTAGCTC
>CM065730.1:58992018-58994518 GCA_033310375.1 Conus canariensis
TGTGCTTCGATCAGTCAATAGACACTATACCAGGAAACTAAAATGTACTTGGATCAGTCAATAGACATGGTACAAGGAAACTAAAATGTGCTTGGATCAGTGACTAGACATTATACCAGGAAACTGCAATGTATTTGGATCAGTTAATAAGCCGCACCAGGAAACTGCAATGTATTTGGATCAGTTAATAAGCCGTACCAGGAAACTGCAATGTATTTGGATCAGTCGATACAGTACACCAGGACAGTTCAGGTTGGTAGAGCACTGACCTTGAGGCAGACTGCACGTGGCTCCCTTCAGCAGGGTCATCTGACGGATCAGGGTGGTCTTGCCCACCCTCTCGTCTCCCAACACCACCACCCGGAAGTAGGAGGAGGGGCTGGAAGGTTCGCCGCTGCTGCTGGACTCCAGGCTGGGGGACCGGCCCTGGGGGGACCAGCCTGAAGGTGATCTCCCTTGCGGGGACCTGCCCTGAGGAGACCTGGCCTGGGGAGATCTGCCTTGCGGGGACCGGCTGGTGGAGGAGTCCGTGCGCTGAGCCCTGAGGGCCACAGGGCTGACGGGCAGGCTGCATGGCAACGTGATGGTCAGCCGCCGGCGTGGGGTCGGGGTGTACGCCTGGGACATGGGGCTGGTCTGTCCCGTGGGGGAACCTCCCCCAGCAGGGCTGTGGGGCCGCTGCTGCTGCTGCTGCTGCTGCTGCTGCTGCTGCTGCTGCTGCTGCTGCTGGTGAAGGATGAGGTTCAGGCCTAACGGGCTGTGCAGAGCGGAGGCCGCCATGACGTGAGGACGGCGCAGCAGGGGAGACGAGATCATGCTGTCCTCTTCGTGCAGGCTGGTCTGCGCTCGTTGAATTCTGGGCCGGCTCCTGGAAGGGAGGGACGAGGTCCCGGAGCTCTTGTGCCCGAAGAACTCACAGGCCAGAGCCGCCGAGTCCAGGGACGTGTGATGACGTAGAAAGGTCAAGGGCCATCTGGGGCAGGGGGAGGAGGAAGAGGAGGAAGGGAGCGAGGATGGTGTGTACGGTGGAGTTCTGGGGAAGGAGGGGGACGAAGGGCGATCCTGAAGAGTGTCTGGCTGTGGAAGGCACTTGCTTCCCTCAGATGGGAGCGCAGACCCCGAGGAGGGTCCTCCTGGCGTGGGCGTGGGCTGTGGGCTGGGAGAGGCGATACTGGAGCAGTTGGGCAGACTACTGGCACGGGTGGACGAGGTGGTGCACTGGTCCTCTACTCTCTCCTTCAGGCTCTGCTGCCCGCTCTCTTCCAGCCAGGAACTGCGGCGACTCTCTGGCGCGGAGTGGGGCTGGAGGGAGCTGGACTTGGGATCCACCATCAGCTGGTTGGGGGAAGGGCAGGTCATGCTGCTTGCGAGGCCACGGCTGCCTTCTCTCTTATGTCCGCACAGAGTTATCTTTTGTGGACTCCAAGTCCTCCACAACACTCTGTCTCTCCTCCAAAACTCCACACGATGTTCTCCGTTCTCTGCCTCAAAACCCAGACACTGTTGTCTTTTTCACTTTTTCTGGGAACACACTATTTTCTTGTTTTTCCTTGCGGTGATCTGTTCTCTTCTGATTATTACCCAGCTGTCTTTCTCTGGCATTCTCAAATCTTGTCTCACTAGTTCTGGTAGTCACACACACACTTCTTCTCTTTCATTTCTGGAGTCACACAAAATTCTTCTGTCCACTTCTGGGAATCACATACATTACTGCGCCCCTGCCTCCATCTTCTTAGTGTCGCAAATAGGGTATTAATTCAAGAGGACATAAGAAGGCCTGTTCCTCTTTTAGCAATTAAAAGAATCACACATGTACAGCTTCCTATCAAGTGTGACGACAAACTGGTGTCAAAGAAGCGTAGATGTCTCCGTCACTTTGGCACACACGGATCCCAAGTTCTGCTGCGTCGTCAGAGAGCGGTTGAGTGAGTTATTTCTGTATATATATAAAAAAGAATGTCTTGTTTCAGAATCTAATTGTTTTCAGTTTCCTTTCCTGTAATTTACCTGATAATCCAGACAGTAAAAGATTTCAACCATCACCTGAATCACAACAACGATGATGTACACGTAGCTATGGAAAACGAAAGAGCGGCATTACACGTTAAGCGCTATTTTTATCCAGGTGAGTAATCAAGTGCTCAAAACCAAATGACAAAGCGCAAATGTTCAGCGTTGAATTGTTCCCACAGAACTTCCAGCGGTATCACTGACTGCAGGCGACGTCTCTTCAATCCGAAACCAACCACGCGGGGGGGGGGGGGGGGGGGGGGGAGAGACAAAAATCCTGACCAATGAGCGAGCGTTGAGCGAGTGCCGTGCGACAGGAGTGGTGCCACACACCGGTATGGCTCTGGCACCGCGTGTCTCCCACACTCCGCCATTCCACAGCCATTGACGACCGCTGTGCCGCCGCTCAACCAGAAACAGAGGTGGAGGAAGGAGTGGGTAGCAGGGAGTGCTGAGAGGTGGGTGATGCAGAGGTTGATGGTGGGGGGGG
>CM065730.1:59009518-59019518 GCA_033310375.1 Conus canariensis
TATGGAGGCAGCCAGCCACCACTTGGTCAACACTTTAGAGGGTAAAAGGGCAGAGAAGGAGAGCGACGCAGGGCCACGCCCCCTTTTGAACAGACACTGTTTCAGTTTCAGTTTCATCAAGGAGGCGTCACTGCGTGCGGACTAGTCCATATACGCTACACCACATCCGCTAAGTTTTGAGACCACACTACGCATGATTTGAAGCTGATGGATAAATGAATTAACAACTCAGATGAGAGAGTTGAAGAAGACGGTCTCGTGGCTATGACTTACCAGATGTCTGACCTACGCATTAGCCAAAAGCGCTGGTCAGACCTTGAGTGCCTACCTAACATTGGTTGTCTTTCTTTTCTTTTTCTTTGGTATGTGTGTTGTGAATGTACACATGTGTGTGTATGGATGTGTGGGCACGGGTCCATGTGTGTGCGTGTGCGCATGTGTGTGTGTGTGTGTGTGTGTGTGTGTGTGTGTGTGTGTGTGTGTGTGTGTGTGTGTGTGAAAGGCACATGGTGGAGGGGAAAGAGAGAGAGAGAGAGAGAGAAAGAGAGAGAGAGAGAGAGGGGCAAAAGAAAGAGGGAGAGAGAGAGAGGAAGGGTAATGGTTTTATCTCCTCAACAAGCAATGCACACCTTATGCAAAGTATAAGGGGTTATTGCGCACAAACCACGGCACTTTATACAGAAGATTACAAATAAAGGGTCTTACCTTGTTCATGCAGGGAACCTCCTGCAGAAGCAGCCTTTGGTCTGGAGGAAGTCTGGCAAGCGTCTAAAAAATATATACTGTCACTTCCTACAAACAATACTAATATCATTTTCCTTTCTTTTCATACTAAAAAAAAAACATCCTAACACTCTATCCCCCTTAGGTACTATTCTACAGCACTTCACGCTTTCTCCCTGAAATCACAACTCTGTTAGTCTGAGAGGTCGGTGGTCAGTCTATCCCAATTCTTTCCCTGTGTTCTTTACCCGTGTTCTTTGTTCTTTGTCTCACTCTGCTCCCTCCTCTCTGTGTCCCCTCTCACACTGACCCTTTGTTCTGTCTGCCCTCGTTTTTGTACTCCCACTTCTTATTGAACAGAGAGTACTTTACAATGCGAACAAAGAAGTGCTGTCTGTGTGTGTGTCCGTGGTCAAAATGTGTTCCACTCGCTCCAGACAAAACTTCTGGGCCGACCTTTCTGAAAAATTTGTAGGCATGTACATTTTGGGTCACGGATGATGCCCGATGTTACTAACGGCTATAACGGCCCAGAATGGTTTATCTTCCTTCTGGAATATCTCTGAAAGTACTTCGCCGATTTCTTATCTCAGTGACAAAATGCATTATGACGCATGTTTGATTGTGACTTTTCTTTTATTATGACGCAAATTTGATTGTGACTTTTTTTTAACACGCATATTCGAGATAGATCTAAACTGGTAGAACGTTTATATGCTTTGCATCTTGTTGCTCTTCCTCTGCCCTCCTCGGCCAATGCCTGGGCATTGTTTATACCAGCCTCTGCCTCCACTACGCTGCAGTGCCCAGGGTCCAGGCGCAAGGCTGGTTCCCAATTTGGGCCTGGGCGTCAATCTCTTTCGCAGCGTTGTAGGCGAAGGTCTGGCAAGATATTGCCCTGGCTTCACTTGACCTATGCACTGCATTCAGATCGCAGCACTATTTGCTGTAGGTGCTTTCTTATTCAACATTTCCAATCCCATCATAACAGCAACAAACAGAACATGAAGCAGAACCAGAAGAAAAGCATAAACAAGGCGAACGAGAAGTTTTAAAAGTTAAAAGTATTTATAATGACTCTGCCAAACATCGTGGACGAACGAATCACAAGACAAAACACGACGCGTTCGACCTCTAAGGTCTTCTTCAGGCAAGATAAACAACACTCAGGACAACGGATATGAACGAGCAATCACAAATTTGACAAACATAAGTGATTGCTCGTTCTTCATTTTCGTCATCCTGAGTGTTGCTTATCTTGCCTGAAGAAGACCCAAGAAGTCGAAACGCGTCGTGTTTTGTCTTGTGATTCGTTTGTCCACGTTGTTTTGTGGAGTCATGATAAATACGTTTAAAATTTGTTTAGATTTCTGCCTGCAGTCGCCTCACTCTGCAACTAAGAACAAGAAGAACAAGAACAAAAAGAACAAGAAGAAGTACAGTGTTTTAAAGATATATCAAATCAAATTATAAAAAGTATTGATTAGAAAAAACCCATTGAGCCCATGCTATATATATATATATATATATATATAACCAGCCAAAACAGATCTCTCAGAGGGAATTGTCATTTAAATGCTGCGGGTGCAAACGATACTCTGATTTTCGAGGTCTGTATTGATGCAAGACAATGGATTTGCCATTTTCTGTGAGCTTGTAAAAAAGAAACAGCAAGAAAGAGAGAGAGGGAGGGGGGACAGAGAGACAGAGAGACAGAGCAGCGATAAACAGATTTTTTTCTCTTCAAAATATCTGACAAAACAGGTGTTCACACCATGGTTCTTGGCAAACAAACAAACAAAAAATTGACAATTCACGATTATCTTCAAAATATATGACAAAACAGGTGCTCTCATCACGGTTTTTGGCAAACAAACAGAAAAAAAATTGACAAATTAGTATGGTTCTGACAACAGCAGACCCTCTGAGGGACTGGCCACGTTTCGTCACATTGCGACATATCGTGGGGGCACAGTGTGCCACAAACCGTGGATTGCGACATTCAGCGGTGCTCCAGCAGCCAAACTCATCTTGCCGGAGCCACACCTGTCGATGGAGCAAAAGATGAAACAGTTACAAATGCCCTTACTTCTGCATGAACATCTCGGCTTTAACGAAGGCGTTTAAGGTGTTGAACAATAAACTTCTTATATATCTGTTTAAACTGCAAAATCAATGTTCAGAATTCTATATCAAAGCAGCATTTATGTCTGACAAAACCTAGAACTGATATTTTGAAATGATGCTATACTCCCAGGATTACTGACACGGAACTTTCACCCTGTTAATTCATAACAGTGTTTATGTTCTCTCCTTTAAAGAATTTTTCGTGTACTTCTAAAACATATGCAAACCGAAAAACACATGCATACTTACCCGTTTGTGTTTATACACATGCGTGTGCATTCGAACTTCCATTTGTTAGCGTGTGTGTGTGTTTTGTGTGTGTGTGTGTGTGTGTGTGTGTGTGTGTGTGTGTGTGTGTGTGTGTGTGTGTGTGTGTATGTGTGTGTGTGTTGTCTGCGTGTGTGTATGTGTCTGTTCGTGTCTGTATATGTGTTTTACTTTGAATATATGTACGTGAGAGAGAGAGAGAGAGAGAGAGAGAGAGAGAGAGAGAGAGAATCTGTGTGTGTGTATGTGTGTGTGTGTGTGTGTGTGTGTGCGCGTGTGTGTGTGTGTGTGTGTGTGTGTGTGTGTGTGTGTGTGTGTTGTGTGTGTGCGTGTGTGTGCGTATGTGTGTGTGTGAGTAAACGTAAACCTCTTTGTGTATGTGTGTGTCTCTTTGTGTGTCAGTGTGTGTGAGCGTGCACACGGGCTTGCAAGCATGTGCGTGTATAAGTGACGAGGTCATGATCACGTCCAAATTAATCAAGTGACATAAAGTCCTTTTAACCTCATCACACACACACACACACACACACACACACACACACACACACACACACACACACACACACACACACACACACACACACAATGCATACAGAGAAAGAGAAAGACAGAGACAGAGAAAGAGGAGGCAGTGGCAGGGAGGGGCGGGGGGGGGGGATGTTGGGAGGGGAAAGGGGACAAGATCGTCATCGAATGACGTCATTCGACGCTCACGTGATTGACGTAAAAGAAACATCTGTCCCTAGCCATCCCCCCTCCACACACCTTGCTCCATCCCACCCCACCCTTCCCTCTGTACCATCCTATCATTTTCCACAACCATGTTCTTCTCTCTCTGTTTAACTGGATTTGTCTGTTTCCTCCACAGGGTAAACTGTCGCAGAAAGACGAAGAAGACAACGCACCTGAAAGCCAAGGAAAGAAAAGAGAAAGAAGGGAATGAGAAGAAGGACGAGTAGAAGGAGAAGAAGGAAAAGGAAGAGGAGGAGCAGAGAAGAAGAAGAAGCTGAACAACAACAACAACAACAGCAACAACAACAACAACAACAGAAGGACAAGATGCAGAAGAAGAACAAGAAAGGTGAATGAACAGAAAGAGAAAAATATGAACAAGAATTTGAACTAGGACAAGAAAAAAGAGTACAGACAGCAGGGGAACTTTAAAATAGAAGAGCACGATGAGAAAGTAGGGGGAAAAAAACATAGAAAGAACGATGTGAACGAAGTAGAACTCAAAGAAGAAAAGTAGATGAAGAAGCAGATGGAAAAAAAAAACCTAAAAGTAACAGAATCATGATGGAAAAGATGAAGAAGTAGATGAACAAGAAGACTGGTGAAGCAGAATCAGAAGAACAAGAACAAGAATAAGAACAACAAGACCAAGATGAAGAAAAACAACAACAAAAACAACAACAACAACAACAACAACAACAACAACAACAACGCCAACAAAAATAATGATATATCAAAGAAAGTAAGATGATTTAGAAGATAAATGATCGCTCGTTCTTTGTTTTCATCGTCCTAAATGTTGTTTGTTTTTGCCTAAAGAAGACCCAAGAGGTCGAAATGCATTGTGTTTTGTCCTGTAATCTGTTCGTCTGTATCGTCTGGTGGAACTAATACCCTGTCTTTTTAGAATTACAAGAACAGAAATCTGAAGTCAAATAGTGAAAAAAATATTCGTTACCAACCCAGCCAGTTTTTTTCCTATAACGCTGGGCAGACTGATGACATTCAGCCCATGCTATATATATAGCCAGCCAAAATAGATTTTTCCATGGAAATGTTCAGTTGAATGCAACGGGTGTAAATGATATCTGGGGTTTTGAGCTCTCTAAGGACACATGACAGTCGATTTGCCATTTTCTGTGGGCTTGCAAACAAGTAACCCCCCCACCTCTCTCTCTCTCTCTCTCTCTCTCTCTCTCTCTCTCTCTCTCTCTCTCTCTCTCTCTCAGTAAACACAGGAACGCTGAACTCAATACAGAAGAAAAGGTGAAAGTGCCTGAATGTGATAGCTAGTGCAGATCAGATGTCAGGAGTGGAGAACTGGCACATCACACACTGTGCCTTGACGTCAGCTCTACAATCTGTGACCTTTACTGGACTGTATGTGACTGTTAGCCTACTCTCTCTCTCTCTCTCTCTCTCTCTCTCTCTTATATATATATATATATATATATATATATAATACACACACACACACACACACACACACACACAACACACACCACTCACCCATACACACACACGCGCGCGTGCACACACACACACACACACACACACACACACACACACACACACACACACACACACACACACACACACAACACACACTCACACACACACACACACACGCGCGCGCGCGCACGCATACATACATGCATACATACATACGTACATACATACATCTTGGCTTGGCTTCGCAGAGGAAGATTATTGAGGGGGTTGTCCACGTTGGTTGCAGGCGCGCTGATGGCTGATGAGTCCTATGCGGGACAGGTATGATCTGCCACAGCGGCCACAGGTCAGCGTCGGGTCCGGTGGTTCTTGAGCTGCTGCAGCCTGGCGTGCTTTCCTCCTTTGCCTCTTCTCTCGGAGACTTTCTCTGCGGGAGGCTTCAAACGAGGATGCAGCCTTGTGAATGGTGCTTCTCCAGGTGCCACGGTCGGCAGCGAGGTCTGACCACTGGCGGTGGTCGATGTGACAGGTACTGAGGCTTTTCTTTAGATTGAATTTGTAGCGCTTTTTAGGCGCTCCTCTAGCACGAATGGCCAGTGGACAACTCTCCGTAGAGGACTATTTTTGGCAGGCGGTGATCCTCCATCCTGGAGACGTGCCCTGCGCAGCGCAGTTGGAACTTCAGCAGTAGAGCCTCTATACTTGAGACCTCCGCTCTTTCGAGGACTTCGACGTTGGTGGTAAAGTCACTCCAATGGATGTTGAGAATTGTGCAGAGGCAGCGCTGCTGGAAGCGTTCAAGGAGTCGCAGGTGGTGACGGTAAAGGACCCACGACTCTGAGCCGTACAGGAGTGTGGTCAGTACGACTGCACGAAACACGCTGATCTTGGTGCTTTGTTTCAAATGCCGGTTGTTCCACACTCGTTTGTAGAGTCTTCCGAATGCACTGTTTGCTTTGGCCAGTCTGTTGTCAATTTCTTTATCAAGCTTGGTATCTGAAGAGATGGTGCACCCCAGATAGCTGAACTGGTGGACTGTGTTCAGCTCTGTCTGGCCACCTGTGATGTGAGGAGAGTGACACTCTGTTCGGGGTGCAGGCTGATGCAGGACTTCTGTCTTTTTCAGGCTAATTTCCAGTCCAAAGAGCTGTGCAGCCTCTGCAAAGCAGGAAGTTAGCCTTTGTAGACTGCTTCTGTGTGAACAACAAGGGCAGCATCGTCTGCGAAAAGGAGCTCTTGGATCAGATGTTCCAGCGTCTTTGTGTGGGCCTGTAGTCGCCGCAGGTTGAACAGGCTGCCAGCAGTGCGGTAGTGGATGTAGACGCCATCTTCGTGTTCAAGGTCTCCAAGGGCCTGCTGGAGCATCATGCTAAAAAAGATGCTGAAGACTGTCGGAGCTAGAACACAGCCCTGCTTGACGCCGTTTGAGATGGAGAATGGCTCCGAGAGGACACCGTTGAGTCTAACCTGCCCGTTTTGGTCTTCATGCAGCTAGATGATCATGCTTAAGAATTTTGGTGGACAGCCCAGTTTCTCCAGAATTTGCCAAAGACCTTTCCTGCTCACAGTGTCGAAAGCTTTAGTGAGATCGACAAACGTGATGAAGAGTCCCTTGTTCTGCTCGCGGCACTTCTCCTGGAGCTGGCGGAGGACAAATACCATGTCGGTAGTGCTCCTGTTGGCTCTGAAGCCACACTGGCTCTTAGGAAGGTGTTCGTTGGCGATGGTGGGGATCAGTCTGTTCAGCAAAACCCTAGCGAGGATCTTGCCTGCGATTGAGAGCAAGATGATGCCGCGGTAATTGGAGCAGTC
Source organism: Conus canariensis (assembly GCA_033310375.1). Lineage (NCBI taxonomy): Eukaryota > Metazoa > Mollusca > Gastropoda > Neogastropoda > Conidae > Conus > Conus canariensis. The sequence continues at coordinate 59,016,632 of CM065730.1, forward strand.
TGACTTTTCTCCCTTGTTTTTATACAGGGTGATGATGACTGCATCGCGGAGATCCTGTGTAAGTTTGCCTTGCTCCCAACAGCATGACAGCATCTCATGGAGTTTGATGTGGAGAGGAGGGCCTCCATGGATCCAGATCTCTGGTGGTATGCCGTCAACTCCTGCAGCCTTGCCGCACTTTACTGTTGGATGGCTTTGGTGATCTCCTCCAGTGTCGGCACCTCATCAAGCTCAGCCTTGACTGGATGTTGCGGGATACGCTGAGTTGCTGCGTCTTGGACTGTACGGTCAGCGCTGAAGAGTGCCTGAAAATGCTTCGACCAGCGGCTTAGGATGGATGCCATGTCATGTCTGTGAGTAGCGCTTGTTCGTCTGCGCTGCGCAGGGGACTCTAGACCTGATACGAAGGGCCGTACACCGCCTTTAAGGCTTCGTAGAACCCTCTGTAGTTATCAGTATCGGCGCAAAGCTGAGTATTCTCAGCGATGGTATTCCACCATTCGTTTTGCATAACTCTAAGCATGCGCTGGAGGTTGCTACAGGCAAGGCGGAATGTGGCTTTCTTCCCAGGGCAACCTGGCTGAGTTAGGTGTGCTTGGTGCGCAGATCTCTTCTTCGCCAGTAACTTCTGTATCTCCTTGTTGTTCTCGTCGAACCAGTCTTTGTTCTTTTTGGTGGTGAACCGAGGACTTCTTCAGATGCCTGTAGGGTGGAGGATTTCTGGTGTTCCCAGAGTTCGTCAGGGGAGGGATCAGTGGACTGTCTGGGGTCTTCTAGCCTCGACTGTAGGTTCGACTGGAAATTCACTTCAGCCGACTGTAGGCCACTGATGTTGATTTTCTTGCTTGGGACGCCCCCTCTCCTGGGTCTGGGTTTAAAGTGGAGCCGCAGCTTGCAGCGTACGAGGCGGTGGTCTGTCTGACACTCTGCACTGGGCATCACTCGGGTATGCAAGACGTCCTTTAGGTCTCGCTGGCGCACTAAGACGTAGTTTAGGAGGTGCCAATGTTTGGACCGAGGATGCGTCCAGGTTGTCTTGAGACTGTCCTTCTGCTGAAAGTTGGTATTTGTGATGGAGAGTTGCAGCTCGGCGCAAAACTCCAACAGCAGTCGCCCGTTGTCGTTGCAGTTTCCAACACCGTTATTGCCGAGGACTCCTTTCCAGGCTTCTGCATCTCGGCCTACTCGGGCGTTGAAATCCCCAAGGACAATGACCTTGTCGTCTGCAGGGGCGCTCTGTACGAGGTTACGCAGGTCGCTGTAGAATCTTTCCTTTTCTGCAGGCTCAGCAAGTAGAGTTGGGGCATACACACTAAACAGTGTCACAGACTGGTTGCCATGCAAAGGTAGGCGCAATGACATGATGCGATCAAGTGCCCCGCTGGCAGGTGTTCTAGCTTGGAGGCAATGGAATCTCTGACCATGAAGCCAACTCCCGAAAGGTGTTTTTCTGCTGCAGATTTGCCAGACCAGTAGAGGGTGTAACCGGCGCCGTGTTCTTTAAGGCTGCCCTCCTCAAGAAAGCGGACTTCGCTTAATGCAGCAATGTCTATGGATAGTCTGGCAAGTTCATGAGCAATCAGAGCAGAACGCCGCTCAGGGCGGCCGCTGTCGAACCTGTCGAGCATGGTCCTGACGTTCCAGCATGCAATTTTAAGACCTTGTACACCCTTTGTGGCGGGTGTTAACCTTTCCTTCTTTGTTTTTGTTCGGCCGCGTTGGAAGATGCCCGTTGACTGCGGCTAGCCAACTGGGGTTAGTGGAGATGAGCTTTGGTTAGGCCACCTTTTCTAGGCCCCTCTCCGTGTGGAGCAAGCAGTGCTGTCCCTAAAGAGGGCTGCTTGGTCGTTCAGGATACTGCCCGGTGAAGTTGTCATCTCCAGGGTCAACACCAGACGACTGATAGTCCTGAACCGCCTGCATGCAGGATTGAGACTGCGGCTTCCAGTGACATCTTTCACCTGCCGTTTTCGCCCCTTTCCCATCGCTACAGGGCTTTGGAAGGATTGGGGTGGGGTGGGGTTGGGGGGGAGGGATGGGATGACGTGGATTTATCACTCTGGCCTGCGCTGTGGAGTTTTAAGGTGGAGTGCAGTGTGCGCAATACTGGCCCCACCCTTTACACCCGTGGTTCATCTGTCATAGCCTAGCAAGCTGGGACGGTGACAGCGAAGTCCTCGGGTCGTAGGTTTTTGAATCAGAGATTTCCTTCTCTTAGGCAGATTTTAACTGGTGGTTAAGGCTCAGCCCGCCTGACCCAGTTATACCGCTGGGGACTCGGTCGCGCCCATAACAATCTCAGCGTGAACAGGGACACCACGGGTAGGTGTTGTTATGGACACAGTAATGCAGCATAGGCCATTTGCAGTGGTTTTAAGCATCACCGCGGCAATACTACACCTGCAAAGGAGAGGTGATCGACTTGCACTTCACTTTCCTTAGTGAGCGGGACGTCCAAGCACCAGACCTCACAATCCCTCATACACACGAACGCACACACACATACACACACGCACACACACACACACACACACACACACACACACACACACACACACACACACACACACACACACACACACACACACAGAGAGAGAGAGAGAGAGAGAAAGAGAGGCATGCGTGTATACAGAGAGAGAGTGCGAGAGAGAAAGAGAGAGAGAGAGAGAGAGAGAGAAAGAGAGAGAATGAGATAGAGAGGCCCATGTGCAAAAAGAAAGCAGAGGGAAACAGGGGAAAGCAAAGAAAGGACAGGAAACAAGGAGGAAAGGAAGGAGGAAAGGATAAGAAAAGAAAGAAGAAAAAGGGGAAAAGAAAAGAACAGAGAATGAAAGGAAGGGGGGGGGGGGGGGGGTTGGGGGGAAGCTGCACTAACACGTAATTATAG